>JAWNPC010000110.1:15705000-16352500 GCA_035045365.1 Drosophila leonis | reverse complement strand
GTAAGCCAGTGAGTGTGTCTGTGTGTGGGCGTGTATCGAAATTGACACGCTACGTAATGCGTTGGGTTTTGTGGCAACAACGATTTAGATTTAGATTCAGTTACAACAACAACAGAGAGAGGGGCAGGCAGTGTGGCTGGCTAACTAATCGACTTAGTCAGCGACACCTTAAATATGGCCAAGAAAGGAGTTGAGCTTGGGCTAACAACAGCGCCAGCTACACATAGAGATTTGTTGCTTTGTCCTGAGCCTGTTTTCAGTTAGTTTTTTTTTTTTTTTTTGTTCGTTTCGGACATGGACATGGTCATCGATTTGGACATGAACAGCGTCTCGGCCATGCACTCAAACTGAAATAAATTTCAGTCAATCTCAAGCTCCGATGCCAATAACGATAACAATAATTGCTGTCCAGGGACAAATATGTTCGCCATTTTCCAATAGCGTCGCACCGAATGTGTCCTCTAATAAAAAATGAACGCAGCAGCAGCAGTGGCAGCTGTATAGCAGTAAAAGCTTTCCTATTCTCTACACACCTCTCCACCCCTGGCAGCTCTGCATGTTTTGCTTGATTCCACATTTGTTTGTTCTATGTATTTGCCTTTGCCTTTGCCTGCTTTTCGATTTTCAGCTATTTTTTGGGTGACCTTTTTGCTCTGTTTGGGCATTTGTTTTGTGTTATTTTTGGATATTTTTTAAAGAGCTCTTGAAATCGATTTGATTTAAACGCTACCCTCAGCGCAATTATTTGTTGTTATTGTTGTGCCGTTTTATTTGTTTGTTTTGGCCATTTCACGAAGCATAGCGCAAAACGTTCCATTTCTGGCATGAGCGATTTTTACTATATATTTATATAGGTGCAGAGACTAGTGTGTGTCTGTGTGTGTGTGTCCTGAGTGATTGATTCAGATTTGTGTGTGTGTGTGTTTGTGTTTGTGTTTGTGTGTGGCTGGGACAGCTTTACAAATTTGCGCAACTTTTCACATGTGTTTTTTACTGGTGACCAAAGTGTTATTAATGAAAGTCTCAACACTATAAATAAACAAATTTCTTTCCTTTGCTTCCACACAAATAAATTTACAATTAAAATTCATTTGTTGACGCAATTGGAAGGCATTCAAGCGTTTCATTTGCCACTTAAAACAATTATTGTCTTAATTGAATTAGCTAGAAATATTTTGCAATAAATATTTTTGTTGCAATATTTTCTTTGAGGAAATTTGAAGTTATTTTCGTTTTATTTTTCATTTGATTGAGTAACCTGAATCAATTGAAAAATGGATTTCGGGGTATCATATTTTTATTAAATTGTATGTAATAGGCTGAAGGACGCTTGCCCTAAGCCTTCAAGTATCTGTAAATATGTTTGATTGGGATCAACAGCCCAGGCAATCAAGCTCTGTGCATCTAAATGTTTGATCGTTTGCTGATCTCATCTGTCCGCCCTTCTGTCTGTCTGTCCTGTATGTCCGTCCGATCGGACATTTGTCCGTTCTTCTACCTATCTGTCTCTCTATCTGTCTGTGTACCTGATCGTTCAATTGTGCATCTCTCTCATCTGTCCGCCCTTCTGTCTGTCTGTCCTGTGTGTCCGTCCGATCGTTCATTTGTCCTTACATCTGTCTGTGCGTCATTCTACCTATCTGTCTCTCTATCTGTCTGTGTGCCTGATCGTTCATATGTCCATCCATCTGTCTGTCCGTCATTCTGTTTACCTGTCTACAATTTTAACTGTCCATCCTGCCGTCTGTCCGTCCTTCTATCTGTGTATCCGTTCTTCTATCTGTCTATGTGATCATTCCATTTGATCGTCCATCTGTTTATCAGTCTGTCCATCCATTATTCTATCTGTCCGTCATTCTGTTTACTTATTTGCCTGTCTGTTCAGCCCTCTGTGTGTCCGTCCTACTGTCTGTCCGTCCTTCTGCCTGTTCGTCCTTCTGCTTGTCCCTGGTCAGGTACTGCCAATTGATCTACTCTTATGTGTTTTATTGTGTGTTTTAAGATTGCTAAATTGAATATTTTCTTTTATATGCACATTTTTGTTACACTTATTAAGAGTGCAATAAGTTTTTCGTTCAATATGAAATTCATAAATGGAAATCTTTTAGAATTTGTGCAAATATTTGTGCTCATATCTGCATCAATATGCGAATCTATCCTAACTAGCTAGATACTTATGGAGTTATTGATAACATAATTTTTTTAGCTTGAGCTATGTTATAATTGAGTATAACATAAATATCTAGAAATTGATAGACAGATTAATAAAAAACTGCGTTCATAAAAATAGTAGTGTGACTGAAATGTTGAGAAGTAAAATTTTGTGATAGATATATATATACATATATATATAAAATTTCACAAATTATATATATTTATTTTGTTATTCAAAATATGATGCTTATCAACATTTCAGTGACACTACTATTTTGATGAACACAGCTGTATAGCTATAGCATATACTTATCTGTATATATTGCTTCATCTCTTACAATAACTGCAACGTTATTTGAAGTTACTCTAGCATGCTATATACCCTACAACAATTCCCTGAAAAGCAAGCTTTCACATGAAATCCCTGTGAAATCCCTCTCGACACATACCTCAAAGAGCATGTAAACTTGGACTTGGCATAACTTCACCTCGCCTGTTACCTGCTGCCTGCTGCCTGCTGCCTGCTGCCTGCCACCTGCTGGCTGCCTGCCTGCCTGCCTTGCATTCAATATGTTTTGTATGGAAAGTAATTGCTTTTGAAAAGAAATTCAGCTGAAAGGTATATGGCAGGCGCCTGTCGAACACTTATTGCCAGCTCAACTTCAATGGGTCGACGTCAGCTGGTTGTTGGCAAGCAAATTTCAGCTAATGCAGCTGAAATGAATGAATGGCAAGTCGTGCACAAATTAAGTGGAATGCCATCGATGGCAGCAGCAAGTCGAAAGTCAGTTTTGGCAGCACAGCGTGCAGAGTTGCATTGAAAGCAATGGGCTCGAAAGGATAACAAGCCGATCTAAGCAAATCCAATGCCTTTCATGCCAGGCCAAGGCATAAATAGCTCGAGCAGCAGCACCAGCAGCGGCAGCAGCTACTAAAAACTTATGGCCGTTGCTTGGCGTTCTGATGTGCTGGCACATTGGCTATGGGCAAAGTTTTCTAATTAAGTTACTCATACGCACCGGCTGCCCGAGTGGTGCATATGACTGACGTAAAAGTAATTTTCATAGCAGGGCACAAAATGCAAAAAAAAAAGGGAAAAAGAGAAGAAGAGTAGAAGAGCGTAAAGAAAAAGTGAAAGAGTGAAAGCTACAACCAGCAACAACTTTAAGCCGGCAACAACACAAAAGCCAAACTGCAAACTCAGCTCAGCTTTACAGCCACTGGGCCTGATCTATGTGTGTGTGTATGAGTGTGTGTGTGCACATGTGTGCATGTGTGTTTGTGTGTGTGTTCTTGTAAGGGTCTCGAGTGCACGCTGCCTGAGGCGGCATCAGTCGCTTGGCCTATTAAACGAACTAAAGGCGTGCAGCGATTTTGATGTGCGCCAAGACAACCAAGTTGCAAAGAATAAATATGATGGCCATGGCAGGCGGCAGGCTAAGCTGGCGTGTTGCAGCATGTTGCAGCTGCAGCATGCTTAACATAATTATAAAGTTGAAAGCAGCAGGCAGCCCACTCCCTTGGCCTGACTTTGTCGTCCTTGTTAATTTAGACACTTTGCACGTAAAATGTATGAAGAGAAAATATAAAAAAAAAGTAAAAATAAAAACAAATTCTGTGGCTGGCCGCCCAGCATCTTGGCAAGTTTGTTGCATATCTCTAGCTCTCCCTCTCTCTTTTCTTAGTCATGCTTGTTGTTGCTTGTTTTACTTTTAATTGGAAATCTCAAAAGATTAGTTATGCTTCGGTGCCAAGCAGGCAGCCCACAGAGGCTTGTAATTGGTGCGTTGCAATTGAAGTGTTTGCCATGCACGAATGCCTGTGTCTTGAGGCCGCTTCACTCAAGTTGCATGCCCCACTATGTGTGTGTGTGTGTGAGTGTGCGTGTGCGTGTGTGTGTGAAATTGTATGCAAGCAGGTCAAATAATGGTAACGAAATTTATAGACAAAACTTTTCAGCAAATTTACACAGTTGCAACTAGAGGTTAGCCACGTTGCGTATACGCAATATAATAAACATACAGCTGTGGTCATAGAAATAGTAGTGCGTCTGAAATGTTGAACAGCAACATTTTGCGATAAATATGATATTTTGAAAATTAATTGAATATATATAGATATATTTAAATTATTTTCATATATTATATTTATCACAAAATTATTTATACATATAATAAAATTATTTTCCAATACTTTTGTTATATTTAAATGATTTTTAAATATTTAAATATATATTTATTTATTTACATTTTTAAAATTATCTTCAAATGTTCACTTAAATTATTATTTATTATATTGAAATTATTTTTAAAAAATATTACAATATATTTATAACAATATTTTTTAAATATATATTAAAATAATTTTAAAAATAAAATTAAAAAATATTATTTAAATTATTTAATATATTTAAATGATTTTTATATATTATATTTATCAAAATTTTTATATATATATATATATACATATATATTTTATTTATTTTCAAATCACACTACTATTTTCATGACCACAGTTGTACGTACACACATATATAAACACTATATATATATATATAAACACTATATATATATATATAAATATATGTATATATATATATATATATATATAGTATATATTAGATTTTACCAATGCTGTGCCAAGCAATTGAGCCAGCTCAGCTTTGGCATTGGAGCTTAACCGAAATTGATGAAGCTGCCAAGTGCAAGTGACAAGTTTGTAACGTAGTTGCCAACTGAAGACGCTTCAGTGTTACCGCAAGAGATAAGAGGTGCGTTAGGGCGTGGCAGCACAAGTCAGATTAAGCTCAAAGCGTCGCCTGTTTTGTTGCTTTGTTTAGCTTATCGCACAAATCTCAACTAATTGCTTTTATACACAAAGTTCCACTTAATAGCGGCTAAGCAGCGGCTGCCACAAAGCACAAACTGGCCAAGACAGGCGCACAACTTGAATATGAAAATGGCCAAAATAGCACACAAAAGGGCGACAAAAAAAAATCTGAAAAATAAAGAAAAAAAAGATAAAAACAGAAATGGAAAAAGTAGAAAAAAGGCCAAACTGCAGTTGCCTGGCTGCCTGACTGCCCGGCTGCCCGGCTGCCCGGCTGCCGGGTTGCCTTGGTTGCCCCCGTGGCCAAAGTTGTCAGCAGCACAAAACTTCAGCGACAAAGTGCAATCAATGGTAAATTATCACCCATTTCAATGAGTCGCGGTCGCTGCAGGCGTCAATAGGGCCACTGGCCCTAAAAGCGCTCTTGAAGTTCTGCCAAAATGAAAGCAATAGAAAAGGACATAGCCAAGGAATGCCACAAAAAAAGGAAAAAATCAGATGGAACCAAATTTCTTTTCTATCAAAATAAACTACGCCAAGAAATGGAATCAAATCTAAAGGCTTTGTGCGAGTTGTAACGGTGTCACTGACACCGCCAAAAAGAATTTCTAAGGAAAACTTTCCTCTTGGTTTCAGCTCAACTCAGCTCAGCTCAGTGCGAATTGAAAAGTATTAATCTTATTTGCAATTGCTGAAATCTGTGCAAAAAAATACAAAAAAAAAAACAGAAAAAAACTCACAAAAGTAAAAAATTGTTTGCGCAATTGTCGTAAATTTGGTGTAGTTTTTCTATGTAAATCGTTTTAGCTATTTACCCAGGCAGATAATAATATTGCAGATTATCAATATAATTTGACTCAAAGTGAAATCTTCTTCAATTTCTTACATATTTATTTAATTTAAATTGCACTCAATTCCATATGATATAACACTCAAAAACATTGCATGTGTCATGTGAGCAAGCGAGCAAGGGAGAGTGTTTAAGTTGACAATTAAAAGAAAAGAATAAATTGATAAGAAATTGCACTCAAGCCCATATGATATTACGCTCAAAAGTGTCAGGTGTTATTTGACAATTAAAAGAAGAGAATAAATTGCACTCAAAGCCATATGATATTACACCAAAAAATAGGGCTCAACTTGGCAAGTGTAATGTGTGCAAACGAGCTAGCAAGAGTGTTGTTTGCTCTGCCAATAGAAAGAAGTAGAGTAAATTGTGAATAAATTGCACTCAATTCCATATGATACTTCACTCAAAAAAAAGCTTAGCATAGCAAGTGTCATGTGAGCATGTGAGCATGAGAGCAGGCCAGAGTGTTCTAAGCTTTGACGATTGAAAGAGGAAGAGCAGATCAGAAGTTCAAGCTCGCTGCAGTCATGCTGCAGCCTGCAACTCTCAGCTTAAGACTCTAACGATTGAAAGAAGAAGAGCGTGTACTATAAATAGAGCTGCCTAATTAGGATCTCGTTTAGTTGACGCCCCGCGGCGGCCCAGCACGGGTAAAGTGTTAAGGCGTGTGCGTTCGTGTGTGTGCAGTGCAGTGAAGTGCGGTGCAGTGCAGTGCTCGTGTGTGTTCGTGATCGGGAGTGATAAAAAGGCAAAGCAGTCGTGTTCGGTGCGGCTGCGTAGCCGACCGACCAATCAGTGCAGTTGGTGGGAGTGAGTGAGTGAGTGAGTGAGAATCTGAATATGAGCAAGCAGATCATAATAGCTTGCTGGCAAGTGTTGCGAGTGCGAGTGAATAGAAAAATAAAAATGAGCAACCTATGCAGAGCATGCACTATAAATAGAGCTGCCTAATTAGGATCTCGTTTAGTTGACGCCCCGCAGCGGCCCAGCAAGGGTAAAGTGTTAAAGTGTGTGCGTTCGTGTGTGTGCAGTGAAGTTAGGTGCAGTGAAGTGCGGTGCAGTGCAGGGCTCGTGTGTGTTCGTGATCGGGAGTGATAAAAAGGCAAAGCAGTTCATTTCGGGTGCGTGGCTGACCAATCAGTGGAGTTGGTGGGAGTGAGTGAGCAAGCAGACCCGAGTGAGTGAGAATCTGACTATGAGCAAGCAGATCATAATAGCTTGCTTGCAAGTGCTGCGAGTGCGAGTGAAAAGAAAAATAAAAATGAGCAAGCTGTGCAGAGCATGCACTATAAATAGAGCTGCCTAATTAGGATCTCGTTTAGTTGACGCCCCGCGGCGGCCCAGCAAGGGTAAAGTGTTAAAGTGTGTGCAGTGAAGTGCGGTGCAGTGAAGTGCGGTGCAGTGCAGTGCTCGTGTGTGTTCGTGATCGGGAGTGATAAAAAGGCAAAGCAGTCGTGTTCGTTGCGGCTGCGTGGCCGACCAATCAGTGCAGTTGGTGTGAGTGAGTGAGCAAGCAGACCCGAGTGAGTGAGAATCTGACTATGAGCAAGCAGATCATAATAGCTTGCTTGCAAGTGCTGCGAGTGCGAGTGAAAAGAAAAATAAAAATGAGCAAGCTGTGCAGAGCATGCACTATAAATAGAGCTGCCTAATTAGGATCTCGTTTAGTTGACGCCCCGCGGCGGCCCAGCAAGGGTAAAGTGCTAAAGTGTGTGCAGTGAAGTGCGGTGCAGTGCAGTGCTCGTGTGTGTTCGTGATCGGGAGTGATAAAAAGGCAAAGCAGTCGTGTTCGTTGCGGCTGCATGGCCGACTAATCAGTGCAGTTGGTGTGAGTGAGTGAGTGAGCGAGCGAGTAAGAGAGAAGCTAAATATGAGCAAGCAGATCATAATAGCTTGCTTGCAAGTGTTGCGAGTGCGAGTGAAAAGAAATATAAAAATGAGCAAGCAGTGCAGAGCAACCAAGCATGCTTGTAAGAAGAAGAGCCATATGTATAAATATGAAGGCATATAATAGCTGAGTGCGAGAGCAGCCAGTGCAGTGCGAGTGAAAAGGAATGTGTATATAAGCAAATCAAAAATATGTGTTCGCAAGCAGCTCAACTGGTTCAAGGTGTGTGAGAGTGAGAAAGGAATAGGAGCAGCCATCATTTTTATTTGAGTTGCATTAAGTGAGTACACAAATTTATTTATTTATTTATATATGCCTTAATTAAATAAAATTTTTATTAACAATTAATCAATTTATTTATATAAAAGTTTACTTATTTATCTGGTATTTATACACACATTTTTGTTCAAACTTTTTCAAGTCTTGAAAGCACATTTAAGCTCAGAGCAAATCATTCAACTTAAAGTATCTAGGCAAGGCCGCCAGGCATAAATGCTTAGGTTTAGTTTTCTAAGAAAAAAGGTATAATAACGTATGTGTATGTGTGTGTGTAAGTATGTGTGTTTGTGTGTCTGCATTGATATGGGACACGTGTGGCAAACCGCACAATGAAGGTGGACGGCGACTTGAAAGGACTTTCCGCAAGGCTCTACTAGCATGGATAGGTTTGCTTTTGCCCGTTTTAAGCTTCAGCACGTAATTAACACTTTAAATAAAGCCGCTTTCCGCTTTTGCTGCTGCCGTTTCAATATTTGTATTTTCAATGCGTAGTTTCAGCTGAGTTTTTGGGGGCCGTCTCATTTTTGAGGATTTGAGAAGCTGTCACACAGCTAGATAAAGAAGAGTTGGGCCGCTGGCAGCAGTGGAACCAGCCGCAAGCAGGCAAACCACTTTGTCAATTCCTACCCTACGGGTGTGTGTGTGTGTGTGTGTATCTGTGGGTGTGTGTGTGTGTGTGTGTGTTGGCAAGGGAAAATATGGAAATTTTATTGCTCGCTTATGTTTGAGTTAATTTGGCAACAATTTTGTTGAATTTTAATGAGTGTGCGAAAGCATAAGTCCCACGTCCATTCGGGCAAATGCCAGAGTGCCTGCTGGATGCCTAACAAAGGCAGGCCTCTCCCTCTCCCTGTCCCTCTCCTTTGCCCTCGCCCTCGCCCGTCTCATGCTCAGCCAGCCCTTGTCGCAGCATTTGAATTAAGCCGTTGACAGAGCAACTGCCAGGACATTGGCAAAGGATGAGACGCCTGTCTCTCTATCTCGCTGTCTCGCTGCTCTGCAGCTGTTGAGTTGCGGGTTTGAACGACGAGTTTCTAATTAAGCCAAAGCCTTGACAGCCACTGTCAATCCGCCTGCCAAGCGGCCTTCAAATTATGCGAAATCTTAAGTAATTTACAAAATATTTATGAATGGCATTAGTAAAATCAACAGCAGCATCACCAGCAACAGCAACAGCAGCAGCACCAGCAGCAGACAAATAAAAATCTTTAATGAACTTAATGTTGATTTTTAGCTGTTTCTCCTAATTGCTCTGTGGCAACTTTACTATATATTCGAGAGTATATATATATATATTATTTTTTTCTTCTTCAAATATACCCTGTAAAAATTAGCATTCCACTTATGCAAGCGCTGGGACGCTTGACACACATCGTTGAGCGCATCAGCTGATGAATTAATTAAAATCGCCTCATTTGGCCAGCTCAATCAAGTGTGTCTAATATGCACAGCCTGATGAGGATGGTTAGTTCCCTGATGGCAGGCTGGCCAAATGGGGTCGGGGTATTCGGCTAAAAGTTCAAAATTATGCGCCACTTTTTTTTTTTGGCATTTTCATAATTTTGCGTATGAAACGTGACTTTTGCTGTGGGTAGCTACTCGTTATCGTTCCGGCTTGTGTCAGGTTTACTTTTTTGTTGCCATTTGGTTACTATACACTGTTATCAAATAGTTAAGCGGGCATATATGTTGTTAAAAAGGAAAGTTGAGAGAGAAATGTGAAAAAAAGAAAAGTGAAAGTTAGTGAATGGAAATAATGCAAATGGAAGTTAGAGTTTGGAGAGTTGAGAGAGTTTAGATCAACTAAATTTGATGAAATATATGCTATTAAAAATGAGAATATATATTTTTAGATTTTAGATATGTAAACAGCAGCAGACATACCCAAAGAGAGAGTATGCTTTGATAAATATATATATTTATATATATCTATTTATAGTTATTTACTGCACCCTTAAAAAAACTCAGCCAAAGTATTATTTTTATTAGTCTCATAGTTTGAAATTTAGCCACGCCCTCAATTATATGCCCCGAACAGCATGTGGCCACAGGGCATGTCCCAGCTGGGCGCTGGCTTGTTCGCACTTGTTTGGTTTATTCATGCGAAATTTTAATTTTAACCTGATTTTGTTTTATTTTATTTTTCTTCCTGTCGGTCTGGTCCGTTCGACGCATTGTTTGTCAACTTTTCATTTTTTTGCTCTGGGTTTTTTTTTTTTTTTTTTGGTATTTATTATTATTTTTTTGCTGTTGGCCAGGCTCAACCTTATCTGATGTCGACGAACGAAACCTGCTTTGGCAACAAGCGCGTGCTATAAATTTTTGCGCAAATATTTGACGGCCCGGCCGGGACAACTTTTGGGCAAACGGGTCGGCTACTTGATAATGCGCAGCAATGCCGGCATTTGCATTGCATTAACCTTAAAACTTATTTTAATACATATACATATATCTATATATATAGATCGGAGGTATATATATGTATATATTTTTTACAACTTTGATTTGTTTCGTGTTGCTGGCGTAAAATTTTGTAATTTTTGAGCGCTTGGTAATTAAGCAGCCCTCGCGCGAATTCAATTAAGCGTATTCGCATCTCAAATTGAAATCAGCCGTTTATCTGGCGCCCCATTTGCACATCATTGTTGGAAATCATTATAAAATGGGGCGTAAAATTTTAATGGCCTATGAAACAAAGTGAGTGACTGTTGTTTATGGCCCTCTTCCCCATAGACTATAAAAGTTTTAGTTATACGCTCCACGCATACCAAATATATAGAGCAGTTAAGTACGTAGCTATCTATCTATGTATGTCTATCACTTTGTGTTTATAATTACAGCACTCGCATGTGTTAAATGTTTTTTTTTTTTTTTTTTTTTAGAATACAAATATTCATGAAAATTCTGAAAAGTCTGCATTTTATGTGACTTTGAGTCAAGCATCTGAATACAGTGAAAATATATTTATTTCGAATGAAAATTGAGTGTATAAAAAGTTGACAAGCAGCGCTTGGTTTGTTAAATAAAAAGTTTTATTGGCATACCAATTAAGCTATGAGTGGGTAAAGCAAAAACAAGAATTTTAAAGAAAAAATTGTAAAGCCTTTGGTTCAATTATGATATTTTTTAATAATTTATGAACAGGTGCATTGTGGAATATAGGTAGAGGGATGGAGAAAGAGAGAAAAATTGAGAGTTCATTTACGTGTTATTCCCCTTTTGAATTCTTTAGCCTTTTTTACAACTCTTTGATAGAGATATTTGATGTAATTTGCTAGAGTTTTTTATGGGCATATAATATTACAAGATTTTAAAGTGACAATAAATTTATATATATGGAAAAGTAATAATATATTTGATGCTCATGTATAATTCGCTAAATTATCGTTTACATTCAATAAAAATTTAATTAAAAATTAAATAAAATTATTAAAAATAATAAAAATTAAATAAAATTATATTAAAAATGAAATTATTAAAAATAATACAAATTTTTTACAATAACAAAATTTTTATAAAATAATAAATATTTTTTAAAATAATAAAAATTAAATTAAAAATTAAATAAAATGAAATTAAAACTTAAATTATTAAAAATAATAAAATTTTTTAAAAATAATAATAATTTTTTAAAATAAAAAATTTTTTTAAAAATATTAAAAATTAAATTAAAAATCAAATTAAATTGTTTTAAAAATCAAATTAAATTAAATAAAAATAAATTTTTTAAAATAGTAAAAATTAAATTAAAAACTAAATAAAATTAAATTTAAAATTAAATTTAATAAAAGTAAAAAAATATTTAATCAAAAATAAAATTGAATTAAATTATTAAATAAAGTAATAAAAAAAAATTAAAAATTAAATTAAATTATATTAAAAACTAAATTATTAAAAAAATTAAAATAACAATTAAATTAAAAATTAAATAAAATGAAATTAAAACTTAAATTATTAAAAATAATAAAATTTTTTAAAAATAATAATAATTTTTTAAAATAAAAAAATTTTTAAAAATATTTAAAATTAAATTAAAAATCAAATTAAATTGTTTTAAAAATCAAATTAAATTAAATAAAAATAAATTTTTTAAAATAGTAAAAATTAAATAAAAAACTTAATAAAATTAAATTTAAAATTAAATTTAATAAAAGTAAAAAAATATTTAATCAAAAATAAAATTGAATTAAATTATTAAATAAAGTAATAAAAATTCAATTAAAAATTAAATTAAATTATATTAAAAACTAAATTATTAAAAAAATTAAAATAAAAATTCAATTAAAAATTAAATAAAATTAAATTAAAACCTAAATTATTAAAACTAATAAAAAGTTGTTGAATCATGTTTAGCAATTTGTGCTAAATTTTACTTGCTTCATTTTACATTTGACTTTAAAGGCAATTTATGCAGCATATCTTATAGAAACTGTCTACTTTCCTATATTCCAGCAGCTGTTATCGAAGTTATAGATTGAGATTGGATATTAGGTTATCTAACGACCAAATGTTTCAGCTACAACGAATTTTGAAATATTTTGTGTGCTCAATTTTGTTAGTTTGTTAATTTCTATCAGTTATATTGATATTAAATATTACTTTGAAATATTTCTTATATTTTGAGCATGTTTTCTTACAGCTTGTATCCAGTCACTTCCGCTTCAAATTTCTTAATTATTTTTTAATAAAGTCAATTCTACAAAGTAGCTGCTGCTTGAGTGATTAACTCTTATAAATTATGATTGATTAGCTATTATTATTGATTATTCTACTAATGTGAAGGCTATTTGCTGCTCTCACAATAATATATTGACTTTTGTACTCAATTAATTTGTTAATATTTTGACAATCAAGCAAAATACAGTCAATATTTCTGAATGAAAATGTTTTCGCAATCGAATTATGTAAAAGAAGAATCGAAATCAAATGGAAGAGGGTCAACAATTGTGCAAGCATTGCGCTTTTCATAATGGCAAAAATGTGCGCCTGGGCGTGGAAAATGCTTGGCTTCACTGTGAAATTGATGCTGGAATGAAGCGGATGGGCATAAATTGTTAACGCATGATTAGCTTTTGATTTCACTAATTAGATTTATAGCGAATTAAAATATATGTAAATATATACATATATATATATGTGTGTATATACATAGGATAAAGGCCTGGCTTCTCGGAAAAAAAAATACAGAAACGAAATTAAAAACTTCAGCTTGAGTGCGCACTGAGAGCGCATATCCAGCTCAAGCGTCAATTGGGGTATACTGATAGCTGACCAGAAGAGATGGAGCATGTAAAGCACTTTGATGGCAGCAGTTTGTGCAGAGATTTGCAAACATTTGTTAGACGTACACAGCCACACAGACACAGACACACCACACCACACCCACTCACAACTTGTGATAGACAAAAGGGAGACAGACATTGAGGCCATTGGTGTCAAGTCAAACCGAAAGTAAATCCCTCATTGGGCCCGTGTGATGAACTGGCAATGTGTCGAGACACGGTCCGCTGTACCGTTCAACGTTTGTTGGCCCGCTACAAACTGTAAGGGGCTAATGGCGCTCAAACGACCAGCAATCAGTTGTTTATCCCAATTCCTATGCCAGTGACAGGGAAACGGAGCCAGCCAAACAGCTGCAATTGCAGCTACAGCTACAGCTAGAGGCTTCAGATACAGATACATCTGTGCAGCTTTAGCTTTAGCTTTGGCTTTAGCCTTTGGCCTGGCGTTGCGCCAGCTGCGGCCGCATGCATCAAAGTGACGCTTCAAAACTGGAAACTGAAATTGAAGCTGTTGCCATGGCCGAGATAGATGGAGACTTTGATGTGCCTGCCACAGAGAAAGAGAAAGAGAGAGTGAGACTAAGAGAGAGAGAGATAGAGAGTCCTGAGCTGTTGCTGGCCAAGTGTGCGATAAACTCATTTATTATTGCATAAAGAATGACTTTCAATTACTTGCAAGTGAACAAACTTGCTTCCAGCACATTGACAATGCCAATAAACTTGCTGTCGGTCGGCTGGGGGGTGGGCTGAGTATCGTTCTTGAAACTATTTGAATAGTCAACAGCTGCTGCTGTTGCTGCTGCGAGCAGCGTCTAATAGCCGCATTAATTATGCCCATTTAAATGATGCTCGACTCGCTGGCCAAGCGTAAACGCAATGCTATTTAATTCTTATGCGAATTCGAATTTGGCTTGGAGCGACATAGACAAATGAAGTGTTAACTGACACTTTACGGATTATATAAGGCTGAAGCAGATGCAGATGCAGATGCAGATGCAGCTACAGATGCTAATGCAGATACAAATATAGATGCAGTTGCAATTGCAATTGCAGTTGCATTTGCTGCCACTGCCACGCCCATCTACCTAACCAAGCAGCGCCGCTTGGCACATAAATCACGCAAGTGTTAAGCGTGCAAGTCCCGTTCGTGCGATAAAAGTGCAAATTGCTCGATTTGCATCGTAAAAAGTGGCATGCAGCAAGCCAGACCCAGACCCAGACCAAGCCAAACCAAGCCAACCAAAGCCCCCGTGCAGCTCATCCAGCTCTTGTCATCAACAGCTGCAGCAGCAATCGGCTAAAATCGAAATTGTGTCAACGGTAAAACTACAAAAAGGAGTGGCCAAGCCAAGCCTCAGACAGCAGAGCAGCCATCCAGCTCCACTCCAGCTGCTGCCGCTGCCATGCAGAGATAAAACATGCGCCATAAATAAAGCTGTCGATTTTTATTATTTTTATTGCCAGCTATAAAAACAAAAAAAAATAAAATAAATAAATAAAGAAAACGGTGAAAGTGTTTCGTCGCATTGAGTTTTAGAGGCGACACGGCTTGCTCTGCTTGTAACTCACAGAAATCATGACTTCTTCTATTTTGAATAAGTGCGAATCCGCGCATTATTCACAGCTAGTTTGCGTTTATTTTGCAATTCTAAATTTTATTGCTCTGTGGCATTATCCTAACCAATGTGCAAGAGAGCAAGTGGCGCTAGAAGTGCTTGTTATCGAGACGAAAGAGTTATTCACTTATTTTTTTTAATATTTTCATGTGAGTTTCAAAATATAGATAAATGGTTAAGTAGTTAGCAGGAGAAGATAGAGCTTGAAAAAAATATTTTAAAAATGTGTAAATAATGTTAGAATATTTAATCATATTTCAAGAGATTAAAAAATAAAAAATTAGAATATTTAAAAGATATTCAAATAAAACAAATAAATAAATTTGTAGTTCGATTTGTGCAATTAATATAAAGAAATTTATATACGTAAAAAATTATTAAAATCATGTAGAATATTTAGAAATATTATATTATAATAAATTTGATCAAATTCAGTAAGCAAGAAGACGACTATGCAAAAGTTCTACTTAATAAATTTATAATTTTATTTATTTAAAATATTTGAAGTAAATATTAAATATAAATTCTTTATAGTAGCTCTTATAACTTTAAGAAAACCATTTCTGTGCTTAGCAACAGCCTTTTTATACCCTGAACCCATTGAAAATGGGAAATCAGGGTATAATGTTTTTGTGAAAATGTATGTAACAGGCAGAAGGAGACGTGGCAGACCCCATAAAGTATATATATTCTTGATCAGCTCGACAAACTGAGTCGATATAGCCATGTCCGTCTGTCCGTCCGTCCGTCCGTGTGAACGCAGCGATCTCGCAAACCACAAAAGCTAGAGATCTGAAATTTGAAATGCATACTCGTGTATGCTCTACGCAGTACGAGTTTATAATTTTTTTTCGATAACTAATCCCATTTCCTTATTATCGATGAAAATCGATAACTTTTCTTCGTTATTGAATACCGTTATAGCTATGGATTTCAGATTTACTGTGTATATCCGTGTAATGAATACAAACATTTTGCAATTTTTGGATTTTTGATACCTAAAACGTATTTCAAATACTAGAGACTTGTGCTTTCGCAAATACATACATATGAATGGCATTATTACGCTGTAAGAGTTTGGTTACGAAAGTCCATCTAGAAGAAAACTAATTCAACAAATAAGCTTCCAAAATATAGCCCATACTGCAGCCCAAGCGCTGCCCGCGCGCAGTCGCTGCGTTAACTGCGCAGTAGCAGAGAAAGTGCTTGTGCGTGCGTGTGTGTGTGTGTGTATGTGTTGTTTGTATATATGTATATATAAAAGAAGCGTAAAATGATTTGAATATCGCATCTTCGCAGGGTTCAGGGTATCTCTTAGTCGAGCAGTCTCGACTAGAGCACTCTTACTTGTTGTTGCTCATTTTTCTTCTTTAGATTGATGCCGCAAACTAAACTCTCATTAAGATGAAATTCTGCGCATGTTGTGCATAGCAGCAAAGCCTTTATGAATTGTAAGAAAATGCATATATATATATATAAAACAGCTTTGATTGCATTGCCTGCAGAGCAAATCAACTGGCAAATAAGAAAAAGTCAGACAACTGCAGAAAAATAAGCAAATTGGCAAATATTAGCAGGGCAATGTTGTAAACGTATTGAGAAGATATCTTTTGAATATATTGAATGGCTAATATTAAAATTACCTTCATTTCGTGCATATTTATGCTTCTTACGGGCTCTCGAGCAAAGCAAGGCAAATAAATATGTTTGTATTTTAATATGCAAAAGAGCAAAGACGGGCTTGACTACAGAAATTGCCTTTATTTGTATAAGAAAAATATTAAGTAAAGGGAAAACCAGTAAGAAAACTCTAGTGGGGCGTGCTAGACTAGGAGATATCCTGAACCTTGGGCGGAAAAATTAAAAATATTAAAATTGTATAAAGTAAACATGAAAATGAATTGAAAATTGGGCGCTCTAACATCAAGGGCTTAAGATATATACTATATTAACTGTAGCTTGATGATGCTTTTAATCGACTAGAATGAAACGGGGAAAGTTATTGATTATTATTTGAAAAATAGTTGATTTGTTTGTGCTACAGGCAGACCTTTCAGGCTCTAGGTTTTATGGGTTCTGAGATTAACGCGTTATTTATTGGCTAGATTGTTTCAAGTTCGTCGTCTTGACCTGCGCGTTCAAGTCTCTAGCTCTGATAGGTTCTGAGATCGACGCGTTCATACATACGGACAGACGGACAGACAGACAGACGGACATGGCTATATCGACTCAGTTTGTCGAGCTGATCAAGAATATATATGCTCTATGAGCTCGGCCACATCTGCTTCTGCCTGTTACATACCATTTAACAAAACCACTATACCCTATAGTCCCATATTTTATGGGCTTAGGCTACAAAAATAGATAAAAATATAATATATATATATAATATATGTTGTATATGAAAATGTATTTATTTATTTAATTTATGTTGTCATTCATAAATTAAAGAATTTCAAAAAAATTTATTTCAAATTGAAATCTTGTGAAGAAGTGTTTAGTCACTCGAGCAGCTCTTTGATAAATATTAATATCAGTTTTTATTATGCAAAGCAAAGTTCTTATGCAAGCAAACTGTTGACTTAACTCTAAACACATTTGCAGTTATACATATTTAGACATATGCATACATATGTATGTACACAAATACATATACACATACATAATTTGCATTTTCTTCACCGCCCTTGCCCAACCATTTACATAGCTAAGCCATTTTAATGCTGGCATTACAATATTTAAATTAATGCATATTTTATTTTGCATAAATAATCCACAATTTAATTAATGTAATGAGCTCATTTTTTTCTTGTTATTCATGGCAGCTGGATTAACGCCAAAGCCACACAATAAAAATTGGCATTATTATGTAAGTGGGCGGCAGGTAACATGATGAGCTGTGTGGGCGTGACGGGCAATTAAACGTACTTGCATAACGTTCATACAATTAATATAAATATTGTATATAAATGTATATATAAATGAATTGTATAAACGATATGTTTATACATTCATGTCATGTCCATTTCAAGCGGCCAGCCTCAATTTTATTTATATAAAACAGAGAAACGATAACAACAACAACAGCAACAACAACACACAGCTTGGCATTTTAATTTTACAGTGATAAAGTAATAAGCCGGGCTGTGTTATATACCTGATAAGAATGGATTTAAGAATTAAGCGCCATAAAATTGCATTTCGCCTCATCCAATCAGCGATCAGAAGGCGTGCACAAAACTCCATTAAATATATGTATATATATACATATAAATATATATATATGTGTTTGTATGCTTAAATGTAAAGCAAAGCAAAAATCATAAATAAAGCGCGCTGGCAATACAAGCTCGCGTCGAGCTTATCAGCGACGGCCAATGGACACAAAACTGGCGACAAAAAATAACGAGGCAAAGCAGCAGAACGAAGATTTGATGCTCTCTATGTTCAGGCTGTAGTTGTTGTAGCTAGTTATGTGAGCTAACAGGATATTGCAGAGACTTGGCACTAGCTTAGCATTCATTGATCTAAAAGACAACTCTATGTATAACAAGTCAACTCGTCTGCTGCTTCATATAACTTCTGCTTTCAGAGTATGCCTCTTTGCCATTCGCATCTTGGAAAGTGCAAAACTAGAATCCATGACAAAGTATGCCAAGTATTCTGATCACAGATTCTCTCTGATGACAGAATCTCTCTTTCTCTCTATCTCTCTCTCTCTCTCTCTGTCAAGCATCCCATACAGCCTGACAAAAGTAGAGTACCTCTAACAAGTCTATAAAAAAAGGTAGCATAGCCAACTCAAAGGCAAAAACAGGATGAAAAAAAGAAATGGTAACAAATTTTTGGCTGAAAACCGAAAGGCGAGTTTATTATTTATTTTGGTGCGAACTTTACGAGCACACGGAACGGAGCGCTGAGCCGCTGGCGCCTCCTGGCGTCCAGCAGCCAATACATTTTATGACAGACCAGCTTAGGTAAGGTTTGGCCCCAAAAAAAAGCAAATGTATCTACATGTATATACCCATATATAAAACAGGGCAGAGAAAAAAAACAAAAATTAAATTTATTTTTTCACGCGCCAATAATCACAAAGCGCCGCGTAATCAAATTTATTGAAAAATGAGAGCAATAAAAATATACGTGCCAGCGAACGAACATTTGCACGGCAGCCGCCAAATTCATCACGAAAAAGTATTTATTAAATGAACTTCTCTTCTTCTAGCTTTTTTTTGTTTATTTTACATCAATTCCCCAGCCGAAGTTTTGTGATTTTTGCATCCTATATATATATATATATATATATATAATGTATATATATCCATTGCACTATTTTCGCCGCTTCGTTTGTATTTCAAATTGCAAAAGCACAAAATTTATTTGGTTACTCGTATTTTGCATGCTGCCATAAATTGCCAAAGATCCCTCCTCTCTCTTTCTCTCTTCAGCTCTCTCTCTCTTTTATTCTCTGTTAATATTTCTCTGCAGATTCTGTTAACGAATCCGCGCGAGCTGTAATCATTTGCTGCTTTTGCTACTTTTAATAGCATTTTGAACATAATTTGATTTGACAAAAATTTCAGCATCATTCGCGCTCCAGGCATATTTCCGTGGATAATCAAAGTAGCGGAGACAGAGAAAGTGAGATAGTTAAGCGGATTGCCAGCTATTGATGAGTTGGCGCGCTGGAAGCTGCCGGAATATTGTGGGAAATTTAGCTTAAGCTTCTGCAAGCTTACATTTTGCGAGGTTTTTTTTATGAATTTGACACGATTTCTGAATCAATTTAACTTGTTTTAGAAGCTGGCAATTTAAACTGCTTTTAAAATATGATAATTACTTGTAGATATTATATATTTGATTGTCTATAAATTGTTTTGTGAAACTCTTTTAAGTAGTAACAAGTAGTCGAGACTGCTCTACTAAGAGATACCCTGAACCCTGGGAAGATGCGACATTGAAATCACTTTGCGCTTCTTTTATACATACACATACACAAACAACACATACACACACACACACATGCACACGCACGCACAAGCACTTGCTCTGCTACTGCGTAGTTTACGCAGCGACTGCTCGTGGGCAGCGCTTGGGCTGCAGTATGGGCTATATTTTAGAAAATTGTTTGTTGAATAGGTTTGATGGACTTGCGTTACCAAACTTCTAAGGCGTACTAATGACATGTATATGTATGTATTTGCCAAAGCACAAGTCTCTAGTATTTGAAATACGTTTCAAATTTAAGATCTCTAGCTTTTGTGGTTTACGAGATCGCTGCGTTCACACGGACGGACGGACGGACGGACGGACGGACAGACGGACATGGCTATATCGACTCAGTTTTTCGAGCTGATCAAGAATATATATACTTTATGGGGTCTGTCACGCCTCCTTCTGCCTGTTACATACATTTTCACAAAAACATTATACTCTGATTTCCCATTTTCAATGGGTTCAGGGTATAAAAAGAGTATATTGGTTTTGATGAATGGTCATCTGGCTGCGTGTCTATCTGCATGTATATGAATGCAAATCATTTTGCTGCTGTTCAAGTGAAGGCTTGTAGCTAAAAGACTTCACTTTATGAATTTTTAAGATTTGTTGCATAGACTCACTTAAGACGTATTAAATCTGATAATAACTAAATTTTGAAAATATTTATATATATATATAAATCTTATAATATATGCACATTATTAATTGATGTAAAAAACAAATTTTATTCAATAAGAAAAATGTATTTAGCTAGATGAAAATTTAAGAATGAACTTTTTAAAATAATAAAAAATTTAAAAAATAATATAAAAGTGTTGTTGAGATGAAGAGTCGCACACTCAGATAACTCTCCAGATTTTATAAATAAAAATATATTCTTTTTCTTATTTATGCCCATTTAGTTCTGAGCTGTTCAAGTTAGAATATGTCAACAATTTAATTTCGTATTTTAACTCAGCCCATCAATAGCCTTTGGCCAGGCAGAGTCGCTTACTCGGAAACTGTGTTCAATCAAATTTGGCAGACTGCGTCATATATTTGAGCATTGCGAGATATTTGTTGATAGACAAAAGCAGTTTAATGAAAAACTTGCAACTCAATTTCATTTAATATTCAATCAGGTTTTCATTACTGCAATTCGACAAAAGTTGCTGAGCAACTCGAAAAGTATTTATCAGAGTTTCATTAATTTAGTATTCCAATATGAGGAGAATGCTTTTGGTAAATTTGTCTCGATTGCAAGCCAATTTCATTTCGTTTTATATTATCTTTTGCTGCATTAAGACCGTTTGCTCTGGCCATATTTACTCCCAGTTGGCTCTTTTATATTACCACTTTTTGGGTTATCATTAAGCAACCATAAAGAGAATATATATATATTTATTCTTCATTTTTTTGCTCTTCTTTGTTTTCGCTTGATATGTTCTGATTGCTGTTGCTGTTGTTGTTGTTGTTGTTGCTGTAGCTGTTGCATGCTGCATTTGGTTTTAATTGCTTTCGCTTTGCTTTCGTTCACCTTTCACCTTTTTAAGCAAGCCGGCATCACTGCCACCGGAGGGCTTTAGTTTAATGCTTTTCTTTTGTGGTTTTGTTAATATTTGCGGCAATGCCACGCCCACACGCCCATTGGGCGCTTACAAAGTGAATATAGCCAAAGATTTAGCACTTTTATTATTACGCTCGAGTTAAGTAGCAAACTATGTTGAAAACTTTTTCCACGCTGCACATTATCAATGCAGGCAATGGCCAAGGGGCAGGAACAAGACGGCCAAGAATGGCGGTTACAACGGGTATGGGGGCGTGGTCGTGTCACGGTGGCTGGTCGTCCTGGCTAGCGTCTGTGGTTAAAGCTCGACGAAAGCAACACAAAACACGCTCACATCGTTGCTTTTATTGTTGTTGTCAACGTTGTTGTTGATGTTGCACGTGTTTGTTACTTTACTCCCCGCTGCTGTCTTCGCTGTTGCCGTTGCCGTTGCCGTTGCCGTCGTTGTCGTCGTCGCTGCCTGCTGCACTTTTGTTTAGTTTTGTTGAAAAGTTTTCAGCTGTGCTTCGTTGGCTTCATAAATTTTTAAATAATCAGCACACGCAACCACGTGCCGCGCCAACAGACCGAGCACGGAGCTGAAAAAAAGAAAGCAAAGAAACAAAAAAAAAAAAAAAAAATGGTATATAAACAGAATTAAAATGTATTTTTTGTCCGAACTGCAAAAGTTTAAATACCCTTGCAGCCATACGGCTGTTGTTAGCCATCAAATAATTTAATTTTGTCCTGAATTTGAAACCAGTTTCATTTTTTTTGTGTGTTTTCTCTATATATTTAATAATTAGTTAAGTAAAAAAAATTTTAATGTGTTTTTTATATTGAAAAATATGTTATACAAAGTAAAATTGAAATGTTTTTTAAATTGAAAAATATGTTTTATATTTTGTTTCAAAATTCTATTAAAAAAAAAAAAATAAATAAATATTTGATGTTTTATGTGTTTTTATATTGTCAAACAAAAATAGTTCAAAATATCACATATAAAGTATTTATTATAAATCCTTGAAGCCTAGAAGCTAGTATTCATAGCTGTTAACTTGTTAAAACTAAAACTTCTTCTTCACATTAACATACCCCTGCCATTTATGAAGCCCATCTAAATGAATGTCATGGCGTTGACTTATTAGGAATTAATGCTGCTCAGTAAAAGCATCAAAAAGACATCCTTCATGTTATATCACTGCGAGCGCTCGCTGTGCTGCATGGGCAGGGCGTGACAAGGGCTTAAAGTGACAGAACTTTATTGCTGACACAATTGTGTGTGCGCTCGTTGATATATGCATGATCAGTGCAATTATTATTATTATTTTATCACATTATTCATGGGTAAAACAACTTTAAAGCGATACGCATATCAGGCAACACTTATATACAACATTGCATAAATATATATAATATATAGGAATATGAGCTCATTTTTAAAATTATGCATAATTATGAACTTGTGCTGGTCAACGTTTCATACGGCAGGCATCAAATGTGCTTTATAATAAGCAACTGCAGAATGAAAACATTAATGATTGGCATTTCAATAACCAGAAGAGAAAGAAACCCAATTTCTGTGCTAAATTTCACAAAAGTATTTCAATTTCATGCGCAATGCAATACCAACAGCAAAATACTTGGCAGCAAGAGATAATCACACATCACGTATACGCAGCGTTCGCCTTATGCGAACCAAACAAATTTATATTGAGACTGCCAGGCAGTTAGTCAGCCGGTGGAGCGAGTGAAAGAGAGAGAGTATTGTTATTGCTGTTGGCTGTAAAAACACACGTAACAAAATGATAATAAAATCGTACCAACTCCTCTGCGTGACATAAGACAAAAAGAACAAGTGTGAGAGAGCGAGAGTGAATAACACCAAACGCAAAACGCAATTGTAATTTTTTGTCATTTTGTTGGCGACATCGTTTGCCATTGGCGTCGTCATTTGCCATATGTTCGTTTGGCTTGTTTGTTTATGTCGCTGTTTGTTTGTTTGCTTGCTTGTCTGCCAGCCAGCCAGCCAGCCAGCCAGGTGACGCATACGCAACAACATACGCCAAACAAACAGGCGAAATATCTTAGCTAAAGGGCTGGGCAAATGTATTTGTGTCTGTATGCCTAACTTATTACTTGTCTAGCCTATAAACTTCTTGCTGCTCCAGCTCTAGTCGCAGCTTAGATTATAGGCAAGTCAAATAAGTCTGATAAGCATTGATGATTTATATATATATATTTATGTATATTTATGTATATGCATAAGAGGCTTTGATTACCAACAACTTAGTAAAAACTTGGAGTTTGGGTTACAGACAACGTCTGCAATATTTCGCTTTTTGAGTTATGATAAAAAAGTGAAATAAGAGCAACCTTTAAGCCCTGTGACTGCCTGTGGCATCAAGGATAATGCGTATTAAAGATAATATTTATATTAATATAATACTTCCAATTTATTTTACGAAGAAATAGATGAAAATGGAAAGAAAGTTTGATTAGAAATAAAAATGGCTTGAAATATTGAATCAAATTTTTAAAAAATAAATAAGTAAAATAATATTTTAAGTATTCTGAATTCAATTCGGAAAAAGCTGTATTATTTTTTTTTCTTTAAGGAATTCACGTGGTTCTTAAAGTTTTTTAAATTCTTGAATCTTTTATGTAAAAGAAATGAGAAGATTGCTTAGAAAAAGTTTTACACCACACTCTACTTGGAGCTACATTACCTTTCTAAATCTTCTATATAAATATTGTTGTAATATAATTTTCCATATTTTTACCTAGGACTTTACTTTATCAGTATTTCATATACGCTGCAAACAATCTGGTTTGTAGTTGCAGGAAAGCCAACCAAAATTGACAAAAGGTACTATGCTGTGCAAAAACACGTTGCAAACGTCCCAAATGCACGCAACATGAATAATAAATGTTTGTTGGTTGGCTGTTGCTTTGTAATTCCCAACTGTTTCTAGAGACTGATTAAAAACGACAACACGTCTGACTGCCTGCCTGCACCCTGGCAAAATGTTTAACCAATCATTGTTAAACATTTAATTTGCATTAATAAAACACTCATCACTTTGCTCTTGTTGAATTAAATGTTGTCACAAACTATATATATATATAAAAGAGTATAAAACATCAGTTAAATGTCAAATATATACTACATATGTATGTATATAAAGTGATAAAAACTATATAACAAATAATTTTGTTTGAGCTGGCAAAATATTTTTTTATGCAAATTTCATACACAACAAACACGTTGACAGTTGACACTTAATGCACAAATGTGTCAGCACATGCAACAACAGCAACAGTAACAGTAACAACAATAAATAGACAATTGTGAGTGCATTAACCGTTATAGTGTGTTGTGCATGAATACGTGCAACATGCTTTAATTAAATACCGACAGGGCAGAGTCGTAAACAAACAACTTTAGAGGGGAGTCTGTAAAAGGCGCTTATAGAGATTGTGCAACTAGAAGATATTCTGTAATTACATGGATTACATGAATGGATTAGTAGTAGTATTAGTATTTATACTATTATTAGTATTGTTATTATTTTAATATTATTATTATTAGAAACAAATCTTATATACATTTAAAATTTTAAAATTTTATTTATTTTATTTATTTATTTATTTTATTTATATTTATTTTTATTTTATTTTCTCTCATGTAATACATGAGATACATGGCTTGTCATCATTCCCTTCGACTTAAATTTTGAATGGGTAATCAAGTCAAACAGGAAAAACTTTGACACAGGTTGTTAAAGAAAATTGCCACAAAGCTAAAAGTAAGTCGGCAGAAAGTATGAAAATGCTCACGTTCTGCTCATTAGCGTGTCAAAGTGGGAAGTTGCAATAGATGAGCACATGGCCGGCGGGGCAGGGGGGCGTGGCATAAAATATGAAATTATTAACTGTGTCAGAGAGCGAGAAAGAGCTGAGTTAAAGTTGAGACATTTTCCTGTAGACGTTTGCTAATTAGCGCTTAAACAACAAACCGGAGTGTCCTCGACTCTAGCAGCAGCTGCAACAACAAATTGAAGTACTCGAATTTAATATGAATATGATAGCTGTAAAGGGGATGAAAGAGAGGGGTGAAGAGTGAAGAGTGAACAGGGACAGCAACAGCAACAGTAGAAACAGCAAATGTTGGTTAATTGAATTGAACTGCCCTCAAGGAGCAACTGCAGGTCAGCTGCCATTATTCATCATCATGTAACAGCAAGGGATATGTGTCTGTGTGTGTGTGTGTGTGTGTGCGTGTTTGATTTGGCCATGAACTGTTGGCCAGGTCTTGAGTGCTTGAATGCCAAATATAGACGGCGCTACTCTCTGAGTTCGTTAAGCGTTAAAATTACAATTAAGCAATTTCTCACCTGTTTACAGACACGCACACACGCACACACGCACTGACACGCCTGTCGCTTATCCAAAGCTAAATGCAGCCAACTGACCAAAAATAATACCAACAACAACAACAAGAATAAGAATGAGAAGAAGAAGAAGCATGACAGGCAGCCTAACAGCCAGCAGCCAACAGCCAACAGCCAGCAGCCATAACAATGCCAAATGACTTAATGAAACCAGGTAGATGCTGCCCTGTCTGTGTGCCATGGCAAGTGTCAAGGATTTGTCAGGCATGCGGGCGCAGCGCATTAACTTAATGCCCAACCAAAGACATGACAAGCGGCGTGGCACAGCCCAAAGCCAAAGCCAAAGCCAACGCCAAAGCCAACACCCAAAGCGGGCAAAAAGCAAATGGGAGGGCGCCGCTTGGCGATCTTGTGGCAGACAATGGCAAACTACTAAAAGCACTTCTGCGGCCAACACGAATAGCTATGCATGGGAGCCACAGAACTCGAGATAGAGGACTCACGACTCAAACTAAGCCAACGGGCCAACAACAGCAACAATATGTTAACGATTTGCATAGAATAAAATGCTAGACTAGACAGATGCCCTGTAAACTGGTCTTTGCTAGAGAGTTTAATGTCTAGAGTGACCAAGTTAGAGTGATAAAATTTGCGAGAGATATATTTGAGCAGCTGCTTAAGTTAGGGCTCAACAGAGACTATTGTTAGCTCCGGCATGAACTGTGATAATAATATAACTTGTAATTGTATCATAGCTTCAGTGTAAAAAGCTTCAAAAAGTGAAAAGTTTGCGCCTGAGTACACTATATAAAGGCAAGTGAATCAATGATCTGGATCTGCATTGCATCAACTGTCAAAGGACGAAAGCTGCAACAATTATCCTTCTTTAGTTTAAGTTTCTTCCAGCTCTTAAATGACGTATATGTAATACAATCTCCAAAAGCTCAGCTAACATATATGCCCCACTTCTGCCCATTTCATACACCATCTCAAAGCTAAAGATACCCCTTTCTGCTAACCATATTCAATGGGCATAACAACAGCAGCAACAACAACAACAACAACAGCAACAATGGCTCTTAGTGTATAGCATATATATACGCAGGGCATAAGTTGGTCATAAAGCAAAAAGCAAGCTGAAGCTGCGAAAAATGCTAATGTGAGTTGTTATTGTTGTAGCTGTAGCTGTAGCTGTAGCCGTTGCCGTTGCTGTTGCTGTTGTTGTGGTCGCCAGTTGGCCTGCCCTTTGGTTGTTGAGGCAAGGTAACCACAACAGGTTCGCGTTGCGTGTAATGAGCATGTCCTTGAAACACAATATACCTGCATAAATTACATTCAGCCAAAGGCCAGGTGATTTCAGGTGTCAGGCCAACAAGTGTTGAAGTATCCTTCGTCTTTATTGCAAATCCTCACTCATTACGCATATGGCAGCTGCTAAAGCATTTCAATTCGATTTCCCACATACAGATAGAGCCTTATATCCTCATATCCTTGTGAGTGCTGATAATAAAAATGTTTCCGATTGAATTATTCACATTGATTTATTAATTAAATTGAATCAGTTCTTTGGGATTTTGTTTTTTTTTTGGCATTTAGTTTATGAGATGTTGCAGGTGAAGTTGTTTTTGTGGAAAGGATTAGTCTAGGCTTAAGAAAGCTTAAATGACTTGGAGATTATTGGGAATACAAAGTAGAATCAGGTATATTGAATTCAGTTAATTTGCTTAGATAAGCATTTATTAGTTAATATGCAAGTTATATAAACCAAAAACAGGAAACTTTTTTTTTTAAATGTGAATAAAATTATAATATTTATTAATAAATATATAAATGTAGATATATATATTTTTTAAAATTTTATTTAGCTTAAATAATGTTTCGTGCTTTTTGTTTTTCATATTCTTCTTTTTACATCTTAGTAGAATAATTAAAATTTTTATTTGTTTTATTGCAGCGCAGCTTAAACCGAAAATTTGGCAAGTCTGGCATATTTTCATAAATAAAATGCGCTACATTTAATTTATATTTAATTTATTTAAATTTTTTTAGATAAGTTCGATAATATACAAAGTATGATTTTCATTGAAGCAGAGAGTTAACGAAAACTCCTCCTTTCTTATGTGAATTTCAAGACTTAAACTGTTTTATTTACTTTTTTATATATATATTTATATATATATTTTTTATACTCTATACATAACATGACAATCTGAATACTACTTTCAGTCAGGTTTATATTTTTTATTATTATTATTTTAAGCTTTTTCTATGTCTCATTTTGACGTCTTAATGCTGCAGCTAAGAAATGCCTTTTGTAATGATATAGACGCCAATTTGTTTTTTTTTTTTAAAAGGAATAAAACAGAATCCAGTAGACTCTCTCTGTTATTCAAAATTTAGTTTAATGAACTACCAAAGCGAATCACATTAGTGTATGAATATTTATATAATTGAAATATAAAATAAAATAAAATAATAATATGGAAAGATAAGTTTTAGTAGTACATTGCTTTATCTTTCCATATTAATATTTTATTTTATTTATATTTATTTTATTTTATACTCCAATTATATAAATATTTTTTGTGAATTTAAAAATATTGTATATATTTTTCTGCCAATTTCACTTTATTATATTCAATGATAAATAGCTTAAATTTATTTTCAATACCATTTTGGGCTCTTTAAAAATTCAATAGGAAATATCGTTAATATGCCTCATCCTGCTATTGGTTTTTTGGCGGTTTTTTCTTTTATGTCAATTTGCCTATGTATACTTGATAAGCTTTAGCAAATTTAGCAATCATTTAGATGACAGATATACAACACCTTATCGATCAAAGGCAAGCTAATACACAGCGTTGTCAGTCAGTTGAGTTTGTTGTTCACTCGAGTAAATAATCTTTTTCAAATACAGCGAGACAAAGAGAGAGAGAGAGAGGGAGAGAGAGAGAGAGTGAGAGAGAGAGAGAGAGAGAGAGAGAGAGAATGAGACTGGGAGAAACAATTTAATCAACGCACAATGCGACAAGAGCAAAGCAACAAACCAACATATGAAAGGTATCCATTTAAAAATGCTTAACAAGGACTAACACAGGCACACGCACACACACATACACACACACACACACACACACACATATATATATATATATATATATATATATATATACTGTCATTCGATATTATTCAGCAAGTAAGTATTAAGGATTTCTTTTCTCCTTTACTTCTGCTCGTTTTTCAATAACATGAAAGTTTGCTGCTTGTTTGATGGCAAATTCTAACAACAAATTTATACTGACACACGCACACACATAAGTGAGAGTGTGTGTGTGTGTGTGTGCGTGTGTGTGGTGGCGTTGATGTGCGAAACACCTGCGTGTTGTCGTAAGCACCTTACTGCTACGCAGTGTGAACTCCAACGACCGCAACAAAAAAGCAAGTTACGATGCTGCACGCCACAGTGCTGAACTATAAGGCACCCTGTACAGGAGGGTTAGAGAGGAGTGTATAGAAACTTAAATATGCCATCCGCAATATGCCCATTCTATCGAGCCATCCTGTTAAAATCTTTGCAACATGAAATTTAAAAAATAACAAATTTCTCTTTGAAGTGCTAAGTTTGCATCTGAAATTAGAATTATTGCATCTCATCAGGCATTATTCCGATATCTCTTGAATATTCAACGATTTTTAGGTAATCAAGAAAAAGGTATTAAATGAATAGAAGTAGTAGTAAGTCTCTCTCTGCTCTTTCTCTTCACTATTCACTTTTCCTACGCTTCACAAATACTTTCTCTAAGAAGCCATGCATGCAGAGTTTGCATACAAATCTATCTAATGTTTGCTGGGCTCTTGAAAGAAGTCAAAAGATTATTTTAATTATTTTAAATATTTTAAATATTTTAAGCAGCAGTATCTCTTACCTTCCCATCACATACCCAACCTCCGTATCATCATACCCATTTGCCAGCATTTATGTTTACAGCGTATTTGTGCACAAAAGCAAAGACATTGACATCAAACGTAGTCGAGCTGTTGGCTCATTTTATTGATACGCACTACGCACATCAAGGGTTTATGTTGGCAACATATCCTTGTCGCATAGCGTATCCTTGTTGCCAACGCGCACACATACATATTTGATTTTCGTGTAGCAAATTGAAAAGGCATCAAATGTGCCACCAACTGATTATGCGAGCAAGCAGCTGAGCACCTAACGTGTTTCGTCTGTAATTGAAGCAGCTTAGTTTAAGTTGCACAAATCTGTGTGTTGCAAGTCCAATGTCAATGACATTGCCACACACTTGTATCTGTCTCTGTCGGTATGTGTGTGTGCGTGCGTCTCACCTTGTTGGCTGTCATGTCACGTGTCTAATTAGCATGAACGGGGAACGGGCAACGGCTGCCCGAAAACACTTTCAATGGCAAGCAAACTAAATAGCAGCGGTCAGCATGTGGCATGCAACATACGTATGAAATATGCTGCTAACTAACACATCACACATTGCAACATTGTGTGGCGTGCACAGTTTGTCGCTTTATTTAATAAACGAAATGCCAGCCATTCTTCAAACCTGATGATTGGCCATTGGAACTCGATGCGTCTCTCTCTGTGTGTGTGTGTGCTGCCGCCTCCTGCTGTGCGTGGCAGACAGCAAAAGAACGCCACATGGTAATTACTTAAAGAGACGACTAGCCAAAAGAGGGGCGCATACAGGCAGCTCGACAAAATGCAAAGCTCATGTGGATTGTCAACGGCACAAAACTGCTGCACAGATGGTGGCAGGAGTCGGAGCAGCAGTCGGAGCAGCAGTCGGAGCAGCAGTCGGAGCAGGAGCAGCAACTGGAACCGGAGTAAGTGGGATTTGTGCAGTCAACTGCACAGCTTGACTGCATTGAGGGACTACAATTACGCGCTGACTTGAGATGTGCAGATTATCCTATGTAGGCACTTAACCAGCACCAGCACCAGGACTTGGGCCACCAGGACATGCGGCCAGCCAGCACACACAGACGCATTGCGAGAAGTCAAGTGCAAAAGGCGACGAGGGCAAAAAGTAACAGCAACAGCAACAGCAACACATGTGGACTTCGTCTTAGTTGGCTGGATAATGGCGCGTCAAGAGCAACTTGAGCCAGTGCCAGTGGTGACTGAGCCACGCCTCCATTTTTGTGGCTGGCTTCTCTGTTTTCTGTGTATTTTTTTTTGGTGTGCGCCGCATGGTGGCGGAAAACATAATAAATAAGCAAGTGTGCAAGCGGAAATATTAAGCAGCGGCTGGAGATGCCGCCAGCTGGCAGCAGCAACAATTGCAACAGCAGCAACAACAGCAGCAACAGCAGCCGCCGCTATGAAACTCATTTCATATGTCATGAGCTGTGCCCTGACATTTATGCAGCAAATGCACAAGGCGCTGCCTGTTCCCCTTGTCATATTATTCCATTTTTTTGTGTATGTTATTCTCAGCTATAGCATACTTTTGTGCGCGCTTGAGTTGATTGCAAAACTGCCAGCAGCAGCAGCTGTACACACACACAGAGAGAGGGAGTGTGGGTGTGTGTGTGTGTGTGTAAGTGTGACAGCCCGACAAACGGAAGTGCTCATTGTTATACTGCCAATGGCCTAAGTCTTGACAAAAAAGTATTTAAAAAAAATAAAGAAAAGGAGAAACCACTCATAATTCACCAGCCACATGACGTTGTGTCAACGTTTTGCATCCTTCCGATGAGCGATAAAAGAAAACAAATACGAAATGAAATTGGTCAGCTCAGGCAGACAACCTAGCTAAATGCTCTCTCCAAATAATGAAGCTGTTGAAATTGAATGAAATTTGCGGAAATTTGTGGGAAATTATGGCATTTCTGTAAAGTACATCAAGTGGGTTGGGTGAATTGTTGTCTGAGCCCTTGTTAAGATAATAAAGAAATGAAGAAATTTAATAAAAAATTATATATTAAATATATTTAGTTTACAATAAACAAAAATTATAATTAAAGTAGGCAAAAGCTATACAAACCTCGATGATCATTTACAAAATAATTATTCTTATAAATTATGGAAAATATCGATCATCTTCTTATGTTTGCTATGATTTTTAGGTATACCCAATTTATTTTAATAAAAAATTTTTATTTTATTTTGTAGCTTTTTGAATGCATCAAAATGATTTAGAAATTCATCGCTAGCTGCCTCTTCACATATAGAGTATGAACAAAAACTCATTGCTCTTTACTGAATTTAGTTTATGCTCCAATTAGTTGCTTCCGTCGACATCTCCGATTCGTATTCTTCTGCTACTTCTTCTCCATCATCTACTGCAGCACTCGTTGCGTTTCTTTTGTGGAACGGAAATCAAAATAATGTTTTCATGCTGATTTATGAATCTATTTACGTTGACCGCTGCCTGTTCAACCGCTCGTCCCTTCGTCCGCTCGTCCGTTCGACCGTTTGGCCGTTTGTCCATGCTCCGTGCCGATTTGCATGTGATTCATGCTCTGAAAACCATGAATGATTTCCCTTTTGTTGCCTGTTGTGCCGGCCGTCAAAGCATTGCAAAATTGTTTTGCAGGCGCACAGCAAATAAATGACTTTGAGGTTTTTCGGCAAGTTCGAGTTTTGAGTCTGGCCATTATAGAGTCGCATTTTGGGGATAAATCCTTTTGCGCTCTACAATATTTATATAAATTTGCGGCTAGCTCAGCTGACTTTGGACAGCAAATTGTTTGCCAGCTCTTGTCAAGTTTCAATCGGCTTATGAAGTGCCTCGAATGTCTTTCATATTCATAGACTTATGAAATTTTCGACTTGACCAACTGAAAACTGAAAACTGAAATGAAATGTTATGAAAGAAAGAAAGAAAGAAGGAAAAGAAACTGAAGCGCAAGCAACAAGGAGTAACTGTCACTATTTGTTATTGCCTTTTTCCACTCAAACGCCTCACGCAGCCAGCAAGAACAATGCAGAGGCAACTCGCACGTGCTGCGACTTAGGATCTGCTGGCAGCAATGGCAGCAGCATCCGTTCCGTTTCCGTTAAGTCGCCCAGCGGTCGTCATTGCATGTACCAAACAACTTACTCCATTCTGCCTCTCCCTCTCACATTCTCATTGCCTCAAATGCTGCTGTTGCTGCTCGTCTTTCTATAAAGTTGACTTTTTGTAAACGTTGCTATATACACGGGTATTTATGAGTATTTTATTTTGATTCCTTTTTGTTACCACACACACAATCACACACACACACACACACACACATACACACACACACACACACACACACACACACACACACACACACATGTATACACATTGATTTTGCTGTAGTGTGAGGCATTAGCCGATTGCAAAAGCTTAAGCAAACAAAGTAACCAAAAGGACATTTTATGTAAAAAGGGTTAAGCAGTGTTACAAAACTTAGCTTTACTTATATTCGTGATTCGTTTTTCTTTGCCATGTTACATACTTCACCAAACAGAGTATTAAAAGCTCTGCGGAATGTTGTGAAATAAAACAAACTTGCAAAAATGATAAGGTATTAAGTGTGACTTATGTGCAGCACAAAGAGTTGCTACTCGAAACAAAAATCTTATCAGAGAGCAAAGGCGATTAATATTTGAAAAAGGATGTTGGCTAACAATCGTATTTGAAATTTAAATATTAGTCTAATTAATGTGTATGTTGGAGGGAATTTAGAGGGAAATCGAGTGAGTTGCATAGAAGAAAATATTAAATAATGGAGACAGATAGAGAATGTGAGATAGAGTGAGAAAGTTAGAGGCAGAGAGCCCAAGAAAGCTAAAAGACGGAGAGAGGCTATAGGATAGACAGACAGGGAGTGAAAGAGGGGAAGATTGAGGGGTACAGAGAGAGGTAGAGAAAAAGACAGTGAGAGAAGGGAAATATAGCGAGATATAGACAGAGGAAGAGAGAATGATAATGAAGAAGAGAGGCGGAGAGATAGAGAAAAAACAGAGAAAGAGGAAAAAAATAAATATTTTTATCACATAATTGTTGCAAAAAAGAAAAAATAGTTTTCAAATATTATTTTAAAATAATTTCACTCAGACTACCTTAAAAATACTTTTTTAGCTGATAAAAAACTGTGGCAGCTAACAAATTTTTATGTTTTTTTCAAAGCGTAACTCTTTTTATTCAAATATTTCTATTGACATGCGAATCGAGTAAGTTTTTGTATTTTTGTTCGCTTATTATTGACAGGCGAGCATTTATAAAGATAAATGTTAGATTTATTTATTTATTTTTGATCATTTAACATGCGTTCGCCTGCCGGCGGGTTCCAACAATAAATACTAATAGCCAGAATGGCCAAAAGTCACATAAACAATAGCCGTGAAGAAAAGTTGGCGTTGCAGAGTGAAGTAATAATAATGAAATTGCCAGAGAGGGAGGGAGAGAGAGAGAGAGAGAGAGAGAGAGGTGGGAGAGAGAGAGCAATGACCGAGAACCGAACTCAAGTTCATTTAATTTTATTGTTTTTGCAGCTTTTGGCGGCAATTTATGGCCCAGCGGCAGATATATATATACATATATATATATATATATGTATGTATATATGTAAATATATATATATATACTTTTTTTTTAGATATTTATATATACATATATTTGAGCAAGTTGGGTCAATTTTTATTTTATGTTATTTCATTTTACTTTTGAATGGAAAAAGCCCAAAGCTTGGCGCGCAGTGAAAGTGCACAAAAGCAAAAGATATATATAAATAAATCTATATATATATATTTACTATATATATATATATATCTGTAGCTAAAAGAATTTACTTGACTGGCTATTTTTTTTTTTTGTTTGCGCTCTGTTTTCTGTCGTCTTCTTTGTCGCGCTGCCTAGGCACAAGAGCCAACATTCTATCTTATTTTGCACTAAATTTTAACAGGATTTAGCCTTGATGCTCCTTGCTGTCATTGCTAACAAGCTGCAGCCTCTAAGGCGCCTCCAACCCCAACACAACAGCAACAGCAACAACAACAACAACAACAATTGTGTTCAACCGACCGCACCGAACCGCTGTCCAGTCCAGCTGCTCCCTGGGCTGGGGCGTGGGTGTGTGCGTGGGCGTGGGCGTGGTTCGAGTCGAATGAGTTTTGTCGCAAATCCGCTTACGACGACGTCGCAACAACAACAACAGTGTGATGGCACCCGCTTCGAGTTGTCCGCGTTGAGTTGATGGGAATGTGATGTTAGCCTGGCCCAAATACATGCCACTCCCTAACAACGCCCCACTGCCCAGCAGCCCACCAGCCCAGCAGCCCACCAACCCACTTAAAACACGCCTATGTCCGCTCTTTCATAGCGCCCAGCACTTGCCGTTGGCATTTTTACAGGCACATAAATAAATTTCATAAATCTTTTGCACTTTAACGCTTCTCCTTTAACTTGTCCAACGGACGGAGCAAGGTCGCTCTTTGAGTGTGTGTAGGTGTGCGTGTGCCAGTGTGTGTGTGTGTGTGTGTGTGTGTGTGTGTGTGTGTGTGTGTGTGTGTGTGTGTGTGTGTGTGTATGTGAAGGGTGTCTGTGTCTGTGTCTGTGTTGATTAGAGTTGGTCATGTGTCGTGTTTTCTTTTTACGCATTTGCTACAATTTATTTGCGAAATTTTGAAGCAACAAATTAAATCAAATATTTATCTTTAACAATTTTGATATCATGTAATATTATGATGAAATTTATATTTATATGTATATATATATATGATTAGAAATACTATATAATCTATTTAAAATTCTTGGAGGAAATATGTGCAACAATTTTATTGATCTTAATACTAATAATGGTAAATGGTTGATAAATAATGGATAATAGCCAATGGATATCTGGAAAATAAATATTCTAAAATTATTTCTAATATTTGAATCAAGAATAATTAACCCTTTATATGGCACCACGTCCGATTTTGATGCGGTTTTTTTATTAGATAGAAAACTTAAAATAAAAAATACACTTTTTTTGCGTTTTTTGTGATTTTGATTCAGAACGCTTTTATAAAGGATAAAGGATTTGTTGCATAAATGCATCAAAATTGCGTGAGGTAAAAAAAAATTCTTATAATTCTCAGAGTATTTAGATTAAGTTTATTTTTAAGTTTGGAAGTTCTTAAACTATTTAACATAAAATTAAAGTTTGTTTAATATTAATTTAACTGAAAGTTTTTCAAACAATTGTTTCTCTTATTATAACATAAGGCCACTCCACATTTCCCGCACATTACTTTTGAGAATCCTGTACAGTTTGGGTAATTGCACCTTATTCGCTTTTCAGCCCAGAGAGGCCAATGTCCAAATTCATCCTGCCGCACCATTTGATTTGGCACGCGTTGGGTAGGACCTCTCTGGCTTTTTTTGCTGTAATTCAACACAGACAACACAGTTTGATGAGGCACCTAGATCTGGCTCGTAAAGCAATACTTTGTTTTCATTTCCTGAATCAATCTCAAACTTATAGCAGAAGCCTGAATGGCCGCTAAGAACATAAATCTTATATCCCCATTTATGGGGTTTGTTAGGATTTTCAGATAAATTTATTTATTTTTAAATATTTTTATGAAATATTTCAACTTATCAGGTAAAACTATTGTATCTAAGACTTTCATTAAAAATACATTTAGGTATTTTAGGTATTTAGCTGAAAGTTTCTGTGATAGTTCTATATGATAAAAATACGATAAAAATGTGATCCAGCTGAAAGTAAAACCTGTGCAAAGTTCAATGATAAGAAGACTGAGTAGAGAGATGCAATTGATAACACATGTGAACATGGCTATTGGATAAGAAAAATATGTATATAAAGGCGAAATGAAACAAGCCTATTTTAATTTGTGTTTTTAAATGAAGAAAACTAAAAAGAATTTTGTTTTTTTATATAATCTATTATATTTATTATATTTTATTTGAAATCTGTCTTAAACTAAACAATAAATAAATTATATCATTTATTTTTTATATATTTTTTATTTGTAATCTGTCTTAAACTAAACAATAAACAAATTTTCTAATAATAACTAATAGTTAACCGAATGGTTTGAGCTTGAGTGAAGTCAATCCATATATTTACATGATTATCTGTCTACTATCTATATGGCAGTTTCAAGACGCCTTCGGTTATTATTAATGTTATCTAGTAGTCCTAGTACTAGAACCTTGCATTGGTCAAGAAAATAAAAGAAATATATATATGAATATGTATATATATATTGGTTACATAAAGTCTGTAGTATTCCTATTTCTGAGCACAGTGAATCTCTTAAAAATCTCTTAATCTGTGGAGACTCTTCTGGCAATCTTGCCAGAGCCACGCTTGATTTTAGTGTTCATTAAGATGCTCCATCCCAAAAATAATTATATTTTTGACATATATAACTTTAAATTTAAATAAAATTATTGTTGTTTCGAAAACATTTTCAACTACCCTCGCACAATTTGTTATTGAGATAGTCTTTGTCTAGGTATATTTATATATATTTTATATATTATAAATATATATATATACTGTGACAATAAAACGACATTCTTCATCTGATGCAATCAGAGTTGTCTTCCTCTAGGCATTACATATTTCGTGACACGATACAATTTCATCGTAAAAACTTACCCTCACGCTGACATCTCTACTCCAGTTTTGATTTTATTTATTTTTGGTCACGGTTGGCTTTACTGAACCTTCGGCATAAATGAATTGTCAATTATGCCTAAGTCCTTTAACACACATTCACATAGTCACACAGACATCTGTCTGTATGTGTGTAGGCATTTATTTATACGTTAAGTCCTTTTAAATTAGCAAGTGTCACAAAACTCCAAAACTCCACAAATCATATTTTTATTATTATTTTTATATAGTTGTTATAGTCCAAATTTTCTGGCGTAGAAATGATATTGACTCTGGCGGATGTCGATTGCATTATTAACCAATTGTGTGGCCTCAAAAGCGGCTACTGCAGGCTGGATGCGAACGTAATTAGAGCACTGTGCGAGCAGGTGCGTGAGGAGTTTGCGCAGAATTCAATGCTATTGGAGCTGGATGGGCCGATCAATGTGTGTGGGGATTTGCATGGTCAGTTTGAGGATCTGTTGCGCATCTTTGATGCGTGCGGCTATCCGCCACAGCAAAGGTATCTGTTCCTCGGCGACTATGTGGATCGAGGTAAAAGATCACTGGAGACAATGAGTTTGCTGTTCGCTTATAAGCTGCGCTATCCGCAGCAGATGCATCTGCTGCGCGGCAATCACGAGTGCGCGAGCATCAATCAGATCTATGGTGAGCCATATATCTTATATCAGATCATATCATATCTATATAGAGGTATATGTATGCCGCAGGCTTCTTTGATGAGATGAAGCGTCGCTATAGCATCAGGCTCTGGCGCAGCTTTGTGGATTGTTTCAATTATTTGCCCGTTGCCGCTGTGATTGGCAGTCGCATCTTTTGCTGTCACGGCGGCTTGTCGCCACATTTGCAGAGCCTGCAACAGATTCGGGATTTGCCACGGCCAACGGAAGTGCCCAACTCCGGATTGCTGTGCGACTTGCTCTGGGCCGATCTGAATCGTTATGGCATTGGCTGGGGCAGCAATGAGCGAGGCGTTAGCGTTACGTATTCGACGGAGGTAATACGCCAGTTTCTCGATCGTTACGATTTCGATTTGATTTGTCGCGCCCACGAGGTGGTCGAGGATGGCTATGAGTTCTTCGGCCATCGCATTCTGATAACCATATTCTCGGCTCCCAACTATTGCGGCCAAATGAACAATGCGGGCGCTGTGCTTAAAGTCAGTAAGGGGTTGAAATGTTCGTTTGCCATCATGCCGCCAAATGAATTTTATATGCCCAGCAAGACTGCGCCGAAGGTGATTTATTCCCGATATTGATTGAGTCTGCTTTATCCTACCATTGGTGGCCATTACTCCAGCTGCTCTGTGTGGCTCTGTGCAGCTAACTTTTAATCTGGTTTTGTAACTTTGTATATAATTGTGAACATGTCCAAGTCGTCGAATTTCATGAAAATCAAAGCGTTCGGATTCAGTCAACAGGCAGACGTATTTGACATGCATCTGAAGCGGAGCTGTCGATTATGTATGTGTATATGCCAACTGGTGGGTCTGGCAGGTACAGGTCGCAACCTGTATAAAGGTCAACAGTTGGGCTCGTTGAACTCGGGCCCTAACGCCACATGTCAACGCCAGCTGACGGCGGCCTCTCGAACTTTTGCACGCATTTCTCTCTCTCTCTCTGATATTTTCTTCTTCTTCTTTTTTTGTTGCCTTTGATGTGCTGCTGCAAAAGGTAGCTTGTGTTTGCCATCGAATATGTAACGCATGACTGGACAGTTGGCAGCTTATTGAACAGAGTTTAGGTAACTCAGACAGCCATTTAATAGGCAAACAAGTTCTTAAGCTCAGCTAACAAGATTTGATAGAGGTTTCTCTGTGGATATTGTAAGTATTGTATATTTGATATATTTGCAGGCTTTAACTAGATAAAACTAAGTTTTATATATGCTGGCTATAGCAGTTGGTTTTAATAGAAATTAATGGCTGAAACAAATTTTTGCTTGTAAAATATTATTTCGCGCTCTCCGAAAAGATTTTGCTGATGTTTGTTTTATTAACTTTGGTTTTATATTTTTTTTTATTATTATTAAATTTATATTTCAAACATTTGAAGAGTATTTGCTATTCTCTAGCCTATAGAAATGTCTCGCTTTTTTTCCCACTTGCCGTCTTGGTCTGCCTTTTGGCGTTTTAGCCATGTGCTCAGTCGAATGAATTTTACATGGCGCTTAACATTGACTCTTGAAGTTGATTTGCTGCAAATGAGCGCTGATGCTGATGTTGCCACACTTTGTTGCAGTCTTCGAGCAGCTTGCCTTGCCGCTGCTAAAAGTCGCCTGACAGTTGCCAGGCTCACAGATGTTCATGACGCTGTAGCAGCGGCAGTGGAGCTGGGGGCCGAAGGCGAAGTTAAGTTTGGATTTGGTTTTCTGTGCGCAGTGTTGCATACAAAAGTATTTTCGTGTGGAGTCTGTTGCTTGCGTTGCCCGCACGCTCGAATAATTTAATACTCTACATGCCGAGCAACAAACGAGCTTCCACTTTTTTACCAGTAGTTGCCAAGCAAGGCCAAAGCCAAAAGCAAGCATATTCATTGGCCAAATATATATATACATATATATATATATATATATAAATACATGTGTGTGTGCACATTTGGCATGCACTGTGTGTGCCATTTGACTGCAATTTAATGCGCTCTCAAAAGCAGCTTCTTGAATTGTTGCTGCTGCTGTTACTACTGCTGCTGCTGCTGCTCTATGTTTGGAAAATGACAAATCACATTTATTTATTTTGTACCTACACACACTCACACATACACACATACACACACACATGTGTGCTGTCTGTGTGTGTGTGCGTGTGTGTCATGGCAACTGTCTGGCTATGCATAGTTGAGCCACCTACCGTTGAGGCCTTTGAATCCATAGAGTTAAAGGCTATGCGAATGATTATTTTGACACGTGACTCAATGATTCCGAAGCATTAAGCGTATTTCTTCTCGGTTGTGAAATCGATTTGTTATGCAACAGTTCCTCAGCAAAACCCATTTGACATGCTTCAGCAATCATTTGATAAAAAGCATCTCCACAACTTTAATTCAGCCTTAAAGTACAAATATATACAACAAATTGCTGCTGAAATGGTTTCTCTGTTGACTGATTGCCATGCAACTTTGATTTTCGCATGTGCATGACAACAGAGAAAATGTTTCATTTATTTTTATATATATATATAGCTTTTGTGTATTGTAAAAAAACTGATAAATGTTGCAGTTGCAATTAAAAAATTTTATTTTGGCAAGTTTATCAAAGCTACATAAAAAAAAAAGTTAGCTATAAATATTTTATTTACTAAAAAATGTACTTTAATCAAATTTACTATAAAAGTCCGATTTTCAAGTTTATTTTATAAATTATAATAATTTAATTAATATTTATTTATATTTTATATATGTAAATAATATTTATATTTTTTTTTATCTTAATTATATAAACAAATTATTATTACAAGCCATTACAAAACTTTTATTTGAGCTCAGTAACAGAGTTTTTTCATGTTATACTTTCTCCTTTCAACATTTGATATTTGATGCTAAGCAGCTTAAAATCTACGTACAATAAAACGTAAGAATCTTTGTTACCAGCTTAAAGAATGTCGAGCGAAAGCTTCAAGTTGCTGTGCAGGGCAAACTCATTGATTTATGAAAAGTTGTTTTGGAAAACTTGCCAAGTGGCAGCAACAGTGACGCAATTACGGCATTAAACAACACTGGAAATGTGATTTAATCCCTAGCCTTGATGGGCAGTCGATTCCAAGCTCCAAGCACCTGCCTTGCCTCAAAACTGGGTCAGCTTCAAGTGTTGCTCCGCCAGCGTAAAGCAATGCATTTAATTAGGTGAAAGGACTGTGTGGTGGTTGGCTTGCTTGGTTGCCTGCCGATGACAAATGCTGAAGGAGATAAGTTTAATGAGTGATTGGCGTAAGGGTATTTTTAGCAAAAGTTTAATTAGGCCAAAGCGCCACTAATGACAACTAATGGCCGCAAGCTGTGGGCCCAGACAGCGCACACCTCGGCGAAAAGAAAGCTAAAAAGCTGAAATATTAGTTGTTAACATGCAGCGTGGGGGGTGGATTGTTGAGGGGGTAGGTCAAACAGAAAAGACAAAGCACATGATCAATTTTCATTTATGTGCCGACTTCAACTTAAATGCTGCCTAAAACAAAAAAACAATAGCAACAAAAACGCAGTGTGGCAACATCTCGTGGCAGCAGCAGCAGCGGCAGCAGCTCGACTCAATCAAGTTAATGGCAGCCAAATGGGTTTTTGATGCGCTACGCGCGCGCCCACACAACACCCACCATCCCACCCAGCCCCTACTGGCAAGTGCCTTCATAAAAAATGATTGCCTGGCCGGAAAACAGTTTCAGTTTTAGCTTGCCAGGCTAACGGTATCAAAGCTTTTGCTCTCGCTCTCTCTTTGCCACGGCCTAATGAAGAAGCGCTGGACATTTAATGTGTGCGCGCCGCTGAGGTATAAAAAGTAAATAAGTTAGGTATATGGCGGGGGGGACGGTGGGGGCGTGCCAACTTTCTTATTGACAATTTGAGCATTTGTGCGTTAAATTCTTATGACGCATAATGCGAACAAGCAGCCGTTGCCCTTGCCCTTGCCCTTGCCCACGCCCTCGCCCTCGCCCATAGTTAATAACGGCACTTCATAAAGCCACGAGCCTCCATTTTGAGGTGTGTCCAACAACATGCAGTCTTAATGTTGCCATATGCTCACTTTCTTGTGCCCTACCAACTCCCCCATCCTGCTTCACGACTCGCTTTCCGGCTGTCTGCCTGCCCGCCCGATTCACTTGGCTGCCTTTTTGCATGCGATTCGCAACGCTTGCGGCAGTGGCTATAGAGAGCTTAACCCACAAGCGACTCGTCCTGCCCGAAAGTCTAATCAAATTAATGGAATATTTTGAACGCTTATGTGGAACGTCAGTTTTATATTGTTTTTATTTTTTGCTTCTCTCCTGCTTTCGGCTAAGCCCACGTTATATCTTTGCATTTTGATACACTATAATGCGAGTATTATGTGTTTTGCTTGGCCATACGCAAAGGCTTTAAATAGTTTGGGTCAACGGGAATTTGATTAAATTGTTTGTATTTATATGCATGCATAAAATAAAAAGGAAATTTTAAATTGAATATTATTTAAATTTATATTTGTATATGTTTTTTGCAAAACTAAAACAAATGCAGGGTAGTTTATGTTCGTCTATTGCTCATTTAATAAGTTTTACTCCTTTGCATTTAATGTCGCTCTCGCTCTCTCTCGCTTTGCTTAATTCGCTCAGTATTTTAATCTCGTCATTCTTTGGTTTCACTTTTACTTTTGTTGCTTGGCTTGTCTTTTGATCTTAATATCGCACTAGCTTTGCTTTTCTCTAGTTGCCTTGCTTTTGTCATCATTTTACTCTCATTGCCTTACGTTATTTGTCTTGCTCTGTCAGCTTGCATTAACAGCTCATTATCGCTGCGCTCTTGTAGTATTAGTTTTGTCATTGCATATCTATGCGCTTCACTCTGACAGCCTGGCTTTAGATATCTCACCATTATCAACTAGCTGTCGTCGTCGCACTTGTGTCGTCTTATCCTTGCTCAAAAGAGATGCGCATACATATATGTATATATGTGCTCTTCGGCACGATTGAGGAATACTAGGTTATGCAAAGCGGTCTGTTAAGTTAACAGTGAAACGTCACTTTATCAGAAATTGGTGCGAGCGCTCTGATCTTTGTATGAAAATCAACCGAATTTGACACTGTTATCTATATTAAAGCCAGTAGACAAAATAAAAACGTAAACTGTTTTTTATTACCAGTTATATATAGATTCTTTAATCGGAAAATATAATGGTTTTATTATTTTTTTTTGTTCTAAACCGTTTTCTATGCAGTTATTGCTCATGTAGTCCGTTGACCACTCTTATTTTCGTGTTGAATAGCCTTTACTTTATTTTCCAAGACTTTAAATTGAAAAAACTGAATAGTATTAATAAGTATTATTCGTTTCCCATCAATCCACATCATTATATCTACCACTTTGCATCATTATATTGAGAATCTGATGGCCAAAGATGATGTGCAGCATTGGTAGTTTCTGCCAAGATCGCTGGAGCTGGTTCAGGCTGATTATCTCTTTCTTTGGGCTTTAAACAAACATTCATACGCAGAGTCCGAGTTTTTAATTGCTGTACTACGTTTTAGTTCATTCTTTCCTATGGTTCTGACATTGCTGCAGGTGTGCGCAGCATGTTTATTAATGCACCTTCAACGTGTATTATACTTAAATATTTAGATAGATTGTCATAAATAGGCATTACTTTATGGCGAAAACTCAGTGAACACTGTCTATTAACGATTATTCCGGACATATAATCTATTTTGGGCATATAATTGCTGCTGCCAAACGACCCCACAGCTTTTGCCATTATCTACATATTTTTGGTATTTTTAGGAAGTAAAATTAAGGATAGACTATTTTTATGGTGTTTACTATTGAAATTATCTTTTAAATGCTTTATTTTGTTTGATTTGGAGCATTTGCCCGATCTCAGTTTAAGTGCCCGCCAAACTTCACCTGGGATAACAGAGCACAAAGTGATAATGTGACGTCACAACAAGTCTGTTAGTTAACATTAAAAGTAACGGAACTCGTCTTTGCGTAACCTACGGAGTCTTTTAACAGTGCTCTTCGGTATGTGTTGTTGTAAACGTTCAGATCGTGGTGAAACATTTATGCATTAGTAATTTCACCATTATTGTATCGGTTCTTTCGCTCTCTCGCGCTTAAGCTGAGCTCTTCTCAGTTCGCTTTAGTCGCCTTATTGCCGTCTTACAGCAGTGAAGTGTATTGCGTTTTCGTTGTTTCTATTTGTGTGTGCGCGCCGTGTTCTTGTAATACAATTTTTTTTTGTTGCTTTTTTTTTCTGTTGTTTTCTTTTTGCGGATGTGTATCAAATTGGCCGACAGAGCAGCAACTGTTGTTGTTCGTGTAGTTTTTTGCTGTTATTGTCTGTTGGCTTTTCTTTCCTTGGTGCTTGTGTTTGATCGTGTCGCGCATTGTTTTTGCTTATTCACCGTTTTCTCTGAGTGTGTGTTTGTGTGTGTGTTTTTTTTGCGTTTCTCTTCCTCGTGTGCGGACGCGCTTTTAATAAACTGACTGCCGCAAAGGAAATGATTCCGTTAACTCTGTCGGATAGCAAAACGCGTTTTGCTTGCAAATAACTGTTTCTCTTCTTTTTTTTTTGTTGTTGCTTGTTTGCTTGCTTGCTCTTTCCCTTTGCTTCTTCTTTGGGTTTGGCAGCGCGCTGCTCGGTATTTATTAAATTTCAATTACAATCGGCATCTTTCGTCTCACTCCTTCGCTATCCGCTTAGCGTTCACCACAGCCAAAGAGATTCTAATTAATTGCATAATCAGTCAAACAAAACCGCAAAACCCGTCGCGTCGCGTCGCTTGTAAATGAGAAGGCAAAGAAACAATCAAAATTCCAAAAGTCAGTGGTGCGACCCTCGCAACGCCCCATCCGCCACGCCCTGTCTCGTGCGCCAATTGGCGCCGTCAGCGACAATTGTACAAGTGTTTTTAATATTTAATTGCTTTTTAAATGAGTCCAAGCATTTTATTTTATTTGATGATGTAAACGTTACTTAGAGCACGTCCACCAGCTGCAGGCCGCACAGCCAGCACGAATTCTCGACGGCAACTTGGCAAATTATTCAAAGCGTCCTTGTCGACAGCGACGGCGACGGCGACGGCGACAGTGGCAGTGGCAGTGGCAGAGCCAGTGACTGTGGCAGCGCCAGCAGAGCGACAAGTAATGGCCCAAGTGGCAATTTATCAATTAAAATTGTGCTTAACAACACGAACACCAAAGACAGTTAGCAAAAATACAAAAAAAAAAAAGAAGAGGAGTGCACGAAAAGTAAAAAGCGGAAAATTACAGAAAACGTAAGTCACAGCTTGAATACCCTGTCAATTATATATATAAATTATATATATATATTGAGCTTATGCTACTTCAGTAGTTTGGTAAAGAGAAGAGATAACAGTAAATAAAAGAGATGGAAAATAATAAACTATTTATTTAAAATTTAAAAAAATATATGTAAAATAAAGTTTTTGTTAAGCGTAAGCATAAAAATTGTTTTTAAATGTTTATTAAAACAAAAAATTAATTTAAAAACAAAAAATTAAATGGAAAAGAGAAAAAAATCATCAAAAATAATAAAGAAACGCTAGAACATAATAGTTAAAAAAAGAAAAAAAAGGAATGGAAATTACTAAAAAAAAAATTTCAAACAAAAAATATATATTTATAAAAATTAATAATAATTTTTTTTCAATATAATAATGGTGGAAAATTATTATATATATTTTGAAAATAATTTGTTTTCGTTTTTTAAGTTCTAAATAAATAAAAAAAAAAACAAATAAAATTAATTAATTATAAAAAGGTGCAATTTCAATTTCAATTAATTTAAAAATAATAAAAAAAAGTAGAAAAATTAGGCCATCATATAAATAGATAAGTGATCATTTAAATTGATTGATTTTTCTTCTATTTTTAAATTATTTTTATATCTATCAATACTCTTAAATGTATTTTTTATTTAATATTAATTTCTTAATTTTATGTCCTTTATACATATTTTTAAATATTTACACAAGTTTTTAATGTGTAATTATATATATTTATTAAATTTATATTAATATTTTAAAAATTTTTGTTGTATATGTAATTTGGTTGTCATTTATTTTATTTATATCATAAACTTATATTTGTTGTTTTTTTTATTTATATATAAGTTTTTATTGTGATAATACATTAATCTTCCTTTATTCGCGTTAAAAAGTAAATGGAATTGTTCGCGCAGCGAATTGTAAATGGCAGGTGGCAAGTGGCAGGTGGCAAGAGGCAAGTGGCGTGTGGCATGGTCGTGTCTGCTACCATTGCCATTGTCAGTTGACACAGTTGCTCTTGTTGTTGTTGTTGGCGCTTTGGCACAGTTAATATTTGCCATCGCCTTCGCCTTGGTGTCGGTTGCCCACCTGTCCAACTGTCCAATTGTCGAGGTAACTCCCCCAAGCAACCCTAGCAGCAACTGCAACATTGATGGCGCTACTCCGGTTGCCAGTCGATTGTTGCTGTTGTTGTTGTTGTTGTTGTTGGATTCCGTTGCAGCTGCCACCACTGAGTGGCAATTTAATTAAAGCTCAATCGCACGCTGCATAAATCTTGCTGCACAATGAGATGCGAATCTTTTGTGGTTAGAGAAAATACCAAAACAGTTTCAATTGAACTTTACATTAAATACTTTATCAGGAGTGGCATCCGAGTGCTTCAGTTTGATTAGTTGCGAAACACTTTCTCCCTTTCGCTCTCACTTTCTCTCTGTTTGTGGGCTAATTAAATTAAATTAGTTATTTGAGTGCATTTAATTAGAATTTGCTGTTTACAGGTGAGCTGAGAAAAGGGTTTGAGTTGCTATAGAAAATATATTTAATTATACGAATAGGGTATTTACATAGAACTAGCTTTAGATTAAGTTTAAATATTCTAACTGATATTAAGCATAAACAATTGTGTGAAATATTGTTGAGGGAAAACTCTTTAAGATTAAGAGAACTACAAGTTGACATTAAGACTCTAACCGACCTAGTCTCTACTCTGCTGTCTATTCTTTTCTATTTTTAATATGCATTCTAATAACATTTCGTACGTCTTCTTCTTACAAGTTTTTTGTTATTGTTTTTTAATGCACATGCTCAACTTGAAAAGCAATTTACTTATGACTTTTATCCTTTGCTCGACGCGTTTAGGGCCACTTCTGCTAGCAACATTACCCAGACTTTATACACATACTTTATACATCAACATACATACACACACACACACACACACACACACACACACATACACACACCCACATGCCTTAAGGGAGCGCACGCCGCGAGTGCGTCTCAATTGCATGAAAATTTGCATAAGTTGCCAGCTAACGTCTGGCGCAGCATCCTCGAGGATCCTGTGGCCACAATTTCATCTTCTGGCGCGTGCATTTTGCAATTTAATGACATTGACTAACGCTTAAATCAAAGCGACAAAATGAAAGCAGTAAAAACAAAAAACAAAAATTACATCAAACTTTGGCGTAAATTGAACTTTTTCAATATTTTTTTGTTGCTTGTTTTTATAGAAATGTTGTGGCAACGGGCGGGCGGTAGTAGACTACTACGAGTATATACTGGACTAGACTAAATCAACAAAAGAGTTGAACCAAATGTTTGCATTGCCCATGGTACACAGCTCAGTGAAGTTGAGAGAGAAGCTGAGTAGCTACAATGAAGGAAAACTTGCTCCCCATGGAAATCTCGACGGCGCTTAACCTCAAAGGAGGCAATGCAATTGCACCAACAACAACAAGCAACAATAGCTACAACAAGAGCCACTAAACAGAATGCAATTTGCTTGTTTGACCCAAATTGTTGTGAGATTTGCTTTGCACCACTTTTATTTACATTTTTTCTCTATTTTGTTGTGTTTTTTTTTTTTGCATCTGCTTTGTTGTGCCACGCCCCGAAACGCAACAAGAGTTTATCTTTTAGCAATTGTGTGCTAGGAACAGGACGAGCTGCCGCTTCAGGATAACAATGAAGCGTTACTTTCACTTTCACTTTTACCCCAGCAAATCGCAGTTAGCAATTCCTTCTCTCTCTCTCTCTCTCTCTCTCTCTCTCTCTCACTTTCTTTGTGCCTTTGTCTGCCATCATCAGCTGGCAGCCTTCGCCTTTTGTCTAACCCCATCTTCGTTTAGCCCATTTGCACATATACACGTTCTGCCTGGTCCTGTGGCTCGATGGGGCAGCTTGAGCTGTTTACGCAGCAACAGGCACCTGCATCTTGAGCCAGGCACGTTTTGCATTTCGTTTGCATTTTCGGCTGCTGATTATTGCCACTTTGTGAGTGTGTGAATACTCGAGTCCCTGGCCCGGCTCTGCTGCAGCTGGGAACTGCCAACTGCCAACTGCCAACTGCCAAATTGCCACAATAGAAATAAAAGTGCATAAAAATTCTGTTAAACTGGTTCAAGTTTCTCTGTTTTCCTTTTTTATTTGTATGTATTTCTCTCTATTTCTGTTACTGTTTCTGACTACATTTAGCTTCAACTACATTTTATGGCTTGTTTTGATCGTTAACGCTTGGATTGCTATTTGCTTTTGGCCAAAAGTAATTTTTGCTTAATTTTATTATTGTTTTTACTTTTTTCGTCGGTTTTTCGGCCAAGAAAAGAAAAGTTATGACAGCGCCCGAGGCGCAGAAGTGCGGCGCAACAACTTTGCATTTAGCCGCAATAGAAAATTAACGCAAAGCAAATAGAGAATCGTTAAGAGCGACTTGTGAATACCCTGAAAATAGTTGTAGAATAAAAAAATTGTTTATATGTAATATTTATTATAAACATGATTTCTATATGTATATAAATTGATTTCAAACACATTTAATCAAATTTTATATTTACCAAAGAGCACACGTGGCGTATACGCAATTTTCTTGCATGTCATATATATATCGGCTCTAATCTTATGTCAATTTTATCAAATTTACTATGTGTATTCTCATTGTCTATGTTGATACTCTTCCTTTGTCTTTTCCATTCTTTCTCATCTCTTTGCTCGCACTGCAAACTCCCCACATAATTCCACACATACCTACTACAGGGTATCTACAAGTTAAACAAAAATAACGCAAGCCAAAAAAAGTTCAGCTATATTAGAAGTGGAAAACTTGGAACTTTCTTGGCTGCTGTTATAGGCCGCATTTAATTTCCTTTAGGAATAAGCTGGGCAACTGCTGCAATTTCTCACATGGCTTTCTAATGTCTTAAGCGCCGCTTTGGCTAATATGGTTGGCTCACTTATGTGCTGAATTATTTACATTTATTGAGAATCCCGCGCAACGTTACCACGTCCGCAGTCTGCATGTTCATAATTTATTTAAATAAGCCCTTATGACGTTTTTAATTCACTGACAATGACGGCAGGTGAGAGAAGCTGCCGTGTGCCGTGCCGTGGTGTGTGAGGCGAGAGTTGCGAACAAAAATAAAAAGGGAATGAAGAATTTTGTGAATCTGCCGGTTGGCAGTTGCCAGGCAGACGCTTACGACAGTTGCCATAGAATAATTTGAATATTTTTAACATAAAAACAACAAGCGCAACAAACAAAAAAAAAATAACAAACACCAAAAGACTTTCCACTGCTGACAATGTTGGAAAATATGGTTAAATCCAAGCAAGTTGCTAAATACCCTTTTGGGAGCGATTTTGGCTAAAACTTAACGGCATTGTACGAAAGTTTAGGCTATGAGATTTATTTTAATTTTATATTTTGGTTGTTAAAGAATGAAAGGATAAATGCAATACTTAACTCGTTTTCTTAGATTTGTTATCTAAAAAAAAGCTTTCATGTGCTTCAAATTGGTTTTGATATTTAAATATAAAATTAAATTAATTTAGTTTAACATTTTTATTCAACTTGGAAAGCTTCATTCTTTCAATTGAGAACAAAAATTCAATGTGCTTAAAAGCTGGTTTAATATTTAAATTAAAATTGGTATATATTTTACTTGAGCTTTATTCAGCTTGAAAAGCTTTTTTCTTTCAATTGAGAACAAAAATTCAATGTGCTTAAAAGCTGGTTTAATATTTAAATTAAAATTGATATATATTTCACTTGAGCTTTATTCAGCTTGAAAAGCTTCTTTCTTTAAATTGAGTACAAATTATTGTTAGATAAGGTACAGCAAAACTATTACTTAAAGTTAAGTTTAAGTTTAAGTTTATAAAGTAATTGCTAAAAATTAAAAAAATATTAAATATAAATTATAAGAAAATAGATAAAAAGTTGACGAAATTAAAAAATAAAATCCAAGAATTGATTAAAGAAAATTTCATTCATTTTAAAAGTTTATTTCTTTTATCTGACTATAAGTAAGTCAATCTGAATTAAGTCTTAGATACTTGACTATGGTATAAACTGGTTCAAAACCTCAAGTATTTATTCAGCTATTTAATTAATTAAATTGATATATTATATATTAAAGCTGCTGGCTTAAGTCTACTTTGGCCTGTCAAGAACAAGAAACTCAAAGCTCTAATGTGCTTTAAAATCTGCATTTACTTATTTCAATTCTCGTCAGCAGCTATCAAATTGCTTAGCTGATATAAAGCTTACAAGATTTTCTGAAGATTAAAAAAATGTAAAAATTACAACAAAAATAAAACAGTTTTTGTTTTAATTTAAAATTTAAGCTTAAGCTAAAATATTATACAAAATTCGCAGACTAATCGTATTACTTTTCATGCTATGCATGTTTCTATAGAGTAACGAATATTTTGCAGATTTTAAGTACTTACATATATACATATATAATATATATATGCATGTATATTTTTATATATGTGTATGCTTTTATATACAACACAACGAACAACAAATGAGCGTAAGCAAAAATCTTGTCAAGCCCAAAAAACAAAAAAGAAAAATTATAAAATTTCTCTTGAAGCATTTGCAACGTAATTTTTCTCAATTCCAGCTTTGGTGTTATTGTTGTTGTTGCTTTTGCTGTTGTTATTGTTGATGATGATGTTGTTGTGGTTGTTGTCACTGTCGCGCTAAATGTCAACGGGCGGTCCGTGCAACATGACGGCATACAACACGTACATGTGGCAAGATGTACTTAATATGCGCTGCCTGCTGCCTGCCCTGCAAATAATATGCCTGATGAGAATGCGGGCAGTGTGAGAGTGTGGGCGTGACAAAGGGGACAAGCGACAGGCGTCGCGTCGGTTCTGTCGACGGTCGGCTTTCGTCTGTCGGCTGTCCGCTGTCGGCTGTTGGCTGTCGTCAGTCAGGTGGCATTCGTAGGGGTCCGCTATGGCTGTGTCGCCTGCTGCCTTAAAATGTGTTCACTGTACAAAATTAGCATATTTAATGCGAGCGGCACGTTAGGTTATTAGAGACACATTCTCACCAAGAGTGTGGCAGCAAAGCAATGTTGTTGCAGCAACAGCATCAGTAGCAGCAGCAGCAGCAGCAGCAGCAGCAGCAGCATGTAGCAACAATCACGCCCACACACAAAACGTTAAGTAAGCAGCCGCAGCAGAGGCAGCCCGGACAACAATTTTGCATAATGCTTCAGCTTCTTTATGCGGAGGGGGTGAGGCCAAAGCAATGGGCTTGTAAGCTACTTAGTTTTTATTACACTTGCCGCATTGTTTTTCATGCCCCAATGCAGCAGCAACAGCAGCAGCAACAGCAGCAGCAGCAGCAGCAGCAGCAATGGCAGCAGGAGCAAAAACCCACTAAAAAAAGGACTCTCTCCACTCTCAGCAATTTGTGTTTTGCTTTTTAAGCTTTAACGCGTTTTTCCTTTTCTTTGCAACATTTCTCACCGGGCGAAAAGTAAGAAGAAGAAAAAAACATAAAAACATAAAATACAAAATCCACTTGAGCAGCAACTTTTTGCATGCACTGCACTGTCTCGTGAATGCTTAACTTTGTGGCGTGTTGTTGAAGCTTTAATGTTGCATTTATTAAACGACCATGCAACCATAATCAGCTGACAGAATGCAAACTGCCACACACACACGAACACACACAGACACGCAGCTTGTTGGCCGTGATATGACCAACAGTTACACGTGTTTCGCCTGAATGCGATAAGGCCAACAACCCGGCCAATGGCCAGTCAACCAGCCAACAACAATAGCAGCAACAACAATAACAGCAGCTGCAACAAATGAGCCTACAGCCACGTTTCTCGCGCTGGCGTTAAAATGTGCACCGCACGTGTCCTGTGTGTGTATGAGAGTGTGCATGTATGTATATGTGTGTGTATATTTATGTTGAGATGTTATCAATCATGGCTTTTGGTGTGGATAGTTGCGGCCAGCGCGGTCAGTTTTCGTTGCCAAAAACTGCATGTGCATGTGGCAGATTGAGGCTGCAGCTGCCACGAACTTCATTTAACATTTTAAATAGGTTTTTTTTTGTTAATTTCTGTTTCTCATATGACCTGCAGCTCATTAACACTTTAACGCTCTATTTGAGTGAAGTAAATATTATTGAATATATATTTAAAGTTATTTAAAATGTTAAATATTCAATAAATATATGTATTTACTTTTAAGTTTTTATTTTTTTCAATGGAAAACATGATTTTGCACTTGTAAATCCCAAAAGCTAGAACAAATAATTGAAGTTTATTTAAAAATAAAAGATTTTATATAGGCAAAGACTTGGATAATGCTCTAATGATATATTCATAAATAATAAAGAAATTTAATTTTCATTATATTTTTTTTATATTTTAAAAAAATAAATAAAAAGTAAAAAATACAAAAAAATAATGATATTCAATCCAACAATATTCCAAGCCCCCTTTCAGACCCTTTTCTAACTACAAACAAATTTCAAACACTTTTACAACTGATGACAGCAGTCAAACACTGCCTAACCAAAACTTACAGGGTATACGCCTGTGTGTAAAAGTGTAATGCAATATATGTGGCAAACATTTGTACAAACATTTTTTATGTGCAACAAATAAGTACGACAACAGAGAAAGAAGAAGAGGCAGGAAATGAAGCATAGAGGAAACTTTGGGTTTATTTTATGTATTTTGGTTCAATTTGTTTGCTATTTTTCATGTAACAATATTTTCTGTGCGCTCGCCACTTGTGCAGCTGTTTTCGTTGTTGAGGTGCCAAAATAAAAAGAAATAGAAGCAGAAGCAGCAGCGTTTGGCCATTTAGTAGCTCACACACACACACACACGCACACTCGCTTCCATTCCAGTTGCTGTTGCCACTTCTGCGCCAAGTCCGACTGCTGTGAGTGTCTCAATCTTTAAGTGGGTCTCTGTTACGCCTGCTTTATGCTTGCTCGCTCTGCTGGATTTCTTCTGGCAACATGCTGCAAGTAGCAACCGGCTTTAGCTTCAGCTTCAGCTTCAGCTGCAGCTTCCTATGCGCAACGCACCCTTTCGCATCCTTTCGCACCCTGCCTCGTGGCCCTTTATATCCGCTTCCTGTGCTGCTGTCTCTAAAAATACTTGAGCTGCTATTTGGAGCACACTTTGCGTCTGGGCTGTGGCAAGGAGTCGTCATAGTTGGTAGTTGCCTCCGTTTTGTTGGCATCGCTTTTGTTTGCCGTTCGCACGCATTGCTTGTTAGTGCGCCCCAAAGTATGCGCTGCGAAATTGCAGCTTTTTGTTTCGACTTGCACAACACAGCCACACACACACCCACACACACACCCACACACACACCCACAATTGCAAACCAACTGGAAATTGTGGTCTATTTAAGTTTTAGCTTTAGCAACGTGACTCAAAATTGTGTTCTGTCTCACTTAATGGCACTCACTTTGACTAGTTTATTGCATAAACATATATGTATATATAATAACTATGAAAAATATATAAATATGTATTTTTGTAATATTTATCAAGCAATCTGATTTCAAATGAAGTGCAACAACGCATCTGCTGCCACATGAACCTCGCATATAACCTTCCAACGCACCAATCTCAGCTCTCGCTCAGCTTTCAGTCAGCTCTCTCAGCTGACTTTTGGCAGCACGAACTTCCGTTCGCATGCAATTTCGTTGGCAATTCAAGTGCATATATGATAACAGACAGAAAACCAATCTCTACTGGTATTGCTTATACACTGAAAATAATATCGTGTATATCTAGTGGACTACGTACTTTAACTGTAATAATAATATTAATTCATTATTATTTAATTTACATTTGAGTGCATATGTCATATTCATATTATATGAAATTATTTTTGTTAATTTATATATATATACATTTATTTATATATATTATCTAATTTTCAGTTTTTTTTCTTTTCATTTCAGTGTATTGATCTTTATGGAAATAATAATTCAACCTAGTTGATAACTGCTATATATGAACAACTTGGTAAGTCCTGTTCGCATTCATCTAGATAGACAGTTGAAATATCTGTGTAAACTATATAGTTCATATATTTTTCTTCAAGTGTACAAAGTTTTTTTTTGAAAATATATATATAAATATAAATGTATATACAAATATATTTGAAATTCGATTTTCTGCGTGCTGGACATGTGCGAATTTCATCAAGAGTTACTCAGAATTTTCATTATTTACAATAAGATATGATGTGTGTGGGTGCTGCTCAGATAAAACTGAGCGCTACAACTTCAGAAGTCGACAAGTGTATTTGCGCAATGCTTCTCAAAATTTGCAGCACAAATACTATAAAAGTAAACAACGAAAATTCGAGCTGAGTTTCCATCAGCAATCTTTCAAAAGTGTCGATATATATAACTCAGTATATATATATATATATCGATATTGTTGCTCAAGTTGAAAATTTCAATTTGATTGGCGCTGTGAAAATGATGAGAATAATGTCTAACTAAATTGATTTGTGAAGAGCGAGTGGCATAAGTAATTATCAAAGTACGTGCAGTTCAGATGGCAGGCAAGCATTTAGCAGGATATACAAAACATTTTATTTGACCAGATGCCCGAGGCGTTAATAATGCATGTCTCTAATGGGTCAGGGCTTATGGACGGCTCAACTAATGAGTTGGACGGACTGGTTGGGCAGCTGGCTAAGACTCGAAATAGTTGTATACAAATGGAACGAACACCTTCAGGCAAAAGGCAGCAGCTGCAGCAGTTGCAGCTGTTGCTGTGATTATAGCCCATAAGCCTTGTGTCTAGTCTTGTGGAAGGCAGCAGCGAGACGGCGACGGGCATGTTGCATGCAACAATGCTACATGCAATGTGATTTGCCTTGTAATTGCAATTTAGCTAACACTCGCATAATAATGCACATGCAAAACCAGGACGCATGCCACAAGGACATGCCGCATTGCAAATATGCACAAGACAGCAACAACAGCAATAACAACGAACGTTGATGACGACATGGAAAAACAAGCAACAGCAACAGCAACAGCAACATCAGCAATAACAATAACAATAATAATACTAACAACAACAATAACAGCCATGCACTCTCTGTGCATGACAAATAACCCGAATGGAAAATCTGTTGATGTCTAAAAACCATCAGCAAACACACACACACACGCACACAGAGAGATAGACACACCCACACACACACACATAGTATATATGCCAAATCGATGCATTTCATTGCGGTCAGCGAGTGTTGGAGTCGACATTGTCGGCATCGTCGGCTTATGCGTTGGCCATTTGGGTCCCTGTTCAGTTATTTAACATCGAGAGAAAAGTGTTGAGCAATTAGCAATCAACTGACAGCTTGACAGATCTCGGCTCAGTGCAAAACAGTAGATTGTCTTTCTGCTATTTATTTTTTTCTCTACGCAAATCAAATGCATTCTAATTGAGTTGCTGCACTTGCTGCATACATATATTTATGACAGCATTTGTTACACAGCCAACTATTTCACTTATACTTGAAGGATTATTTAATTACACAAAAACACACACAGTTTTGTCGTAAGGTTCGAGTTCAACTTTTGACAAGTCTTAAAATTTTAATTACTTTTCAAATTATTATCAATTTCCAATTATTAAATGTTAAATGTAAGACTTGGCACTTATAAATTTTAATTGGCAAGCATTTCGTTTTAATATACATATATAAAATAAATGTTAATTTATTTATTTTAAATATTTAAGATATACAAGAATTTTTTCTTGTTCACAAAAAGCCCCTTAAATGGTTTAGGCTTTTCTAATATTCTGTTAAGCAGCATATCAAAGAGATTAAATTGTTTGAGCATAGCCAAGATTAACATAAAATATTTATTATCTTTTGCGGAAATTTTTCTTCTGTTCTTTTAATAGAAAAATGTTGAGAAAATAGGAGTTTATGCTATAAAGTTTTGTGCAAGTGTTTGTAACAGGCAGAAGAAGACAGATTTCATAAAGAATATATATTCCTGATCAGATGTGTACACAAAAATAGTAGTGATGACGTTCATGAAAATAGTAGTGCGACTGAGTTTTGAATAACAAAAATGAGTGAGAAACACTATATTTTGAAAACAAATACAAATTATACATTTTGATCGATAATAAGAAATGGGAATGAGTTTATTTTGTATTTTGTTTTGTTCATTAGGAAGCACTCAGAGCTTCTTTTACTCCATTATCATCCTTGTGTCTTAATTGGCTTACGTTGATTAATACTAACCTTAACTTATATTTATATTAGACATTTATTTACAAAGACTGGGTGAGAAGGTTTCCAAGGTGGTGTCTTTTTAGTCTTCTTAGGGGGCGAGAAGTAGGCAGCTTTCTTGCGAGCCGGTTAGCGTGGACTTTGAGTCGATCGTTATACCGACTCGAGAAGAAGGAGATCTGGTCTTCCACTGTGGCCAGGTTAAGATCCCTGTGTAGGGAAGTGTTTCGGACGAACCAAGGGCAGCCAGTAACTTTTCGCATAGCTTTGTTTTGCACTACTTGAATCTTATGGCGGTTGCCTTTGGCGGCCATTGGGAATGAGTTATTGAAAAAATAATAATAAAACTTGCACTAATTTCCGATGATGTATTGATGATGTATAGCTAAATAAGTGCACAGTAAATGCTATAAAAATAGGAAAATATTAATAAAATGCTTTTTATGTTCTCATTTTTACAATATTTATAGCACTTTTTTTTAAAGATTTTTCAAAGTTTTTTTGAATTCAAAAACTAAAAATATTTATGTGAGCATGCAGCAGACATTCACATATGAAATATCAAAAAAATAAATTCAAATAATATTTGCTTATTTATATATATAAACATATATAAAAAACTATTCATTAATATTCATTTATAAACGACAACAAAAAATTTAGCAAATCAAAATTGTTTTTCGAATTAGATAAATTGTCTGGCCTAACGGGATAAAGATATTTTGTGCATTTTAGTGCAAACAAATCAATATTAGCAGCTTTTTCATGGCTCAAAGAATTAGCGTTTTAGGGCTTATATATAGATATACAGATATACAGATATATATATATATATATATATATATATATATTTGATAGAAAATACAATTTTAATGCTTGCCAAAATGCAAATATGCTGCTGCTGCTGCTGCAGCTGCTGTTGTTGCCCCACAATTGAACACAGAAATGCAACTTTTTTGCAGTTTGAAAGTTTTTGTGTTGATTTGGCACGCATTTGCCATGAATTTAGACAGTTTAATTCAAAGAATTGATTGGAAAACACGAATGCACAATCTGTGATGGGCACGATGAATGAAATGTTTAATTTATGCAATTTATAAATTGTTTATTGCATTGCTGTTGCTGTTGCTGTGCAAAATGAAAAAAAACTATTGAATAAAACAATTTTCATTTAAATTGTGTGAATTAGCCGACCCAAAGGAACCATAAAAATAATAAAAACAAATGGGAGAAAGAGAGAGTTAGTGAAATGAAAACACTCTTTTGGTTTTTTAGGCTCTTATGATAAAAAATATTTGTAGTATAACTGGTTACTCTATGCTTCTATATATTATTTCAAGTAGCGCTTATGGCCTTTCTATGCAAATAGTCTACACTTGTCTATGCATATGCGCTATGTACTGTATTTTTGTGTGTGTGTGTGTGTGTGTGTGTGTGTGTGTGTGTGTGTGTGTGTGTGTGTGTGTGTGTGTGTGTGTGTGCGCACAAATAAGCATAATAAAATTGTGTGCTGTCTCCTTCCGCTATGTGTGGCTAAAATCCAAAAAAAATCCTGGCCGTATTGTTGCTAACCAGACAAAAACAAAAATGGCGACAGTAGAAACAAAAGCAAAAAAAAGAAGAAATAAATATATATATATATTTACATATATATATGTATATCTGAATAAAATAAGGCGTAAGGCACAACAAAAATGGCGCAAGGCAAATTCAATGGGGCTTGCCGAAGGCCGCATATTTTACGTTACTTATCTTTATCATTGCCAACTAATTTCACAGCAGCGGGGCAACAGCGCAGCGCACAGGCATAAGCAAATACACACACACACACACACACACACACACACACACACACACACATACACGCATACACATACACATATGTATACGCTATACAAAATATTTGTTTATTTCTAGTTCATATCTCTCATGTGCGCTACACTTGTTTCTCTTGCTCTGATCTCTGCCTCACTGTGTGTGTGTCTGTGTGTGTGGTATGTTTGCGCCATTTTGCGTTTTTGTTTATGTTTAGCTGGGTCATTCCAAGCACTGCATATGTCTGTCTATCTGTCTGTCTGTGTGTGTGTGGCTGCTTTAAGTGTTTTTATTGTGCTTTGCTTGGGGTTAAGTTTTGTCATTGCCACGCTTTGTTTATTGCCCTGGCAACCCTGCCCGCACTTGTGCGTGTGTAACGAGCTAATCCTTTTGTTTTATGGCATTTAATTTATTTTTAAAGCCCGCACTCCCAACTTGCTTTCATAGGCCGGCTACACAAAGCAGCTGTGAGCAGTGAGAGAGAGATGAAGATGGAAGGAAAAAAGTGTTGCATACTTTTGTGTGCGCGCTGCCAAATACACATATATTCTCTATGGCCTATGGTCCAGGCGCTACGCACTCAAACTACTCCAGCATGTGTGTATGCTGCACGCTTCAGTTGTTGCTGCCACAGCACATGCAACAGGAGGCCAAAGTCCGGGCTCAGGCTCAGGCAACGTCACAATAATTGGCCACAATTTTTGCCAGAGCGCAAATAAACGAGTCTTTTGTAGCACACACACACACACACACACACACACACACACAGAGAGACATAATGCGCAATTGGAGCAGACACACACAGACACACACACCCTGGCACTTAAACACACAAGTAATTGGCTACAAAATTGCAATAATAACAATAACAATTCAATATGCCCGCAACAGATGTTCCCGTGCTAATGCCACAAAGCCCCACAGAAATGCGAAAGAAAAAGAAAACTCAGCTTACGTTCAGCCATGGTCAGCTGCTAAGCTGGCCTAATTGACGCTCATTATATCAAAGAGTTTTTGCGTGGGGAATTCTAAGTACATATAAAACTCATGTGTTTGCGACGACCTCTAGCTCCAAGTGCTCCACACAGTTTTCTGCCCCGACCAAAGGCAATTGACGACTTTTTTGCTTTTGACCAGCAATTGGTCTGCTCTTGGCCTGTTTAATATTCTATATTTAGCTGAACAACATTGTGACACACACACACACACACACACACAGCTGCATGTTCATGTGCTGCTGCTTACCTCTTGTGCGTATGCGTAATATTCAAACGATTAATCTGTTATTGAGATGCAATAATGCGTGCGTGCGTGTGTCTGACTCTTTGTTGGCGCGTTGCGTGCATGAATAGCTGACCGGCTAATGGCTTTCAATTAGAACAGTTAGCGACGGCAATCCTTTTGGCGCAGCTTCAATGTTGCTTAATCAAAGGTTATTAGTTTACGCCGTCGACACATTTTGATGCACATAAAGGGTGATTATTGCTATGATACGGCCTTAAAGTGAAAGCATACAAAGGTATTTTAAGGTATAACTGGAAAGATTGACAGCTGGAGGCACTCAACTGTAATAGAGGTGTTGTAATTGAGCTAACATGTGAGTTTAACTGACGGGCCACATACATAAATCATTTATTAATACTGTAGTTTATGTGGTTAATTGAAGATTGAAAAGGATGTGTATCCTGAGGTGTATAAACAGGATTTGTTTGTGTAAGGGTAAATGAGAATTTAAGCTTAGTGAAAGGCTTTAAAGTTGTTATGTGTTATGTCTGTCTGGATGTCTGTCACTTTGCAGCTGGAGATTTGAAAGTTGGCTGATATTCTCGAGGTTACTATTATTTTATAAAATATCTGGCTACGTCCAATGTGAGCATATTACAGGGTAGAACTGTTTAGTATTCAGCATAAATTCTGATTTACTTTGCAGCTAGAGATTTGAGGTTTGATATAAATATTTGTTTAAAAATACTAGATTCGCGTTGGAAGTAGGGAAAGACTCAGACCACCAACACTCTCAAGACTGTACCGACTCTTGATTTCAAATAAATCAAATATCCTCTTAAACATTCTCTGCTATAGTTGCAGCCTAAAACTCTTTCTTCCCCTGAACTGTGTATTGTGCATACGACTTCCATAGCCTTAAAAAATATATATTCAATTAATTTTTTTTATCTGCCTAAAATGTAGCTGAACACTGTACATATTTCATCAAATACTGTAAAAATAAAATATTAAAAAATATTTAAACAAAAATTCAGACAGAAATAGCAAATCATTGAGAAAGCTTTAAATATTTTTTTATTTTAATTTTTTTATTTCAATATTTTTATTTTTATTTTTTTTATTTTAATTCTTTTACTTTCATGTTTTTGTTTTTATTTTATTTGAAATATAAAATTAATACAAACCCAATTAACTTTTTTATGAGTAAATTAAAATGGCATACATCAGTTAACATAGTCGAATGTTGTTATTGCTATTATACAAATTGTGGCTGCTGCCAAGTTGCCAAACAAACCGAACACTCGCAAGCCAGCGCTGAGTGAACTCATTTACAAGTCAGCTTTTGCTGCGGCTTATGGAGTTTGCTCTGGCTGGGGCAGCATAAGTTAATGATAATATCAGTTTAAGCAGAGAGCTCAAAAGCGCAATTCGAGCGATATAAATATCAATAAATAATTATTAAATGGAATTTGTTTACTTAAAAAAAAAGTATTAATCTCTCACAGTCTTAAAGCTAGCATCATTAAGAAGTCAGTTGAAGTAGATAAAAATGCTTTATGCACAGTCAGTCAGGTTGTCACTCTGACTGGTGTGTCGGACTGCATTACTGTTTACCGACTAAAAAACCTTTTTCTTCTTGAACTGAATCCCACCTAGCAAGCAGGAGCTATCCTGCATTAAACTTCATGGTGGAGTCCTTCTATATGCTGTAGCTGAGCAGTGTAATCCATGTGCCTGCGTCCAGTTCCCAATTTTTCCGCCGCAAAAGTAAGATGAGGTTACCAGCTAAGCAATTGATATATTATATATCAATAGATATATATTTAAATAATATAAGCTGCCCATTCTTCCATGTCAAACCTCAAAAATTAAACTAAATATAGTTCTACTTGAACCGTCTTAAAGCTACACACCGCAGTTGCAGCTAGCCCTCTTCAGCAACTGTAAAATTGCTACAGAATACTTTCAAAATCTTGCATTTGCTTAAATTATCAAACATGCGCCTGCATACTCAGCCAGCTTAGACTTAGACCCCTTAAGCAGCTTAGCAATTGGCAACAAGTTGATTGTTGATTGATTTTCTATTAGAATGCATGATTTGGCAGCAGCTGTGTAGCCGCAATTAAATCGGCTGCTTATTGAATTGTTTTCGAGCGTATTCATGCTTCAGTCTCAACAGTTCAAATGTCAGCTAATTGCCCGCTCGTATTTCAAATTTAATGGGCCCTTGGGTCGCATCTGAGAGTCATGCTAGTTTAGGGGCTTGAAGGACTCTTTGCGCTTGGAGGTCCACTCGAGTGGAACAGCGAGGCGGGGCGATCGTCTTTAAATTCAGCGGAATAACAATCGACAAATCGACTATCGATTACATTTCATTTGCGTGGCCATAATAAAACCATTCGCAAAACGTTTTCAACAGGCCGTTGCCAGTCGTACGTGTCTGTCATGTTGAATTAATGCCAGAGGTACAAAGAGAGAGAGAGAGAGAGAGAGAGAGAGTGAGGACTGAGGAGGGCAAATTGAAGTCAATTCGGTTGTACATGTCGTCTTGTAAACTGCTTTGCTTTGCATTCGTATGTGCCGCTCCCAAACTGTCAGCTTGTAGCATAATTGTGTGTCGTTAACTTGATTATGAAGGGCTCTTCACACACACACACGCATACAGAGACAAGTTTTAATGTGCAAATGGCGCACTTTAAGTCAAGCAATTGGAAACTAAATTGGAATTTTTACGACAGTCATCAAGCAGCTCAGCTCAGCTCAGCGCTGTTCAGTTCTGTTCAGTTCGGTTCGGTACAGCACAATGGCTGGCTAAGGGGGCGTGCATGAGCATTGTGTGTGCGCATTTGACCGACAGCCCAACAACAATACACACACACACACAATTTGACTGGTGCTGCTGCTGCATGTGAGCATTTGTAAAATTTCCCTTAGGCCCCGTTCGCCTGAATTAAATGTTGACGTGGCTAAAATTCACGCCTGACTTGGCTGCCGCTGCCTAGTCGACCATGAAAAATTGTCGGCCCCCGCACCCAAAAAAAAATATAAATATATATATATATATAGAGAGAGAGGAGACTAAATAAAAGAATATTGTTCCGCTTCAATGTGCCGCAAAATGTGTTGATAAAAAATATGCTAATAAATTTTTGCAGCAATTATTATTTTGGAAAATCAATTTGATTCATAAATACATAATTCGATTAAATGCATCAACACAATTTGCTGTGCATAAATAAATCAACAAGTGAATCTCGCTCTCTCTCTCGCTCTCTCTGTCTGTGTCTCTACAGATGCCACAAAGTCAGCAGTCGAATGGAAATTGGCTTTGATTATTGACTTGCGGCAACTGTGGCAAGCGCTTGTTTGTCTCGCTTAGATGCAATAAATGAATGTGTGGCTGCAGCACAAGATACATGAAATTTGTGGGAAAAGGCAAGAAATGTAAGAAAAAAGGGATGCCCTAGAAAGAGCTGCGCGCACAGCTAGGGGCTTTGCTTTTGATAAATACTTATGCACATATTAGCAACATATAATGGAATGAGTCTCCCTCTCTCTCTGTGTTTGCATAAACAGTTGCCGAGCTCGCATGCCTTGCGGCTGTGTCTGTGTATGAGAGTGTGTTAACTATTTTTGCTGCCTGCAATTGCCTTTGGGCTATTGACACATTCACAAACACTTTGCCACAATCTGCTGCTGCTGCTGTTGCTGTTGGTGTTGCTGCTGCTTCCTCTCACATTTTTTTTCTTTTCTATTTTAGCCTGCAGCCACATTTTGTGCATTTCATGTTGGGGTTTTTTTTTTGGTATTGAGGCTGGCAAATGCAAAGCATTTCGTGCGGTTCGTTTGTGAGTGCGCAGCTTGTGTGCTCGGCGCAAATAGCGCAATTCATTTGAACTTAAGATTTGGCAAACAAAATTGCATATCAATTGCAAATATCAAAAACAAATATATTTTCCTATTGAGTTTTTGTGCTAGGCAACTTAATTTATGTATTTGCTACGTGGCGGAAGTTGGGCTTTGGCACTCTATTTTGTAATGAAAGATTCAGCAAATTCCATGAATTTAAAGCGCTACTTTTGATAGGCACGACTGCCCTTTCCTAACGCTAGACAAAAATTTAATTAGCTGTACGACAGGCGGCTTTATTGACTAAGAACATGTTTTCTGTATAATCGCATTAAATTCAAAGAAGTATTTTTATTTGTTGTATTTAAATGTGCAAATAAATGTGATATTTATATACATACAAAAGCCTTTTATGATAGCCCAAGCGAATTAATAATGAATAAATAAACGAATATATATAAAGCACTCTGTGCGCTATTTAATAACTGAATTATTAAGAGAAGTCAAAAAGGAAACAAAAATATGAGGAATGCCGGAATTTGTGGCGTTTGTCCTCAAAATTCAATTGCGAAAAAGAAATAAAATAAATCTTTTGAATTCTACTGAGAATTGTGATTTAATGCAAATTAAGTACGAAGCATTGCTTGAACTTCATGTACCATATTTAAGCAGAAATTTAAGGCGATTTCAATTATAATTACTAAAATTTATGATGTATTTATTTATGTGTTTTGGCTGAGAGTTTGAAGGAACGGTTGGTCTTGTGGGCTTTTAAATGTTAATAATATAAATTGTATAATAATTATTAAATTTATATTTAAAATATAGCAAGCTGTAACTATTTGCATACGCTTGAGTTGATTTAAAGCCAAAAAGCTTGATATTTGAATATAGATAAATATAATTTTATCGCAATTTTCGACGACAGGCCTTCCGGACCGTGGCGCATCTTCGATCACCTCTGCACCAGAACGAAAACGTTGAAGCCATCGTTGTGCGGTGGAAATGGAAACTGTATCGGGTCCAAAAACTGCTCTAATTTTATTAGCAGCATGAGATGCATTTTTGCCTTTATCGTAGTAGTGCTGTAAAATATGCCGTATTTTCTCTTTATTTTGCTCCATGTTTGCGACGCTATAACTCACGAACGACTAAAAACAAACAACAATTAACGTGTTAGCACGTGAAAAGAGCTTTCCAAAACGCTCTAGCGTGAACCGATGCGACGAATACAACTAGAACTACGCGCTTGCAAAGACAAGCTTGCGGAAATACCGCAAGACTTTTTTGACAACCTTATATATATAAGTATATATATAAATATATCTTAAATAAATAAATATGGAGTGAATAATTGTTGTGTTGATAACATTTTTTCTTCAGTTGCTAAATGTGTAAAGTGTTTTACTTACAAAAAAAATCATATTAAAGTTCAGTTCAGCTTACACTTTCACAAACCCAAGAGACATTGGCTAAAGTTATTAAATTCCATATTTCTAAAATTTCCCTAAAAGCATATACAGTAAATGTTGCACCTGCATAATGTCATAAATCTTTTTTTTTTTTAATTATTAAAACAAATATGTTTTGCTTTTAATAATAAAATTTAGTTCAGCAATGAAATTTATACAATAAACTAACCATTCAGTGTAATATGTTTCTTTAGTTGAGTAAGAAAATCGTTTTGATACAGTGCAAGGCAAAGATTCAGAGATTATTCAAGCTATGTAGGTGAGCTGTGTCTTGAGCTTTGTGTTTCTGTAGCAAAGCATAGTTTTAATGCCCACACAGTTTGCTTTCATAGTTGTACTGGCTTTCAGCCTTTCAAGGCAAACCTCAACTGAGGCAAAAAGCATCAACATTTCGAAACCGAATTCCTTGTTGAAGTGGAAACTTTAATGTTTATGCATAGTAAAACTTGTAGAAAATCTGTAAACTCCAAATTTCTGTAGTAAATTTGATTTTCTATTCAAGTCTTGTTATGCCAATATCAAATGCTAATGAATCACATATTTCACTAAATGTATGTATGTGCACCTGGCATCAGGGTGAAACTATTCAATGTGCTGCAGAGACCACAAATACCAGTAGCAGCTGCAATCTTTGCTTGCTTTAAATTACGCCAGCAAATTAAGTTTGAGTTTATCAAATTAGCAAGAAATTAAACCAAATTAAACCAAATTTACCAAACGCAAACTATTTTGTGGGCTTTTTTGATTTTTGGGCAACTAAGTTGAAGTTTTCTTTACAAAGTATTTTGCATATTGGTTTTGTTTTTGTTTCTCTCTGTCCACTTTTTGCTACTTTTTATTAAATTCGGACTTTGAAGCTGGAATTAAAACTTAATTGCTAGCATTTTGCTAACTCGTATTTACAAGCATCCATAAATCAGGCTTCAATTGAGTGTATTCACAGAGTGAATGTGAGAGAGTGTGTGAGAGAGAGAGTGAAAGAGAGAGAGAGAGGGCTGGCTACACATAGTCAATGTCATTGTGAGTTGTTGCTGCTGTGGCTGCTCGGGCTGCTGCTCATTGTCGTTGTCTCCACGCTGTCATCATTCTCAGCACACAATTTAGTTTTATTAACCAAGCCAGCCAGGCCAGGCCAAGCCAGGCCGGGACAGCAGGCTAGGAGCTTGGGGATGGTCGAGTAAAGTGTAGATTGGCCAGCGAGGAAGCGGCACCAAGAAAAATGAACTGCACTTCTTGTCGTTTGGCTGCCACTGCCGCTGCTGATGCGGCTGATGCTGCTGATGCTGCTGATGTTGATGACTGCCTGTTGACAGTAGCTTGGCGGTGCAAACAATGTGCCGCTTGCGTCCTGCCACACGGCCAACAGGCAGCTCCCTGTGGCCAGTCGGGCTTTTGTTGGCCATGCATAAGCCAATCTGCACACCAGACAGACGGCTGGACTCGACTCTTTTGTGTTTGCCCATGGGATCACTCGAGATTGCAAAACTAATCAAATCCTTAGCTTTAAGCTTGACGAACGAACAACTCAAATCAATAGTAATAAAACATATTTTTAAATATTTTGCATAATTTTATTATGTTTTATTTTCTGCATTTTGTTGAATTTTGTAATTTTTGTTACATTTAACTACACATACTTAGAGACTAATATTTTTTATGTGAATGCATTTAATGTATTTGTTTTGTTTTGATTTTTTTTAAATATTTTCTTTTATTATATTTTTATCATACACACCAATTAAATATATTATGTACACTGCAAATATTTTTAGGGGTAGTGGGGGCGAGGCGCACTCTATAGATTTTTCTATTTCATTTACTCGAATTGTTCTTAAAATATTTGCCCTTTGCGTTTAAAAGTACGAAATATTCCTTATGCTAGAAAATAGTTTATTTTTGATTACTCTGTTCCTTTCTGCTGCTGCATTGTTTGTTCTTCTTCTTGTTTATATTTATTTATTTATTTTTTGATTAGCAACTTTTACACATGGCCAAAAGTCTTTGTTTGTAGTAACCAACATTGAAATTTCAGCTGCATCTGCTCGCTTTTTTTTTTTTATTTTTTTTTGTTGCGTCTAAGCAAACATCTTATGCTTAAATATTTACTTGACTAATACGAAAACTGAACAAAAAAGTAAAATAAAATAAAAATATTTATATTTACAGCATTGATGAAACAACAATTTGAATGGAACTTTGGCCTAAATTAAATTTTCAATTTAAACGGTATTTACACTTAAATTATTGTAATATTAATATTAGTTTAGTTTGAATTTTTAATATTAATAATATATTAATTATTTTTGTTAGTTTTTCTTTTGTTCTTTATATTATTGCTAGTTTTTAATGCCAATTTATATTGTGTTTTTCTCTCTTAAAATCACTTACGTAGAAGCTTCAGCTAGCTTTTAGTTAGAGAATATTTTTGTTGTTGGTTTTTTTTTTTTTTGGGTTTTGCTTTCAAATACATTTTGCTGTCGTAAATGCATAGTTAAGAATTTATTTGATTAAACTTTATTTAATATTTCTTAATTTGCAAGTGAAAAAGCGTTGCTCGAACTCTCTTTGCACGTGTCTCGATTACATGGAAGCTAGCAAACGAAAGGCTCAATCAAACACATGCATTAATCAAATCACATACACACACACACACACACGCACTCACTCATACTCCCAGGCACGCACAGCTATATAAAAGTAATTACACATACACACACATACATACACTGACACATATGTTATTTGAGTTTATTTTATTTGTTTTTGTTATTTAATTTTTTTTTTTAGAGCTTAGTTAAAGAGCGAGAGATGATTAAATGTTGTTCGCTTTGAAGAATTGTAATAAGGGTTTTACTTATGCATTACACTTAATTATCGCTTCTACGTTCTTTTGATGAAGTTTAGTTACAAATGTTGCGGGCTGTCGAGTCTCTAGACAATCTTCATATAGACACTTGTGTGAAATATCCGATAGCCGATGGCAATCATTACCATAACATTATGCAGCTGCCTCTGCGTCGTTTTAGTTGAGCCACCCACATGTCCGTGATACATGGCCGCAGGATTATCGCCTGTACGGATGAGCAGAGAGATGAGAAAAGAGATCAAAATCAAGGTAAAAATGTGTTCAAATTAATTAAGCCCCCACACACACGCTCAGGTGGAAATAATAATAATAAAAAAAAAAAAAAACAAATGCTAATGAGAGCATTTGCAGTGTCCCCATAGCTTGCAGCGGTTGCCACACAACCTATGCTGGCCATATAAGTTATGAGCTTTGCCACGCCTCCACACACACACACACACACACACAGCACTTGTAGATGTAGGTGTGTGTGTGTGGTTTAGTGTTTATGGCCTGGCTTTAATGGCCGCCTTGGTGGTTCGGGCATTTTTAATCCGCATGACTCTGTGGCCCTGTAATTTTCATAAATTACTTTTATTGTTCTCTCTCCTTTGCATACGGTTGTTGCTCTTGTTGTTGTTGTTGTTGCCTTTTCTCACTTGATATATGAACTGTAAAAGCGCCACGCACAACTACACAAATACGTTTGCAAATAAAGATATACAGATGCAGATACGGATACAGTTACAGTTACAGATACGTTCGTATTTATGTGGGTTGACGCAGTTGTCCGCATTTTATTTACTTTTTTTCCGGGTTTATTGTGAGCTTAAATTTTATTTTGGTTTCAGTTATTTGGACTATTGTAAATTGCATTTCGTCGCTGCTTTATTTAATTCAATTATAAACGCTGCATGAAATTTCAACATTTAAAAGTTAATCTGCATAATTTCAGCCACGTTTCCACTTTTCGCGTTCGCCAATAGCCTAAAGACTTGCAGCGTTTCATACTTTTGTAAAAGTTTATTTCAACAATGCGTCAATTGAAAATGTGCGCAAAGTTGCAAAATGTTGCGATTTATTTGCTCGAATATATTTTATAGAGTTTTTTCGTTGATATATAAAAGTTGTTCTTTTGAATGTAAATATCAATAAAACTGAAAATAAATTAAAAAAATTACAAATATTTAAATGATAAAGCATAAAAATGTAAGAATAAATAAATTAAAGAATTGATTCAAAAAAGTTTAATTAAAAAAAATTAGTTGAAATATTTTTCTTAATTTTCCCATTAAATATTTTTCTCCTATTAATTGATTTCCCACAAATTGGTTAAGCAATCATTAATAATAATCTCAAGCAGCGCTTTATCATAAATAATTAATTATCTCATATCGAAAAGTAACTAATCATCTCTCCATAAAAATGAGTTAATATAAAAACTTGAAGCTATAAATCAATTGCAATGTGTGTGAGATTCAATTCGCATTGATTGTAATGCTGCAGTTACTATTTTTTTTTTTTTTGCAACGGCATTAAGTATACGCACAGTTAAACAACATAAAAAAATCGAGTTTGATGAAGTTGGAAGGGGCGCGGACTCACCTTTGAAAATGTGCACCAAAACGCTGGCTGGCTGCGTATTACTGGCCACACAGGTAAAATTGCCGGAATGTTCGCGACGGGTGCGCTGAATTGTAAGCTCCGATGATTGAAAGTCTGCAATGAAGTGAACGCAAAAATGCAATCGATGTTATGGTTATGGAGAGTTGAGGTTGGGATTGGGGTTGGAGCTGCGTTGGGACTGGGCTGGAGTTGATGCCGTAAATATTGGAGAGGCTGTACGGGCAGCGGCACTCACCTGGCTCCGTTGACACATTAATGCCCCGATCAATGTCATAATTAATCATGCGGTTGTCGTGATACCAGAATATATACTCGGATGCCTCTGTATTTTGGACCACACGGCATTGCAGGCGCAGCGTCGAGCCGGGCGTCAGATAACGTATGGGCGGTCCTGATATTTCGGCGCGCGCTTCTAACCGAATTGAATGACATTTTGGAAATTGAATTGCCATTGCCACAATCGGATATTGTGTGTGAGTGTGTATGTGTGTGTGTGCGTGTGTGTGTGTGTGTGTGTGTGTGTGTGTGTGTGTGTACATGTGTATTAGTGTGTTAGTGTATGTGTGATAGATGGAAAGTGGCAGAGCAGTGGAGATGAAAGATACGAAATTTAATCAAATGTAAATGCAAATGCATGTCAGAACTATTTATATATATATATAGATGTATATATACTATATACTAAACTTGATATTATTGACTATTTTACACAAGTGGCGTATGCAATAGAGATATCTAATTGCAGTATATATAGATTTCAATTATTATTAACTATCTGTGCGTATTTAGAAAAAATTCTCTTCATAATTTTCTATATTTCTTTATGTAATTTTATACTCAGGTTACATAGGTTTTTCTTCATTCTTTTTAAGAGCTTTCCAATAAATATTAAATATATTTTTTCTGCTTTAATTAGACTTTATATACCTTGAACCCATTGAAAATGGGAAATCAGGGTATAATGTTTTTGTGAAAATGTATGTAACAGGCAGAAGGAGACATGGCAGACCCCATAAAGTATATATATTCTTGATCAGCTCGACAAACTGAGTCGATATAGCCATGTCCGTCTGTCCGTCCGTCCGTCCGTCCGTCCGTCGCAGTAAACTGGGCAGTAGCAGAGAAAGTGCATGTGTTGTTTATATATATGTATGTATGTATGAATTGAATGTCGTATCTTCCCAGGGTTCAGGGTATCTCTTAGTCGAGGAGTCTCGACTAGAGCACTCTTACTTGTTTTCTTATAGATTTTCCAACTATATCTAACATTTATTTCAGTTAGTTCCTATCTGGTAGAGTATTCGTGGCTTTCGGCAAGCTCTTCTCTTATAAAGAATAAAATTTTCTTTGCTGATAATTTCACGGTCAGACGATTTAAGCCATTCAAACTATTTACTTGCTGAAGCAAAAATAAATTGCTCGGCCAAGCTTTTCAAAATCTCGACTACTTCACAATGTTTTTTTTTTGTTTGTTTTTTTCCCCTGTTGCCTTTTGGGCCAAAATCATGTCAACGCAGGGCCGACTGCAATGGCCAACGGTGGGCCAGAGCTGCGCATCAACTGGTTCGTACAAATTTGTTCTGCATGATTCTGCTTCTGCCAGCATTTGCGTGCTATATATATATTTTATATATTTCTTTTTTTATTTCTCTCGATGCACTCATGCTGAAATTAGAAATGTCCATATGCCAGTTGACTGAGAGAGAGAGAGTTGGCAGCCAAAAAAAATATAAAAATAAAGAAAAAAGCTAAAACTGAAAATGAAAAGCAAAGGCATAAAAAAAAGGACACCTGCCCAAATGGCAGCGACTCAGCAAAGTTGCCCCCGAAAACAACGTTGTCGACGTGGTCCATTGTTGTTGTTGTTGTTGTCGTGTTGTTGGCCTTGGCTAACGCTAACTGACACACATTATTCTGAATTTAACAAACAATTTACTTTGAATGTGCTGCGCCTAATGGCGTTTTCTGCACAAAAACAAAAAGGCCTCAACACACACACACGCTGACTGGCTGAAACTGATGCGACAGCAAGCAAAAAATAAATATAAAAGTAAAAGTGAAATAAGAAGTAGAGAAAAGAGAAAAAAATAAGTTTGTTACACATTTTGGCAACGCCTCGCATGAATCAGACACAAACTGCGACACACTTAATCAGATTCCTGCTTTTAGCTCAACTTGCGCGCATTTAAGAGCTCAGGCTTTATATGAGTTGTTAAGCGGCATTTTGCTTTGTATATAAATATATATCCATTAGAACTGAGCTGGGCTTACAGTCTAAGCACTGCACAGTTTATATAGCTGCTCATAATTGTGGCTTAAGTTATAATAAATGTTTTTAAGGTTTTACTTTCAATTGAAATGGGCAGAGTGAAATAGAGTGTAGCTGCCTGAATTGTTACTAATATTTAATGGGACTGCATATTTGGGAAATAATCATATAATTGAAAGTCTATTTAAGGAAACTGCAAATTCTAGAAATAAATTATAGCTGACAAGATTCTGCTGCTTAAACTAACTGCCTTGAGTGACGAGTGTTGCTCCAAAATGTGTGCTATTTTATCATAGATTTATAAATTTGTTTACAAAAATATTTTTATGTTTAATTGAGCTTTTATTTTATATTTTTATATTTTAGATTTAGACTTGATGTTTAGACAATAGCTGAAACTACAAAAATAATCTGCGGTATAGAAATATGAAATGCAAGCTATAAATATCTATAGAAAAGGTGATCAGACAGAGTTGGCAGAATTAATTCTGCATTTTTGATTAGTTTTACAAATTTTGTATTTTTAAATAAATTTCAAAATATTTGCAAACTGATTTACGGTCTTCGAGTGTCGGACCGTAAATAAACAATTTATTAAAAACTCTTGTATAATAAATTTGAATATATTCAACTGGATACAGTGAATATGCATAGATCAGCTGAATTAACATCATGAAATGTAGAGTAAACATTTAAAGTAGTATCAAGTAGCAAAGTAACTAAAGACCCTATAAAGAGATTAAAGCAAAAACCTTAAAGTAAAACACTTCAAAGGGCACACACACATATTCATATGTATGTATAAAATCTACACACAATACACTAACCCCATTGAATGAACACTTTTTTATAATAAATCTTGTCTGATAAAAAAGAAATAAAATAAATATATATTTATATAAATATATATATGCACAAATATATACACAATATTTGTGGTTTTTTATATCTCCAAGCATAGCCACTTGCATTCAATTGAGCAGGGTATGTTATCATCAAACGAATACCTCTTTTCATACCTCTCACCCTCGCCCTGTTACCTTGTCGACTGCCCCCTCTTCTACTTACCTACTACACTCAAGTGCAAAAATATGGATGTGGGCGGATGTGTGGACACTTGGCACTCGTAGACGCCGGCATCACGTAGCTGCACAAATTTGATTTGCAATGTCCAATCCTGCGGTGAAAAACAGAAAGCAACAAATGCAATATATTATGCCAAAAAAACAACAAAAAAACATCAACAACAACCAGTGAGCAGCAGTCTCAGTCTCACTCTCAATTGTTTTTGAGTGCAGAACGAGAGTTCTGCAGTTTTGACTTGTGCCCGTTTGATTTGACGCATTTCTGTCACGTAGAACGCGTAGAGCCGCGAAGTCGATTTGGCATGCAGCTGGCGTTGCGTTGCGTTGCCATGGCACAGCTGTCGGAGCGCAAATGCAAATTAGTTTCGAAACTCACCTCGGAATGTTTTAAGTGCGTCGCACTGAAGCGCTCGTCGCTGCTATAGGTTGTTAAGCCGACCGTGAGCAGATGATAATCCTTTTTGCGTATCCAGGAGACCTACAGAAATTGAAAAGAGTGAAAACAGACGGCGCCATTAGTCAAATGCGATTGAGGCTAGGCTAAGCTAAGGATAGGTTAGGCCTAACACACACACACACACACACAAGCACACACAGACATATTTTAACATATGCCAGCATCATATTGGCCAGTCGTGCGTTGCTCTCAGCCAGCAAATGTTTGTCAATCCATCAAAGCGGACGACGACAACACGATGATGATGCAATTTTTCAAAAAAAAAAAGCGAAGAAGATACAAACTTAAGACCCGTTGCCAAATCGAAAATAAAAAAAAAATATCAAAAAGCAATTACGTAAAGAAAGCAATATAAACAACAACAACAATAATAGCAGCAGCAGCAACAACAACAACAGCAACAACAACAATAATAATAAACATAATAGCAGATTGATTGATCCCAGGTTCAAAGTTCAAATTGGCTGCTTAACTGTAAATAGACAAACAAACAGACAAAGGCAACAAACACGTGAAGGGCCTCTTACCTAACTACGTGCCACGCCCACGCTTTCCCTCTCCCTGCCTACCTCGCCCTCGTGTGTGTCGACTTTTAGCTAATCTCAAATGACCATTAATCATTTCGATTTCGACAGCAGCCACGTTTTGGCTGAGAGGTAGCTCAGAGCGTACACACACACACACACACACACAAGCACACACAGTTAAACAAACATCTATTAGCCCAGCAGGCTCAGATGAAGCCTAAAGAGTCTGCTGAAGAGCGCAGTTACGCTAGCTAGCTGAAATTTGACAGGCAATCGTAAAAGCTGCCAAAGCATGGCAATTGGTGTGAGTCATGTTGGCTGCAAGCTACTCTATTTGGGATCTTGTTGAATTTGAACAAGTTTGAGTTGGCTTTGGGCCATATCTAAGCTGAAGCCAGCAATGCAGCTAATCAGCTTTTTAATTTACTTGACTTGCCTAATCAGTCTTTAGTATAAGAGCTAGATGTTGTTTCTCTTTAATTAATATGTGAACAAAATTTAGTTGTTCATGAAAATAGTAGTGGCGACTAAGAGCGGGAAAAAAACGATTTAAAATTAGTCTCACTTCTGTATCAGGTTTTTCACATATTTGTAGATCTAAAGCCATTATATTCTCTGAATACAAGACTTTATGATAAGCAACTAGATCTCACATATATTAATATATAACAGAAAAATCTTGATAGCCTTTCACAAACAAACTCTAAAGTCTATCAATTGCTTGTGCCCAAACATTAGCCCACATGTCTTAACAAAAATCTCAAAGCACAGCAAATACTTCTCTGCCATGCAGAACAGTGTATAGCATAAGGGTTCTGCCTTTTATATTAGAATGCTGTTTCTGCAGTTTATGCCAACTTTTTTTTACAGCCTAAAGTACGCGCGTGTATCAATCAATACGCAATTGATAGAAAATTGTATTTATTGGCTCAAAAAAAGAAGAGAAGAAGGAATAAAATAAGTAAAAAGCTTTGAGGCCAATATTGACACACAGTAGACGAAGCGCCAGCAAGAACAAATGTTGAAATTAACTACAAAGTAAATTGTTAAATCGTCAGCAATTGGCAGCAGCAGCAGCAGCAGCAGCAGCAAAAAAGTGGAAAAGGAAAATAAAAAACACTCGCACAAATTGCTATCGAAATGTACAATGCGGCGTATACGCAATGCGCCACAAATGAAATAAAAAATATATGACAGCTGCTGTCTAGAAAATTTACAGGAATTACAATAACAGCTAATATACTAAGGCTTCCATTTATATATATATATATATATATAAATCGGCGAGGTATATTTATTTTGTGTAAAAATTCGATGCTTGACTTTGATTTCTTTAGGCGCTAAAATTATTTTTATCTCAATTTTTTACGTTTTTTTTTTTTTTTGGTTTTTGTTAAATTATGCACAGCATATTTAATGCTCGAACATATTTGAAATTGAATTGTTTTCCAACCTCGAAAGTCATTTTTTATCATGATTTTGCAATAGGTTATGTAATCAATACATCTATTGAATGTAAAAAGAGCTGCAAAGTGCGAGGCATAAAAGGCGCATAAATTGTGAGCATAGAAAACTGAAGCGAGTTGAGTTCAGTTCAGTTGAGCTGAGCTGAGCTGCTGTCATATATCTATCTGCCTAGCTCGCTATCTCACCAGTTAGCTAGCTGTCTCTCTCTCGCTCTCTAGTCTTTATAACTCTGCTGCTGCTGCTTCTTCTTCTTTTTCTTTTTTTTTATGATATTTATGATGGCTGTGTAGTTCGCTCTAGCTGCGACGTGTCGGCAAATAAACTCTGAACCGTGCAGTGCTAAGGCAAAATGTTGCAAAAAGCGTAAAGCGGAATGTGTGGCAGAAGGATGTGGCTGTGGCAGCAGTGAAGCCATCACGAACAAAAATGTGTCTGCCCGTTTCAGCCAAGTTGCAAGCCAAAAGAAAATACACAAAGCGCACCAAAAAAGAAAAAACAACATGGAATATATGTATAAAATGTTGCGGCAATTAATCAAAAGCATGCGAATTCCTTTGCCAAAGTGTCTCTGTGGCTGTGAGTGAGTGTGCGTGCGTGTGTGTAACTGGACATGTTTGCTATGTGTGTGTGGCGCATAAATCTCAGCTGGCTGTCATTTGAGTGTGTGTGTGCGTGTGCGTGTGCGTGTACGTGTGCGTGTGTGGTGTCTGCTATTGCGGCTGCTGCGGTTGTGTGTGCGTGTGTGCGTGTGTGCTGCAGCTGCGAGCGCGCAGATAATTGTTTACATTTTACCTTTTTTACAAAATACACAAAAATATAAAAAAAAGAACCACAGCAAAAAAAGCACAGAGCAAAAGCTGCAAAAATAAAAAATCAGCATTTAATTTATGGCCAAGCGTTGGCTGGGGGCGCTGTTTGTTTGGGGTGTGAGTGCAGGCGGTGGGTCTGCGCGGCGCTGCGCACAGCCACAAATCACTTGTTAGCAAATTTATGGCAAATTTATGCTAACTACATGTCCTGGCCAAGCTGCCAACAGGCGTAGGTAGGCAGCGCGAATCCTTTCCGCCTGTCTCTGGCTGCCAATGCAGAAATTGTAGCATACTTATATTATTTTTTTTTGTTTTGCATGCCTTTCACATATGTGTATATATGGAGTGTGAGCGGTGCGCTTATCGCTGAATCTTTCGACAGCTGCGCGCATATGCAAACTGTCTAAAATGCAGGTAGGGGCTGCCAACTGCCAGCGGCCAGCGGGCAGCGGGCTGAGCTGCTTGTAATTGTGTGGCAGGTCAAAAAAAAAAAAGAAGAAAAACAAACGAGCAAATTCAATACAAAAGCCGATTGCAAAAATTGATTTTTTTTTTCTTTAACTTTTACATTTTATTTATCTTTTGCTGCTGTTTTTTTTCTTTTTTTCAACCAACTTTAAATTGGCTTTCGTTGTACTAGTTGTTGCATGTTATTGACGAGCATTTTGTATGCTTTATTTCGCGCTGTCTATCCAATTTCCGTTGCCGCAAGCCCACGGGTCAATGCAACACGAAAAATTGCAGCGCATAGAGCGCCCTCTGCCGGTCGGTGGCAGTCGATAGGGCAGTTAGTTGCAAATTGTAACAACTTTCCATCGTTTTCGTGTTTTTTGTTGTTGGTTCGAATGTTCGAAAAAGTTTTTAACAAGCGATTTTAATAAAATTCTATTTAGATGCTGCTTTTTGGCAGCCATTTGTGCAGCAAATGGAGAGAAGATGCATAGAGATATACGTTTAGATATATAAATATATATATATATATATATATATATATATATATATATATATACATATGAATACAATAGTAGTTGAGCAAGCATTTTTTGTGGCATTTGCGCGCAATTTAAAAAGGTAAAAAATAGTAGGAAAAAAAGCGAAAAACTTTACACGAAAATACGCTCAATTTAGTCTGGCTGTATGTGTGTGGCTTGTTGTGTGTATCTGTGTGTGTGTGTGTGTGTGTGTGTGTGTGTGTGTGTGTGTGTGTGTTATGTGTGTATGTGTGTGTTGTCTGATAACTATTTTGTAGCAAAGCGCTCTATGTGGCATTTGGGGGCGCTGCATACAGTTATCAAAAAATGGCATTGTTCAACTAGCGGGTGCGAGTATTTTGCACTAACTGTACAAGTGTTCATATGTGTGTGTGTGTGTGTGAATGGGCATTCAAGTGCGCTCCATATCCATAGCAAACTGTATACAAAAATGGGTCAACAACTCGTAAAAAATAAAGAAGAAACTTACGCCAAAGAAAACTTTTACGAAAAATGCGCAAAAATTGTTCAAGTTTACGTTTTATCAGCCAAAAATTATGGTTTTTACTTATTTTTTTTTTTTTGTTACAAGTTTCAAGTTCAATTTGTGAGTTTGTTTTTGCTTCAATTTTGCAGTTTAACATAAATAAATAATTTTAAATGTGAAAGGCTTTAAATTGTAAAGGATTGTTTGGCGGGCAGGGGTTAGGGCAGAGGCGGTCGCGCACCTTGTGCTCGGCTGCGCATTATTCATTATTCTTGAAGCGGAAGTGCGCATTAAATGCAATTAATGCATAATTAAACATTGAGCATTTGCTAATTGTGCTCAAGTCCGCCCGCCTTCAAATTAGCCTGTCAAATGGAAATGGCAAGGCGAGGCGAACCCTTTCACAAAAAAAGGACCCTATGCCAAAACAATAAGCCATTCTATATATATATATATTTGTGTACGAACCAAAGCGAGCATTATTAATAATCATTATAATAAAAAAAAGAAGAAGAAGCGGGCCCAGTCCAATGCGAAAATTACCATAGCCTACTTTTCAGCTGTCAAGGCAACGCGAATCTACAAAATGAATGTGAACAATTTTGAGTGTTTGAGTGCGAGTTTATTTTTTACTTTTGTGTGCTGCAGGCAGCCATTTCTCATTTCTCAGTTCTCAGTTCTCGGATTTTTCCACAATTCATAATTCATATTTCTTTTTTGGGCTTTCATTAATGCCGCCCACAACAATTGTTGTTGTCATCATAATTGCAATGCAATTAAAGTAATTAAAAATGAAATGCAGCCCAGCGTGGCAATGCTTAACTTTTGAGGGCTTTCAATATTTTTTTGTGTTTCTTTTTAATAAACTTAAATACCCCAAGAGCAACAATTAGGCAAAGGGTATAATTAATTTGTATGGAAATGTGAGATGGAATTGGAGAAGAATCTTTTAGAAGATAGTTGAGAATGAGAAAGGAAATTTCAGTAATTTGTTTTTTTGTTTGTCTTTGAGTTGTGGAAAAGCAAACTTAAAGAATATTTCGAATATAATATATAAGATAAATAAAAAGAATACTAAACTAAGGCCTTCTGCTTAAGAGAGAATATAACGTCTTCATAAACATGTCCAGGGATCAGGCCTGAATACTCTATGCTTAAATGGAGTAGCATTATTTTATTTTTACTATTAACAATTCAAAGAAATTTCACTCCAATTCTAACATTCCAAAGAAAATTCCCTTCATTTTTTAAAGGCAGCTTCACAATTGCCCATCTAAGCCCTTCCAGCCCTTTGCTTCATTCCGTTGCTCTTTTCTTTCTTTTCTCATTCTAAAATTTTTCTGCAAATTTCTGTGTCTGAGTTAATTCATAATTTATTTCTCAACATTGAACTTTCACCTTTTTGGGTCGTCGGAGCTCAATCGCACTGCAGGCATTTGCAGCTTTTCTTAATTGTTTTCAGAGCGCTATTTGTCAAAACAATACACATAAAACTTTATAGAAATAATGAATCCATTTAGTATAGACCCACACACACACACCTTTACACACACACACACACACACACACACAAAGAGTGGCATAGAGTGAAATGTGGGTCAAAAATTGTTTGTCTTTTGTTGTAGCATTTGTTTTAATAAACATTGTGACAGGCAACGACAGGACCAAACAAAAGGACACAACTCATTCACTGCGGGCGAGCAGCTGGCTGGCTGCCTGCCTCTAAGCCTTTATCAAGTTGTCTTGGCCAGCTGCCGCAGCAGCAGCAACAGCAGCAGTAGCATCAGCATGAATGCCTTATTAGCTGACAAACAGGCTAATGGCAGAAAGCAGGACAAACAGGACTGCAAGTTCCGCTCACTCAGCACCCGCTGCCGCTGCCACTGCCATTGCCCGTCACTTGTGTAATTACGGTTCAGGCTGCCAGCGAACAAAGTGATAATGATTTGTATTCATTAAAAAGGTTTATGGCAAATTTTGAGCAACATTTACTTTTCGGTCAGGCTGCCAAACAACCGCCTTCCCCCCTGACACCTACGCAAAAGCTAAGTGGCTGACGTTTAGTTAATGTTAAATTAGCCGACAGCATACAAAGGATGTGGGCTTTTTTGGGGCAGGATGCGGTTTTTGTTGCTGTCATAAAGTTTTCTCATTTAATTGCCAAGCTCAAGCTCAAGCTAGACAAATTTCTCAAGCAATGTGGTTTTATGGCAAGGACAACTGCAGTTGCCAACGCAATGCAAGTGAAAGACAATGGCAAGACTTTATTTCTATGCTAATTGAATGCTTAACATTTTCAAGCACATGTCAGCTGAATGGAAAGCTAATAAAACACATTTAATGAAGTGCTTAACATTAGAAGAGGGGACTAAAGTTTGGTAGGTGACTGAAAATCTGAAGAAGTTGGCATGTAAGTGATAGAAGATGAAGAGTTGTTGGCTGACTCGATATTTGACTTAAAGTAAAGAGTTACATAGATTACTATAGACGAATGAATTGAATGATTACATACACATGTCTGTGTATACACAGCAGTGGTCAGACAAATAGTAGTGCGATTGGAAATGTTTTACAGCAAAATCTAGCGATAAATATAATAAGTATTTTGAATAAAATGGAAGTGGTTTGTATACAAAATTGGTAAATCGTAAAATATCTGATGGGAAATACTATGTAGGGGACCAAAATAGATATTCATGAATAACTAAAAACTAGTTAGGAAAAACTAAAAATTTGCTATGCTTACATATGCATAGCCATACATCTGCTCTGCTATATCTGCTCAGCTATTGCACAGTACAGTGCTGCTCAACTGAATAGGTTTGACTTTTTCAAATATTGAAAAAAGAGCGTCCTTTATTACTTGAGTTAACCTGCGCCTTAAAATTTAGTCATTTATAATTAATTAAAAATAGTTTTAGTATCCAAACCTATTCTGAGGAGTCAAAAAAAAAACAAGATTTCTAGAAAAATTAATAAATATCGTATTAAATTAAAATTTACAAGCTTGAAACTTTTTTTTTAGTCAAAACTGACTAATTTCTTTCTATAACAAAATTAACTTCATTAGAATCGGAGTTTTGGTCAAAGAGCATTTGTTATCCAATTTTGATAAAGTCAAACCTATTCAGTGGAGCGAGACTGTGGTCAGTTTGCCACTTGGTTAAACATATTTCTACTTGAGCACTTACAAAGAGCATAAAAAATTTATGTTTATTAAATGTTTGCTACAAATTGATTGCCTAAAAAAAAACTTGGTGTGAATCACTTGAGAATTTCAAATTAAATGGAACTCTGTCTGCGGTGGCGACAATTTTTATTTAATTTGTGCTGCTTTTTGGAACTTTTCATGTCATTAAAAAGTCTCGAATACAAGAAAAAGAGAAGAAAAGAATTATATATATGGTTTTTTATTTTTAAGTTGTGTTTCTATGACAAGTGGGAACACAACTAAACTACAGCTGGCTATGAAATTAATTAGGTTAAATTTTTGATAATAATTATATAAGTTATATATTTTTTATATCAATTTATATATTGTATATCATAAATGCAGCAACAAGTCTATGAGTAATTAAATTCAATACTGCGTGCTGACAGTCAAGAACTTGTATTATTTTAACTTCGTTGAAGAAGTTGTTTTTATACCCTGAACCCATTGAAAATGGGAAATCAGGGTATAATGTTTTTGTGAAAATGTATGTAACAGGAAGAAGGAGACGTGGCAGATCCCATAAAGTATATATATTCTTGATCAGCTCGACAAGCTGAGTCGATATAGCCATGTCCGTCTATCCGTCCGTCCGCCCGTCCGTCCGTCCGTGTGAACGCAGCGATCTCGCAAACCACAAAAGCTAGAGATCTGAAATTTGAAATGTATACTCGTGTATACCCAGTACGAGTTTATCAATTTTTTTTCGATAACTCATCCTATCTCTTTATTATCGATGAAAATCGATAATTTTACTTTGTTTTTCAAGCGTAACTTGAATACCGTTTTAGCTATAGATTTCAGATTTTCCGTGTATATCCGTGTTTGTGTCGTTAGTACGCTCTTAAAGTTTGATTACGAAAGTCTATCTAGAAGAAATCCAATTCAACAAATAAATTTCCATAATATAGCCCATTCTGCAGCCGAAGCGCAGCCCGCGCGCAGTCGCTGCGGAAACTGCGCAGTAGCAGAGAAAGTGCTTGTGCACGCGTATGAATGTGTGTGTGTATGTGCTGTTTGTATATATGTATATATGTAGGGTTCAGGGTATCTCTTAGTCGAGCAGTCTCGACTAGAGCACTCTTACTTGTTTTTTTTTAAATCAGATTCCTTAAAGCCGCTTTGATACCTCTGGCATTAAGTAATGCGGATAGCTACAGATGCACACAACACACACACTCTCTCTCTCTCACTCTCTCACTCTCTCTCTCTCTCACTCACACTTGGTTGCCATGGCAAACAGTAATAAGAAAAGTATATGCAATGGTACGTATACATATAGCAATGACTGTGACTGCCGGGCACTACAAATATTTTATAATTTTATATGCTATTTTAAGCAGCGTTGACGGCGACTCTGGCAAAAATGCCAGAAGCTCAGACTACGAGGCTTAATGCCACAATGCACAGAAGTATTTCATGTGTGTGTGTGTGAGAGATGAATGCAAGTGCCTTAAAGCTCATACAATTCATACGTAACAAAAATGTGAGCTATAAAAACGGGCCAAGAACAAAAACAATAAGAAAGCGAGCAAAGCGAACAATAAACAAAACTTCAAATAAAATGGCACAAAAAAAAATATATATATATATAAATGTACGAGTCGGACTCGGACTATATAATATTACGAACTCTGAGCCTTCGCATACATAAAAAGTAATTCATGTGCACAAAAAAAGGGAAGAAAACAAAGAAAAATCCGAAAAGAAAAGGAGAAAAATAATTTATAGCGAACTAAGCTAAGCAAAACAAGCTCCGGTTCTGCTCTATAAACGACAAAATGTATTTTATTCGAGCAACAATAAATACAAATTATTAGACACGAATTATGTGTTTGTTTTGATTAAAAACGCGCCTGTTTGCCATGCCCACAATTTATATATACAATATAAATATATAAGTATACAAATGTATATATAATCGTATGAATGTACGTATGCCTTAGCAGTGATTTTTGGCAAGTTTAGAGTGACCCTCATCAATGTAAAACAGTTCGGCATACCCTACATAATTTGGGATTTATTGAATGGGGTATTTTTATTGTGTTGACTGCAAAATTTATAATATTTTTTAAGATTTCAATAAATAATACAATATTTACAGAATATATATTTAAATATTTTAGAACAAGTATTCTAATTCCCTTCGCCAGCAATTGCTTAGCAAAGGAAGCCAAAAAGTTTATTATATTTTCTTGTTGCAATCAAAACAAAATAATATAAATAATACCTTAATATGTAACTATTTCAAAGTCGTATATACATACATATCATGTAAAATAATTACTTCATTTATTTGATATTGTTTTTCATACATTTTCAGTGCACCTACGGCATATCTTTGAGTCTGCAACTTACATAATTCTCTTTCTTGTTATTCCAAACTGTTTTTCTGGTTTGGACAATGGCAAGTTGCAGCATATCAGATCTTAAACTTTTAAAATTCTAACAAGTTATATGCGAGCAATGTATGTGTGTGCGTCTGTAGAAATGGAGCTGGGTTTTTGCTTAAATATTTGCGTAACCTTTTTTATCTAAACGACTTATCTAACTGCGGGGGCTGCTGCTAACCAGAAATTCAATCCAATGAGAGACAGAGAGAGAGAGAAAGAGAGAGAGAGAGTGGGAGTGAGAGAGAGAGAGTATAAACCCTTGAGCGTTAATTTTCATAAAATACCAATTTCGGCATTTTTATCTCGAGTTTTGTTTGCACTTGCTAGTTGCTGTGTGTGTGTGTGTGTGTGTGGGTGAGTGGAAATGAAATTTACCTTATAATTATATTCCCTTTGTAATCTAGCAAATTATATATAAATTAGCTGCTGTATCTGCAAAAGTTATCTAACTGCTCTGCTGCTCACTTTTCTAACACTCGAGGTTGCTGGTTGGAGCAGCTCCACTTAAGTTCCTTTTTGGAATTTAAGCAATTGGCATTTGCTTTTGCTCTTGCTTGGTGACATGCTGTGAGCACATTTAATTACTGCCACTTTTCTCTATGAAAATATCTAAAGAGTCTAGACATTAAAAACGACAATTTATCTAAAAAGTAATTAAGTGCTCAAGTCGCAAGGACGCACACGCGCATCAGCCGAAGCAGCAGTAGCAAGAGCAGCAGCAGCAGCAGCAGCAGCAGCAAGCCAGGATGACAGCCTGGCTACCTACAGCCTTTAGCTTTTAGTTGTGCAAGGCTCTGCCTCTGGCTGCTGATTACGTTCAATTTATATATATATATGTGTGTGTGAGTGTAGGAGAGTGTGTGTGTGTGTGTGTGTGTGTGTGTGTCGTAGCTGTAGCTTAAAGTATACCGTAGCGCTTGTGCTCTCTGTATTTGCTTTAGTTTAAATGCATTTGCTTTAGTTTATTTTTAATGCCATTTAAGCTGCTCTCGCACACACACTCACAGCAGTTCTCAAATGACATATTTTAATGTCAACTTTGTCTCTGATTCCGAAATGTGTCGTAATTTCAAAATTTCCAATGGAGCTTTTTCCACTCGACTAGCACGATTTGCTGCTGCTGCTGCAGCAACTGACATTTAGTGCTTTCGGCTTTCATTTGCTGTTTGTTGCTTGCAATTTGATTTATGCGTTTTAAATTTGCTGCTTGTCTCTCTCTCTCTCTTTATGTGTGTCTGTCTGTCTTTTTGGCTAATCAAAGATTGGCCTTATTGTTGTTTGTCATGCCAATTGCTTTTGTCAAACGCATTTTGCAAATTTTCCAAGACATAACTTAATTGGAATTTGGTTTTAGATTTTTCCCAAAACAATAATCAAGCAAATCAACTTGGCTTGGCATATTTTCTCCCATTGAGTTCAGCTTTTGATAAATAAAAGCTGACAGAGATTTTCTTTATGAAATATTTATGTAAATTGAGCATGTTTAATATTATTTGATTAATATTATTTGTGTAATTAAATTGTCAAAGGGAAATACTCGAAGACAAAAGCAAATTTTTGGTAAATTTAATTAAGGTTCCATATTTAGTTTTGTTTTGAAATAACTAAAACTTAATTGAAATAGTCTTAGCTTCACCTTGAATTCCCATAAATTTCGAAATGAAAACAAGCTAAAACACACATAATTACTCAGTGCATACATCTTATGGGAAACTTTGCTTTACAAAGGTGCTTCCTACACACACTCATAAATATATATAAATATATATTCATATACATAAATATATGCTTCGATGATTTATACAGTTGCTCCGCTGGCTGCTGTTGCTGCTGTGCCAAAGCAACGACTGCAAAATCGCAGCGCGACAAAAATTAAAATTGCAGCAAAATGGTGAAACAAAGGCTCAGCACAGAGCAGAGTAGAACAGAACGCATTTACGTGCTGCTTCTCGCGGAAGCAATTCATTTATTTAATGTTTCCTGCATTTTATTGTCGTCTGAAACTGAACAAAATTTACGACAATGGCAACATTAACGACGGGCGCAGGGCGCAGGGTGCGGGCTGGCAAAAAGCAGCACGCAAAATGTTTAGAAGGGCAAGCAAAACAAAACAAAAAAAAACAAAAAACAGCCTTCATTAAGGGTGCAACAAGCGACAAACGCATAAACCACCAAAGCACAAAAACAAGGGACAAACCTTTGCCTAGCATTCGACAAAGGCAAAAAGTTTGCTTGTCTGGCAAAATAAAATGAACTAGATGGAGTAGATATACCCTGTAATTTGAAAACATGTGAATTTTTAGGAATAAAATGATTAGAGGGAGAGAGAGGCTTAGAAGTATATAGAGTAGGGCATGTCTAGAGGCAAGGGAAGGTCATAAATGAGATTGAAAGGGAGGAGTGGAGGGGGTTTAGTAAGAATTATAGACGGATTCTAACATTCCAAGTCAATTTCAATTTAATTTGAATTTCAACACTAGTTTTTTTTATAAGTTGAGCAAGCAAAGTTTGAATTATAAATAATAATAAAAATTATAAATTCCAACATTTAATTTCATATTAATTTTAATTTCTAAACTAGTTTTTTTTATAAGTTCAAGCATATAAACTATAAATAAAATATATAGAAATTAATATCGTATTTTGAAATAGGAAATTGATCAAACTCTGAGCTTGCTTAGGCTTCTTTCTCTATTCTCATTTTGAGATTTCATTTCTGAGATGAAGTTACCAATATAAAGAAATTTAAAACAATAAATAGAGAAATAAATGAATTAAGGACAAAAATTCAGAGCAGAGCAAAAACTGTTGTTTTTTTTTTAAATATTAAACGCCTTTCTATGCGATTTTCAGAAAACTTTCACCTACTTACGGCTCTCAAATTTTATTTATTGAAATATATAATATTATATATGTATATTGAATTTAAAAAAAAATTAGAATATAAAAGAATTAATAACACATTTTGAAATATGTTTGTATATTTGACTTCTAATATAATTCTTTGATACAGAGAAAGTTCTAACTAAAGAAAACAGAGAAAGAGACTTTATAAGGGTAAAAAGGATAAATTACTTCATTATTCATTTCTTCATGGAATTACTTTATTCTTTATACCGTTTCGTGTTATTTTTTCTTAAATGTCAAACATCTTTCTACGCGATTCTCATAAACTGATACTTATAACTTTTACTCAACTTTCAATTTGTATATATTGAATATTGTTAAACAACTCACAAGCTATGCTTTCGCTGACTCTTCTATTATGCTCTTCATGCCATAAGTTCCATACCCACATATACAGTCTGTCAAGAATGAGTTGGCACACTGAAAAAAAATGTAATTTTTTGACTTTGGATGCAAATATCTAAGTCATTAATGCATAAAAAAAAATTTTTTTAAATAGGAATCTGTTTAATATTATTTTATTAATTTAAATATAAAAATAGAAAACATAACATTCAATATGTCAAAAAAAAATCAACAAAAACAAAGATCACTCAAAAATAACAGTGTCAATAATGTGTTGGCACACTTACAATCTATGCATCTTAACTTAAAATTAAGTCTAAACTATGATTAATTAACGTAATTTTAATATTTAGTGTGGCCTCCCTGGGCATTTACAGCATGTTGAAGGCGTTTTTTCATGGAAGAAATAAGGCTTTGAATAAAATCAAGAGGGATTTTCTCCCACTCTTCAATTATAGCCGATTTTAGTTGTGAGCGGCTCTTAGGATTAGTTTTTCCAACTTTTTTCTTTAAGTATGCCCACACATGCTCAATAGGGTTAAGGTCCGGGCTCTGGGGGGGTGTGTCAATCACTTTGCCACAGTTGTAAAGCAGCCAAGTGCGGACATTGATCTCTTTGTGCTTAGGATCGTTGTCTTGATAGAATTTGAAATTTGGCTTGTTGCCATTCATAAAGCCGAATTTAGCCGCACTTACTCTTAAATTTGTTTTCAAAATTTGGAGGTACTGCTCCGCATTCATTGTGCTTTCAATAAATGCAATCTCTCCGACTCCTTTGCTTGATATACACCCCCATATCATGACCGATAATTTGCCAAATTTAACAGTCGGAATTACATTTTTGTTTTCAAGAGCTGTCAATGGCTTGCGCCATACCCTGGGAGGACCATCATTATAATATTGCATCATTTTTGTTTCGTCACAAAATATGACGTCATCCCAATATTTTGCGGGGTGACTAACCATATTTTCAGCAAAATTTAAGCGCTTTTCAATATTTGCTTCTGATAACAGAGGCTTTTTCCGTGCTACCCTCGAACTGTACCCATGGCTCACGAGGGCTTTGCGCATCGTTTCATGTGAGACACATATGCCACATTCTTCCTTCAGCTCTTTGGCAAGACTTCTTACTGAAATATGCGGATTAGCGTTCACTTTTCTTAGAATAAGCCGCTCTACTCGTTCAGTTATCTTTTTTTTCGGCCCTCCTCCCGTCTTTAAAAGCAGCCTGTTTTCTTTTTCGGCCCGGTTTATTACATTATAAACCGTTCTCCTGGGCACAGAAAACATGTCCATCAATTCTGGAACAGATTTGCCCATCTCGTGGTTGTAGTAGATGAGCTGCACCATCTCAAAGCTCAATCGCTTTCCAGGCATATTTTAAAAATATTAAATGTGTGCTTTAATGCGTAACTAGCGAAAATTGACAATCAAATGGCAAGAAATGTGAAAGAAAACGTTCATAGATGCATTGAATATGAAAAAATAACAGTAAAATACCGTTACTTCTAAGAGCGAGAGCAAAGCAGATGTGCAAAACGATCAGTGCCAACACATTATTGACACTGTTATTTTTGAGTGATCTTTGTTTTTGTTGATTTTTTTTAGACATATTGAATGTTATGTTTTCTAATTTTATATTTAAATTAATAAAATAATATTAAACAGATTCCTATTTTTAAAAAATTTTTTTTATGCATTAATGACTTAGATATTTGCATCCAAAGTCAAAAAATTACATTTTTTTTCAGTGTGCCAACTCATTCTTGACAGACTGTATATATATAAATATATATATATCTATATATATATATATATATATATATATATATATATATATATATATATATATATATATTTGTTTGTATATGCATACCTATATATATATATTTCCCATTCATTGAACCTTGCCCATTGCAAAATACATTTGCATATTACAGTCATGTGTGTGTGTGTGTGTATGCCCTTAATGCTGTTCATAAATTTCTGCGAATATTAATGCGCAGTCGGCAAAGGCAGCTGTGTGTGTGTGTGTGTGTGTGCAGCAGGTGTGCAGGGCAACTATAAGTATACATATGAAAACACACACGCACACACACACAGAGTCAGAGCCAGGCAAACGTTTATGAAAATGCATGAAAAATGCTGTGAAATGTAAATGCATTTATAACAACTTGAGACTATCATCGATGTGTAAGAGCTTGTGTGCAAGTGTGTGTGTGTGTTGTTAGCATATATGTATATGTGTGTATGTGTATGTGTATGTGTGTGTATACCATAAGCCGCTTAAAATAGCAAAGGCGATGCATTTAAAACTGAATTCAATGCCAAAGACAAACGACTTTAACAAGCAAAAACCGAATCGAAGCTCTGCTGCAACACGCTGAAAGGCAGCTGTCAACGTTGTCTGTGTGTGTGTGTGTGTTTGCAAATGAGTCTCAGCTTCGATGAAAACTGCTTTGCCTGCCTCGTCTCTAATTTGTGCGCGCCAATTACGTGGCGTATGCGTGATATGTGCGTATACGTATTTTGCGCTAATGATTCACAGCGTCAGAAGCCCACCACACACACATCGACTCACTTACGACTGCACACTGCAATCGTATGGGTAAATAAACACCGTAGCAATAACATCACATTTGGGAATTATTATCATTTTGAAGCAACGGCTAAGCTGTTGGGGCGACGGCTGCTGTCATTTAGGCGATTCAAGTTTAGTAGCTGTCCAATGGCCACTTAAGCACGAGCATGGCCCGGCTCAAGTGCAAACTGGCTAACCGGACGACGAGTTAACACACTTCATACTCAAGTGTGTGTGTGTGTGTGTGTGGGTGAGTGTGGCCCAAAAGCCACACACAGCTGACCGGAATTTTGGCCTACGGGCGCTTAAGTGCTTATTAACTTCTGCACACTTGAAGTCGCAATTATGAAATCGTCAATTTAAACCAGACACGCAGAAACACACACACAGAGAGAGAGAGAGAGAGGGAGAGAGAGAGAGAGCGAGAGGCTGGCAACACACGCTTCTAATCGTGTCCAGCATTTTGGGGCATAAACACGTTGAGCCTTGGCCAATTCCCTGAACGCGCGCCGACCGGGGGTCGGACTTAAACAAATAGGCGAAGCGTGCGTGAGGCGTACCCTGCGTATGAGTAATAACTCTAGACAAGCGTAAAATTAATACCTCTTGAGGCCATATAGCAGCAGCAGTAGTTCCCACTCACTCTCACACACTCACTCACTCTCTCTCTCTCTCTCTCACTCGTGAATCTGTCTCTGCGTATTGCTTGATTATTTGTAGTTGATGTACATTAGCTATTGGTGTAATTTGTTACCCCCAGAGTGCGTGTGTGTATGACTTACGCAGATAGCTTGTTTTGGGCCTGAGATATATGTATGTGTATGTGTATGTGTGAGTGCGCTTGTGTAACATAATATTTAGTTTCGTTTTATTATTATGAGCCATGCCCCAAGTGCAGCATTCGATGGCACAAGAAAAATTTAATTAATTCTGCGAAATTGTCAGGTGTGTTTTGGGGGCGGAAGTGGCGTTAAGTGGGTGTGGCATAGATACACATGTACATAGCTCTAGCTAGCAGTGTACCAAATAAACTTGAGCTTAACCATGGAGAAGCATGTTTTTTTCTTCTGGTTTTTGTTGCTTTCCACTTAAGCTGAGTATTTGATGAAAATAATTGGAATTTATGTTAATAATAGCAAATATAATTAATTATTTCTTATAATTAGAAAAAATCTAATAAATAGTTTTTGGCAGCTCAAAGTATATTAATAGAAAATAAATATAAATAAACATATTTTTTTTCTGATTTTCCTACATTTTGCTATATATATATAAGTCAGTTGAATACAATTCACATTTCATTTCTTTTATTCTCAATTAAAACATTGAGTGGAAATGCGCTCGATCTATTTGCCATTGTGAATGACACTTTGTTAATTTATGCGACAGGCAGACAGAGAGAGAGAGAGAATTGAAGTGTGAAAGAGAGAAGAAAGGTGAAAACGTAGGAAAACTTCAAGTCGAGTTGCTGCTGCTGCTTCCCACTCAGCCCACAGCGAGAGCAAACAAAGCAGTTGATGAATTGATTTTAAATAAAATATTAAAACAATGGCGCGACAACGAGTACCGCGAATGAATGCGTATTGCGGTCTCCCATTGCATGAATGAGTCATTTGTTAGCACAGGTATGAAACGGACCACAATTATAAATGGCGAGCACAGGAAGAGAGACAGAGAGAGAGAGAGAGTGTGTGCGGGAGTAGATGAGTGAGGTCTGTGTATCTATATTTACTTACCACACCCTCGCCAATATGATGTACGGTGCAGGGGACGTGGGCTGTGGCGCCAATTTGTGTCGTCACCAGGGTTGAGTTCTCGGTGCCAAAGTACATGGGCGTGCCGAACACATTATCCGTACCATCGATGCCGTGCGTCGACTCCAGATGGTTCTCGACGGGCTCAGGCCTGTGGGCAGGTATTGGATATGGCCCGGCCGTATCTTTGGCCTGAATACGTGAGTGTTGCTGCATCTGAAGCTGTTCAAGTTGTTGCTGGTGTTGCTGCTGGTGCTGTTGCTGGTGTGGGGATTGCGGCAGTCGCTTGTCATCGATCAAGTTGTTGGAGTCGAAGCTTGTTATGCTGCTGCCCGAAGCGGAGGACGACGACGAGGATGATGAAGAAGCAGCAGCAGAGGCTGACTGTGGAGCTGTCAGTGCGGCCGCCGATGCGGCGGCAAAGCTCGAGCCGAGCTCGTGCGCTGGCGACATAATTAAATTTTGATTTATATGCCGTTGTAATTCCTCACTTGGGCCGCCCGACGTCGCGCTGTGCGCTGGCGCCAGGGCCATTGTTGTTGGCTCTGCTGCTGTGGCTGTTGCTGCCACTGCTGCCATGTTGCCTGTTGAGTGGAAGAGAGCAAAGTTGGAAGCATTTTAAAATGTGTTAATATATGCGCTGTCTGTCGTCGGATAAACAATAACAGCGTGAAGTCAATTAATTTGAATGTGCATAAGCATTGCGTATACGTAATATCTTTCATTGGGATTTTCATTAGCAGCGGGTGGTGTGCCAGCACTCGCCCCATCTAAATATCATTTGCATAAAATGACACAGCTAATTAAGGTGCCCCGAACATTATGATGCGTTTTAGCAGAGCGTTTCACCTGCTTTGCTCCACATGCCAAGCTCCACATACCCAAGCTCAGATCAGCTTCTATTTGCGTATAATTTCATGAAAGCTTTTTTTTTGTTGCTTTACAAGCAACAAAACCAAAAAAAAATAATGACAAAAAGAGGGAGACGCGAAATGTCAGCTATGGTCATATTTACATAAATATCAAATTGTTTATTACACAAAACATATACTCGAGGCAATTGTTGGCACACGTGCTCAAAAGAAAATACAATTTGTACAAATAAATACATTTTATTTGTCTGAAGCAATTTAATAAAATTAAAGCTGAGGCATAAGACATGAAATTAGCTTTAATTGCTTATATATTAAATTGAATTGGAAAGAATAAAATGTATTTAAATGGCTGCTACTATTTTGATGACCTGCTTACATATCAAATTGAATAAATTATATTTAAATTTGAGCTACTATTTTAATGAATTCAAATCTTGGCTACTATTTTAATGAATTGCTTCACATATTAAATTAAATTAAATATAAAAAATATATTTAAATTTAAATTTATGCTACTATTTCAATGAATTGCTTACATATGAAATTAAATTAAATATAATAAAATATATTTAAATTTCAGCCACTGTTTCAATAAATCCAAAGACATATTTTCTTCACTTATCTTTTCATTCAAGTATATATTCATAAATATTTCTATACACGCAACTCTTAAGGTACACATAAATTACGTATACGTCCCCCAAACACACACACGCAATTAACTTTCAAATGTTATTTAAATGCTTTCATTAAAAATTTATTACGCATACACCACATAATCAACTTACATCACATGAGCCCGAGCGCATATATACTATATCAGAAGTTAATAATTGACAATTAAATTACATAAGAAACCAATATTTATGAGCTTAACATCTTAATTAACAACCCTACTCCGTTTTAGCTGCTGTCAATCAATAATACCCGCTAATACACAACACACAAGTGTTAGGGTATACGATGGCGCACTTAGCGCTTGTTGTTTGTCTCTGCGCAAAAATATGTTTATTTCATAAATATGTGGAAGGGAGAGACCGAGAGAGAGAGAGTGTACCCACACGCTTGGCAAGTCTGTGGTTTGCTTTTTGTTTATATGCCACGTTTATTAACCTTTTATGGTGTGGACTGATGCTGGGGCTGGGTTTTCGCCATTAAGGCAACCGCATAACACGTTTCGGCATTGCTGAAACTCATTTGCAGTGCGTAATTTGTGTAAACCCAATAATATTTTCCTATTAAACATAATTGCATTGAACAAACGGAAAATTTGGTTTTGTGTATTTGTCCTTGATTGGCGTTTGCCCCATATCAATTAAGGCAAAATGCTAAAATTCAAATCTCAATTGCTTTCTATTAATTTGGTCACGCATTTCGAAGCCACAATTTACCAAAAATTTCATTTCAACGTTTCCCAGCGAGAGAAGTTCATTTCAATTAGCATAAATATTTGCAAACTGCATTTGTATTTGCAAAAGTCAGTGACAACTATTGATTGAATTGGTAATTTGATTTGTATTTAATGCTGCATTAATTAGTCCAAAGACATGTTCAACAAATTGTTATCTTCTCGTCATTTATTACATTTGTTATCGGATGATTTAATAAACACGCAGCAGTTCAACCAAATTTGATTTTCTCTAAATCATTTAAGCTGCTTTACGTTTGTTTGCCAATGCCATTCAATGTAAATAGAGACTACGAATCGATGTGATTTTGGTGCAATAATTAATTATAATATGTTTGCAATTTTATAATGCAATTACTTTTCATCATAATTTTCAGCTTAGTCATGAGAATTTACAGTGATAATTTTGGTAAATTCTACACTTGAAAAAGAGGGAATGGGAATTTGGGGTGTAATGGCTATGTGAAAATGTATGTAACTGGCAGATGGAGGCGTGGGCTCTAGCCCATGAAGTATATATGTTATTCATATGAACTATAAGCTGAGTCGATGTACCCAGTGTTCAGGGTATTTCCAAAGTCCTGCATATTCTATGGAAGCACTTTACTAACTTAGCTTAAAAAGCTCTTAAATAAGCCTTGATTAAATTACATACTTATTACATTTTAATGAATTTGATTTCGAAATATTATTCCCATTTGTTTCTATCAAACTCTTGAAACAATATTTTTAAATATTTAGCTGAAAGTTTTGCACTTATATTTCTCTGACTCAAATTTCAGCTGAATATTCTCAATGACTTAGCACGAAAATGTTTAGCAAACAAAATACAAATAAAAAAAAAAAATATGCAAATCACTTGCACTGACAAATCTGTCGTGTTAATACTGCGCAGAGATACATAGATATATCATATATATAGCACTGTCAATATGTGGCATTAAAGTGCAGCTGCCGCTGCTGCTGCTACTGCTGCTGCTGCTGATGATGACACATGATGCAGCAGCATCAATTGACAATCTATTTGCGCGCATAATTCACAGATATTTTCAGGAGTTTTGCATTTGAATGCGACATACCTCGACCATGCCATAACCCACGAATCTCTTACAAACTATATCGCATTTGCGGTGCTCTGCATTGTTGTGGCTCGACCTCGGCCATAAGCCGTATTACGTACGAAAACAGTGTAATATGAAGTCTGACACACACACACACACAGAACCACACACACACACACACACAGAGTGCAAATAACCAGCTGCTGCGTGAGTACATTGCGAGTCAAGCTTTTGCATCTGTCTCCGTCTCCATCTCCGTCTCTGTTTCTGTTGCTGTGTCTGGTTATGGCCATTGGTTGCGGCTCAGGCGAGAACTTGGCCAAAGAGCTTGGCGCATCATCGTGGCATTTTTGTCACGTTCGCACGTGACTGCTTACAGAATTCGGCTAACATTTGCCAGCTGCCAGTTGCCAGTTGCCCGTTACCCGTTGCCACTTTCTACTTTTGTAGTTCGCATTTCGCAAACTCGTAGAGTTTTTTTTTCTTTTTTTTTTCAGCTGGAACAAAATGACGACCGCATAACACACAGACGCAACTGACTGTCGCTGTTGCTGTTGTTGTTACAGCATTTGCATTTGCTCCAAATGCCATAAAAAAAAAGTTTTGTCTATACTCTATCGCGCTGCATTATAATTTTGCTGCGAACTGTGTGTAATGCTTTAATGATAGTCTGGAGTCGTTATGACTGTGCTGCAGCTGTGCATATCAAATTTTCTATATATTTTTCTATTGAATTCGAATGAAAACAAGTTCTTAAGTTTAGCTCTTTCTCTGAAGTCGCTCAGTTTTCCAAAACATAAATCATAGAGTTTTCCATATCACATATGAGACAAGTTCTAATTGACCAGTTTGATATCAAGTTAAGCTCAGCAGAACTGCCAGAACTTTACGCAGTTACAAATAATTAAATTAAAATTTATTTTAAAATTTTCTATGATTTTTAAAATATTTTCTTCATTTCTCTTACTTCATTTTAAAACAAAATTCTAATAATTGTTTCCCTTTTTTCAATCATAATGTTGCCTTAGAGTATTTAATCTTTCGCTGTTTTCCACTAAAACATTGCCTTCTATTCGCTTCTTTTTGTTATTTTGCATTCCTTGGCTGCAGTTGGACGACTTTGTAATTGAATTTTTCAACAACGAGTAGCTGATGCGGCGGCTGTTGCTTTTGCTGCTGCTGCTGTTGCTATGGTACGTTGTGGTTCTTTGTGGATTTACAAGCGCTGCGCATTGTCAACTCAGTGAGGTGCAAGAAAAACCCAACTGCAGCAGCAGCAGAAACAGCGCCACAAACATTTTGCGCAAAAGGCAACAACAACAAATTGCCTCTGCTGTGTGTGTGTGTGTTGTGTGTGTGTTTACGTGTGTGATTATTACCGCTGCGGCATTCGCGAAACTTTTGCATATGCAAGCAGCCAAGCAAGCATTTATTTAGGCTGTCAGTGTGCAGCGGGTGTGCATGTGTGTGCGTGTGTGTGCGTGTGTGTGTGTGTGTGTGTGTGTGTCATGACATTTTAATCAAAAGTTGCGTCTTGTTTGTTATGCTGTCTGCTTAAAACAATGATTTCTCATGAGTGTGTGCATTTATGTATTTGCCTATAGTCTGGCCATAATTAAAGCTTACTGCGTAATATTGCACGGAAAACTCGTCAATTATGTCTTTCATTTACAATATAATGCAATTAAAATATATATTTTTACATATAATATTGTATATTCATTTAATTGCATTTTATGATCACATTAGCTGCATTTAATTTGATTTTTAGCCGCTGGCTACAATTTTAATGGAAGCCAATTTTTGTTTTTAATTGATAAATATGTTCAATATATTTTACAATAATATAAATAATAATTGCATAAGCTCAGACTGCACTCACATCAATTTTATGCAATTTTATTATTTTTGTATATTAAATTAGATAGTAAGAATAGTGATAAAATATTATGAATAAACTAATCAAAATAAGGATATGGAACGACAATTGGATATCCGTGAATAACAGGAATAAAATCAAATTTAACCTAAGCTAAAGTTAAATGAAAATATTGATGTATGTATACAATATATGATTGTATATGATACATAAGTGAAAGTCAGCCACTAATTTTGAACAAAAATTTAAATTAATTTATATATTTAAAAAAAAATATTTAAAATTATATAATTAGCTGTCAAAAAAGTCTTGCGGTATTTTTTATTGAATTTTCAATTGTTCATAAAATTGGTTATAATAATGCGATTTAAGTCAAATATGCGCCGTTTTGTTCGATGACGAGCTCCCAAGAGATGCTAACTTCATAATGCCCCTCTTATAGAAGCTCGCTTCCCAATTGTCAAAAAACTCGGAGAGCCAATTTTCACAGGACTCTCTTGTGGACAACTTCCGACTACCAAGCTCGTTCGCCATGGACAGAAATAGATGGTAATCACTTGAATGCAAAAGAACCTTCCATCCGAGCTACCGGAGCTTCTGGCGCGTCACCAAAGATGTGTGTGGCCTGGCGTTGTCCTGGTGGAAGACAATTCGGCCTCTGTTGATCAAAGATGGCCTCTTCTGCATGAGTGCTGCATTCAAGCGATCCAGTTGTTGGCAGTATAGGTCCGAAATGAGCGATTGGCCATATACATATGTATATATTATTTACTCTTATGAAATTCTCTCTCACAATTTCCAGATTATAATGAAGCTATTCTTTTTTAGCACATAACACAATGCAAACATATCAATACAGCATATGTATATGTATGATGCTGTATATATTTACTATATATTATATCTTTATCTGTATTATATATTATACATTTTTACTCTCTACACAAAATCAATCAAACTTTTATAGCAGGCAGCTGCGCACCTCTCACAACTTTTCTTTATATTCAAATCAAACTTTTCTTTAAAGACTTTTCTTAAAAACCAAAGTTTTAGTTTTTAGTTTTTACTGAAAGAGTGAATTGAAAGTTTATCCAACTATATATATATATATATATTATTAAATATTTATAATATAAAAATAAATATATATTATATAAATTTATATTTTATACAAATATATATACAATACTATATAAATCTGAACCAATTATAAACATATACTTATTTGTTATATGAACTCATATGCTATGGAGCTATAATATTTGTTTGCTCCTTAATGTACCACAATTTCCAAACAGAATCAATATACTTTCTCGGTCCGTAATGATAGACATTACACAGCAACACACACACACATAAATATAAATTATATGTACTTTTTGCATTCACATTTGGCATTGTAGCATTTCCGTTGCCGCCGCTGGCGCTGCTCGACTCTGCTGCCTGGCAGCGCTCTCGCTGGCGGCTGTGCACATAATTTATTTGTCGCTGTTAACTAAATTTGCGGTTTGGCTGTAATTTGAAATAGGGCACACAAAACAATTGACACGAATAATTTTTTGGGCTGCAATGCATTTGCTAACAATGAGGCCAAAAGCAAATTGAAAAGTTTTAATTAAATGCTCAAAATTTATCAATTAGTGTGCGAAGGTTTGAGTGTGTGGGGGTGTGTGTGTGTGTGTGTGTGTGGCCAGCAGCATTTAGTTTTGAATTTTGGCAACAACTTTTGCAACATTTTTGGTTTTCCAGCGAAGTGAACAATCACTTTTGTGGCCCGGATATACTTGACGTCAGCTGCCAAGTTTTTGAGCTCGCGCAATGAACGCAAAACTTCTGCGAAAAGCAGTTCAGTTGCTTTTACTCCACTTCTTCTTCTTCATGTTATTGTTGTTGTTGTTGTTGTTGTTGTTTTTATTGCAAATATTGTTGAAGCGAAATGTTTGCATTTGACACTTGGCGGTAATTTAGTGAAAATGCGTCAACTGGCCTCTGGGCAGGAAGTGAACCGAACAACGCCAACGCAATGTGGCAGAGTTTAATTGTGGCACGCCCACACGTACAACAAAATGTCCGCCAGAGCGTTTAACTTTGCGACTGTCATAATTTTTATTGAACGTTAACATTAATGGCGAAAAACAAAAAACCAGTTAAAGCGAACAGCAAACACAATGGGCAAACACAGCTTTTTGGCGCAGTGTAAAATCAAGATAAGTGCGTGTGGCAAGTGTCGTGTGGCAAGTTGCAACTAGACGAACCGACTATTTGCCATTTATTTAACAATAAAGCGTCACCGAGCTGCGATCTTAACAATCATTAATGGATGCTCTTCCTACGACGCCCACGCAAAACTAACAGCTGCCACGGCTACACGGCTACACGGCCCCACACTTTCAGGCGACGAGGGCCACTAACTGTGCGCCCCATAAAAAGGCATTAAGAGTAAAGTAAAGTGCCTATTTAAGTTGAGTCATAAAATTGGCTTTCTATCTGCCAAATGGCAGCCCCAAGTCACAGTCACAGTCGCTGTCGACTAGTGGCGGGCCAAGCCACAATAGGCATTCAGCTTGCCAAAGCACAAGCCAATGCCACGTTTCTTGTAATTTTATTTATTTTATTTCAATGCGTGTCTAAGTGCTTAACTTTGAGCATTGCACAAAATCGAGAAACGCCGAAATTCTGTGAACAATTTTCATCTGTTAGAACATTTTACAGCATTTTGTTTGCAATAAATTTGCGCATAGTTCAAATTGTTGTTGTTGTTGTTGTTGATCTTCTTCTTCTTCATCTTGGAAAAGTCTGCAATAATATTTACACAATTTCTGAATGCGGGCGTGGCAGGCATGGCAGTTGTTAACTAACTTCAAGGCAAGGCAAGGCAAGCCGCTACAACTTTTGCACTAATTAGCAGCACTTTTGAGGCAGCCAAAAATTTAATTAGTACCTGGGATATGCAGTAAGCCATATATAATAATATTTTCTGTTTGCAGCGAAGTTAAAACAAAACTTTATAAAATTATTTTTTTTTATTCAAAATATTATTTCTTTTTCTCTTTGCAGAAATTTACCAATTTAATTCTTGTGAAACTTTGTGTGCAGCAAAATTAAAATTTGGTAAGTAAATTGAATAAAGCATTTGATTTTTAAATCGCAAATTAAGTCGACTTCAACGATATACCCTGTATATTAACATATATTAATGTGAAACCAATTTGAGAATTTCCCAAATCTCTACAATAAGCTCAGCTCTTCAATTACTTTCTTTTATATATATGTATAAGTATATATATATATATATTTATATATATATTTACATTTTTTCCCGCCTTTTACCAATTCATCAGTCAATTTCTATTTTTGGTAACTTTTGGGGGCTGTCGTAAGTATCAAATTCTGATTTTTATGCCACTTCATCAAATGAGGCATCAGCATTCGTTCTTTTTTGTCAATAAATGACGCCTCAGCGTTGAAGCATGCTTGATGGGCGACATTGTCAACGTCTACTTATATATTTATAGAGACTTACTGACTTATATATATATAGAGACTGCACAGACACAGACAGATAGTGAGAGACAGACAGATAAATAAGCAAATTATAGACGAAACAGCTTGACGAACTAATGTCTTGCTATAGACATTTGCTGGATATGACACTTGGGCAATAGATTAATCTACGAAATGGAAGAACAACAAACTTGAAAGCACATGAAAGTTCTTGAAGTGTTAAATAAATGAAATGATTGAGTTCAGTAGATGATATATATATTGTAGATATAAGATATGATATATGTGTATATATATCTGCGTTTTTCGAAGCAGTTATAATTAAAAATATTAATGCTTTTATTAGCTTTCGAACTGCTTTGGAAAGCTTAATGAATTTCTCAGTGCATATTAAGCAAAGCTTTTAGCTCTTCAAGTCAGCATTATTGATTCATAAACCAAATTAATGACAATGATTAAAAATTCCAATTGACTTCTGCAATACCAACTTATTTAATACGTTTTCATGAATTGAATATACCCATCAATATTTATGTGACTATGCAGTATCAAAAGCCAAGGCACTGCAAGGCAGGGCAAAGAAAAAAAATTGAAGAAAAGTATGCGCAACATTAATAAATTATGCGAAGCAAAATAAATAAGGTACAAATATGCTACAGCGGATTTTTATATCTGTAAAGCCGTTGAGCTGTGCCTGACAGAGAAAGAAAGAGAGTGAGAGAGAGTGGGAGAGAGTGGGGGAGTGGAAGATTCACTCTGTATGTGTGTGAAATCAGATGGAAAAGTCAGCAAAAGCGCAAAATATAAAGAGCATAAGTTAAGTGCGTCATGTGGCAAGTGGCATGGGTGAATCTCTGTGTATGACTGTGCGAAGGGCATGTGAATACCGCCAGCCTGTGTCTGAGTTTGAGTTTGAGCCTAATGAAGATTTATACCTTACACCCACACACACATATAAAGGCACACATAGAGGCACACATTAGAGGCATTTGGCAATGCGTTTGGATTTTGTGCCAAATTGCAAGCACGTGCAAATTAGAATACGATTACGAATACCAAGTGAATACAGTGAATGTCTGCTTGACTAAGCACTTTGAATAGTCGACCTCGGGGCCAGCAACAGCAACAACGACGACAACAACAACAAAAAGAAAAGAAAAAGGGCAGCCAAAGCAACAGCAATGCCAAACGGCTGCGACTTCAATAAATGTTTAGTATCTGTCTGTCAAAATGCGTACGGGCAACTATGGGCCAGATCCGGCCAGTCCTACAGTACATAAAATTAAATTGTCAACTTCCGTAATGCGCCGCATAAACACAGAGAGAGATAGAGATAGAGAGAGAGACTGTGTGGGTGAGTGAGTGAGAACAGACCAAGATGTAGACGAAGTCTTGGGCAAACGTTGACCAAAGTGGTCCCAGCATCAAAGTAAAAAAATATTATTAAAAGCAAAAACAAAAAAAATAAAATAATAAAAATACAGAAAAACAGGAAAAAAGTAAGCGAACTCCCCGACAATTTGGAATATTCTGCTTCTTTTTTTTGGCCAGTCCACTTAATTTGAGCCCAGTGCCTCAGACACACACTTGACACACACACACACACAGAGAGAGAGACGTCGGCGACGTCGCGTCGCAGTCGATATCAACTGCTGCGCAGGATGTGGCAAATTTGGTGGCTCTTCTGTGGGGATTTGGAACGTAATTAAAGTCAAACAGTCTTAGGCTAGGGTATAGCAAGCAGATGTATGCGCTAACCGCAGACGAAGGCAATATGTAGAGTATCAAAAGTTGCGAGATCAAACAACTTTTCTATAATTAGATTGATTTTTTGAGAATTTTGCGAAGATTTGCCAAGACAACTAAGCTGCCATTACAGCCAAAGGGTATCTATAATTTCTATTAACACTCACTTAGCAGCAGGTGCCAGGGTATCTGTTGTACGTACAGTCACACGCAGTAGCTGCCATTGAATGTCCTTTTCTAATCGATTTTGCCGTTTTGAAGCATTTTCTGTTAAATAAATTTGCTTTGACTGTAATAGGTTTTTTTTTCTTGGGTGTAGAGCATATAGAATAGGTTCGTTTTCCTTTTATAGCTATGTCCATTTCATTATAATAGATTTGCCATTTGACAACAAAGGCGCCGAAGTGTGGAGCAGCCAAAGTAGCTAAATTGTTGCTTAGCATAATGGGAGCGTATATGCCTCATAAAATTTAATTTGTAGCTAAGAAATTGATAGAGTATTGAGATATTATTAATGCTCAGTTAACATATTATTATATACACATTTTTTTAAAATTTTTGTATGCAGTTTTTATTTATGTCAAAATTTCAGTTCAAGTTCCAGTTCAATTGCTAGAGTATTTAGACTTCGTCGATTATTCAGCAATTCACACACTGCATACCTTCGGCTAAGGCCTGAGCGCATATTAGGTTTAATGTCCTTGACGTCACCTATTTAACTTCAATTTATTTGCGGCCGAAAGGACAGCTAAACGAATGCCATTGATCGATTCCCTTTGCCCATTTGCCATTTCCTATTGCTGCGCTCAGGCTCATTCTTCTTCTTCTTCATCTTCATCTTCATCAGCTTTCACTGGCCATTTCCATTCGCAGTTCGCATTTGAAATATGGCGCCGAGCATTGAGATTGAGCAAATCTCGTCCTGTCTTTTATGTTGTTGTTGCTTCTTAACATTTTCATGCGGCGGCAATGTGAAATGTCACATTTTATATTAGGGCCAAAAAGTAGGGAAGAGACTATCAGAGAGAGAGGAAGACAGAAACAGGTCTGACAGTGTTTGGCCTTTATCCGTTTTATGCCATTGACATTTCCACACACCAAACCCAAATACCAATTGACTTTGGCAGCAGACGAAAGTGTTCTGAAATGTTTTTCTTTTTCATTTTCTTTTCCTTTTTTTTTTTCATTTTTCATTTTTCATTTTTAGTTGATTTGCTGACGAACGATAAAGCCGAACGCAGGAAACAAATCAAATTGCGGTTTATATTTTCAGTATATTTTGGCAATTTATTGAGGTTACCTAAGCAGAGAGAGAGGGAGAGAGGGAGAGAGACTGTAATGCACATTCAATCAAACATGCGTTCAGGTGTGCGAGTGTGCGGCGTGTTCATAGTTTGAATTTACAGCATTTTTAATGGGGCTTAGCAACCGAGGTGTTGCCAGGCAGCGCAGCTTTCAGCTACTCCACAGACCGCAATTGTTTGGCTTGTTTGAAGAATTTTTACTGCCACAAAATTTTGCAGTTGCTGCACTAAAGATTTCGAATTGGCAAAGTGATTGACTAGCGAATACCCAGCATGTAGTATATAGTAAAACTGATTGCAATGGGTATATACATATATATATATATTCATGATCAGTATGTTTTTGCTATATACGTCTGTCCGTTCGTCTATATGCGCTTAATGCCCGCTCTATATACGAGCTACTCAATGCATAAGGTCTTTAGACTCTTATCCCTTCTCAATAGAGCATAAAAACTGAGCTGAAGAAAGACTCAAGAGAAAAGCGCTCAATTTCGAGTGACTTCTCGCCTATATAAGGCGAGCCTGCTGCAGCGCTCGATCAGTCGCGTCAGTGTCCTTGGTCCGGTGGGTCGCAAATTCAGTTGGTGAATATATTTAAATTTTTTTTTTCTTGTTTAATAATTTATTTTTAAGCGTTGTATTTAGTTAATAAGTATTTAAGAATTTATTTAAAATTATATTTGTTTAAATATTATATATATATTTTTTTTTATTGTTTATGTTTTTTTGTTATTTATTTTTATTAATTATTTATTTTTAGCTATTTTTAGCTATTATAAAATAAAAATATTTTGTATCCAAATTTATATTTCTTTTTTAAAATGTATATTGAACAACTTGAATATACTCATTTGGTATATGGTTCAATACACCCTTTACATGTCAACATTGCACCAAAATCAGTAAAAATTAAAATGCGTTAACAGAAACAACCGACAGGCAGACCAGACAGTTAGCAAATTGGATGCAAATGCTGGCTTGCAAATGATTCCAGTTTGTGGCTAGCAAAGATGCCAAATCGTAGTTATTGTTGTTAACGTTTGAGGCCATCACTTGTCGGCAAACTGCAAAAGTAGGCAACAGGCAACAGGCAGCAGCAGCAGCAGCAGCAGCAGCTGGCAGCAATAGCAAATCCTGCCAAAATTTATTTTGATGGAGAATTTTTTGCACGCGCACGCTGCGTGTACGTAATTTAAGTTAACTTTGCACTCTTTGCAAAATATGCAGTGGCAAAAGTTTTGCTGCCACATGCTACAACTCAAGGCAACTCCTTCTCTCTCTCACAGTCTTACGCTATGTTTGGCTTATAGTTATTATCTAAACAAATTGACTTTAATTTTGTTGTTGCAGCAACTGGCGCCGCGTTGCACTTTGCATGATTTCCGGCCATTAAGTTTGCTGTGCAACAATTTATGTAAGAATTGAGCTGCAGTTGCCAGCTGGCAGTTGGCTGTTTGGAGCACGCAGTTCGCAGTTTGCAGCTGGCAGTTGGCAATTGCCCCGTTGGCTTTCGTGTCTGGACAACATTTTGCTGAAAACTGTGTCCCGTTTGTAGACAGGCTAATTGCAACAGTTTCCGTTGCACTAATCAATTTGGCATATGCGCAACTTCTTTGCATGCGAATTACAACTTGCCAATGTCCATGAGTGTGTCAGCCAGTGACTCTGTATGTGTGTTTGCACAGCATATTTGGTTAGTCGCTTGTGGTCAGAGTCACATGTATAGCGTACACAGTCAATCTGGCATAAAGAAACTCATCAACCCGGTTAGCCCGGAGAGTTGAGCGCTTGTCTGATTCGACTGCCAAAGCAAACATTTCCATTGTTCAAATATTCACAGTTCTCTGTTTGAGCAGCAGCAGCAGTGGCGGGCAGCAGGCCATGTAGGAAGTTGGAGTCGATGTTGCAACATGAATAGCTGGCAGGTGATTTCGTTGCAATTGTTTGGCAACGGCATGTTCCATCCAAAAGTCTTACATCAGGAATCAATTCATGTTTTTAGCTTTTCCATATTCATGTTAAGCAAACGCATCCTAGCTTCAGTTGAGATTTTGTTGATTTTATCTATATATTAAGACTTTATGCATTTGTATGCTTAAAGATTGTTATGCTAAGAATTTTTAGCTATTCATATATGCACTTTCGTTAGAGATATTTTTATTATATCTTAAAAATGCGAATTCAGGGTATTCTAGCAAAAATGATGGTAACATGCAGAAGGAAGCGTGGCGTATATAAATTCTTGATCTAGAACGATGAGCTGAATCAATCTGGAAATCCTTTGCTATATGTTGCTTGTTATGAATATACAAAGACAGCTAATGATTGGAAAACAAGCTCCACGCAGTGGTAAGCGTATATCCTAGTCGCGCATACCCAACACTTTTATGCATTTAAAATATTTGTAATATTTACATTATTTGCAGAGCAACAAAAATTTATTCAGCTCAGCTGCAGACTTCACTGGATTTAATATTAATTTTATTTTAAGGATTCTTTGAAGCTCTGTCAGAATGTTGATTTTTCCTATATCATTCACTTGCGCTAGAGACTTATCTGTTTATTTTCATATATTTATGCACAGCTATAAGTTTTTAAATTTTTAAATTTATTTATAATTTTAGTATACATTTTTGAAGATTTTTGCTTAAAAAATTCTGTTATGAAATTTAGTATTTAAGATTTTCCGATTCCTTTCTCTTAGTCATAAATAATGTCAAATTGAACAGCCACGCCTACTCGCACTTACCGTGCCCAAGTATTTATTGTTATTAACAAAGTGGACTGTCATAAATTTATTGATTTGCCGCATTCATTATGAATTATGATAATTAAGCCACAAAACTCCTAATGAAGGCCTGTCACAAAATGCCCAAAAGTAATTTATACGCTTCAGCGCACACACAAAACAATTTTCGATCAATAAATCTGTTTACGATACGATAGATTCCAGTAAATCAGTGTGCGAAAGATATATAGGAAGACGAAGAGAGAGAGAGAGAGAGGGAGAGAAAACATTTCATTTTTCAAGTCTGGCTTATGGCTCATAATATAGCCCCCAGGAGCGCTCATGCCGGACCTGGTTTGGGACGTGCTGTTGCCAAGTTTGGCATTAACTGAGTTAAGCAACAAAGTTTTCCACTTTTGAGTTTTTAACTGCAATGTATACACAGATACACACACACACACACACACACATACAAAGCTGCAGGCATTGCGAATTAAATTCTATTTTGAAATTTACTCGCTTGCAATTCTATTTGCGACGCAATTGGCACGCCCCACATGGCTCCATGGACCAACTGAGATCTACGCACAAGCATTTTTTTGTGTAAGGAATTGCATAAATTTATGAAAAGCATGTTAGGCTAGGCAATAAGAAGAAGAGCAAAAAAAAAGAAGACATCTAAACATGATATTTGGTATGCTCTGTACTATAAAATAAACAAGGCAGGGTATATTGTGCCTGTGATGGCATATGTAACAAGTGCTGAATGTTGGTGTAGTTGATCTAACTCGATAAGAAATATTTGTAGTTAAGCGTACTCTAATACTTTACAAATGCTGAACATGAAAACTCTCAAATGTCAATTCTATAAAGAATCAATTGAAAATATTAGGTAATCTCAGAGAAGCTATCAAAAACTCAAAAATAATACCACAATAAACGATTTATTGACATACAATTGCTTAATAGAATGATCGACAGGGTATTTTATAGTCAAGCATTTATCTCAAATTACCTCAAAATTATTTTACATTATTTCATTACTTTCATAGCTATTATAATATGCTACAGGGTACCTTGGAGTCACTCACACTCTCTAGAATTATTATTCCAGAATTCTATTCGCGGTATGCGAACAAATCTGCAAGCCTGGCAGGAAGTATTCAATCTATGCGGCAGGCGCGTGTATGGAAAACAAAAATACAAACACGCACACACACACACACACACACACACACACACATACACATACACATGCACACACTCACACACACACGCACTCACACTTTCACAAACTCTTCAGTTACCTCATTGTTAAAGCAAAGTCAAGTGAATAAATGCAAATGAACGTAGATTTTTGCGCCGAGTACTCGAAACTGAGGAACTGCCTTTTGCTATGGGGTTGCGGCTTGCGTGTTTGTCTTATGCGGTATCTGTCTGCCACGCCCCACTCTCCCTCTCTCTCTCTGTCTCTCACTCTCTCTCTTTCACCCATCCGCAACATGCCCCAAAACCAGAAGATACTCTTAACAATACATGCTCGCTTACAGTATCTAATGGCAAAAATTTGTTGTCGCAGTCGCAGTCGCAGTCTTTGCTGTCATCATCATATTCTTGTCTCTGCTCCTCTTGTCTTACTTCTTTTTCTTTTTTTTTTTTACTCGTGCTTTGGCAAGTTATATATAATTTTTTTTTTTCGCCGTCCACCACCCCGCCCATATAGCGGCTTAGTACCTACGCCCCCGCTTGGACCCTTTTGGCTTTTGTTGACAGTATCATTAGGAGGCATTGCTGTGGCTCTGTCGAAGTTGCTGCTGGCGCTGTGTGTTAACCGTTATCATTTGTTGTCCTTGAGTTGTGCTCAAATCTTTTGTAAGCGCAACTGAAATCGCGTAAATTTCTCGAGCCACCGCCCAGCCCCAGTCCCAGCCCCGCAAACAAAGATTAAAGGCAACAAATAACAAGCCGGGCCAACAGACGACGAAATTCGCTTGCTCTTGTTCAACTTGTTATGGTTCTTTAATTTTTCCTTTTTTGCTGCTTCGTTTGTCGTTTTTATTATACCCTGTACACATAAATAATGCGTGGAAAGGGTATCGTAAAGTGTTGCAAATATATGTGTGACAGCGCAGAGACATCTTCAATACCATAAAGTACATATGCTCTTGATCTGACCAAAATATTTATTTGCAATGAACTCCAAAGAATAATAACAGCTGCAGATAAAGGCATTCGTATAGGGTAAGCTAAATATGTGTGAATGCGCATTTATTTATGTTATTTTTAACTTAGCCCTGTCCATTTTACGTATAATAAGATTTAGTCAAGTTGAGACTTTTGCCTTGTTTGGCGGTTATCAAAAGTTTTAGTTGAGATTTACTCTTTGTCTTAGTTTTAGTCTATTCTCTTCTGCCGAAATAAATTTTAATATTGCAATTAAAGCATATCTATGCAATTTTCATATAATACAAATTGAGGAAATTCTTTGCTATTTTAAAGACTTTTATTATAATTTTATAGAGCTTTTTATAAAGCTTAAAAATTTTAAAAGCTTAAATCAAACGCTTTCTTTGTCATTTTCGTAATATAATTTTGATTCAGGGAAGTCTTTGGTAGTTTAAAGATTTCTTTATTGGCTTTAATGGAGCTTAAAAATTAAAAAAAAAAACAGCTTAAGCCTTTCTATGTGATTTTCATAATATATGATAAATTCAGAGAATTTTTTGATAATTTAAAGATTTTTTTTATAATTTTATTAGGCTTTTTATAATGCTTAAAAATTTAAAAAAATTTCAATTAAATCTTTTCTATGTGATTTTCATAATCAATTATAATGCAGCTGAGTCTACGGAGTTTTTATGATTTTTTCTATATTTTGTATCAAGTTTTACAAAAACCTTTGAAATTTTAAATTGTATTCAAAGCCTTTCTTGGCGATTTTCATTGTATATTATAAATTCAGGGAAGACCGGACTTTTATGATATTTTGAGATTTTTTTATTAAACTTCTTATAAATCTTAAAGTATTCTATAATTTCTATCAATTCATACTTTACTTCTAACCCCTTTACAGGGTAACTTCTCATCGATCACTGTCAATGAAATCGCTATAATTTGATTTCTGACTTTCTTCTTTTTTTTCTGCTTAGCAAGCAGCTGGCTAAATTTATCTGCATTGTATATATTATATATAGATGTATATTATGCATGTATTTGCTTATAATTTGTGGTTTTTGTTGTTATTTGCTGAAATTTAAGAAGTCAGCCATAAATTACACTTGTTGGGCACTTGCCACAACTCAACTTTTCTCCACTTTTCGCCTCTTACCTAGATTTTCCATTTGCCACTTACACACAGGCACACTCGCGCACACACAGATCTCGCATATATTTGCATACTTTTGGGCGCCACAAAGAGAGCCTTTCAATATGTTTTTAGCTCATTAACACAGCCGCAGCCTCAGTCGCAGCCGTTGGAATTGCGTCACTCAGTTTGCCAGTTTGTCAGTGGGTCAGTTAGTCATGCAGTCAGTGTAAAGCGACACCCTTTCCAGCCAAACCAACCAGGCAGCCAGCCAGTCAGCCAGCCAGCCAGCCGGCGGCTCTTTACCAATAATTTCGAGAGCAATTTTCATAAATTAGCTTGTCACACGCTTCGCTCCTCCGCATCGTGGCAGCAACGGCAAACAGCCTCCAAACTGTCAACTACTTCAAGCGTAATCCAAATTGTTACGCAAGGTCTTCCTACGCATCTGCACACACATACACAACACACACAACATATATATATATATATATATATGTATATTCAAATACTTCAACCAGAGTGCCGCCTCTGTCTTCTCATTCCCCACTGAATTTGCTTTTTAGTTACAATTTCTGCTTATATGTATGTGTGTGTGTGTGAGCGGGCGTGGCATGCTTAGAGCCTGGGCGGAGGCCATCTAAATTTACTGCGCTTTAAACTTTAATTTATGTAGAGCGCACAAATGTGCAGCCAAATGGGCTAAAGTTAAAGCGCGCTGCCAGCGAAAGTGTAAATTATCAACGGTAATTAAGTAAAGCCCTACATACATGTAGCACACTCTCTCTGTGTGTGCGTGTGTTCGTGTGTTAGCCATTAGCTGTAGGCTTCGCGCTGCCTATAAATTTCAAATTTAATACCAAAGACAAGCGCAGAAACCGCAAAAGCCCCCACCAGCGCCACCTCTAAACACGCTTTCATAGATCAGACAAAAATTTGAGGGCGTGTTTAATTTGTGGAAAAAGCGCGGAAAACCTAAACACATTCATCATATGCAAACAACAACAAAAAAAAAACCAAATGTAAGCGTCAAAAAACCGCAATTAATCGATTCATTAAATTAAGCGGTCGTGCCTTGGTGAATTAATTAAATAATTTCATTTTGTTTACACATTTCACAAAATTTAGCCAATTTATACATATATTTAACTTAAACAGTATAATATATATAAATTTGATTTATATCGGAGCTGAGCAAATTGTGGGTGTTTCACATAAATTTCCTGCCTCGAGGTATGTTTTGTTAAACTGACTTTCCAGCTATATTAATTCAGCTTTAAAATACTCTGCTTATTTGCCGGAATTTGCTGTTGTTATTAATCTTTTTTATTATTTAGAATTTAACACTTTTTCAACCTTAAATATATATCCTTTTATCCTTTTATCTATATTAACTCTGAGCTCAAAAATTGTCCTTTTATTTTTGTTCAATATACTTCGCATAATTTGCTGACATTATTTTTCTTTATTTTGTAATTTGCAAGTTTTTTAAATATATATTAATATATTTTAAATATATATTGACTTTAGAGATTTTTCTCTTTTTACCAATATTTTCAAGAATTTTGTGTTGTTATTATACCCTGAACCCATTGAAAATGGGAAATCAGGGTATAATGTTTTTGTGAAAATGTATGTAACAGGCAGAAGGAGACATGGCAGACCCCATAAAGTATATATATTCTTGATCAGCTCGACAAACTGAGTCGATATAGCCATGTCCGTCTGTCCGTCCGTCCGTCCGTCCGTCCGTCCGTGTGAACGCAGCGATCTCGCAAACCACAAAAGCTAGAGATCTGAAATTTGAAATGTATACTCGTGTATATCCTACGCAGTACGAGTTTATCATTTTTTTTCGATAACTCATCCCATTTCCCTATTATCGATACAGAGAGTTTTCTCTTTTTACCAATATATTCAAGAATTTTGTTGTTATTTTATTTTATTATTACAATTTGACGCTAATTCTGTTGCAAATATTGCAAATATTTTTTTTTTATCGATAATAACCCTGAAGTTTGTGAATTTCCTATTTAAAAAAATGTATTTCCTGGAATTTGCTGTTGTTATTTTATTTTATTAATTAGAATTTCTAGTTTCATGCTGTAAATATTGCAAGCCTTACGGTCACTCGCTCTCATGAAATATATTCAAGAATAGAAACCCTTCAAGCTATGATTAAAACTTGATGTGAATAAAGTTTTATTCTATAATCAATATATTTTTATTTAATATAATTTAAATTTCAAAATGACTCCAGATAAAAAGATAAATTCAACCAGACAGCAATTTATGCAACCAAAAAAAAAAAAACTCAGAGTTAAACGAACTGCATATTATATTAGCTTTTATCTAACACCCCTTTTGCTTGGATAATTTATTATTTTATTTTTTCTGCTCTCTTTCTCTCTCTCTTTCTTTCTATTTAATTTAAAACAATACATGCAAAACAATAAATTTAACGTTAGATTATATCATAACATAATTAAGTGCAGCAAGTTTTAATAGCAGCACAGCTTCACCCAGAGCTCACATAACACAGATGGAGATGGATACACACATCGTGCTCGTTGTACTTGTAGTAGTAGTTGTAGTAGTTTTTTATGAAACTGAGCTCATTGTTCAGATGAAGGGCATAAATCGCTGTGCTGCTTAGTGGACAGCACACATTATTAACTGCCATTGCAACCTTGGCAGCTAAATGCAGCATGTACAGACTGAAATTGAAGCTATCTACCTCCTTCTCCTCAGCCCCAGGCGCAGCCCCTGCAACTGTGCTGGGAAATTAATTACCGCATCATGGTGCAAAAATGGGCACCACGGCGCTCTTGCTAATGCCTCAAAAGTCATGTTCCTAACTTTTTTGTGCGCTGCCAACTAACAAAAAAAAAAAAAAAAAGTTTCTAATTACGACCGTGAAACCGGCTGGCGGTTTTTTATTCACTTAACTGGCAGAGGGTGGGAAGTGGGCGCAGTTGTTGTTGTTGCTGTTGTTGCTGCTGTCGGGTGTCGCTTATCGTATTTAAGTTTGTAATATAAAGAGTGGGAGAACAGAGGGGCGCAAGAGTCTGCACTTATGTGTGTGTGTGTGTGTTTAGTCGTTGCCTTAGCCTTAGCAGTAGCTGTCGCTCCGACTGTAGCTGACAGAATGGAAGCCATGTAAATTGTAATTACACTTAAAACCATAATCCGGCTTTATGCGCCAAACGGAGCGCGCCTCCGTTTGATATGGGGCGCAGCCGTTTCGGCGCATTAGAAAACCTGCTAAGCAGGGCAGCTTTGCCCTGGGAGCATCAGCAGCAGCAGCCAAAATAAGACAGCGATGCGTAGCCAAGTTACACTTATATATATATATATAACAACAAATCCCGTAGGGAAAGCGAAGCCTCTCCAATAAAACACTTGCTGCATTAAAGCAAGGCAATATGCATTTAAAATAAGTTTATTCAAACTCACTAATGTTTAACATGTGGCAAAAGTTGTGCCCAGCCAACAATTTGCAAAGAGGGAAATCAAGAAGAAAGTTATTTAGTTGTAACAAATGTGATGTGCTCTAATCATGCGTAGCAGTGCAGTGAAGTCTTGCTGAGGAATGTGATTAATAAACATGAAAGTTTTATAAATTTAGTTTTTAAAATATATTATTAAGTAATATATAGTTTAGTATATGGGGTTTGCTTATGTAGGGTTTGCTAAATACACCAAAATTGAACTTGATGAATAAATAAATAATTTCGAAAAAAAACACAAGTTGTAAAACTTTTTAAACAGACCTCGTATATAGTAAAAACAGATAATTAAATTTTATATTTTATATATTTATTTAATAATTTATAATTAAATAAATTAACAAAAAATAAATATTGCAAAAATAAAAAAAATACATAAGAAAATAAAAACAAATAAATAAAAATAAAAAGTATATTATATAATATTAATTTAAATTATTTTTTAAAATAAAAATATTACAAAAATAAAAAAAATTCTTAAGAAAATATTTACAAAAAAAAGAAAATAAATATAAATTAAAAAGTATAAAACATTATATTAATTTGAATACCTTTTTGATTTGAATATACAAAACTTTTTTCGAATAATTTAATTTTTTTTTAGAAAATTTAAAAAAATAGGAATAATAAAAAATTTACTTTAATGTGTCTTCAGCAGCAAAGTGTATCAAAAAAGTTATAAATTTAATGCGAAAAGTTTTATTTAATATTCAGTTCATATAGATCCATAGATAACTATTCATAGTTTTATCGATGCAGCAGCTCACTTCTTAAGCTCCTTAAAACACATCTTTTTTGCTGCAACTTGACTTGCTTTTAATGCCCTGCTCACATCCAAAACTAAATACGCTCTTAGAAAAGAAAACTGCAAACTTTCAGCCAACTAAAACTGTAGTTAAGTCTGATAATCCGCATAGCGAGTGCAGACTGTAGAAAGAAAGTAAAAGAAAAAAAAAAGATGCAAAGGGAAGTTCATTTGCCGTCGACAGGCTGCAAGACAAAGTGTGGCGCATATGTATTTGCCCCAGCTCTTGTAGCATGCAACATAATTTCAATTTTGAGAATTGTAACAACATGCAATACTTTATTCTGATGACTTCTGCTGGAGCTGGAGCTGAGGCTGCTGAAGCTGGAGGAGTTGTTGGAGCTGCGCTGTAGTTGGTTGCTGGCTCAGCTGCTAAAAGGATACGACGCCATTTGGCATTTAGCTTTGCATTTTGGCGTCAATGTGCTCGTTGGCATTTAAAACGCAGACAGTTTGCTCCAGTTGCCTCAGCGCGCAATTACTTAGAATATACACACACACACACACACACACACACGCTCACACACAACAAACCCCAAAAATATAAAGCGTATGTGCGTGAGTGTGTGTGTGTGTGTGTGCGTGTACAAAAAGTTGGCCAAGAAGCAGCAAAAAAAAAAAAGAAAGGCAAAACCCGAAAGTTTTCACTTGAAATTCAAGCAATTGCTTTTGAAAAGTTTCAATTTCTGCGCGAGTTTTGCAGCTCGAGTTGCGCGAGCTGCCGAGACAAATTATAGGCAAATTCGCCTCGTCTTGTTCGCCACTTTTTCTTCTTCCCATTTTTTCTCTTCTTTTTTTGTTGCTGCTCTGCTGACAAGTTCTGTAATGAAATTGTGTCAGCGGGATTTTGTTTCAGCCGCGCGTTGCCTTTTTTTCTATTTGAAAATTTCAATTTTATTTTATTCTATTTTTTTTTGCATTTCGCTTGTCTTTTCAGGCAACATCAAGAGTGACGCGAAACACACAGAAATGAAATCAAGCTCAGCCAAATTAATTGCTTAAATAAATTGTGCAGAGAGTTTGTTAAGCCTAATAATTATGTGCAGAGTGAGAGAGTCGAAAGGGTTTGAGCTGCGGACACAGAGACAGAGAGATAGAGAGAGAGAGAGAGAGGGAGAGGGAGAAGTGCAGCAGCAGCCACTTGTCAAAGTTGTTCGGCAAGCAGCTCGTTAGCAGATAGCAAAAAGGGTCCAGGCGGCAACTATGCACGTCATCAACATCTTCCGAAGCATCCATAGCAGCAGCATTAGACCATAACGATGTTGCGGCTCAAAAGTTTAAACCCAAAAATAGAAGTTGCTCAGAAACAACAACAACAACAACAACAATAACACGACAAGTAAAACGGAATTGAAAAAGAAAAAAAAATAAGGGAGAAAAGTAAAAGTAGAAGTAGGTAAATCAGAAAATCATTTGCATAGACGCTGCTAGCTAAGCAGTGGAAAGTTGAAGTGCCTGTCAGCTCAGGTAAGTTGACTCTTTGCTTGTCTTTAATGGATTTGCATGATTTGCAAGAAAAACGACACCCCAAAGAACCCACACACAATCCAAGAATCCCACACCCAGAACCAACCCAACCCAGCCCTAGTCGAGCTGTGCCGCCGCTAACTGAAGCCACATAAACGACTTTAACGCGCACAGATTGACATAAGTATTATGAATGCATAACCAGCTTTTTGCTAAGCAGCCAAGAGCAGGTGTAAAGTCAACTATGGATGTCTCTGCAAAGAGCCTACCCTGTACCCTGTAATAAATGTAGAAAAGTATTTCAGTGAAGAATCTTTGCACTATCTGTTCTCCCATGCTGATAAGCATAATTTCCATGACATTTTACTAACTGAGTTCACTATCTAATTATGACTGACATGAAAGAGCAACGAGAAAGGAAAGTGAATTCCCTTAGCCCTTTTGGCAGTTGCTCCCATGAATATACAGTTCATATGATTAAGGGCAGCCAAATATGAGGAAGGAAATGATTTGGCGTTTGTTGCTTTTTACGCAACTATAAATATATATATAAATACATATCCATATGGAATATAGTAGATATATACATATATATATTATGTTTGCCTAGGGCATATGCTAGCAAATATTTTCACGCTCTCTTTCTTTTTGTTGCCTTTTGGCACTCTCGCTGTTTCGCTCTTTTTGCTTTACACCCTTTTATCGTAGCCGCAAATCTCAGCTCGCAGTCGCTCGCATCCGCTGCTCGCTGTATCCGTATTGAGATTGCCAAAAAGGTGGCGCCGCCTTTGAATTATGTAGAATTTACGTGCATGCAGGCGAAAGTGCAGGCTCAGCGGCAAAGACTCGCATGTGTGCTGAGCACATGTAAGCTGCTTGCTGTGTGTGTGAGGGTGTGTGTGGTGTGTGTGCGACCATTAGTTTTTGTGCTGATTATTATGGCTGCCATGGCCACAGCAACGCCCACGTGTCGTTGCATTTGTAACAGGTGAACTTTATGGCTCTGTTGCAGCGGCACACACTGCGTGTGTGTGTGTGTGTATGAGTGGGTGTGTGTGCACTATTAAATTATGCTTGGCAACGCGCGGATGTATGTGCATTTACCAACCGCCCCTTGCAGGCCTTGACCCGCTGGAAGGTTCTGCCGCGGTTGTTGACAGGCCGACTTCAGTTTATTTAAAATTATTACGCTTGAGATGAAGAAATATTGAAGTGTGTGTGGGTGTGTGTGTATGCGTGTGGTACGTGCCACGTGCCACTCTTTGTTGCACAGCAGCTGCCATTAAGCGAATGAGCTTTTCCAATTGCTTTTTCGCTTGTTTCGCTTCAATTAAAAGCATCAATTTGAGCGCAATTGAAATACACAGCCTCACACCACATTACGTATACGCCCCGCAGCTCGTATTACGCATACGCCCCAGGGAGCTAAACGGGTTGGCATATCCCGGCAATTAGGCAATCGAACGGGCTCAATTTACACGACTCTGTGTTCACTATTCTTTTTACTTTAGCTTTTGCTGTGTGCCCCAATTAAGTTGATTTGCCCCAAAGTGGCCAACTAATCGCCGGGTGCTGTAAATGCCAAACAAGGCTTCGAATATTTGCTGACTGCCTTTTCTCTTTTGCTTTAAAGGTTTCATTCACACAGCGGCAGACAGATATGTCCTTTAGCTAGCTATCTGCATGGCAGTCTGCCTGCACAGCTGGCAACATTTTCAACTGCAATTGCTGCCAATATTTCAAATGCCGTCACGTAGCTGGGCAAAACACCTGTGTCTCGACAAATTGCCAATGGCGTTTGTCTTTTTTTTTGACAGAGTTTTGGGCAATGTATGCTAGCTTGTTTGGGTTTGTTGTATAAATAACGTGTATATATAAAATATATATGTATATGTCTTTTTTCAATCTAATATTCTCAATCTCAATCTCTGACATTTCTGCATTTTACAAAATATTTTTTTTTTCATTTACAAGGTCAAATCTCATGCCTTTAAAAACTAATTGGCTTGTTTGCGCATTACTAAAATTCTGATAGAGTTTTCTTTGAAAGGCTGAGCTTATCATCCTCTTCTTTTGAATAGACATGAAAATTTGATATAAAATATATAAAATATTTAAAAAATATTACAAATTAAGAATAAACATAATATCTATATCAATATATAAAAAACAATTAGAAATCTGGTGGCTTTCATTAAGCGAAATTCACTAATAAAAAAATACAGCAACAAAACTTTAGTATTTCAAATGAAAAATATAAAAATGAAAACAAGTAAGAGTGCTCTAGTCGAGACTGCTCGACTAAGAGATACCCTGAACCCTGCGAAGATGCGATATTCAAATCATTTTACGCTTCTTTTATATATACATATACACAAACAACACATACACACACACACACATGCACACGCACGCACAAGCACTTGCTCTGTTACTGCGCAGTTTACGCGAGTATACACGAGTATACATTTCAAATTTCAGATCTCTAGCTTTTGTGGTTTGCGAGATCGCTGCGTTCACACGGACGGACGGACGGACGGACGGACGGCCGGACAGACGGACGGCCGGACAGACGGACATGGCTATATTGACTCAGTTTGTCGAGCTGATCAAGAATATATATACTTTATGGGGTCTGCCACGTCTCCTTCTGCCTGTTACATACATTTTCACAAAAACATTATACCCTGATTTCCCATTATCAATGGGTTCAGGGTATAATAAAAACAATGCAAAAAAAAAAAAAAAAAAGAGATCGAGGCAAATTATTTTTAATCACTTAACACAAAATAAAGTCAAGCGTTTGTTATATTCACAATTTTGCAACCTGCTTCAGCCTTATTAAGTCAAGCTCTTTCATCTTAAGCAACATTTAGGTTTGCGAAGGCCTGCCTCAAAATTATTTTAAAAGTTTTTGTTTTCTTTGTATTTGAGCCAAGCTAAGCTAAGCGAACCCTTTTAAGCCATGACAACATGCTGTTAAGTCTCTCGCTTTCATTTGGGATTTGGTTTCTTAAATAATGTGCTTTTTAGCGTTGGCTAAAAATACCAACAACAATTTCTAGCCTAAAGCAGCTGAGAGTCATATTAAAAATGCGATTTCACTAGAAATATTCGCACACATTTTGTTTGCACGAACAATGCGCATTTGGTGCCGTTTTCAGTTTTCATTTTCTCACAAAATCAGTGCATTGCTATGGGCCATGGTTTGCTTCTTTTTTTGTTTTTTTTTTAGGCCATGTATTATCATATCGGATATCATATTTTCAATATTTCTCTTCTGTTTTTTTTTCCCACTGAATTATGGAAATGTTTGCGTGCATTGAGCTGCATAAAATGCGGTTGTGCGCGCATGGATTTCTAGCTGTCCTTCGAGTCCCTGGGCTCCTGACATGCATAAATATTGATATACGAGCGCCTGATGCTGAGCTAAATATTAATGTGGCCCGAATAAGCAGAAAGAAATGAAAAGCACACAAAATAGAGAGAAAGAGAGAGTGAGAGAGATAGCAGCAGCAGAAGAAAAGCAGCTAGCACAGCACAGCATTAAAATTGTTTTCATTTAAGAACTAAGCTTTTGTTTGCTTTGTTGTTTTCAAGAATTTTTTATTACAACATTGACAGTGACAGCTGAAGTGAGCGACTGTGTGTGTGTGTGTGTGTGTGTGTGTGTAACCCAAAAAGCTGGCATAACACATGCAACAATGGCTGCTCTAGTTGCGGCAGAAGTGCACAGCTCCAGGGCCAGCAACTGGGTCGCTTTATTTGACGATTTCACAGACCGTTTTGTAGCCCCCAAAGGAGGCAGCAGCAGCAAAAAAAAGAGGCGTGCCAGGCGATAGATGGCACGCACAGCACGGTTGTAGTTGCTCCAGTTCTTGTTTTTGAGGGCCAGCAGTTACACACACACACACACACACACACTCGTACACTCTACACTCGCATGTGTCTGCTCTTTGATCGGTTTTTCTTTTGCACTTTGCTTTTATTTGTTTCAATGATTTGGCAACAAACATTCGCAAAGCTCAAGCGTCAAGCGCCAGCACCAGCACCTTGGGGCTCTACCCAACACACATTCTCGGCTCCATGATCCAACGAGCTGGGGGCAATTTCTGGCTTTGTTGATTGCTTGACAAATTGCCAACAGCAGCAAACGGCTGTGGGGCAAACAGTTTGCACTGCAGACAAGTGTTCGCATTCGTGTTTTCTTCTTTTTTTTTCCCCCTTTCAGTTGTTGTTGTTGTCGCTCTGTCAGGCATTGACAAGTGATGCACGATTTCCGCGCTATCGCTGACCTGTCAGTAAGCGACATTGCCAATAAAATGTAACACATTTACCATCTGCTCATATTGCGATTCACACTCACAGCCACACACACAAAGGATTCAAACTACAACAGCATAGGTATGCAATAAAGGACCAGGTGCAGGCAGTCAGCCAGCCAGTCAGGCAGTGAGACAGACAGATTACCAAATCTGTTTTTGATTAGTTTTACAAACTGTTTTGTTAACTTTGAATAGCACGAACTGAGAGTTCTGCTCGAATGGCGCCTTTGCTATGGGCCATACGCAGTAAGAGTTAAAAATTTGTTTGGCTTTTTTTCTAAATTTTGTTAAGCTTTAGTTTTGGTTCTGTGTAGAAACTGTAGTAGCTTTTAAAATTATGAAGTAGCTTACTTCATTGTTATAAAAGAAACTTTGAAAGCTTTAGATTGGATGATCTCTAGAAGCTTTTCTTGTTCTTAGATGACGATCCATGTCATTTCTTTTTGATTCTCGATTTATTTACAAGAGTTGCGAAAGCACATTTAAGCTTTTAATTATTAGCCAATATATTTGTATTTCATTTATTATAAATTATTATTATTTATAATTTTTATAAATTATGATTATTTTTATAAATTTGTATAAATTATTATTCTTGGCTTAATCTTGTTATAAATATTGTCAAAAATGAATTAAAGCACATTAATGCATCAAGCTTCAATTACATTTGTCAGCTCTGCTTCAGGCCACTTTGCGTGGTTTTTTTTTTTTTTAGCAAGCGCAGCTCAGTTGTAAAATATTGTAAAAAAAATATTATAATACTTAAAGTAAAATAAAAGAAATTTTCAAGCATTTAAACCGCTTTGGCGTTAAGCTTGTTAGCAAAGCTTATTGTGAAGCTTTACTAATGCTAAGTCTGCAATTTGTTAGAGAAGTTTATTGTGATTTATGAAAATATTATATAGATATATATATATTAAATGGTATATTGTATTTTGTTTGAAAATGTATTATGATATTATATATTAATTTGAGTTACGAAATTTGTATAGTTGAAAATTTGTGATTCATTTTTGACATGACAACTTATAGATATTTGGGCTCATCAAGATCCAAACCAACAAACAGTCAAACATGCAAAACACAGAGTCAAGTGTGGAAGAGACAGATGGAAATAACTTATATACTTCACTGACTTGATAGTGATATCAATTTATGAAGCTGCATGATGATATATATTAGTTATATGTAAGTTAGGAAGCTTGAATACTTGACAAGGCAAAAATATTATATCTTCAACTATTTGAATTGATTTTTATATGACAGCTTTATTTTAGAGATGCAAGAATGACGCCTTATAAGATCTTGCGCTCAACAGGAGCTAGAGCAACAGACAGTCAAATACACAAAATAATGAGCCAAGCGCTTATTCAGAGAGTGTCAGAGGACCATCGTTTTATATACTCGATATTTGTCAGGAAATTGGAGTATTTGACATAACAAAGTTTATATATCTTCGTGTTACTTATATGACAAGTTTACAACAGAGCTCTACAGGGTTCCAATAATATTTTAGCTTGACAGCTTGGAACAGAAAGTCACAATGTCAAGTGCATATAAAAAACGTCAAGCGGATATGACTACATATGCTCGACAGACTCTAAAGCTCACATCAAGCTATCGGCATATCAATATATGTGATATGAAGGATAACTTCTGATATCTGATAAGATATGCAATACTTTTTTATAACTAAATAAAAATGCTGCAGTTGAGTTGTTTTTATATCATTATTAATGCGACGAAATCATGACTCCAACACACAATAAAATTTGCTCAATAATGATTAATTATGATGATGATGATTAAAAGCGCTTCATCAACTCAAAAATGTCTCATCTTTGATTGCAAACATGCGACTTTTTGCATTATTAATTAGCCATTTATGATTGTCTCAAACAGTCTGTGTGACGAATTTTTCGTACATTACGCATAAATTTAATTATTCGTATGCATTTCGCTTGTGCGACTTAAACGAGAAACCGCAATGAAAATTTGATATGTCATAATTGCCATGAATACGAAATGAATGAATTTTTAACATTTATTTTTTTTTTGCTTTTTTTTGTTGTTTCTCTTTTGGCCTTTTACAGTTTGTTTTATTATTATTGAGCAAAGGTTTGAGCAGTGTGCGTATGTCAGTGTGTGTGTGTTATATTTACCGCAAGTGCTGCATGCCGCAATGTATGCTATAAAAATAAGTGCCGACGTTTTTTGCACGCTGCCAAGGACACGCCCGTGCTTGATGCGATATAATCCACTTGATGCCGGCATTTTGCTCCTCCTCTTGCTGCTGTTGTTGTTGTTGTAGATGTTTCAGTTGCTGCTGCTGCTTTTCCTGTTTTCCTTTTTCTGTTTGTTTGTTTTTTTTCTTTTATTTTTATCTACTTTGCATTCAATTGTTTTGCATACGTAAATCAATTTATCAATGTTTAATTTAATTTTGGTGTTGTCACTGCCATTTCACTTGAATTTACACGCGCACACGCTGCGTATGCTTGCTTTTTGTTATATATTTTATTATATTTTATTTTATTTGATATTGTTGATTAAATTGTTTAATCGTTTCTCTGTTGCAGAATTGATTAAGTCGTTTGTCGCTTTAATGAAGTGTTAATTTTGAAATTTTTAACACATTCTCTATCAACCTCTCACGCATGCACACACACACATAGTCACTCTGGCACGCACAGTAGTTAGCCTACATTTAATTTAGGCTTTATTTTTGTGCTTTTGGTTTTTTTAGTTTTCACTTTTTTGTTATTTTTCGCACAAGTTTTGGCTTTTTATTTGGGCTTTGCCTGCCGCACGCATTGCACGAGCCACTTGCCATATGCCACTTGCAACTTTTGCCCCGCATTTGACTTTTCAACTTAGGCACTCGTAATGCTTTTTAGAGGCCGTTTGGTTTTTGTTTTGTTTCGGCTCATAAAAAATGCACATATTGCGTCTACGCCACGTTAATTCAGTTCAGTTCAGTTTCAGTTCAGGTTTGAGTTGCGTTGCGTTGCGTTGTGCTGAGTTGAGCTGACACCAACAATAACAATAAAATGCCGAAGCGTAGCGACTCGGAGCCGGAGCGCACGCAACGCGTTGCCTTTGCTGTGGTCAGAAATTAACTGAATGCATGCGGCGTCAAAGGATGTGGCAAGCGGCAACAGCAGCGCCAGCAGCAGCAGCAGAAGTAGAAACTGCCTGCTGCCTGCTGCTGCTGCTGCTTCGTCTAACCGATTAAAGGCGTCGCTGTCGACGTCGCTGCCAGCAGCTACGTCACTTTTACTGCGCGCTCGTGCGACTTGTCGTAGTCGGTGCTGCTGCTGCTGCTGCTGCCGTTGATGTTGCTGTTCCTGTTTTAGTTGCTGTTGTCTGTGGTTGTCGTTGGCGTTGGCGACGCCAGCTGCTTTGGCATGCTCGGACGACGCTTGTCTGTTTACTTTACGCTTTCGCAAGCGACTGGCAATGGCGACTGGTGTTGGCGAGGACACGGACACGGACACGACACCGACGCGATGCGATGCGACGCGACGCGACAAGCCAGCTAGCAGCAGCGGCAGCAGCAGCATAGTCTGCACAGGCAGCGACGTCAACAGCAGCAGCGCCAGCCGAGCTGTCGCTCTCGCTCTCTCTCTCTCTTTTTCTATGACGCGCTCTCTCTTTGGCATTTCTCTCTTTATGGCAACTTCTTTGCGGTGCGTTCAAAGTGCGTTAAATTGGTCCATGGAGGAAAAGTTTGAGAAGCATCTGATAAAAAGTAAGCACGCGTTCATTTCGCGGGCAGCTCGCATATGGACTGCCTCACATATTATTTACAAATTAAGCAGATGAAATTTTAAAGAAATTTAAATACAAAATTATGTTGTTAAAATAAGAAAATATTTATATTAAAAAACAAAAAAATTTTATTTAAATATTTATTTCAAATAGTGGGCATTTTTGATTGTTTTTTTATTTATTTTATATAGTTTGTAAATTGTTTGTCAATAGATAAGACATTCCTCAGGGAACTTTGATATGGGTATATAGAATTTTCTGATCATCAGTAAAAGCTGATGATGTTGGTCTGACTGTCGATCTAGCCTAGAGACTGTCTGAGTTTATTTGTTTATGTAGTATAGCTAATCTATCAGCTCTGAATAGCACTTAAAATTGAACTACAAAAACTGTCAAAGTAACACTTCGTATTTTAAAAAAGAATTCTTTAAGTTTTTGCTTCTTCAAAAAAAAAAATTAAAAATAAATAAATAAAGTAAAATGAAATATAAGCATATATATTTAAGTTAATAATTTCAAATGGCGCTATATTTTCACTGAAAATATTGTTAATAAATATTTTCATATATAAGAAGCGCTAAATGTTAATAAGGTTAAATTTTTGGTTTTTTTTTTTAAATATTTTTAGATAGAAAACGATTTTTCAAGTAATGTTTTTCAAATATTGTAACTTCGTTTAGGTTCCTCAAATTATTATTAAATCGTCTTTAATTGTTGTTCTGCTTTCATTAATAAATTCAATTTTTTGTTAATTTTAACTGATTTTTATATTAAATCTAATATCTAAAATAAATATAATAATGTTTAAAATTTCACCCAAAATATAAAAATAATAGTTTGGGTGAAAACTTAAATATTTATTAAACTATTAAAAACTTGGAGATAAAAAGAATTATGATTAAAGATTCTTCAATTAATTTGCATTTCTAATATTATTATTATTTAATTATATATCCAAATAAACTAAAGTTTTCAAGTGTTTTCAAACAGAATTTTGTTGTAATAATTTTTAAATACCTTTTTAATTCTTTATATAAATTTGCTGCTTAATAAATTCTTAGCAAGATGATATTTCATCTACTCAAGCCAGCCACGACGACTTGTAATTTACTAAAAGCAACTACACAACATGACGTATAAAGCTACTTTACTACTTTTAGCTAATGTGATGTTTATTATTATGTATTTTAATTAGTTTTATTGCATATGAAGTACTTCATCATAGTTGTAGGTCCCTTGCGAACAACTTGTGGGTTAGTTTGTTTGCCTTTCTTGAGTGGACTTAATTGATGCTGCGTTTGAGGACAATAAAAACAGCTGTTACCAGTTTATAGCAAACATTTTTAAAAACACACACACGTCTCTCTCTCGCTCTCTATGTGACTTGCTTCTGCGCATTGGAGTTGCCATAAAGAGAGAGAGAGAGTTTTCTCCCTCCCTGTCTCTGTCTTGCAGCACTTCGGCTACGTCTCGTGTTTCGAGGTCTGCAAACAAAACACAAAAACCGCTTTAATTTGGGTTATTGTGCTGAAATTAGTAAAGGGCCAAGTTTGCTTCTTTTTGTTGTTGTTGGTTTGCTTGTAGCTTTAGCCCTGCGTTAGTTGCGCGCAGCAGCTCTTGTAACCAGTTTTTGGCCAACACGCATAGTCTAGTGTAGCTTTGAGTAAATAGCCAAATATTTAGCATACTTTTTGGTTAGCTGGTCAAAAGCATTTGCCATTTGGCCCTGCAGCCCTGCATTGACACAGTTCTTCTCATTTAGACGTGCTAACTGAATTATTAAAAGCATTTTTGCGTGCAAAAGTTTTTTCTAGTCGTTGAACTCTTTATATATATGGATTTTTGCTGACTGCTGATATATAATTTATGTGCGATTGGTCGAGAAGCTTAAGCCAAGCAGCTCAATTTCGAGAGACGTTAATTTTTTTGTTGGCTTTGACTGGGCATTGGGAAATAAATGGGCCACAATTTCAAGCAGTCAAGGCACATAAAAAGCAACATTTTAGCCAACTCTTACTTTTATGTGCCCGCACAAATAATGGACGAAGGAGCGTGTGTGTGTGTGTGTGTGTGTGTGTGTTGAAGTGTGTGTGCGCTCTTTCATTATCTAAAAACAAGAAAATCACAGACAATCAGTTAGCGAGTGCGTGGGGAAATAAACTCGTCAAGAGTTTGTGTTTTAACGGCACACACACACACACACACATATACACTGACAAACAGAGTCAAAGAGCAACACAAAAGTTACATAGCAGCAGACGGAGAGGGGAAGACAAAAACTTTGTCGGCTGAGTTCAGTTTGATGCCAGTTTTGCCGCATCCGTCGCTTTGCGAGTTTGCAGTCAATGGCTACGTCATTATTTTCATTTATTGGCGCAATCAGTCAACGTTTTATTTCCGGAATGTAATTAGGTAAACACATACCCACACGCACACACACACACACACGCATGCAGCACCGGAAATACGCAGACAGTCTGTGCAAACACGCTCACAATGCGTTGCAGCTCAGGGGACACACAGCAGACATACATATATATATTCGCAAAGTATTTTTTACGAGCACATGCTAATGTCCCTTATGACATAGTGCCAGTCATAGATATGTATGTATGCATGTGCACAAACACACACACACACACACACACAGTCATTATTATAGTTGTAACTGCAGCTGAGACACACTTTTGCTTTGGCACTCAACTGTGTTTATTCGACTGCATGTCCGCTCGCTATTGGCCTTTTCTGATTATTATTTTTTGATACTCTTGCGTTTTAGCCATGGCTATAACAACTTTGGCATACCCTTCAAATGATGTGTGCGTGTGTGGAAAAGCCATCGCCTAATTTGAACGTTAACGAGCTGCAACTTTTTGTTTGTCATGGCTCGATTACGCTTGTTCTCAGAAATTCAGCGCCCCAAAACTCGCTTCTTTATATGCCACACAGTGCTCGAAATGGGTTGCGCCACCTTTTTTTCTTCTTAACTGTTTGTTGTTTAAAAAAAAAGGGGTTCCAAGAGAGATTTTATTACTTGGCAAGTGTTAAAGGATATTCAATTAGGAAGCGCAAAGAGTGAGTTGCTAAGCATGTGCGGAAAATATCATCAATTTATAAATGTTTTATTTAATATATTAAGTAAATGTAAGGCCATTTGTATGCCACTTTCTTACAACTGTTCCAAATATGAACACAATCAGTTGCTTATTCTGTAAAGAATCTGTACAAAACCTAAGCTACTCAATAAATGTAATTTATAATTAATTACAAATTTAGGGTTTCCCAATATCCCAAAAGAAATTGCAACAAATATGTTATTTCTAGTTTTAGTTTGCCCATGCCCTTATATATTCCTCACACATCATTCCAATAGCTGCCTCGTCTAAGCTGGCAGTATTTTAAGCTAAGCTGCAATTTTTGATGACTCCGTTCGACATGTGAGGGAATAACGTCTCGAGTGTTGACGCCGCATAGACGTATCTGGGTCTTCTTTGTTGCAGGTTGCTACGGCGGCTATAATTGCTTCACTTCATACCTATCTTCGTCTGTGTGTTGGCTTAAAAAGCATAGGAATTTATTGGTGCTCAAACTTTTCAGGTCTGCGACGCACTGAAGCCCTGACGAAATACACTTTGAGTATTAACAACTGAGCTGGAATTTGGCTACATTTTGCCAGTATTTCGACATGTAATCGTAATTAAAAAGGCAAAGCTCATAGAATATGTTAATAACTTTAAGTCATTGGTAACATAAACAGTTGCTGATAATGGCTATTGGAAATAGTATTTCTCTTGTTTGGTCAGCACACATATAAAACTAATTTTTAGCCAAATTTTTCATAAATATTTTCAAATTATGGCAAATGTTTAGGCTACAAATTAATTGTCTCATTTAAAATAAGCCTTAATTTCAGTCATAAATTTCAATTCAACTCCAAAACTCAATAGTTATTTAAACACACACATTTTCTAGCCTAGCCAGTGTTGTAAAGTGCATTTGTGCTTCGGCATTCACTTGCAGTTGCTTAATTATCGTAGCTGCAACTTACTGCTAATGCATTTCGTATCTACATACAACAGGTTAAGTCTGTCTTATGTTTTTTCTTTGCTTTCTTTACTTTCGACTAATTGCTTTTGGCATGGACAACAATAAGAAATAAGCTGTGAAAAATCAATAAAATTAACATTATTCCCAAATACAGGAAAAAATTGCAATTATTTGTAAAAACAGAAAAACGAATGAAAGAAATGGAAGGAGAAAAAATATTGCAGCTGCGAATAGTGAATTGCCTGATAGCTCATACGCCACGTGGCCCAGGCCAAAAACAGTTGAGTGAATTGGAGCTGCTTAAATTGAAAACAAATACACAATAACAATGGCCAAGGTAGAAAGCAAATAACAGCATGCTTAACAGGTATAACAGCTAGGGAAATAGTCGTGGGTGGCAGTGGGGGAGCTATGGGTAAATGGCAATAGGAAATGCTTCTCAACAAGCTGCAGCCAGCAACTGGGCAAATTGAGCGAATTTCATAGAGTGCCACACCTTAAGCTGCATGCCAAAAATTGCCAAAAACAGGAAAATAAAACGAATTCGAACTGCGTGAGAAATTCGCTAGCGAGAAGATGAATTGTTGGCAGTCTCAACTCCAGCTAGGCCCCATTCAACAGGGCGCCAAATGGGGCAAGGAGGCCAACCGAACCACTCAGCCAGCAGCAAGTGAATTGAAGCGCTTCAGATAGAATTTCGAGCGCACTAAATTTTTCAATCGACTCGCTAATAAAGGCAATAAATATTCCATTCCATTCGAATCCATGCGCTGTGCTACACAGCTCAAAAATTTTACAATTTAATTTTTTTTTTATTTTTTTTGAAAGAAACATGACACAGATTAAATTTAACAAGCAATTTATTGCCATAACACAAAGCGATTTCAATAGGTGGGGAATTTAGTTTTGCAGATAAATGAGCATCGCAAAATTTGAGTTGAGTTGAGGAAGTACTTAAATTTAGTAAAAACTAATTGTAAATATATATTTATCTATGAGATACGAAATATTATTTATAAGTGCTAAAAAGTATGCAACAAAAACTGAGTTTTCTTCCCCTAGAATATTTATTAATTAAATATTTCTTATATTAATATTTTTTAAAATGAAAAGAAGCTAACTAAACTGAGCCGTTCAAACTCCTGACAACTTATTACAAACTTGTTCATTATTTATACTCGATAAACAATTAATATTTCTTTTTTATTTGACTTGACTTTCAGCATAATTTAGACTTTTAGTTTAGTTTTGCTTTATTGAGCACAGTTTTTGTATTGTATAATTTGTACAGAGAGCGAGAGAGCGAACTGACCGCTTGAGACGACTGACAGCGAAAATTTCATTACGTTTCATTGCATTTCAAGTTAAATTGAATTTAACGTGCTGGTATTTTTTACGTAGCAAAGAAAGAACGAGAAAAAAACAAGGAGCAGGAGAAAGTAGAAGAAAATAAAAAGGAAAACTTTGCACTATTTTCTGGTAAACATTTCTTGTGCTTTTCACTTTCGGCTCGCCTTTTGTTGTGGACCCGCAGTAAATAAAAGTAGCAGCAGCAGCAGCAGCAGCAGCGACAGCAAAAGCAAAGAATGAAGAAATTGTACTCTGTAAAACGTTTTCCCCAAACCAAAATGGAAATGTGTCACACAATGTCGACGTTGTCGTTGTCGTTGTTGTTGTTGTTGTTGTTGCTGTTGCTGTCGCATGTCCCCTACATTTCGCAGTTACAATTGCCAAAGCCCTGCCCCACGCTTGCTGTAACCCGGCAAGCCGCTAGAAAATGTGTTAAACGCATAAATGAGCTACAGTCAAGTGAATTGCATGGCTATGGCTTCTAAATTGCTGACGTTGACGAACTGGCCATAGTTTAACTTCATTTAGGGCCAGCGCAAAAATCTGCGTATTATTTATAGAGAACACCCTGCCCAACTGGCCCTACTTTCCCCTCACACTGTCACTCCCTCACTCTTCTACTTTCTCATCAAATGACCAGCTGGCAAATAGAGCTGAGCAGCAGTTTTTTTTTTTTATTTTTCAGCCATTGTCAAAGTTTTGCCAGATATGTATGAGTGCATGAGTGTGTGTGTGTGTGTGTGGGTGAGTGTGTGTGGGTGAGTGTGTGCGTGCCACTTAACCAAATTGAATATGGAAATTGATTTTTATTGTAATTTTTGTCGATTATTTATATTGGAAAGGCGGTCGTGGCCTGACTTAAAACATTGAAATTAGATGCTTTTGATTTGCCTTTGCTTTTCTGTGTCTCTCTTCTTCTTCTCTTTTCTTCTCTTTTCTTTTTTGTTTTTTTGGCCGCCTCTTGTATATTCGTGCCCCCCAGGAGTCTGGCTAAGTAGATAGCCAAGTTTTGGAGCGCAAAAAGTTTATTGAAATATTTAGCTAGAAACTTAAGTAATAAGTTGCCAAATCAGAGCGCAAAAGATTAAACTCCAATAAAGCTGAAAAGCAACCCGCGACTGTAAAAAAAAGCAAGAATAGAAATAAGAAAATGAAGAGTTAACCAAGGTTTAGTTGGAAAATTAAATACTCTCTCGATTGGCAATTTATTTGCTGTGAAATTTTAGATTTTGTTATATATAATCAAAATAATAATAATAAATTTGAGTTGAGATTTTGTTTATATGAGTAATATAATAGTGAATAAGTTAAGAAACCTAGATATAATATTCTAAAGAAATTTTTAAAGACAAATTCTATGATGGTAAAGAATATCCCGTCATAAATATCATTGAAAGAAATACTTAATAAATATTAAATATAAAGAAATAGTCATATTTTATAAAATTAATAGAATAATAGTCTTGCAAAGTGTAACATGAAACACTCTTACAGGCAGATAAAATAAGTTTCTAAACATAAGCTCAGCAGATTAACTAAATATCTGAGCAATAGTATCCAACAGCAGCTATATCAAATGGGATTTATAATTCATACAGACCAATTATAACAAGTAAGAGTGCTCTAGTCGAGACTGCTCGACTAAGAGATACCCTGAACCCTGCGAAGATGCGATATTCAAATCATTTTACGCTTCTTTTATATATACATATACACAAACAACACATACACACACACCCACATCAAAAAAAAAAGATAAACTCGTACTGCGTAGGATATACACGAGTATACATTTCAAATTTCAGATCTCTAGCTTTTGTGGTTTGCGAGATCACTGCGTTCACACGGACGGACGGACGGACGGACGGACAGACGGACATGGCTATATCGACTCAGTTTGTCGAGCTGATCAAGAATATATATACTTTATGGGGTCTGCCATATCTCCTTCTGCCTGTTACATACATTTTCACAAAAACATTATACCCTGATTTCCCATTTTCAATGGGTTCAGGGTATAAAAACTCTTGCAGCTTACACCATATTTACATCAACTTCTATAGTCATGCATTTTCTATATCAACTATATCAACGACATTTCTCTCATCTTCAACTACCTTCAGCAAGTGTATTTGCAAAAAGTCTTTTATCGCTTGCTCCTCGCATTTTTTTCCCTCTCATTTCTGGGCTCTAAATTAGTGCAGAAAGTTGCCGTTGTTGCCACAAAGTAACCAACATAATGGCTTTCAATATTTAACGCAAATGAACATCGTTTGCTTCTTATATAATTAAACAAGTGTAAAAGGCAGGCTTTAGCCTGTGCCACGGCCGCTAGCTCTGCCTCTACCTCTGCTGCATGTGGCAACGCTGCGTATACGCAACAAAGGCACAACACACACAATGGACTTTGCTTTTGGCTTGAGTTATGTGGTTGCCTCGCACCGCCAACTGCATTGATTACCCTTCTGCTTTTCTTTCCATTTCAGTCGGCAAGTCGTTAATTATTTTTACACACAATATCGCTCTCGTGAAAATGTCGTCTGTCGCCTGACGTCCAATTATCGGTCATAATGCGCTGATTTAATTTAAAATGCTGGCAGCCCGCCCACCACACACATATCGCGATGCCGCCCAGCCTCGCATATTTCTCTGTCATTATATCTTGTTAATTATAGCCGCGAGCCGCACTGGCTCAGCAGCTATGAAATTGTCCCACTGGTTACGCTTATGGCCCAACCAGCTCAAACACTTAGAGAAAGACAAAAATTAAGAGTTTTTTTCACTTGAATAATCAAATTTTAGCTAAAAGCTTAATATTCTTTAAGGCTTGAGCCTGAAACTGGGCCGTTGAAACTTTCACTGTATAAAACAAAATTTTTAAGTACACAAATTTGAACTGTGCTGAATTTAATACAGTTTTTGTTATACTTTTTTAGTATAATTTTTATTTTATTCTTCTTTTTTTTCTTTCTATAATAAAAACTAAACTATTTTTAGAGTTTTATGACAAGTTTTGACTTGAATTTTTTCCCTCTTAAGCTTTTATTTTAAGGAATTTTATTTCTGAGAATTTGCAGAATATTTTTTTTTATTTTATTTTTTTTTCAATGTTCAAAAAATTCCAAACAATTTTTAAATAAAACTACCTAAATCAAAGCTCATATATTTAAATCTTGCAAATGCTTCGCGTGTATATAAAGCTTGTAAATAACTCTTGACATTTAAAGACCTTCTTTCTTATTTCCTTATTCCATTGCATGAACTTTCCTTTCAAATTCTATTAAAATGCGAAACTCGAAATTTGTAAGTTCTAAGAAAAGTCTTCAGTGCGAGTGCTTTTCAAGTATGTGTATACCTCAAATACATAAGTTAATCTAAGAAATATGTAAGTATGTGTATCTGAAATTCGAAGAAAATACTTGAAGCAAATGTCCACATTTTCTTACATTCCTAGCAAATCCAACTTTGTTCTAAAGACTTCAGTTTTGAGCTCACGAAGCAAACGAACCTAATTGAATTCAATTTAATTTACAGCTCATATATGCCATTCACTTTCATTCAACATTTAACTTCATACACACTTTTTTGCTAAGTGTATAACTCTTGCCTCAGTTGTCAGTCGCCAAATATGATGACAATGCTCTGTGCTGACAGCACCTTCTGCATGTCCAAATATTGCAATTTACGACATAATCCACGCTTAACCGCTGCCTCAGACAATGGCATGCTTGGCCAAAAAGATGAGGCTGATAATTTCCATGTGGCATATAGCAGCACCAGCAGCAGCAGCAGCAGCAGCAGCCGCAGCACCGCAGGAATCGAAGGCCAGATTTCTCTCACTCTCACTCACTCTGTCGCTCACGCTGCATTCGTCCTTTGGCAATTGCCTTTTGTTTGCTGATTGCATTACGTTGTCCTCGAACGTTCTGCTACTCGACTTTGTTTTCAGCTGCTTCAGCTGCTGCTGCTGCTCTTGTTGTTGTCGCCAGCCTTTTGGCAGAGTGCAAAACTTTTAAATTAAAAGTCTAAAGCTGGCTTATGGCTCAGTTTATATCCGCTTAAGCCGCTTCATTACGACCAACTCAGCCGAACAAGACTGGATGAGAAAGGAACATAGAAAGAGAAGCAAAGAGAGAGAGAGAGGACTATAAAGTGAGTGTTCTCATATTGCAACAACGTTTAGTTGCTCAGTTCCTTGGCATACAACTAAAACAATGCAATTAGCTGGCCAATATCGATGGCTTGTTAGGTAAACCGTAACACAACATACACAGAGAGAGAGAGAGACACAACCCAACTCATATTTATGTCTCGCACAGCAGTTTGCTGACGTCAGAGAACTTTAACAATACATAAATTATTGGCCCTTTTCTTTTTTAAAACGAACGAACGAACGAGCGAACCAACTAATTCTGTGGCAACAGCCTCAAGGCATTTATTAAAAGACGACACGTGTGTGCCGGCGCTGAGCTGTGTTTGCTGCAGCTAATTTGACATCTGTCGTTGTGTGTTTGTCTTGGCGAAAATAAATTAAATTTCTTGTGTCAGTTAAAAGAACATTTAACATTTGAACCCGACAATTCTTTTCTTGTTTTTTTTTTTTGTGCCAGCTGCAAACGCAGCTAAGGACTGCCGCTGTGAAACTTGTCAAAATCAGAGCCAAAGGTCTAACTTCTAACTTGCACAAGAGCAAGAAATCAAATGGATATACAAACACACACACACACACAAACACACACACACCTATACAGAGATAGAGATAGACTCCTTTGTTCGGCGGACCACCTATGAGGACAGAAAACCGCTGATGACAGCAACTGTTGCCAGTTGCCGCATAACGTCGCAGCAACAGTTGCTGCTATAATTTTGCATTTGCCAACCGCAACTAAGCCGAGCCAGAGCAGCAAAGCCAAAAATTGAATATAGATACTTGGAGCAGGAACTGGCATATACCCAGTAATGATTACTTAGAGGAAATTGTGAATTGTTCTTTGGTTTGAGTATGTGAAAGTGATATCAATTTTGGATATGGAATATTTATTTTGTTGTGTTCAATAAGCTGAAAATTTGAAGTCAAATTTAAGACTCAGGCTATTGATGAAATGCAAAAGATGTAAGCTCAAGCAGAGCTTATCCAATGTTATTAAACTAATTTTTGTACTAACTGAGCAAGTTCTGTGCGATGCATTAAGGTGGGTTAGGGCTCCTAGATGGGCGGACAGCTCTGGGAAGAGGGAATGGTTTAGTCGTTAAGCAGTAATTCAGACCAAAATACGGGTCAGATTCAGAACATTACTGACGGCGCATAAAACATTTTTAACTACCTCAACCACAAAAAAATAAAAATAAAATTTTAAAAAAATAAATAAATAAATTTTTAAAAAATATAATGTAAAATATAAGTATAAATATAATATTTTCTTACTAATTTTATAAAAATTCTTTTAATTTTAGCATGTTGCTGTGATTATCAATTGAATTCCTTTTTTAAAGATCCAAGCAATCCTTGTTGATTTTTATGGAATTTATGATTATCGGGTGAGTTAATAATGAATTTATATAAAATATCTATTTATTGATTTTTATGGAATTTATATAAAATATTTCAACACAATTTTGAAGAAAAGACGTTGAATCTTGATCTTATAATGGGTGTAGCTCATATGTTTTTATATTTATATAAAATAAGTCGATGATTAATGCTTAAGAAAAGTGTTTTAAGTTTCACTTTGAATAGTAATGTTTTCTATATAAATATATAATTAATATATAATTACATATATTGGCTAAACATCGCAAATATGCATATCTTACCCAGCAACTTATTCACGAAAGAACTGTAGGCAAATATCTGTAATTAAGTTTTCACTCCACACTTGCTTGCTTCAGCTGCCAACTAGCTTATGCCTCAACTGATAAACGAATATTGCGAGGTATTTTGCATGCAAGGGCAAAAACAAAAAAACAAAAACACAAAAATGTGAATAGCAACAAGCTGAAGCGGCTTACAAATGCACACAACTGCAACTGACGATGTGGCCAAGTTTGGTTAACTGCAAAGAGCTGACCCGACCAAAAATGACCAGACCAGACCGGACCGAACCGGACCAGAACGTACCTTGCCGTGCCGTGCCGTGGACCGGTACCCGTGAGCTAACCAGACCAGACGAGCAGCCTAATTAGTTTTCATTGGGATGCACACGTGTCCGCTAACCTGACGCAATGGACAGGCTAGTGACACGGACAGCGGGAGGTGGGCGAGCAGGTGTGCCTGTGTTGGGTGCGTCATGAACCAGGACGTGGCTTGGCGCCTGCCGGAAACGGATGCGGATGCGGAATCGGCGTGCACAGCTGCACTGCAACTGCAATGCCAGTTACAGGTTGCAGCATGCGTTGCTGATTGCACACACAGACACATAGAAACACACCTGTGTGCGTGTGCGTGTGTGTGTGTGTGTGTGTGTGTGTGTGTGTGTGTGTTTATGCATTGGTTTTAAGTGCAAAACGCATCATGTGGTTAATGGACTTTAATTGCCGTTAGCGTTGTAAACGTGGCATTCGGGTTTGCAGCAGGCTGAGGTGGTGGTTTTCAGCTGGCTGGCTGGCTGCGAGCCTCATGCGAACCATTTAACTTGATTAAAGTTGCGTGCCGCGCAACTAACTAAGCTCAGCCAGCTGAACATTAAATGCGCTTACAACAACCTAACAAAAGGCACAAACGCACTAAAATTTAATCGCGCACTTATTCCGATCAACTGCTGCCTCACACTTCGCACTCCCTCGTTCTCGCTCTCTCCCCCTCTCTATCTCTCTCTTTCTCTCTCTTTAGATATATATATATATATGTGTGTTTATGTAAAGTGTAACTGTAAATCTACGGCACACAAAAGGCCCTAGTTCTAGTCCTAGCATCATTTTCCAGTTGCGCATTTCCCCAGCGTGCAATGAAAAGCTTTAATAAATTTCCCGAACGCAGCTCGCATAAAAACTCGCTCGCTCGCGCTCTTTTCAAATGCAAATCTCATTTGGCTGCCCCAACTACCAGCACCAACACCCCCCCACCCCGCCCATGTCTTGACACCACTTCCAGGCATTCAATTTAAATCACATTTTAGAATTTTACAATCGGATTAAATCTAAATTCAAATGCCGTTTGCCATTAGACCGCAAAATGTTTTGTGGACCAAATCAAAATCAGGGCAAAACGCTTGCTCTCTGGCCTCCAGCCTGAGCTGGTTCACTTTGCTGCCTTTAAAATGCGTTTGCTCGGCTTTTTAGCCAAGCTGTTTTCTCTTTTTTTGTACGAATGTGGCGCACACATGTGGCACATGCCTTGTTACCATTTTATACGAACATGCAACACAGCACGAAATTGTTGAATCGAATTAACATATAACAATTTCGACTGCCGTTTTACACCCACCCAAAAAAAAAAGAAAGAATGAAAAAAACATGTACAAATACAAGTTACACGTTTATGCCATGTTTTTGTTTTGTATACCCTGTAAAAATGAGCGAAAAAAAAAAGAAACAGAAACAAATGGAAAATGTAGTTGTTTTTAGAGAGCAGGCAGAAGTTCTAAAAGCTTGTTAGCTAAACCAACAATGATTTCAGCTAAGCTTGCATAATAAGCGTAGCTAGCACCCTAGGCTGCAGCTAACACTATAACTGTGCCCATTAAACTCTGCCAAGTTAAAATTGGTATATAACTAACTATACAGCTTAGCTTTTTCATATATTTGTTATGCCTAATACCAATCACTCAGAATTGAAGTCATTTTAGTCCCCAGCTCATCAAAAATCTTATTCCTTATCCCATTTCCGCTTACAGGGCATCTGTCTGTCAGTCTAATCCAATTACTGCCTCTACCTTTTTTTATTATTGAAAACTACACAATAAACTTGCGTAGCACAAAAAAATAATTCACAATGAAATAAAATGTGACAGTCAAAAGTTTAACACGCCAACGCGCCGCGAGCGAGCGAGCGCGCGCGTTGCATTTGCATAAAAAACTCATTATGAATTTCAATTTAGTGGCCGGCAGCAGGAACTTTCAAGGATGCAGGCGACAATGGCAACTATATTGTGAACAGCGCACGGAAAAACGTGAAAAGTCAATGTTGCTGCATTAGCGGATGTATAAAGAATCAAAATTTATGTGTAAAAAAAAAACTACAAATAAAATTGCTAAAATATGTTTTATAAATGTTTGCTTTTGTGTGGCCAGCAGAGGGATAAAAAAAAATATTATTATTTAAATTTTGTTTTTAGCTTTTGTGAAATTGTAAAAAAATATTTTAAATAAAATTGAAATTCAATCTACATTATGCATTCATTGGCTTACATTTTTTTATTAGTTTATTTTTTTTTGTTATTTGATTTTAGCAAATTGAATTTGTTTTTATAGCAAAAAAAAATCCATGTGACATTTTAAGTCGAGGCTGTGCAGCTTAGACCCAAGGCTATTGTTTAAAGAGACTTTTTTATGCTACAAAATTCTACAAATAATAATTAAATTAATTTACTTGCTATTGTAAATAGAATTTTGTAGAGCAGAAAAATATTTACTTTATATATTAAGCCATATGAAAAAGTCTCGCAAAATACATTGGCGCTTATAATTAAAATTGTTAAGGCAACAATTGCATATTTTTACTGAAAAAATGTTTAGAGTATATACTTATAATAATTATTATATATTATATACATATATTTATATATACATATATATATTGTTGAAGTGATGGCTTTGCCATACGATGCGAAGGCTGTAAGAGTGAAACGATGTGGATTATTTCTATTTTTGTTTATGTCATATTAAACAAGTTTAAACCTTTGTTTATTTAATTATTTCTTATTAATATTTGTATAAATTTATGTTATTTAAAGCTTTAATCTATTTAAGTATTTTTTATTAATATTTGTTTAGTTTTATATCAATATATTTTATGGCTAAAGCCATAATATGTTAATTTATTTTCTGTAATTATTTAAATAATTTTACTTAATTTATAATGTGTCAATTATTGAAAAACTTGCTCTTAAACAGGTGAAAAACATTTAGTTAACAAGATTTAGTCTACCTTTCAGAAGTTTTTTGCTATACTCAATATGAGTTGGAAAGACAGAAAATCACTTTCAAGTTAGGTATATTCCAAAAGTATAAAAACTTTTACAGTTTTGTATAATCTAAACATCACAAAATATATGATTCAAGTCGAAGAATTTAAATCTGTAAGTTATTCAGAGGGTTTCCCGTATTGATTAATAGCTGGGTTACGCTGGTTATATGCCGTTGGGCAGAATGAGTAGATTTCAAATTAAGAAGGCGATGGCCGTTCTGCTTTATTTCCAAAATCAGACTAACTCTATGGTACAAAAGAATCTTAACGCTAAGCTAGCCCTGACACAATTTAGCTGATGCAGCAACAATGCCCAGACGGATCATGCGCATGGTGCATGGTACTCTGGACGACGGTTTGTGTAGAATTGTTTACGTAACGTCATCCGATACAATTGGCTACTAAGCTATTTTGGATCGCTGTCTTGTGGCTGGTCGGGTGTGTTAACTTGTATATATTTGTTATTGCTTTCTAATTAGAATTTCATTCATGAAAGTATTTTATATTTAAGCACACATTCAAAGCTGCCTTCAAATCTATTTTCTCAATATTTATAACCGAAACTTTATCTATTGAAATACTCATAAATAATACTAGTATTTCCATAATAAACAACCATCATAAGCTATAAACAGCCTATATTCAAGTCGCATCATTAGTTTACTTATAAACTAAACAAAATTCAAGCCTTTTAGCTGAATTCATTGCTCTTTAGAACACAGCAATCGGCCCTCGCTTGAGTTCCAAGAATTTTTAAGTATTACCATCTCAATATATACGATTGCCTTGTGCCATATCTTATCACAACTCAATTCCCATTGGTCACTTGTAGTAACTAAGCAGCATTTGCTTTCATTGCCAAAATTTCACATATCTCTAAGCAGGCAACATGCACAGAGCAGCTCAACCATTGCGTGATTCATTGCTTAGGTCTCAGGCCTCAAATGAAAACCAAATTTGCACTTTTCACAGATTTTTCAAAACTAAATTTATATATATTATTAAATATCATTTTTATTGCTGCTCTATTCAAGCAAAACTTCTTTTGTTTGCTTTTTAGAAAACACACTGTCTAACACGAAATATATTTGTATGCACTTTTATTCAATTTATTTTGCAACTATTTCTCTGGTTTTTGTTTAGGCCACAAATGTCGACACGTGCTACGTATTCACATGGGAAGTTTTGCGGTTGTGGCAAAATTCGAAAATAAAAAAAAAACTAAAAATAGGTTTGCAGTCGCACTCATCCCTCTGTGGTGGCTGTTGCTGTTGCTGTTGCTGCTGCTGCAGCAGCCACTTTTCAAATTAAAACTGCCATTGTGCGTGCCCGTCTAGACCGCCCATTTATTTGCATACAAAGCTGCAGCAGCAAACAAAAGCGAAACCCCACTGACGGCAACAACAGCAACAGCAACAGCGACAGCAACAGCAACAGCGACAGCAACTGCAAACAGTGTGCAACAATATGCAATGTCCGTGTGCTGTTGGCTGGTCTTGAAAATGCGCAACACTCACATAACCAGGAATTGCTCGCATGAGGCATGAAATGCCATTTTTTGTATATTGTTTTTAATGATAAACTGCGCACAAAGCTCACAGGCTTCACAGTTATGAGTGGGTGTGGAGGTGGGCGTGGAAGGGTGGTCGTATGCCAGCTGGGTAGTATGAGTATTTAATCCGCTGACAGCGGAACGAACACGTGATAACGGTAGTCGGGTTCTTGGCATAAATCATTGTGCATTTTGGCGTGTGTAATGAAAATGCTTAACAGCTACTTAAAACGCAAACAGCAAAAACAAAAAAAAACCCGAAAGCCGGCAAAGTGGCAGCTGGCATTCTGTGGCAGCTGCCGCAATACAATGCGCGTGTAAATGACACTTCAAGCCGCATTACATGACGCCCACTCGACGGCGGCAAACAGCAAATGAGCAAAAGCGCGCGCTCGAGCAGGGCTCATTTCACTTTTTGGGGTTGGCCAAGGTGACAATGGTGTCATTAAAAGTGCCAGACCATTGAGAAACAAACAAACAAACAACAGCATACAACATACAACATTCAGCAGAGCAGCTGTCACACTTGAAGGGCTGACAGCTCAGCGCAAAAGACTTGCACTTGGCTTTGCAGCACGTCCAAAATGAAAGAAAATGTCAGCCAACATTTAAATTAGCCAACATTGGCGAAATGTGAAACAAGTGCGAATTCAGGCTGCATTCGGGGGGTTGCAGTCGCGACTGCCAAATACTCTATACTCTACACCAATGACTTTTGTTATCTTTGTTGTGTCTTTCTTTATCTTTGCTTTACTTCGACTGTCTTTCTGTCTGTCTATCTATCTTAACTGCTACTGTGTTTCCTCTCTCTCTCTCTCTCTCTCTCTCTCTCTCTCTCTCCCCTATCTGTTTCTTTTTCTTTCTACTGCTACTGCTTCTTTAAGTCTTTCTCTCTACTCTTACTGTTCCTTTTCCTAAGCTCTAGTAGAGAGAATCCTTAGCTCTCGCTTCTCTTCTCTCTCTGTACCTCTCTACTATATATATCTCTCTCATTTTCTCCTGGATTCCATAATTCTTCAATAATTCTTTTAAAATTACCAATAGAACTTCTTTTGCTTTATGAACAGTGTATAATGAGCACGTGAGCTAAGCTGTCTCATCTCCTTTCTCTCTCTCTCTCTCTCTCTCCTTATCACACTCTCAAGAGGCTGCGTTGTGGCCTGCCACAGTTCTTGCCACAGCTTTTGTGCCATTAGCAGCAGCTGCCACGCCCAACGCCTCCGCACACCTTCACAAAAAGTTGCAGCCAGCGCCCGCCTGCACTTTATACTTTTTTGATTAATCGTTCGAGTTGTGCGCCCAAACATAAGCAAAAAGAACAACAACAACAAAAAAATATACATTTTCTTTTTAAGCCGCGAGATGTTGACGTTATTTCTCTAGAGTTGCTCCAAGCATGTTTTACCTTATAAATCTTGTTTGCCCTGTCGCATGATATATGAGAGCAACACACATCTACATACGCTCAAATTTGTGAGTGTCTGTGTGTGTGTGTGTGTGCGCTGGCTTGTTGTGATAAATTTGTTGGCAACTGTGAATTTTAGCCACTTTTCAAAATTTGTTTTGCCAGCTTTCACGTGAAAATCTTGGCACTGATTTCAAGTCAGCGCCCCAAACCATTTTTGATAAATGAATTGTATTTCAACCTCATTGTTGGCCAATTGACTGCAAGCTGAAAGCTGACTACCTGTATTACGCCTCTAATGAGCTACCAAAATTTATTGGCCAACATGTGTGCACAGAGTGTGAGACAATGGCTGACTTAATTGTAATGCCTGAAAGAATAAGTCTACGGGTATTTCCTAGAATTCTATTTGAGAATGAATGGGTTTTGAATACATGAATTCTATATTTAACTTTTTGTAGTCTTTTGGCTTCTTTAGGCTTGATATGAATATTTGGGAAACCTTTTCACGAAAGGTAAAATTGTGAGAGACGAAAATATAAGAAATTATGTTGAAAATTGATATAAATAAAAATTATCAGAAATTCTGTAATTATAAAAAAAATATTTGTCGAACAATTAATATTTGTTTGATAATATTTAATTTTTAATATTTCTTCTTTATAATAAACACATTAGATATTTGTGCATATCTCAAAGACTATTCGAGTCTTTTGATTCCTTTGAGTTTGATTTTAATATTAAGAGAAAAATAAAATTAATATAAGAAAAAATATAAAAAAATAGAAATTCAGCTTAAAATTTATATAAATAAAAATCATGAAAAATTCAGTAATATTATAAAATATTTAATTATATTTTTTTTATAAATTTCTGTTAATTATCTTCTCATTCAGAATTTTAAAAGAGAGTCATGCTTCTCTGTGGAATGTCTTTCGCTATTTATTCCTTTACACGTCTATGACTCTAGCTACTTGAAATTCTGCGAATCGGATCACAATTTAAAAGCTGTTTTATTTAGTTTTGCTGCTAGATCGTTTACTTATATAACTTCTTAATTATTATAAAAATTTCTAATAATCTTTTCACAACATCTTTAGTCATTTTCCTTCTAATTTATTTGAAATTAATTTTACATTCTTCAAGAACATTCCACAGTCGACTTCTAACAAATCTTAACTTATTTTTCTATGACCATGAAAGAAAGTAGTGTATGTTTATCTGATTTATAAAGTCAATCAATCATATGTATATACATACATCGCAAAACAAAATAAGTTTCATGCCTGACATTTGAATGTATTTATTTGCTGCTGAAGCAATTGTTTTTTTTTTCACTTTTTACAAAGAGTCTTTATGAAGTTGATATATTAATATAATTTCTAATCAATTTTCAAGTATTTTTGCGTTAAAGTTTTTATTTTATTTGAACCCTAAAATGTTATCTTTAATTTGCATAATAAATAAACAAGTTCAACAGAAACAAACAACAACAGTACAAATAATATATATTATTTTGTTTTATATATTATTTGTACATATGAATCCGATATTTCTATCTATCAAAGCCCTTTCAACAAGACAATTAAGTCCGAATTGTTGTGTTGTAAAAGTAAATGAATATAGTATACAATGGCACTTAAGTGATTAATAAACCTGAAAAAAAAACCAGCGCGTAATGTGTTTTACCATTCATACTTTGCTCATATGAAAAAACCAAAAAGAAGCAAAGAACTTAAAGCAAACGATAAGAAAATTATATGGAAATGCTTTCGTACATTATCATGCATTGATTAAAAACTTTTATAGCCGATGGGCTGCGCTGATTTAACATTAGTTCCGAGAAAATGCTTAGATAGGCTTCCATCATGACGTTTGCCAGATAAATTTATGAACAATAAATGAAAATCATTCGATTCTAACAATCGGCACTCGACAACTTAATTAAGACGTGTGTTAAATGAATGAATTGAATTGAATTGAATTGAATTGAATTTGATTACCAATAGGTATTACATGGGCGCAGGTGAATCAGCCGGGTTTTTGTATATATATATAGACAATTTAAAAATAAGTTCTTATATCATTTGTGCTGCGATAAGAATGCAGACATCAAGACACCGTTTGAAGCTGTCTGATAAGCGCAACTAATGGGACATGAACACTGATTAGAGTGGCTGTCTGTCCGTCTGTCCGCATGTATCTATTCTATTTGTCTTTAGGGGCCAATTTATCATAGCTGGTGCTTTACACAATAACCTCGGCCAAGATATCACTGCAAAGAGTTGTTCCTACTTGTATTAAAACTGCACAAAAGCCAATTAAGCCTGCCAATTGCCTTGTACATTTCCCCTATCTAATCGAATGTTGCAAAAAAGTAGCAGAAGAAAGATACAAAGAGCTGAAATAGTCAGATATTTCTGCAGCATTTAGTCAGCTATAAAAGCAACTGAAACATTGAGATGAGCAATTAGTTACCGCTTGAGAAAGCAACTGGAATAAGATGCAATCCTTTACACTCACTCTACTGCTCGCCGTCACTGTGCTGGGCGCCGTAAGTAGACGCCAAGGAACTAAGAATTGCTTTTTTTTAATTACAATTTAATTTGCTACTGCAGGCCAGCGCTTGGCCCCGCACGGCCGATGAGACGAGCCTGCTTCGCATGGTCATGTCACAGCTGGGCGCCCCGCTGGCTGAGTCGCGTGCCATATCGGGCGCTGAGACCATCTGCTTCAATAAGTATTCCAATGCGACCAACAAGATCGGCTCGGATTTGGCCAATAGCACCTCCAAATGTGAGGAAAAGGCCAATCGTACTGTCGTCGAAAATTACCAGAGAAGCAATGCCACCGTCAACAAAATACGCAGCCAGCAACTGGAGTTGCAAAAGAATTTGCAAAGCTGCTTGAACGAGACCGACAGCCAGCGTTTCATTAACTGCACCGTGTCGACTGTGAGCACAACATTGAGTTTCCCTTTAAATCTATATAAATTAATATCTATTCTGATTTGGCTAGCTGGACAAGAACCTGGATCTGCTGGACAGCTGCAACACTCTGGCCTATCAGACCCAGTCGCAGTTTGTCTCCAATGCCTCCGTGGTGGAGACACAGCGCTCCAGCTGCATTCGTGCCGCAGTCGGTGAATCCAAGGTGAAGTCTATTGAGGCGGCCAACGATTTCGATACCTGCATGGGCAAGGTGCCGCAGCAGCGTGAGCTGCTAGCCAAGCAGGAGGAGCAAAAGCTGGAGCAGGCACAGCCACTGCAGCAGCAGTTGGAGCAGAAACCAGAGCAACAAGTGGAGCAGAAACCTGAACAGAAGCCCGAGCAGCAGCAGTCCGAGAAGCAGCAATCCGAGCAGCAGGCCGCTCAGCCCATTCAGCCCATTCAGCCAGCCAGCAACTAAATGTGAGCTATAGAATTTATGGTCAAAACTTCAGTTTTATTGCCACAGAATAAAGAGCTTTAATATTCAATATATGACTTGACCTCCTCAATGTGACATTATCCAAAATCAAGATCTAATTGGCCACAAGTCAATGGCATCTATAAATAATAATAGCGTTGAGCCAATCTATAGCTGCTGTCAAAGAGAGCTGTCAAGTGCTTTAAGCAATCAGTGTTCGCAGAATTTCACTCTGTGAATTACTCACAATTATCTAACTATTTTATATATATTTATAAATATATTTCTATACGAGTATATAAGGGCAGATAAATGTAATTATCAATCAGGCGTTTTCGGACCTTATCACTGAGCGGAAACCTTGCCAAAAAAATACTTTGTTGTGCATAACTTTTAAGCACCGATAGTGAGATAATAACACTAACAAAACTAGCAAATTTCAAACGTCATCGATTTTTTGATTTAAAACGCTTGGCCAGACCCAGTGGCCAACTCATTAACGAACAGAGGCTCCACCATGGAGGTTCTCTGCAAATTCTTAGTGCTCTTCGCACTGTTATTCAGTGCAACGGTATGTATAATCTATAACAGTTAATTTGCACCTGTTTCAAGTGCAAATTGTATCTCATGAAGAAAGTGATCAGTAGTTTATATATATTTATTTTATATGTGATATCATATCTGTATAAAGGAATGTGAGAAATGATTCAAAGTAAAATATTTTAAATAATTTTAATTTGAATTTAATTAAATTTCTTATCTGTGCAGTGCTAAATCAATTTTATGATAATTTTGTAAAGTAAACTATAAATAAACAAATGAGTTATAGACATAATAGCTCAAAGAAAAATAGCAAAAACCGCTTGATAAAGTTAATAAAGTATTGTAAAAATGTTATATCAAAAATTCCTCTTTAATCTATAAACAAATTTGTTATATATAGAACTATTAGTTCTATACAACATCCCAACTTAACCTCACAATACCTATCTCTAAAACCTCTCGTATTTTCCAGACATCTGAGCCTATTCAATCGAATGATATTGGCTCAAACATAGCAAATGAACTGTTCGATGGCATCGTCGGAGATCTAACATTGCCCGAATTTGGCATCGTCAATGATTTGGATGAATGTACGGTCACCTATAAGGTCAAAAATGTGCAGATATTTATGAATGCGGGCAACGAGCTGCGTCAGTGCAGCAATGTGGATCAAGCCGAGCTGCAAAGCTATTTGCAACAATCGAGCTCCGCTGGAGTGAGGGCTGCCTTTCAGCAGCAGCTGGCTGGCTGCAGCACGCGCAATTGCTATACGGATACGGTGAGACAGCAAGAAGGGAAACCACCAACCGAGCGGGCGACTAATCAAAGGCTCTTTAATTTAGGTCATGAATCTGTTTGCCGGTGTGCGTCCCATGCTAAAGCAATTCTGGCAGACGGAACGTTGTGTCATGCATGAAATCAGCAAAACTTTGCATGCACTCGAAAGGTCATTCAGAGACCTGGAACATTGCATTGGAAATGCTTTTGCACCCTCTTGGAACTCAAGCACTCCCAGCTGGAATCAGACAACTGATGGTCCCCAATGGAACTGGACAACTCCTACACCACCCAACTGGAACTGGTCAACTCCCACCCCACCCAACTGGAACTGGTCAACTCCCACTCCACCCAACTGGAACTGGTCAACTCCCACTCCACCCAACTGGAACTGGTCAACTCCCACTCCACCCAATTGGAACTGGTCAACTCCCACTCCACCCAACTGGAACTGGACTACTCCCGGAACTCCAAGCTGGAACTGGACTACTCCTGGTTTGAATGAGTCTACCCCAAGCTGGAACTGGACTACTCCCGGAACACCAAGCTGGAACTGGACTACTCCTGGCTTGAATGAGTCGACCCCAAGCTGGAACTGGACTACTCCCGGAACACCAAGCTGGAACTGGACTACTCCTGGCTTGAATGAGTCGACCCCAAGCTGGAACTGGACTACTCCCGGAACACCAAGCTGGAACTGGACTACTCCTGGCTTGAATGAGTCTACCCCAAGCTGGAACTGGACTACTCCCGGAACACCAAGTTGGAACTGGACTACTCCCGGAACCCCAAGCTGGAACTGGACTACTCCTGGCTTGAATGAGTCTACCCCAAGCTGGAACTGGACTACTCCCGGAACACCAAGCTGGAACTGGACTACTCCCGGAACACCAAGCTGGAACTGGACTACTCCTGGCTTGAATGATTCGACCCCAAGCTGGAACTGGACTACTCCCGGAACACCAAGCTGGAACTGGACTACTCCTGGCTTGAATGAGTCTACCCCAAGCTGGAACTGGACTACTCCCGGAACACCAAGTTGGAACTGGACTACTCCCGGAACCCCAAGCTGGAACTGGACTACTCCTGGCTTGAATGAGTCTACCCCAAGCTGGAACTGGACCACTCCCGGAACACCAAGCTGGAACTGGACTACTCCTGGCTTGAATGAGTCGACCCCAAGCTGGAACTGGACTACTCCCGGAACACCAAGCTGGAACTGGACTACTCCTGGCTTGAATGAGTCGACCCCAAGCTGGAACTGGACTACTCCCGGAACACCAAGCTGGAACTGGACTACTCCCGGAACCCCAAGCTGGAACTGGACTACTCCTGGCTTGAATGAGTCTACCCCAAGCTGGAACTGGACTACTCCCGGAACACCAAGCTGGAACCTGACTACTCCTGGCTTAAATGAGTCCACTCCAAGCTGGAACTGGACAACTCCCGGAACACCTAGCTGGAACTGGACTACTCCTGGCTTGAATGAGTCTACCCCAAGCTGGAATCTGACTACTGTTGGAACACCAAGCTGGAACTTGACAACCCCCAACTGGAATACATCTACTGCGACCCCAAGCTGGAATGCGACTACAGAGGCACCCGCTTCAACCACGCAGCAAAGCTGGTGGGACAAACTGATGAATGACCTCGGACTGTAAAATATGTCAGCAGAGGACATTGCTGCTGAGAGCAACACCTTTAAATTAGATATTAAGCAAGCTAAATAATAAATTGATCAGCATTGAAATGTGTTTACTCGAGAATACTTGCCAGACTTGTAATTTAGTCCGCGCAGAGCAATGAATGTCCAGTAATATGATAAGCCAGCACGAAAAAAAGGCGAAAGAAAAAAGTGTTTATGGCAGTGAAAGCCCACAAATAGGACACGCCCACATAGCTGCGGCTCGACGGGGCCGCCGTCTGATTAAGATTTATTAGCCAAGCCGAGGGGCCACGTGTCGCAGATGGCTGCACAAAATGATGGATCTGAACGAAGCGTCAGCAAAATATTGCAAAAGAACAAGGGCAAAGCAAGAGCAAGCCGGAGGAGCTGTGTCAATAAGTGCGGCACAAAAAACCCAAAAGAGAGAGAGAGAGAGAGAAAGAACTGGCAATAATTAGTTACACTCGGTGAGGCTAAATAATGAGCTGGCTGTCAGCATCTTGTGGTGCAGGTCTTTTGGCATAATCAGATATCTGGCTAAACGGACTAAGTCGCACGTAAAAACCAAATCAAATAATCATAGTTAAAGCCAAAAGTTAAGTTGGCCGAAGTTATGCCAAAAGTTTAATAATTGCGCTGAGCGTTCAATGTAAGGACGAGCATATTATTCAACGCACTCTGACAGCTCTGTCAGGTCGAGAATTTGCATAGCCATTGAGCGCAGTGCAGTGTCTATAGTACGTGTGGTTGCATCCATGTGTGTGGGAGTATGTATGTGCTGTGCATACAAAGGGAATCCTGACCTAAACAATGAGAGTATGCGCAAAACTTTTAACCTCAGCGTCAGTAGATAAATCACGTTGGATCATCACCCTCAGCATTCATTGTCCATACCGCAGCGCCATTATGTGACCTAGTGTGTGTGTGTGTGTAGGTGTAGGTGTAGGTGTAGGTGTATACACACGGACACACACTGCAGGTGCTGCACATTCAATGGCGATTTGCGGCCTGGTCTGGTCTGGTCTGGTGTTAAACCTGCTGCCAGTGCCAGCGCCAGCGCCAACGCCACTGACCAGAGTCCAGAAACCATAGCCTCGGGGCTAGCTGCCTTTGCCTTTGCCAGGACTATAAATTACCACAGAAGCTGTGTAAATACTTCTCTCGCCCTCCCTCTCACTGTGTTTTTTTTTTAGAAGCTGACTGACTTTGTGATTCGTGATCCGAGTTGAAAAAGTTTTAATGAAAATGCACAAATTCAAGTGATCAATTAACATTAATTGCAAAAGGCAAAGTTCATAAAAATTTCATCCGCCAATCACGAGAAAAGAGCATTCGATAAATGAGCCAAAACAAAGCGAAACTGTGATTAGATAACGCGCTGTAGGAGTTAACTTAGCGTAAGTATAAAAAAAACAACAAAAAACAAAAGTAATAGTAAAGCTAAAGATAAGCAATATGAGCTCACAAATACCCTGTAAAAAAACATATGATAAAGAAATATGTAAGAATATGTATTACTTAGTCAAACTTAAGTTTTCTGAGTAAATATATATTTTTTTTCGACTAAAGGCAGCCGAAAGTTTTGTTTAACTCCTATAAAAATTATCAATTTTTATATATATTGTTCAACAATATATTTCTCTGTCATTTGTTAAGAATGCTAGCATAGAGTATATTAAATATCATATTGATATTTTTTTAAATTTTTTTAAATTACTGAAAACAAATATATTTAAAGGTAATTTCAACCCACGTCCAGCTAACCAACAACCTTTAAAAATACCCAAGAAATAACCAGATTAAAACTCTACGATTAGAAGCTTAGCGAAGGGACTTGTTTTTATAGATTAAGCTCGTAAAGACGAAGTTTAGCTGGGTTAAACCTTTTTTTTTTTGTTTTTTTGGTGCTTTGCTTTTACAACAAATGTTTTAGGCCTTGTAATTTTGGAAATCAAAAAGTTTTTGAATATCTTGCTAAACATAAACGTAAACTTTAATGACATGACCGACGGACAACGCCCCTAAAACCGACAATTAAGAATTTTTAAATAAGAGTCTGGCGCGCACAAAGCTAACTGAAAATTAGTAAGTCATTAAAAGCAAACGCCGCCGACCTGCCAAAAGGCCAATAAGTGCACGAAAAGGTGTCCAAAATGTGAGGCGGGAGAGCCAAAAACCAGTCAACAGCAGCTTTGCCTCCGCCTCCTTCGCTAAGAGACACACAGCAGCTGACAGACTGACGTTTAGGTAACTAATAGGCCTTATTTGCATGTTAATTGCTCTTGACTAAGTCAGCAGCAGCAACAGCAGCAGTAGTAGCAGCGGCAGCTGAAAAAAGTATTCTAATAAGGGCAACAAGAATAATGAGAGACGGGTGGTTGCTCAAGTGGCGAACACAGCGACAGCAGCAGCAGCAGCAACAACAAAAAGAAGCCAAAAAGACATTTGCGAAAGCAACAAGAATGTTGCATGAATTCATCAGCAAGCACTTGAGATGCGTGCGCGACACTGCAAAGTAGGCAAGACTCGTTAAAGCGACGCCATTAAATTTGCAGGCGCTGCAGAGTATGCAACGCTTTTGCCACCCGCAACCAAATGCCAGCCGCCATGTGGTCTAAACTTGTCCGTAATTATACGCAGCTGCCTTTGAAGTGTCGGCGAGCAGCGGGTAGCATCAAGTCGTGCCTGGCCATGTAACAACAGGTAGCCAAGTGCTGTTGCAGCTGAAGCTTATTAAAGGTGCCAGAAAATTTAGAGAAATTTAACAAAATAAATAAATAATAATTCATATTTTGTCACAGATATTGGTGATTATTAAATAAATATTCTAGCCATAAAGTAGATAAACAAATCATTGAAATATAAAAGATGACAGAGACTAGGCATGAAATAAGGTTAGACAAAAAACTCATAAGAAAGATTAGCAGCATGATAAAAATAATATTTTTAAATAAAATAGCAGCCTTGCATAGTTTATAGCCCAAAAATTGAAAGAGTTTAGTAAGAGTTAGTGGAGTAAGCTGAGATGGAATGACTTAACTAAAATAACTTCTTTTGATTGGGAAACTATTATTATCTCTTTAACAAAAGGCTACACTAACTACTTCCATTTATTTCACAAAGAAACAGTTTTAGAAAGCGTTTGATATTCCGATGTCTGCAAGTTGAGAATCTAAATAAAGTTGTTTTTTATTGCTAACTCAAATGTTACTCAGGCTAAGTTAATGCGACCAAGAACTTCTTGTTCTCTCTATCTAAAATGTATCTTGCCCCAAAAATATTTATAAGCAATGCTTAAGCCTGCTGTTTTTACTTCTCTCAACTCATATTTCACACATTTAAAATTAATGAAATTCAAATAAATTATTTAAAAATTAATGGAAGATTTACTTACAGTAATACAAATATATGTATCTATTTCTATGTTTAAAGCTGTCTCAAATAAAACTAAAATTCTTTACCAACCGAAATGACATTTTACTCTCCTCCCCTCCCGCTTCCTCTCTCAATCTCACTCACCTACTGTCTTACTCTCTCTATCTCTCTAACCATCTCAATTGCTTCAGCTTGCTCTACATCATTTTCTTAGCTCTCCAACTCTCTCCAACAACTTTCTCACTCCATCAAGTCAATCAGTGCAGCTTACTTTTACAGGGTAACTGCTCGTCTCGTTTTAACGCACTCACTCACATTTTATTGTTTAAACGCAAAATGTCGTGTCATTGCCATTAGCTTTGAAATGTGCATGGCGCAGAGCAAATAAATTGTGTTTATGTAGGTATTCCGTGGCTCTGATTGCACCGTAATTGTTCCATTTGGGGAATGCGCGCTGCATATGTGAATATTTATGCAACTTTTTGGCGCATGCAGCGAGGCGTTAAATATATATGATGTCGCCTGAAAGCCAACCAGAAAACTCAACAAATTTGCACATTTTGCATTTATTCCGGACGATTTTTATTTGCATATTTCACAATATTTGCGAAAACAATTCCAACAAATAATCCCACATAATGAATGAAAGAACTTTTATTCTAATTATTTCTAATATGCCAAAATAATATCTGATTAGATTAGAAAAGAGAGAAGAGCAAAGAGCAAAGGGGAAAACAAAATTTGGCATGGTTTGAGTTGAGATCTGAATCTGAAAGGCTTGAGTGCATTGCTCAGTTACAATCAATTTAATGGCGATTGGTTGTGGCAACCGCAGTGTGGCAACCACATTAATTGCTCATAAAATGTTGTCGCCCATTTTGTTGAATCGATCAAAGTTAATTGGCATGCGACCGCCATTTGCATGTCATGCATATTTAATAAACAAAAAACCAGCATAAAAACTGCAAACAGCAGTCAAATTAACATAACCGAACGACAAACGACAAACGACAAACGGCACGCAATCACACATCAGAAAACATTATATAAACTCAAAAAACATAAACAATTACAAAAAAAAAAAGAAAAAAAAAATGACGCTGCGTGTTTTAACACAATTTGCGCATAGTTTGCCCAAATTGTAATTGCGAGAAGGAAAATGCAAGGGGAAAATAAAGCAAAGAACTAAATAATGCCGCATCAAGTTAAATGCCCAAAAATTAGGCACATAAATTCACTTCAATTTGTGCGCACGCAACACGCGGAAATCAACTTTCAATCTACAGCAACTGGGGAAATCAAAAATAAACAAAAAAAAAAAAAGGAAAAGAAAAACAACAAATAAGAAACCGCGAGCGGATTCCATTTTTGGCACATCATAAATAAAACATTAATACACAATCCGAAAGGTAAAGGCAGAACTGCAAGAAATCAGTTTAAAAATTCAGCAACCGAAGCTAAAATACTCTTGTTGAACAAGCAATTGTTGAGGTGGATATCAAATAGATAAATATTATATAAAGACTATTATATTCAGACTATATAGTAGAGATATGCATGCATATTAACATTTAGTTATTTTTGGTCAAAGCATATTCATTAGCTTGCAATTAAATTATTTTAGAAATTGCATAGCTAATTATGACCCACTCAGAAACACTTGCCAGGATTAGGTTACCTGATTGTCATTAAATTCTCAGTTCTATTTATTAAAAAAAAAAAGATAGACCAAACGAAAGCCAACTTAAAGATGAACTAATCCAATATGTTTTATAGCCTACAAAAAAACAGATAAATATTTCAAAATATTATGCTAAAATATTATTTTTTTTTTTAAATTTTCAGAAATTTTATAGATTATTATTCTACATAGCACAAATAAAATTTCAGAAATCTGATAACTTATTATTCCACATAGGAACTCTAATATGCACAATCTTTTGCCTAAAATTTCACTCAATATTTTGTATGCATGCCGTAGATTCAGATCAAAGATATTTGAATCGTATGTTAAATACAAGTCTAATCTCTTCTATCTATGTTCACTTATGAGCATTTTGTATTAAAGTTTAATAGCTTTATACACATAGCTTAGCTTAAAGTAGATATATATTATACATAGGAGCAACAAAATAAGAACGTTTCACTCAGGCGCAACTCATAGCCAAAAAAAACTCAATTAAATATCTATGACTTCCGTTTTATTACGTCACAAAGGTTAGTCTGTAATAGAAATCAAGAGATGCAAAACGTGATGAGACAAGCGCATTATGGAAGATTCCGTGGAGGATAAACCCTATTTTTACCCAGTTCTGCAAAGGCAGTATCGATATAAATTATATATATTTGTATCAGTCATATATATACTCATGAATATTATTAAAATCTTACGTATACAGCTTCAATAGCATCTCAACAGATATGTACCTAAGTAAGTTCTTACGCCTGCAATACAAGCTTCTAAAAATCTAAGCGCTTTAGAAGACCAGACTAGATACAACCGGATGCTGCATATTGCCAGGGTTTATTTTCAAAAGCTACGAAGTATATTTGCTTCAAACAGACGAACAGATGGAGAGCAAGACAAACATTGCTTAAAACTGATATACTTGAAAAAGTCTTGCGGTATTTTTATTGAATTTTCAATTGTTCATAAAATTGGTTATAATAATGCGATTTAAGTCAAATATGCGCCGTTTTGTTCGATGACGAGTTTCCAACGAGATGCCAACTTCATAATGCCCCTCTTATAGAAGCTCGCTTCCCTATTGTCAAAAAACTCGGAGAGCCAATTTTCACAGGACTCTCTTGTGGACAACTTCCGACTACCAAGCTCGTTCGCCATGGACAGAAATAGGTGGTAATCACTTGGTGCGAGATCCGGACTATACGGTGGATGCAAAAGAACCTCCCATCCGAGCTCCCGGAGCTTCTGTCATTAAGGACTACTCGTATAAAAGCAATTGCACATTCAGTTTATTTTATAAAACCAACTTCCAACTCATCAACATTTCATGAACAAAAATTATACCTATATTCACAGACTCAGCTGTTGGCTTAAGCCTGAAGCTTATAGATTTCTTCTACCATTAAATAATATATTTTATTTTTTACAAATGGGCGCAATTCATACCGAAAATATACCTAAAATATATATTTTTATATACAATTTGCGCTAGATATGATCTCCAACTCCAGTTGAGATCTTTAAAATATGCTAAGATGCTAAGAGATTATACTACAATAGTTTACTTCCAATACCAACAAGAAAAGTATTTTAAGCACAAAATGTAATTAGATTTAGGGTTTCGATCAATAATTCAGAAACTCTTCTTTAACAAAAAGTAAACACTTTCTATACCAAGAACTCGACTTCTTCTAGATTCGTCCATCTATTACCTGAGCTCAATATAAATACTTTATGAGCACAAAATGCACATATCGTGTCCAAGTTATTGTGCAATACCCTTACTCTAAAGTATATATATAAACCCTTTTTGAAAGACAAACGCTTTTTTTTTACAGTTTTCAGTTGAGTTCTCGCCGTTGCCACGTGCCGTGGCTGCCTTTATGTGCCGTATACATTTTTAAAAATCGCATGCTATAAAAAGTGTAATTTGTATAGTGCGGCAAGGTGTGAAGCAGGGCGAAGACCATAAAATGGCAGCCAAACATGGTAAATGTATTCCACACGCACTGCCAATACAATCACAACAATATGAGCGCGTCTGTACAAGCAGCGCATGCACGCACAACTAACTACTTACACGAGCGAGGGCTGTCACAGAAGTATATGTTAGTTAAATTGAATTTAAATGGAATTTAAGTAATTTAAAGTTGATTTTATGAACGGGCAATTTAGAAATTGAGATTAATTATAGAATTAAAATTATATAAAAATTAATAATTCAATATATTGAAGTTAAAATTCCATTAATATACGGAATAATTAGGTAAAAGATTCTGAAATTGTATCAAATTTCCAAAGCTTTAGGAACTGTCATGGAAACTTCTCGAAATATATCTATAAATATCTCAAGCAAATGATTTGCTATTAATTCATAAATTTAATTTAATTTAATGCAAGCTTAACTTAGATGTAACTATTGAATCAAAATTCTACAAGCCACCCTCGTAACGCGTAAACATAAACTTTCTTCAACTATTCGTATAAGTTTGCCCGCTGCTTTGCTTTTAAAGACTTTGTTAGTCTTTGGCATTAATGGGCCGCACTTGTGAATTTATGGGCACGGCCTGTGGCTGTTTAGCCAAATGCATAAAGAACGGGATGAGGCAAACCATTTGGGAAAAATCTTTAAAAACGATTTTTGCCTTTTATCAGCCAAGAACTGTGCAATTTAACAAGCTAACCTCGAGGCCATCTATTCAGCTATAGAGAGAGAGAGAGAGAGAGCTCATTGATTAATTAACTATTTGAAGAGCCATCTGGTTTATCAGCTGATTGTTGTGCATTTAGTCAGAAACACCGCAGGCCATGTCCATAAATTCACAAGTGCTTGGGTAAGACTTGCTGCTAAGCAGAGAATGAGCAAGATAGATAGAGAGGGAGAGACAGTGAGACAGAGAGAGAGAGAGAGGGGAGCTCACTTTAAGCACTCGCTGCGGCAGCCGCATTGCCATAAATTTTGCACGCTTAATACAATGTCGCCTCAGCCGGTCCCCTATAATGGCCTAAGTAAGCGGTTAGCGGTAGTCAACACTTGCGGACGGGAGTCTTAGCCACAAATGCGCGCGGATCTCAGCTCCATTAAAATTGCCATTGTGCAGCGGTGTGCGGAGCAGGCAGTGTAAGAATATTTTATGCCATTGGATTTCAATGCGCAACAGTCGCCAGGCCAGGCGCAAATGGCATCGAAGCTAAGCAAAAAATGAGCAGGAGACTCAATTGAAAAAGAGAATATGACATGCGGGCAGATATCCTGCATGAAGATAACAAGTTAAAAATTAAAAAAAAAAAACAGTTAAATTATACCAAAATAAATGTTATTCAATTAAAAAATAAATAAATAAGTATGAGTAATTAATTAGAATTTAAAACAAAAAAAAAAGGTAATAAAAATATTTATAAATAAAAATTAATAAAAAAAAACAATAACAAAATACAAAAAAAATAATAAAAAATAAAAAAAAATAATAAAAAATAAAAAAAATAATAAAAAATAAAAAAAATAATAAAAAATAAAAAAAAATAATAAAAAATAAAAAAAATAATAAAAAATAAAAAAAAATTAAAAAAAAATTAAAAAAAAATATTAAAATTTTAATTTAAAAAATCAAAATAAAATTTAACGAAATTAGCCAAAAAAAAAAAAGAAAAAATAAACAAAACAAAATATAGATTCTTTATATATATAGAATACAATTTGAATACTGTCAAAGAATATTTTTGAAGCAACATCAGACCCATTTCAAGTTTTTCACAGCATAAAAAGGCCACACAGACAGTAGAATACTTTATAAACCTGTGTATATATGTATATATTCACAGTAGATATATATATATGCATATCGAGTACGTAATTTAACTTTACAACTGTTTAATTTACTGCAATTTTATGGCGTCCACGAGGCACGGCGCAAATGGCCAACCGCTGATTGAAATAAATCGAAACTTAATGCTGCTGCTGCTGCTGTTGCTGGCATTGAAAAAGTTGAAATTGCGCATACGCCGCATGGTGTACGGCGGTGCGTTGTATTCAATTAAAATTTATCAAATATATATTTGTGCTGCAGCTTATTTATTGTTGAAATATTAATCAAATTTTCGTTGATGATTATGCTCATAATTCGGCATAATTAGCGCGCACAAAGGATTCGATCAATTGGAAAGCAAAACTCTAACCCTCAACAACAATGAACAGCATCCACTCTAATTTGGCCAACGAGTTTTTCGTAATCACAATGAATTTTCGCACATAAATTAGCGCATTATAACTGCAGCGAGGTAATCGCTTCTTTTTTTGTTAACGTTGCTGGTCAGATTTCTATATGGGTTTTTATGGTTTCATGTAAAGTATACGCCGGGTGTGGCCCGACTTTTTGCGGATAGTTTGGCTGGTATTTGTGCATATGCGGTGAAATGCATTTGTTTATATTGCGGCATTCAACCGCAATTGAGCATTTGGAGCAAGCTCAGCGGAAGCCATAAATGGACATTTAATGTGCCTGTGCAATATAATCGTAATGCCCTTAACCCAAACCTAACCCATTCATATATGCATTAATATATCCATTCGGACAGCGCATTATCGTTCATATTTTATTTGAAGAGTTAACAACACACAAAATAATTATTAGTTAAATTATACGCTGTGGCATTTAATGTTTATGTTTATGTTTGTATGAGCAGTTGAAAATAAATACAGCATAGTTTATAAAAATAATATTTATGTGGCATTAATTATGCTTGTTTATAAATTAAAATTTATGTTTATTTATTTTTTTTAATAACCTTTGAAATAAGTGAAAGTGTTGTCAGGCTGTGTGAACGTTGGAGTAATACTCGCTCGCAGTTTAAAATCGTCAAATATATAAAGAAGTGTTGTTTAGAGCTATCGCCAGCTTAGCTTGGTTTTAGTATAATATCAATCAAATAATGCTGTGGGATCAGGTTGGATCAGGTTAACCATCAGCCTATGCAGTTTAGGAGACTCTGTGAGACATATTACGAGACTTGACTTGACAAATGATATTCTTTTTTTTAATTAATGTTTTATTTGCAATCTGTCTTATACTAAACAAAAAGCAAATGTACTAAAATAAACAGTAACTAACACATAACCGGATGGATTGACCTCCAATGAGATTAGTCCACATATTTACATATTTACATTTCTAGTTAGCTCTATTCTCTATTTGGCAAGTCTGGAACGTGATATCTTTCTAGAAGTCTAGAAGCTAGAACATTGCAGTGGTCATGTAGCCTATTTAAATATCTTTCTGCGCTTTTTTGTATTTCCCCTTTGACAAGAGGAAGTTTGAGATCTTTATGGATGTCAAAGTTTGTCATATACCAAGGAGCACCTGTTATTGTTCTAAGGGTTTTTGACTGGTAACGCTGTAGTATCTCGATATTTGACTAGCTGGCTGTTCCCCAGAGCTGCAACGCGTAAGTCCATACAGGTTTTAGGACGGGCTTATATAGCCGTATTTGGTTTTCAAGGCTAAAACTAATATACTTCATTTAATTTATTAACAGCCATCAAAAACTATAAATAAAATAAGTATATATATAAATATTTATTTACATATACAGAATTTATATATATATTGATATATATTTAACAATTGCATTTTAGGCATCTGTTAAATAATTGAACATAGCTTGAAATTAAGCTGACTTAAAAAGCTGAAAATGTTAAGCCCATGCAAATTATATGTAATTTGATATAATCCCACAAAATTTCTATTGATTCAAGAGCTGAGTTTTATTCATTTAAAAATCTCAAGTAGAATTTCTGATGGCCATCAAGGAAGAAATATGAGGGCTTGCCTTTGTGTTAGCTGGGACTCTTATTGTTGTTCATTTGTAGTTTTGTGTGTTTGCTCAGTGTTTGAACGCTTAACCTTTTTTTGTTATTTTAATTAAAAAATTTGCCTTTTGCTGCACTGAAGGCACTGGGACAGGACAGGGTAGAGCGAACGGTTGCTGAGATTAAAATCAATGTTCTGGTTGCGTTCAGTGCAGGCAGTTTGTCAGGGCCAGGCCTGGCTGAAGGATGCTGCAAAAGCATTCAGCACAGTGACATTGGGACCAAAGACTGGCAAGTTGGCGAAGGGCGGCATGCGTACAATAAATTTCATATTGCCATAGGACATAAAAGGGCGTGTATAATATGCAAACACAATCAACGCGTCAGGACAGTTGTGTTAGCTGCACACGCACTGCGGGGGCCAAAGGGAGAGAGAGAGAGACAGAGTGAGGGAGAGAGAGTGGAAGGGGTTGAGCGAAAGGACTCGCAATGAAAGAAAGACGCCGGCAAGCATACACACGCGCCTGCACACATATGACAATTCGAACACACACACACACACAGATGCTAACAACTAACTGTAAAGCTAAACTTTGAAGTGCCACGCAGCCACATATTGTATATGAGTATGTGTGTGCGTGTGTGTGTGTGTGTGCGCATAAAGCAAAGCAATATAAAAGGAAATAAACCGGCGACAGCGCTGCCAGGCAGCTCGACTGAATATGAGCAGAAACTAAACGAAAGCATATAAAAAAAAAAAATGAAGAAGAAGCTGAAAAAAAATAAGAAGCAAGAAAGTATATATAAACATATAGATATACATATATATATATATACTATATACATACATATATATATGTATATAATACAGAGAGAAAAAGAAAAGTTTTTTATGTGGAGACGTGCAGAAATTTTTAATTTGCGGTTTGCCACTGCTGCTGCTGCTGCTACAGCTGCAAATAGAAAGAAGCAGCAGGGCAAGCAATGGCGGCCTTTATTGCGTGGCCCAGCAGTCAGAGCCCCAAATGTAAAGCCAGTTGGCAGCAGAAGGGAGCTAAAGAACTGCTCTGCCGCTTATTATGATTTACATATTTTCTATGGCCAGCGGCTGACTTCGAGTGCTGTAGACGCACGCACACACACACACACTGGCAGCTCGCAGCAAATGTGAGCTTTAGATTGTAATTAAAGTTCACGAGGTCAAAGCAAAGCTGACTGCCAACATCGATGGACCAGTTGCTGCAGCTGCTGTTGCTGCTGCTGCTGCCGTTGGCAAGTTGCATTGTTGCAGCTGCGGGCTTTGGCATATTCATAGCATACACTCAGGCGCGCCATGGCACAATATCCTTAGCAGCAAACGAGTTAAGTGCACTCTAAAATATGTGGCGTTGAGTCCTGCAGACGCAGTTGCGACTCAAGCCGTGGCACGCAACTCCAGAACAGAACTCAGAGCTCAACTATGTGGCGTACATATACAGCCAGCCAGCGTTAATAGGAGTAAGCGGAGCTGTAGTTGGGGCTATGTGAAGTCGGTGCAGACTTCACTGTGGCAGCAAATGCAGGCGCAGGCAGCTTCCGCATCTTGTCTGTCATTTGCATATTTAAATTGCAGTCGGCAGATTGTCATCAGCGTCGTTTTAAATGTTGATAAATGCGCGCCATAATTTAATGTCTGCCCTCACTGTCTCTATCACCCACCTTCTCTCTCTCTCTCTCTCTCTCTCTCTCTCTCTCTTTCTCTCTCTCTTTGTCTTTTTCTTTCTTTGTAGTGCAGTTTTTGCATGGCCCACACGGCGTATGCGTAACATGCGGCAGCTGCCAACGCCAATGCCTTGCGCCATGATTAATAAACTTTTTCGCAGCTTCATGTTTGGCCGCTAAATAATTTTTAAGTGAATTTGCGTATTGAGTCTTAAGTGTGCATAAATTGATTCACTGATTAAAGTCAAGTGGAAGATTTCCGTTTTGAATGAGATAAGTTGAATGCCCTGATTTCTTATTTGTTTATAAAATCTTTCATTACAAATATTAGCTACTCTGGAAGGGTGCGTTTTCTATTTTAGTTTACAAATAATATAGAAGACGACTTGATGTTTTCTATAGAAAAATATAAGTATAATATATTTTAAATATATTGTATAAATATTTAATATATTTTTTCAAATTATCAGAACAGTTCTTTATCCCCCTGCTAAAATGTGTGTTAGATAAAGTTCATATTTAATATTTTTTTATATTTTTTTTGTAGCAAAAATCCTAACTAAATTTCATACTGAATATTTTGTTATAATTTTTATCAACAAAAATGTTCTTTCTTTTAGTCACAAATATAGTTTAGTTAAATTTCATATTCAATATTTTTTTACACTTTTCAACCATGTTTTCTTTTTAGATCAAGTTTTCTTATGACAACCCAAATATATTTTATATTTTATTTATTTTATATTAAGTTTGATATCGTGAAAAACTATAATAAAATATTTACTTTAATCATATAAAATACTATAAGTATTTATAACATTTAATAAGAGCTAGCCATAAGATAAAAATATATATACAAAAATTTAGTCAATTTTGTTTAGTAAACAATAATATAAATTATGTTTTAATGTATATAAAATATTTATTTATTTTAATTTTTTAATGATTTTAATAAAAACATATAAATTAGCAAAAAAAAATTCTTAAAGCTGCACTTTTTCATAGTATTAATAATGTTATATTTTACGCAGAATCTGCTGCGTAATTAACTTATATAACTTTATAGTTAAGCTTTTTTTATATTTTTATATATCTCAAATACTAAGTTCACTTATCCAACTTTCTATTCACAATCCTGTTTAACAACTTATAAAACGACTAAATTCCATAGACAAGGCCATGCTGGCACACAAAATGTTTATGCCACAACATTGGCTCAGGGTATAAATGCTATATCATTAGCCATTGCAGATCAGTGAATGCAAAACAATCGACTGTCAAATGCTGCGCTTGACAGAGCACCTCTCCACACTCCATCTACCCCCACCCCCCTCTCTCTCTCTCACTCTTCTGCTCTATCTACTCTAAATGTCTCATCGTCGACTGACTGCCTGCCTGCCTGTTGGCAAAATGTGCTTGAAAAATTATGCAGTTATTTTGCTTGGTCCTTGGGCTCTTATTTAACACTTGGCTGGAAAAGCGAGCAACATAACGAAAGAAAAAAAAAAAAAGAAAAAAATAGATGGAAAGTAGGGAGAAAAAAGTGTCGTCACGTCACAAAAAGCATTTCAAGCAGCAAAAATTCAACACTTTGTTAAAATGTCAAATGAAACATGTCATTTATCATGCCGGCACTGGCACTTACAGTTGCCAGTTGGCCCCACCCCCCTTCTCTTACTCACCCCCCCAGTCGAGTGCATATATCCTGTGCGCTCTCTTATCTGTTTTAACAAGCGTTACACTTTCAGCAAATACGTTTATGCCCCTCGCGTAGAGTACGACAAACAACCGCACGCTGTTCCGGCTCTTCCGGTTGGCATTTCTTTTGCTATCCGCCCGGACGAGTCTCTCGCAGCTAACAGCAACAGCAACAGTAACAGCAGCAGCAGCCAGCCAGCCTCTACTAGGAGTAAGCAAGTCCTGGGAGCAGCCAGTTTGCCATTGCCGTTGCCGTTGCGATTGCCGTTGACATTGCTTAAGTGCGGGTCCAACCTTTTCGCACTCGAACGCAGCGTCGAAACATTTTCAGTGGTAATTTTTAGAATACTCTTAAAAAAGGAGCATTTAGATATTTTTGATAATGATGTAACTGACTGAAAGAGAGTTTTCTTTAAGTCTGAAAATTATGTCCTTAAACTATTCTCTTCTTTGTATAACTTTTGAATCAAATCTTTTTAAGATTAGATTTAGATTTTAGATTTCCTCTGTTTTTATAATTCCTAAATATTATTCAAATCTTTTTTATATATATATATATATATACAATATAGAGAACAAATACTATAGCTCTATAGAAAAATATATATCTCATAGAAAAACTAACCATATCACATAGATTTGTTTAAGAAACTCTTGTGAGTTCTCAAAAAAAATATCTTTTTTAAATGCAAAATTAGTAGAATGTTTTACATATATTAAAAAATATTATTTCAAATTTTTGTTTATTATTTTAATTTTTTTTTTTAATTTTTTTATAGTAACCAAAAGTAGAAAAATTAATTTTAATAATTTTTTTAAAAATATTAAATATTCTCATTCAATATACCAACCCTGGAGCATTTTTGGCTTAAACAAAAAGCTCTTCTACTTCTAGGGTATCGAAACGTCCTCCATTCAAAGCCAACTGTTCTATGCTGTTTTTTTGTTTGTTAGTTTCTTTTAAGTGTACATGAGCAGCGAAATGCCAGCTAAAGGCGCCAAGCAAAGGCACAAAGGCACGCCCACTCACAGGCACACATAGGGAATATACACACACAGTGCTCGCTGAAACTACACGTACCGCAGTCAACATTCAAGCAGCTGTTGTTACAACACACGTGTGTCTGTATGTGTGTGCGTGTGTTTGCAAACCCGCGACAAGGCATTTAAAATTGAAACAAATTGTGAATGATGCTGCGCGAGAGAGAGAGAGAGGGAAGAGGGCAGTGTGAAGAGTGTGGCACAAGGCGAGCAGCAACAGTCGCAGTCGCAGTCGCTGTCGCAGGCACAGCCACAGCCTTGGCGCTAGCTGAAAGGATACCTTGTACGTTGCGAATATCCTTTAGCTGTCGGTGTAGCTTCTGCTGCTCTGTTTGTTTCTGTAACTCTCTTGACGATTTGCTTTATTGCTGTTTGCTTTGTTCACCCCATACAAAGCAGGCAAACACCATAAATATGTACATGATACATGCCACCTGCCACATGCCACATGCCGCATGCCACTTGGCAGCATATGCAAGTGCAAACTCTAACTCTAACTCGGACTTGCTTAATTGGCGAATTTAGATTACACAATTTCCAGCTGCAAATCTGAAAAACATGCTCCAAATTCGTGAATATTCATGAGCAAACGCGACTTTCTAATCAGCCCAAAGGCGAAACATGACAAATTGCATAACAGATACCTGAGTGTGTGAGTGTGTGAGTGTTTGAGTGTGTGTGTGTCGGAGTGTTAAAGTGCAAATGTTGACTTGGCACATTTGATATACAACTGCAATATATTTTATATATATATGTATATATAAACCTATGTTATATTTTGTGTTTATTTGCCTAACTTGCCAACTTTGCTGTGGCAATGACAGGTGCTAAAAAGTTGAGAAGAATAAGGCTAAAATGTTTACAAAAGTTGCAACAATGCCAAAAACAAAGGAAATTGTTTATCAACAGCGTTCAGCTTGGGTTTTAAGTCAAAAATATTTGCCTGTATATTTTAGTTACTTTTATAATTGGAATTCATAAAAATAGTAGTCGGTTTACCTATTACGTTATGAATTTGCGCTTCTTTTACAGAAAATATTGCCAGTAAATATTTTCGTAAACAAAAAGCGCTAGATTTTATTTCTAGTCAAAAACTGGAAGATATTAAACTTGGCTATATAAGCCCAGTTGTAGAACGACAGGAAATGGCAGTGGCAGACATGGCAGTGGCAGACATGGCAGTTGCCATGAAGCATATATATTGATGATCGGGACAATGAGCTGAGTGACTCTAGATCAGCTTTGTCTGCCCTTGTAGATATCTATATGTGTGTTTGTCTAGAATATTTAAATTAAAAATATATATTCCAAAAAAATGTTAAGGTTTTTGTATACTTCTTTTTTGTATGTACAATTATGTTCTAACTATGTCTTAACTAAATGTTGGGATGTTTTCCCAGAACTATCTTTTAACTAGAGACACCAAATTATGTGTATAATTTCTTGTAATTTTGTTAGATTTATTGACCTTAGATCGACCTTAGATATTATTATAAAGTTACAAATCAACAAGGTTCAACATAATATAAAATATGAGCAGGTTGTCTTTTTAGCTTTTTCAAGAACCTTTCGATTCGATCATCTACAGAGTTGTCAATTTGTTTGGTAATCAAAATTTTTGCTTATTGATATTTGTGTCCTCTTGTTCACCCAATCTCCCAATGAAAACATGAAAACCTTCTCATGATATGAGAATTTGACCAAAGTTGCTTCCATAAGTTAAGATCTGAAAATTTGCTTACATCAGTTATTTAATAACTAGATTACCAAAGCGGAAGCTGTAAATGCAACCAGGAAACTCTATACAAGTAATGTGCTCGATACTTTTCTCATTGCAAGTTCCCTCTCCATTCTACCATTTCAGTCAAGCTGTCTCCGTATCATCATTCCTAAAAATAAGTAAAAATTATTTTATTCTTTTCTACAAATTTTAATATTTTTAATTTTCAAATTTAACTTTTACATTTTTAATATTTTATACTCCATTTTTCTATAGCCTCAAAAATTTCGCGAAATTTCCAATAAAAAACTGATCTTTGACCTTTACCTAAATTTAGTAGGTTGAAAATATGGCCATCGCAATGCCACAACACAGATTTTTTTACTATCAAAAAGCTGCCAATAGGCGTTGGCATAAAATATTAAAAAAATAACCTTCTCTTCTCCATTTTCGAAAAGGGAAAAGAAAAAAGCAAATGGAATATGCACTATCGCACATTTAATGCACTTCAAATTGACAAGTAAAACCGCAAACATTTGCTGACCCCGAAAAAATTGCAAAAGCCCAGCTGAAAAACGCTTGACCAATAAACCAAAAATTGCCCAGGCCAAAAAGTAGAGGGCAAGCAAACCCCCAATGCAGCTACAGTTAAACTGTTGGGGGAAAAAAGCCACCAAAAGGAACTTTAGTGGGGCGACTATAACATTCGAAACGTTTTTCTTTTATTTGTTATTTTTGTTATTTTTTATTTTTTTTTGGATGGAAATGTGTAAACATTTGAGGTGGCAGGAGGCAAACGCTAAAAACGTTGAATGCCGCAAATAAAGCGCAGTGGCACGCAGCGTGCGGCTGCATTGAAACAAAGCCAAGCCATAAAAATAAATATAAATTTAACAATTTCTTTTGCCACTTTAGCCAACGTTTTTCTTTTTTTTTTTTTTTGCTGGCCAAGGTGGTAGGTTGGGGGGTGGTGAGGGGGCGTGGCAACACGTATACGCAATGTAAACGTTGCCAGGTTCCAAATTGTCGCAACGGCAGCAGCCGCCACGCCAGGTGGCATTCAGTCAGCCAAAAAACAGAAAAAAAAAATCAACTGAAAGGTCGCTGTTCACCTGAAAGCTACGACATTGACGTCGACTGCGACTGCGACTGCGACGGCGACGGCGACGGCGACAGCGACAGCGGCAGCGACAGCGGCAGCGACAGCGGCAGCGACCGCGACTGCTGAATATGGTGCAAAGCGTTCGCATGCGTTTTTATGAATTATTTCATAATATATTTTCGAGAGCGTGTCTTTTATTTTTTCCTGAGCATTTATGCCAGAGACAACACGTTGCGGCCCGGGACTGACCAGTTGACAGCGACACCTGCACCACCAAACCACCAACAAAAAATAAAATAAGAAAAGAAGCTGCTGCAAAAGGAGCCACTGGACAATGCCCAAATTTAACGCTGCATTGACTTGGCTGTTATGCAGCAATTCGCTTAGCTTTATAGCTGCAACAGATACCCTGTAAAAGTGCATAAAATGCTGAGTGAAGAAGAAATGTATGTGAATGCTGCTTAAGTTGTACATGAAAAAATATTGTAAAAGATATATTGATGCTGAGTTCAAAGATAGGAAAGAAATTCTTCGGAGAAAAGTTAATTTGTGTATTAAATTTCATTTGTTTCTTTTTTGATTTCATTAGAAAACAAGAATAATCACAATGGGCATCAATTGTTATGTGAGACAAGCAAGGTGAGAGATAAGAAACATGCCAGCCAAATAAATTCGCAGTGTTCATTCAACTTTGCAGACGCTGAATAAGATACGTTCATAGAACAAGATACAAGTCCGCAACTCAGACAAATATCTGTGGAAAACGTTATCAATAACAATTGAGACAATCAGTGAATAGAAACTCAAATTTAAAAGCTATACAAATAAACACTTCAATGTTCATTATATTACTTATGTAATATATTAATATATCAATATATTTATTATCTTACTTATTCACTATTCGTTAATGAAATATAGACTTTAATTACTTTACAACAATCATTAAATTAGAAACAAAAGTCAATAACTATTAAGTGCTTTTTCCTAGAATCTTGTAGAATCTACAACTCATAAATATTGTAGTTGATATTATTTATCGTAAGTTTACAATGCGAGAATTTATTTCTTATCTAAAAGTCCAAAGCCTTGACTTTAACGCATGTGTAATACCAGCAAATGCCATCTATATTCAAGGGAAGATAAGATAGCTACAGAAAAGCGATAAGTGATAGATACAGCAAATACAGCTGTAAGGCAACTGTAAAGCAACAGCTGTAAAGCCACTGCTGTAGAGCAATTGTAAAGCAACAGTTGCAAGACAACTGTAGATCGACTGTAAAGTAACAGCTGCTAGTCAACTGTAAAACAACAACTGTAAAGCAACGGTAGAGAATCTATAAAGCAACAGCTGTAAAGAAAGCCACTGCTGTAGAGAAACTGCAAAGCAACTGTAAAGAAAAATCTGTAAGTTAACTGTTAAGCAACTGTTAAGCAAAAATTGCAAAGCATATCTGCTTTAAAATGAACTTTCTTTGTAATATATATATGTATATATTTAATAAATATATACTTTGTATTGCTTTCATGCTCAAACGCCTCAAACAAATTTAAATACTCGACAATACTGCCAGATACTTTTCATACAACTCATCAACATGCCTTGCTTTCACGCTCTTTTACAGGGTATATATATAAAAAAACCTGACAGCAGACAGGCTTCGGCGTGGTTAACGCTGCGGTTTTTATTCATTCCATTGTGCGCTTGAAAGCCAGGCAACACACACACACACACACACACACCCACACGCACACACACACACACCCACACCCACACACGCACACACGCACACACGCACACACACACACAAGCAGTATTGTATATGAACTATATAGATATATACTCGATATGCCGCACACAGGAGCAACGCACAATGCAAATATTTAAATTTAATTAACTATATTTACAAACAGCGCGGCGCTGGCTATTAAACTGCCCGCACGCACATGCCAAATGTTTGTTCTAAAACTTTGCGTCAATCAAATCGAAGAAGAAAGCGAAACAACAACAACAACAACAGCAGCAGAAGAAGATGATGAAAAAATGGCCAGCCAAGTGGATTTTTATGCTCACGCAAGCGAAGCTGACGAAAAGTGCGAGATACCCTGTATAGTAGCATAGCTGAAGTGGGCTAGTTTGACTGAGAGTTGTAGTGGAGTTGGAGGAAGTTGAGGAAGAGTGTAATGGAGAGTGTGATGGAAGGTGTGATGCAGTAAGTGAAAGCTTAGCAAGCGCTGTAGATACCCTGTATATGGAGAATGTGTGCTGTAGGGTTGCTTAACTAAGAGGTATTCCATTTTATGTTGAGGTTGAATAAGAGAGTAAGGCAGAGCTGTCCAGCTGAATGAGCTAAGAGATATGCAAGCCTAAGAAATACCTTAGGCAGATTACATTTAACTGGGGTATGCGGGACTAAGGGTTCCCGAATGAGTGTTATAGTATGAGTGTGAAGATACCCTTTAATGTATGAGCCACAAAGTCTTATAAAACAACAGGGTATACAGATGGAACTTGAGTCTAAACTATGTTAGCTTGTAAAAGACACCCTTTAGAGGGGAGTTGGGAACATTTGGTTTATCGAAACTCAGTTAGTTGTTAAACATAGACGTTAATAAAGTGAATATATATTTATGAGAAGTCAGACAAGAGAATCTATTTATATATTGTAGATAATATGATAAAGATGATGTGATATGGATGATATGATATGGATATATCAAATAGATGTGAATATGATGATTTGTAATAGATGATAAAATAACTTATATTTTATGTGATATATATGACATGATATATGTATTGTATATAGTAGATGATATGAAGACAATTTAATATATTTAAATGATATAGATTCTATCATATACATATAAACTATGATATGATATGTGATACCATATGTATGATGTGAAAAAGATGATCTGATATACATATACATATATGAGATATATTTATCACATAAATATATTATATATTTAAATGATCTATATATATAGACAAAGCGATTTAGATTCTATCATGTATATAAAATGATATTCATAAGTTTCCAATCAACTCACTAATATACTCCTTTTCTGTCAAGTCAACTGCTGCGCACACACATTTAACTAAGACTTACACTGTAACAAAAGAAACCATCAACAAGATCATAATTATTACATTAAATAATATCATCAATCATGCTTAATCCAAAAATGTATGTCAGCCACTCAATAACAACTGCTACAGGGTATACACCGGCAACTACTGCAGCAGAGTTAAGCTCTTGTTCGCAGCATTTTATTTTTTTACGACTTCTTATCTATCCATTTATGTTCCATCACTAATTTAGTGCCACAAAAGGAGTATCTAAAAGTGGCACACAATTGAGGAAGAGGGGTGGGAGAGAGAGGGGGGGGGTGAAGAGGAGAGCGAGAGAGAGAGAGAGGATGTGCAGAGTTTAGTGCCACATGCACAAAGGATCTACGGAATTAGCATTAAAATCAAATGCAGGATATATGGGTTAAATGGGCGGGCAGTCAAAGAGTGTTTAACAAATAGGAAAATGGGTGGAAGAGGGTAGTGGGTAGAGGGAAGAGGACAAGGGGTAGTGGATAGAGGGAAGCGGGCTGCGAGCAACTGGCTTTGCCTCGGCTATGGCTACAGCTGCTGCTCAACTATTTCTATTTTTTTTGTGGATATTTCGAAATCGTAATACATCCGTTCGCATACACATCCCTATGCACACACACACCCCTACTCATACACACACACACACCCCTACTCATACACACACACACACACACACACACACCCAGTAAGCAGACCCAGCGCATTTGCTTAACTCAAAACTGTAACGGAAACGGAAATAAATGCTGTCAGCATTTTATTTGTTTGTGAGTGCGTGATTTTCATATGCCTACACCCAAACAAACAAACAAACAACAAGCAGAAAAGGGCCCAACAATAAAAAATAAAGAATGTAAGAAAAGAAAGAAAGGCAAAGGCTAGGAAAAAGGGGGCGCAAAAAACGAGAGAGAAAGAAAGTAATAATAAACGAGTGAAAGACGCAGCCGGAAAACGGAAAGCGACTTAGCCACAGCAAAAATGGTTCGTGGGTGGTTAGCTGGAGCTGGAACTGGAACTGGAACTGGATCTAGTTCCATGTCCATTGCCCAAGGCGTCATTTGCGGAAATGGCTTTTATAGTTTTGCAGTTTAGCTGTGTTTTTTATTTTCCCCCAAAGCTTGACATAGTTTTATTAGATTTCATTTTGAGCAGCAAAATAAAAATACACAAAAAATAAACTTCATTTCGCAGCAAATGCCATTTGCAGTAGAGCAGCGCAGAGCACCCCTAACTCAACTTCCTAAAACCATATCTCTCTATGTATCTGTGGCGCTAACTCGCTTCGCTGTTAAACTGCAATTGATTTCGAAATTAAAGCCAGTTAGCAATGCCATAAAAAACAATTTACACTGTGTAAATAGCAAACATAGTCAAACAAAGGCAAGTTTGAGCTTGGTTGATGTACTCTAAAATACCCTGTACATTGGTGAAGGTAGTTAATAGCAGATCAAGTAACTTTTTTGTGTTGGCTTCAGACAATTTTTAACGTTTCGCAGCCTATTTCAAGCTATTCAAGCGCTCTTCAAATATTTTGTTATCGATATAAATGCTTTTTATCGACTTATCGATAAATATTTTGAATGTAATTTGATTATTTTATGGTTTTTAATATTTTTATTTTAATATTTTTAATTACAGGGTATATTATTTGGTATATTATTTGAAGTATCAACTATCTTCTTTTTTTTATGGTTAATCACAAACTTTATTGAACTTTTGAACTTTATTGAACTTTTGACTCCAACAATTTTAATATTTTTAATTACAGGGTATATTTTTAGTGTCGTTATATATTTTAATTATCAATCATCATATAGTTTTTAGCTAATTTTCAATTTGAAGCGCTTTACAATTGATAAAACTTTAAAATATTTTTTATCGATAACTATTATTGTTTTTAATACTATTGAATCCATGTTTAATCGATATATCGATTAAAGCACTGCCAAAACTTGCTCGTCTTATATTATTTTATAATATATACTCAGCTGTCGCACTTCAATTGAATATATAAATTTCCTTTACTATTTTAATTATTTTTTACCAATTTTATTTATTATTTGCATTATTTAAAAAGTTTCAAAAATTAATCGAGTTATCGATTAAAGCTGAATATAAAATAACAAACTTGATTGCCTCAGCAGAAATAGAAAAATGAAATTTTAACTTTTCAGCTCACACAAATTCTGACTTTCGCTTCATTTAGCCAAACTACCCTATTTGCTATAAATTACAGGGCATCTTGTTTCGCGTGCACAGTGCCACTGGAAACCTGTGCCACTTTGTAACCATAATAATACTTTGCTATTGTTTATCAGCTCTGATGTAGAGCAGCTCAGCCAACGAGGCGACGATGACGTTGCATTGCCCAAGCGCATAAATAACTATAAATGTGTGTGTGTGTGTGAGTCTAAGTGTGTGTGTGTGTGTGTAGATGCTGGTGTAATGGTCGAGCAGTGCGCACTGCCTTTGGCCACTCAATAGACACACACACACACACAACAAACAAAGAAAAATATTGCTTCCGGTCTTTGTTTTCATAAATTACGCCGCATAAATTCCGCATTCAATCGTGTGTGTAAAAGGCAGACCCAAGAGCTATGGCTAGGACATGTATGTGTGTGTGTGTGCAAGTCCTGCTGTCCTTTTTAACTTTACGATGGTTTTATTTACTTAGACGCTGGGCGCGTGTTTGCGCTTATGTTTAACCCGGCATCTACAATTCAATTGATTTTTAGCCCATTATTTGTTAAGTACGCCATGGCCCAACACTTGGGCCAATTATAATGGTCAAGCTGCTGCTGCTGCTGTGTGTGTGTGCCTGTGTGTGTGTGTGTGTGTGTGTGTGTGTGTGTGTGTGTGTGTGTGTGTGTGTGTGTGTGTGTGTGTGTGTGTGTGTGTGTGAGCTGCTGCTAAATGTGCGTCAGGTGGCAAAGTTTAATAATGAAACACATAAATTGACAAAGGTTAGCGGCAAAGCCCCAGTCCAGAGCCCCAGCCAGAGACAGCGCCATTCACCAACTGTTGTTAGCCTCATAAAGTGGGCGAGCAGACACGCCCACTTTTTGGCGTCTGCTTCATTATATTGTATATGTGTGTGTGTTTGTGTGTTTGTGTGCAGGACTTTGATTTGGACAGCAGCAGCAGCTGAAGGCGGCAGCTAAGTAAAGCAAAGTCAAAGCCCTAAATAACTGCAGGTGCTTCGCCAACACTCGCTCTCTCTCTCTCTCTCTCTGTCCCTCTCTCTCTCTCTCTCTCTCTCTGTGTGTGTTTGTGCCCAGCTGTTTGGCTTTTCAATTTTATGTTCGACTAAGTAAATTAGCAGTTAGTTTATTAAAAATGTTTGTGTTAAATGTTGAGCCCCGTTGCAGACTTTGAAAACTTGCACATAGATACCCTGTCATTAATAGGGTAGGTCTAGTAGGGTAGTTGGGAAAAGAAGTTCTAGCTGAAGTAGAGTTAATTGTTAAAGTATATGTATGCGACATCTGTTGGTCATAAAAATAGTAGTGCGACTGAATATACAGCTGTGGTCATGAAAATAGTAGTACGACTGATATGTTGCACAGCAAATTTTTGTGATAAACATAATGTTTTGAAAGCAATTTGAATATATATTTTTTTCTAGGACAGCTTACGAAGGTGAAATACAAGTAGAATACTTAACAACCTTAGTTCAATTAATTAAAAAATTCGGATCTACAATTGCGCTTAGTGAAACTGAAAAATATTTCAATAGTTTACTAAGGCGTATACTTGATATTCATAAGGATAGGCGAGGAAATTATATATTTCAAGAATTGGGAAAAGAGTGTTCTTTATTGTTTGAGTTATCCAGCGCCTTGAAATTTTGCTTTTCATAATTTTTTTAAATATAATAGTTTTAGCATCCAAACCTATTCAGATGAGCCAAAAATAAAAAAATGAAATTTGATAAAAATAATAAAAATATTATTGAATCAAAACTCTCAGAACAGAAACGTTTTCTCAGCATAAATGACTAATTTGTTTATATAACAAAATTTATTTTAATCAAATCGGAGTTTTCGTTGAAGAAATATAACTTATGAAACTTTCGAAAATGTCAAACCTATTCAGTTGAGCGGCAGTGTATATATAAATATATGTTAATTTTAATAATCATATCGAATTGTATTCAAATTTTGTTGTACATCCCAGTCGCACTACTATTTTCATGACCACAGCTGCATTTACGAGGGTAGTCTTAGAAATTGCAATTTCAATATCTTCCCAGTCATATATAATATTATATGTATGCCTCAAACAACCCTCTCAATATACCACTCTATATGCCCACCACACTGGGTATCTACTAGTCGTCCACTCCCCATTTTAGTTTCCTTTTTATACTAAATCCAATTAAAATACTTTGGCAATGGCCGCAAAGTTAAGCCTTGAACAGCGCCTGGAACAGACGCTCGCTCACAGTCCATAGTTGACCTCATTTCTCTGTTGACATTGGCCATATTGTGACGCTTACGGCCATATGGTGACTGCTCACTGGGTCCAAGCTCTCACGCCCCCTGCCCCGCCCTGGCCACGCCCCTTGCCCAACAGCTTGACAAATTTGCGTCTAATCTGAGCATTTTGCATTGACTGAAACTAAGTGAACTCCTGGACTGACACTTTGGCTGGAACTACAATATGCTCAAGCACTCAAGCACTCAAGCAGTCAAGCAGGTCACAGCGAAGTGAACTCTGACCGCATCAAATATATGTATGTATGAATGCGAGGTTGGTTTCATAAATGATTGTATTTATAAATAAAACAGAATTTAATATGACGTTTTATAAGCTGGTGTGACCAGTTTATGCGATCAGCTAAATGCCTTTGGCTTTAAATACTTTAAATACCTAAAATACTAATTGTAATCAGCGCTTAATAGATGCGAATTTACATTAATTGTGCGAATTAGTGACACAATACAAAAAGTACTAAAAATGCACACGTTTCTGTGTTGTGTTAAATGCCCAAAAACTAAATACTATAATCAGTGTGCTGCGCGTAAGCCGAAATGCGTTGACTGCGACGCTGGCAGAGGACAAGTGCAAAAGAAATTTATATATGTACTACATACGCATGCATGTATTTATGTAAGCGCGACTCTTGCGCTCCCACTCGCGCATATGGCGTGTTGCACAAGGATAGGTACAGAGAGGCAGAAAGAAGTAACGGTTAACTTGCGCGTTAGTTTCTTGTTGTTTCTTTTGTTTTCTTAAGTCGTCATTAGTTTAGTGTGAAAATTAAGTGCGAAGGGTGAAGTGCTGCGGCAAAGAGTTATACAATTTTTGTTTGTTTTTTATGGTGGTATTTAATAAGAGATATAGAAAAGTGATATAAAATTGTGTTGTTTAATAAATCTTCATGGAATTTAACAACAAATTTAAAGGTAAGCTTAAAGCAGCTGTACATACATACATACATACATACATACATACATATATATTTTCTTATGCATGTGTCTGCTTTTCAAGCGTGTATTATACGTACACACACACACACATACACGCGTGCACACACGCATACACAGACACACACAGCCACATACACAAAGCTAAGCCGATCAGCGTTTGCTTGGCTTAGCAGCGCTGCTTGCTTGCAAGAGAATGCCTAAGTTAACAGCGGCTGTGCCACTTAACAGTGCCTGTTCAACTTAAGAGCGTCTACATTATGCAGTTACTTAACATGCTGTAACATGCACTGCTAATTCTGATGAAAATGTAAACTCAATTAGCCTTTACATTTTAATTAACAGAACAGTTTCTTATCAGATTTTAGCTTAACATTTTGCTTTTATATGCCAGCCAAAAGCAACTTTCTACATTTAAAATAGACTTTTATTTAACATTTTCATTTTGTTGCTTAAAATAACTTTGTAAAGTTTTTACAATTCAATTTATACGCAGATTTCAATTTAATTTTAAGTTCAATTTAAGCAAATATTTTGAGCCTAAATTGATTACTATAAAAAGCATTTCGTAAAAATTACAATAAAAATTTAAGCACACGCCATAAAACAAGGACAATGCGTAGACAAAAGGCGCATAAAAATAAATATTTATTTTTATTTAGCTATGCCTAAGACCACTTCAAGCGCACCACGACATCAATACTGGAATATTTAGATATGCATTTATTCATTAATGCGAAGGGCCTCAACAAAGGAATTAAAAGTAAATTGCTTAAGCTTAAATTTGGTGGTCCGCAAAAGTCTAGACCAAATAAATCAAGATACAGCTGAGTTCATTAAACGTTGAAGATATTTCTAACAAAAATATTCCTGGCTAACCTGTGGGTAAGTGTGTGTGTGTGCATGCGTTTGGGTCAAGTTGACCAGAGTTACGGTAATATTTACACATTATCAATCAACATCAAAATCGAATTCGAGTGCCTCTCCACTTGAGCAAAGCAGCTGCTTCAAATATTCATGCAGGACATCTCTAGCTATGTCCCACACTTTCTCTCTCTCTCGCTCTCTGTTTCTGTAGTGCTTGAAGTGGTCATCAGTCCACAATTACCACACTTTATAACACTCGTAATACTTATCTATGGGGCTTACGATTGCCCCATTGCACTTCCAGCAATTGTCGCATGCAATTTTTATGATTGCTTCGCACTCGCTAGAAAGGATATCCTGTGTGGCTGCTGCTGCTGCTGCTGCTGTCGTGCTGCCCGTTGTCCTTGTGCAAACTATAATACTTCCGCTGGCATATTTGCATTTCCGTTTATATCTGCTGCACACATACATACAAACATATATATATATATATGGATATATATATGTGGATATGCATGTTTTTTGTTTGTTTAATGAGCTTCGTTTGCTTTTATGCTCCATGCAACCAAAATGGCTTAGATATGAGTATTTGCCATTTGGCCAATACCCAACAGACAACGGCACACTTCATTGCTGGCCATTATTGTGGTCAGCCAGCCAACCGATATTGGCCAGGTGGCAGTCCATTAAAATTATAATTGAAAAACAGCAAGCCCCAAGCGCATATTGTTGCCATTTATTGCACTGCTCAAAATATATAGCACGAAACACACATTAACTTGTGTTAATCTATATTAAATGTGATTTAAGCATTAACTTTAAAGACTTGTTAATAACATTTAATAATTATTTCGAGTAAGCTGAGGCAAAAGCATAAAAATCGTTATATAAATATATAGTTTTTTTTTAGTAAATTTTTTTAATATTAATATTTTTAAATAAATTTTTATATATATAAATATTTCTTTTGATGAGATATAATTGAAATGTGAAGTTTGTCCAAGTGCATTTGGCCTTTTGTTTGCAAAAGCTGCCTCGCACACAATTGTCGCCAATAATTTCAAGTCCCTAAGTCGACGGACTATCTATATAAATTTGTACAATATTTATGGAGGGTCATATTTATCAGTTGGGCCAAAGGGCTACAAGGATTTAATAGTTGATTTTGTGGTCGACTTGCTGCTAAGCATTTATTGCTTTATTACTTGGAAATACACTGGGTGGGGGCGGGGGCAAACTCCTAACTAGCCCGTGCGATGGCATGGGAAAAGGGGGTGTGGCATGTGTTGATTTCCATTAAAAGCGTTTGCATTAATGTATGGCGGCTGCGGCAATTTCTTGGCCTGGCTAATAGGATAACAAATGACAATTGTTGTTGATCGTCGTCATTTATTTTGATTTTCGGCCTAGCCAAAGTTGTAAGCCACAACAAATACACACACACACACACAGCGAGAGCATTGGCCATAATAATAATAATGGCCATATTTGGTTAAAGTAACTAAGCAGCTGACAACGACAACAGCTAATACGAGCAGAGCTGCCCCAAACCATCTGCACAACTCCCTGGGGCAACTTATGTGTGTGTGTGTTGTCTTCGTCCTTTGGCTAACATGAAATCCGCTTGTTGTCATGCGATTTGGCATTTTATTGACATCCACTGATTCTCAATGTGAAATTATGTGCCTAATGCCGCACACACAAAACCATATATTATGATGTCCGCAACTAAAGCGGAAACTATAGGAGAGAGCGAGTGTGAGGGAGGTTGGTGCTGGTGGCTGGTGTGGTGCAGAGTGGTTGAGATTTGACGCTGTCAATGAAAACTAATTGCCGCAAGCTTGTGGCAACTGCCAAGTTGAACAATTTACAGCTGCCGAAGAGTACATCGGGTGGCATTATAAATTGAAGACGGCATGCTTAAGCCTATCGAATATATAGTTTATATACATATATATAAGTATATATATATATTTAAGAGGAATTAAGAGCTTAAAAGCTAAATATATTTATGTCTTTTCCTGTGTTCACTTAGCTCACTTCAACGTTTTATTGTTGATAAAGTTTTTTAGGAAAAGCTACGATTTCTTGGTATCATGTAGCAAGATTTTTAGAAGTATTGTTTTTGATTTATGTGGGGAGCGTTCAATAACTTTGATGATTCGTATATTAGAGGGAACATTTCTTAATCTTTTTTCTACTCTTCATGAACTTGAATAACTTTGACAATTTGTGGACTATAGAGCAGCTTCATAAATCTTGTGTCTCATCCATTCTTAAGCTCTTAAGTTTTTCAGTTCTTTAGTTCTTCATGAACTTCAGGAACTTTGACAGTTCGTATGCTCTAAGAAATCTTTATAAGATCTCTTAGCTGATCTATTGTAGTAGAAGCTCTTACATTCTTAAGTTTTTTTACTTCTTCACTATAGCGAAGCTTCATAAGTCTTATGTGTGATCTAATCTTAAGCTTTTAAGCTCTAAACTTCTCTAGCACTTCATGAACTTCAGCAACTTTAACAATTCGTATGCTATACGAAAGCTTTTCTGAGGTATTCTTAAGTTCTTGAGTTCTTAACTTATTTAGTTCTTCATGTGTCTAAGCCCAAAGATGACTTAGTAAGAGAGCTAAAAGAACTCTATCTGTATATATGCACAGAAACAAAATTTGTTAAAGATTCAATTGGGTTTTTAATTTCTATTACCTAAAATATTAAATTACTTCCCTGTTTAAACAAATGTAAAAATTTTTAAGGTATTATATTAATTTTTAATATTTTTTTCATGCTTCAATCGTTAGGTCTAAGCAAACCCGTGTGGTAAGCGGGCTTAAGAATGCTTCCACAGCATTTCCCAGCTTGTCGTAAGAGGCGACTTATAGGGATTAGAGTAGCTCAAGCATTTGTTTTTAGCATTAAATTTAGGAAATGGGTCTGAGCAGACCAGCTAAGCATACAAGTTAAGATTGTAGTTGGATGTTGACTCAAGCTGTTATCATATATGGCAAGGCTATTGTCATAGGTTAGGAGTCTAGCTCAGGCTCAAGATAAGCAAACATAACTTGAAAACTAATAAATTCTCTTATGATAAGCCATATACCTATATGTGATATGAAATATATATGAGACATATAATTATCTCTAAAGGAAATAACAAACAGAATGATTACCTCACTTTTTAAGCAAGTATTCCAATTGACTACAAACTTTGTGCAGATAAAGATAATACAATTTTGTATGAATTTTCAGATAATTTATAATAATATTTGAGCCCAGTTAAGTTACTTTTCGCCACATAAAATATTCCATTCAAAAATTCAATTTGTCACAGTTTCTTATGACATATATTATATAGACTTTAGTCTGCTATGAAGTCTGCTTTCAGTAAGTGCAAAATTATAGCTGAAATCTCACAATTCCGAAGCAGTAACAAAATCGTTTTATAGGCCACACACATTCCACTTAACTGCAAGAGTATTTAAGCTTCCATCGACCACAAACAACTTTAGCATCTTATTAAACTTTGTTGCTTTGGTTGTTGTTGTTGTTGCTGCCTCTGATCTTTAGCTATATGCAGCATGTTCCATTAGCAGCGGAAAATTTAATTATGTGCAATGTGAATTTCTGCAATATTAACGAGATTGTTGTCTGGCACTGAGTGCCGACGAGTGGATCGATGTGAGGCAAAGACAGGACAGGAGGAGAAAACCAGAGAGACAGAGAGACATAGAGAGAGAGAGAGAGAGAGAGAGAGAGAGAGAGAGAGAGAGAGAGGGGAGAGAGAGCGAGTAGGGCTGCTCATCGAATTTAATTTCAAATAACGCACGCTTATACTTATTTACGTTCTTTTAAGACAGCCAAAGTCGATAATAGCAACACACCCCCCGCCCACAATCGGCTTACGTTGCGGGGCTGCTCTTGTGATGATTATGGGGCGCCATATGTTTCATCAGCCACGCCCAACAGCCAACAGCGCCTGCTACGCGCCCAGCCCGTCTCAAATACACGAAATTACATGTCAGGGCAGCTGCTCTAAGCACTTGAACACGGGTTTACTCAAGAAATTAATTTCCTTGGCCCACTAAAATCTAACGATAATGTGTGCAATTCGATAAGGTTTGCTAAACGTGGGCTGTATGTGTGTGTGCGTGTGTTAGATGAGTGTGGGCGTGGGAAATCCGCTTTGAAGCAGGCGATAAAGCCAGGCGTTCCCCCCTTTTTGGACTGAGCCTTACTGATTTTGCTGTTTATTTAATTCAAGCGCGTCATGCCACAATACACACACTCCTCTCGCCTTCTCTCGCCCTCTCGCTCACTCTCTATAGCTTTGCTATGCCTTGTGCTATTGAACGCGAGCAACAGGATATGCTGGCAGCGCTTTACTGCGTTTCCTTGACAGCGTCCTGGCTATATAGCATTTGGTCCTCGCTGACAGCGACTGAAATTGCCACTGCGGTTGGCCATGGCTGCTCCTACCCCTTTTAGACCCACTCACTCGCTCACTGGCTTGCCTAACTCATTCGATATGGTCAACTTTGAATTGCCGCCTGCTGCTAGCGAAATATCAAACAGCCGCACAATCTCTGACTGCATTGTTGGGCCGCAGCAACGGGTTGTATACAATGGCACTACGGCAATATGGTAATGTTTGTAATGTGAGAGCATCTATTCAAGATTTAATACGCCTAAGCTGTGAGCTGTATGGCATGCAGTGTTAACAGTGAAAATAAAATAGAAGTGGATGTTTAGGTAAATAAAGAAAATATTATTGTTGAAAAACATGAAGTAAAACAAGATTTTAAAAATTTTAAAAAAATATTTAACCTCAAAGATTTTTAGATAAATTTTTAATAAATAAATAAAATTATATACAAATATTATATTATAAAATAATATTATTATAAAATGTCAGTTTTATCAAACTAACTTTGATTAAAAGAATCAAAAAATTTCAATGATTTTTTCTAAGATGTTTTCTGATTGACTAACTCATTGATTTACTTGCTGGACTTGACTTAAGTCTATCTGTATTATTTTCTAAATTTGTGTGCTTTATATGTTGTTAATACAGTTATAAACAATTACAAAATTATTTGCTAAAAAAGGTTTAAAAATCTTAGCTAAAAATCATTTATTTGCAGTTTACGCAATTTTGTTGAGAACTGTAAAAGTTTTTTCTCAAATCATTTTGAAGTAATTGTTATTTGAGAGTTGTTACAAGCTCTTAGAACTTTTATTTAAATTTAAAATTTAAAATAATAGAGGAATAAAAGTATGGGAAAATTGTTTTAAAAATTTGAATGTCTAAAATTTCTGGAATAATTAAAAAGGCTTAAGATAGGTTAGAGGGAGTTAAGCTATCTATTCGAGCGATGAAATGAAGAGACAAAAGATAAGCTAAAATGGATTTAGATAGATTGAGGCATTGAGATATTCTATTGAGATATTATAAAAATAATTTTAGCAATGCAAGTGAAACAAATAATTTATTTATAAGAAAAAGGAAGATAAAAACTTTATTAGTTTATAATATCTGAGATTTGTCTTTCTGCAAAATTTTCTGCACACTCTGCTATTTAGCCAAAGAATGAAAGTAAATCAAATTTCATTTTAAGACTATAAATAATAAGGATTGACATGCTTTTCGTATCTTCTTTCAGTTTGTCTTAATTCTATTTATTCTATTGAACGAACTCGATACGCTTCTTCAGCTAATGTGAAATTAAAAACTGATATAGTTGGCAATTGGCAGCTGCTTTGCTGGCACATGCCACCTGCTGCTACTGCTGCTGCTTCTGTTTAAATTAAATTTGATTCATTTGGCTAGCAGCATCGGCTGGCACGTGGCTAAGCACATGACACGCTGCGTGTGAAATGTCAGCGGCAGCTAACGCTGCGTATACGTAATGCCATTGAAGTTCTATAGTTTTGCCTTGTCCACAGCTGATTTAGCTAGGTTTTGGCGACTGCACTCAGCTGCGGCATCTCCAAGAGCTGCACATGTTGAAACGTGTTAAATTTATGGTTTGATTTCGTTTGGCAGCGCCAATATGCCAAGCAACCGCCCCACCACGCCCCGCCCCTGTGTGGGCGGCATGCCACATCCCGATGTGTCTCATATATTTATGGCTAATACGTGCGCACATGTGCCAGCGCACACACACACACACACACACACACACATGCATACATAGTTGAATCTCTAGCCGTGCTAAGCAGGTTGTTGGCTTTCAGCTGCAGCTTCAGTTGAAATCTAACTTTACCTCTCTCTCGTTCTCTCCCTCTCTCTCTATCTCTGAATCTCTCCCGCTCCCCTTGTTACTCTGCTGCTTGCTCTGCTGTTCCTTTCTGTGCGTATTGCAAAATGATTTGACCAGCATATTTGCTACATGGCTATATGCAAGCGCATATATATCATGATTGCTGTCACTTTTGCCTAATACCCTGTAACTATGAAGTATGAGGTATTAAAGGGCATACTCACGCGTTCGCGTGCCCCATGCGTATATATACAGAGTATCTTTTAGTTAGTCAAAGTTGATCAAGTTTTTCTTTCGCTTCTCTTTCTGCTTTGCCCTCAGCCTTTTTCGAACTTCTTGTTCTGCCAAATATGCAATTAAATATGTCTGGACATTCGCATATACTTGAGCTTATTTACAGGGTATCTGCTCGTTCAGCCAGCCAACTTGTTAATACACTCTCTGTCTGTTGGCTCCATTACTGCAATTACTGCAGCTGCACGTAAAAATCACGTAAGTTTAAATTCACCTTAACATCATTAAGACAAAGTGCGCTGCTTGCGGTTTTTTCCTCAAGTTCTCCGACAGCCAAAGAGGCGAACGGCATTGGGCGGGTTCAAAGACGACGCAGTCATAGTCAAAGAAAGCAGTCTAATGAAAATTTAAGTGGTGCATGCTTGATTTAGCAAATGAGTTGAGTGCTGAGCCTGAAGCAGCGCCAGCAGCCAACCAACCAACCCACTCAAGCTATGCCACCACTGCCACCAATGCCAGCAATGCCACCTATGCAAGCCCGCCTAAAACTTGCCCCAGCACTAAGCACATATAGAGAAAACGTAATTTTCAAATTAATTAAATGCGCGTTGCCTGTGCGATTTTAATTGCATGTTGCATGCAATTTTACATTGCCATTCATGCACCTTTCTCCCCAGCCCCACCTTCTTCTCGTTGAATTGAGTTATGCCACAAAAATTCATAACGTGCTACTCGAGTTGCGACAAGTTGTATGTTGGCTCTCTGCTTAATTGTGCCCAACAAATTTTGTGTGTGTGTGTGTGTATTTTTTTTGTTTGTTTGTCTGGTTGGCCTTATCGAGAGCGATTCATAAGCCCATTTATAAGAAGGCCTAATCTGGCCCAGTGCGCGTTCTGGCTGTGCGTCCGGACCCACTGCGGTGCACAGTGGGGTCGCAACGCCACGTTTTTAATGGGTGTGCGGCCATTTCGAATGCAGATGCTGTAACTGTAACTGTAACTGTAACAGTAACTGTAAGTGTGAGTGTAACTGTGAGTGTAAGTGTTGCTGGAAGTGACCGTTAGCTCAGCAGGCGCCCAGTCGGAAGCGCTCAGCACTGTCTCCGCAGGCCTGTGCGTAACCTTTGAACCATTAAGATAAGCGCAGCAGCTAAAAAAAAAAAAAACAAGAAGTGAAGAGAAGAACAAAGAGAGAGAGAAGAGCAAGCGACAAAAAAAGCGGGCAAGAGAAGAAAAGGCATAAGCACAAAACGTGGCTGACACACAAAAGCGCAGAAATGAATTATGCGATGCGCCCTGGCTTTGTATACCCTGGAAATGTGTGCCTAAATGGGCACGGGGGGCTTGAACGATGTTTGGGGAACATTTTAATTAGATTATGGAAATAAATATTTATAATTTTATAAAATATTGATTTAAATTTTTTGTGTACTAGCATATTTAGCTGGAATTATGATAATGAGTCATAATTAATAAATAAATTTTGTTTTTATATTTTAATAATATTTTTTAATATTTAATTTAATTTTTTTTAATATTTTAAAATTTTCTTTTTTTTTTGTATTGTATATTTATTTTTATATTCTACAAATATTTTTATTTATTTTTAAAATATTTTAATAATATTTATTTCTTCTTTTTAGAATTTGTCCTCCTTTGGCGCTCAACGTGAAAATATTTTTGACTGTGAAAAATGGAAAATTTTTAATTTTTGCTGAAGACGTTTGAGTAATGTTATAAATCCAGGTGAGTCGTTGAAAACATATGTGAATATTTGAATACTAATGGACTTAATAAATATATATAATATTAATATCAATTGACCATTAAATAAATATGAAAATATAAAAAATTTTAAGTTCCAAATTACTTTCAACTAAATCATAAATAGTACTTAATAAATAGCTACAAATATATAATAAATAAATATAAGATATATGTGATAACATATAAAAAAAATATTCAATTAAATATAAAAAATTTGTATTTATCATAAATATTAATCTTAAGTTAAGCCTGGCTCCGTCTCCATCATCTCTTCACAATCAAATGAAGAGGTATCTATAAGTTGGCTTATCTAAATATCTTAGGCCATTCCTTATTTGTGGCTTTCGCATGGCGGCGTCTCATTAGCGCCGCTTTAAAGAAACAGAAAGAAAAAAAAAACAAAAAAAACTTTTGGTTCGGCCACAGTCGGCGCCAAAGTTTGGCCATTTTTTGTGCGGCCAGCAAGTTAGGGCCATATATCCTTAACTGTTGCCCGGGAGTGGCTGGCAGTGTAAAGTAAAATCGCAGAACCACAGCCAAATACCAAATCGCACATCGAAATCGGAAAACTGAAAATGCAAATCATTATTTGGGCTGCAATAGCACAAGTAGCAGCAGCATCTGCTGCATGCGAACGTGCCTGCTGCTGGCTGCTATTTACCCACTAGCCTAGCGCTCTGTAACCCTCTCTCTCTTTCTCTCCTTGATCAAGTGATGCTGCTGCTAGTCCACGTCTCATTGCGGCACATTTCGCCTAAGTATCGCACTCGGGCAACTTATTGATGCGCATAAATCAGTGAAACGAGTCCCAGAGTCCGCAAACACGAAATCGAGTCAGAGTCCAAAGTCAGAGACACGGAAGAGACACTAGTCGAAAGTCGACGGGCACAACCACTCTGCATGCCAAATCACTGCAGTAGAAAATTAGAAAATTTTTGGCCCAACTGTCAAGTCAAGAGAACAGACAGATTGAGTGAGTGTGTGTGTGTCTCTGTGTGTGTGAGTGTTTGTTAGAGTTACAATTTTCGCACACATACAGCGTTTGGCTTTTAGCTCAATCCAACACGTAGCTGAATTTCGCGCGGCTGCTGTCAATGAAGTCGTATAGACTAATATATATATATATACTATATATATCTTTGTATAGTTTAAAACGTGACAAGCTAAAGTAACTGTCGTGGCAAGTGCCTCAAATTGCAATTAACTTTAGATGCTCTAATTGGAAGGCACGCAAAAAAGAGGGCAAAAACACACAAAAAATGTGAATCAAGCAAAAAAAATATATAAAAAATGCGAGTAAAACGCGTGTCGAAATCCGCTTTAAGCGCTCAATTAGTCCAGCCAGCTAAAAAAAAAAAAAGAGGAGGAAAAAAACTTATGGCAAATACAAAAGGCTAAAAAAAAAATACAAGCAGGAATGAATGAAAGCATGCTTTACATTTTTAAGCAGCCACCCACACACACACACACACACTTACATACACAGAGACAGCCAGCTGGCCCTCGCCCACGTCTCCCCCTCTCTCGTTTCGGCGAACGTGGCGCCAATTAGCGTAGCCACCGCCCAGCACTCAGCGTGCACCCGCCCGCTTGGTTTGGTCTCACATTATCAATTGCTCACATCATCAATCAAGGGCTTTGCAGGTGTAAAGCACCTACAATTGCCGGTTAGCGCTACTGTGTGTGCAAGTGTGTGTACCGCTGTGTGTGTGTATGTGTGTGTGTGTGGTTGCGCTTGTCTGCTTTGCTGGTGCAGATAATTTGTTAAAAATATAAAGAGATCTGGCTAATGACAAATGAAATTCAACAAGCGTAACAGAACACGCAGCCTAAAATATATATTCAGCAAGCACATGGCAAGCAGACTAGTCAATACCCTGTAAGTGATTAACAAACTTAGTTGGAGATATACACACATACACATACATATATATATATGTATGTTTATTGCTGAAATATTATCAAGTTCTTTTAAGTAAAAAAGCTTAAGTTTGCATTCAACTCAATTGATTGATTGTTTGATTGATCTTTTATTTGTCATTCAAACTCTCATCAAACTTACTTTTAATCTATGCTTTACTTGCTTAATTTTTAAGCTTTTAACGTTCATTTAAGCTGCAGGAAATTGGACGTGTCTAGGACCAAATTCATTAAAGCCTAATTAGCAATACATATTTTGTTTTTAAGATATATTTGTTGTGCTCAAAGAACTTTTACTTATACTTTAACCTTGGCAACTTTTTAGACTTAAGACTCGACCTCTCTGACTGCTTCCTTGTATATGTCTATAACTAAAATTATATATTTACTGGCTTATACAGGGTGTTTATATTCAGTTCTAAAAGTCGCCATACATTTTGGCACATGAAACATTTATATTTAATTAAGATGACTAATTGAGTCGTCGGAGATATCTAAACATGACTAAGCAAGCTTAGGTAGACTATATCGATTATAGTCGATGACACTGGGTAAAACTCTTTAAAGTCGTGGTGCAAGAGTGAGTGAATAGCTTCATATTTGTTGTTTTAAAGACAGAAACTATTTTCTTTACTTAAAATCCTATTCTTATATGCCAAACATGAGAATCTTTAAGCTATTTTCTGTCATGGGAGGGTCATCCGAGTTTTACATTTGTGCCCCAGTGTTACATTAAGCATTTCTCAAAGTTCATTTTACATTTTACTTGATCTGCAGCCTTTTTTGACCATTCTGTTACTTAGAGTTGAATTTATATATTTATTTAATTTTTAAATTAAAATTAGTTTTGTTAAAAAATCTAGCCAAGTCCAGAGCTAAAGGCTGCGTAAATTAATTTTTATAAGTCTTATAGAAGTCTTAATATATTTTAGATAACGGCAGAAAGAAGCTGAAACAGCGTCATGGAACGATTTCCAGAATATCTCGTAGTCTCGCTTTCAAACAAAACAATCCTCTTATACTCCTTTTATATTATTATTAAATCACTAAAAGTATACACTCCTACCTAAGTATGTGAAGGCTAACAACTTAATAGTAAGGGTATTCCCTCTACTTGAAGTACTAAGTTTTTTAATTGGACAGCTAAGCTCTACACTCTGTATTCAAGTATTCAACAACAAGGGTATTCCCTATTCAGTGCGGTTAAAAATAGTTTCACTTATCAGCTGAGTAGCTTGATATCTTATCGTCATATGCTAAAAAAAAAAACGAAAGAAAAATCGTGCGTAAATGCTATCTCGTGATCAGGTTGTGATGTCACAGATAGAACATTTCACACTATATATACATACATATATATATATATATATATATATATATATATATATATATATATATCTGTATATATATTTGTATATCTGTATATAAGGGTAATAAAAAGTCACGCAAGGTATCCCATTTAATTTACAATTCATTTGTCAAGTTTTGAGTGGCGCCGCAAGAAAATGTGATTTTAATTAGCTCGCCCGCAAAGCCGCAAAGAGTTGTGCCATAATATGCAGATATATTTATGGAAATACAAATGAATGGGTGGAGATAAGAGCAGGGGGAGAGGGGGTTGGGAAAAGGAGCTGGTGGGGTAGTTAGGGCAACTGAAATGCAATGTTTGCAGTGCTCTTGCATATTGTTCGCACTTCATTTAAAAATAACTTTTAACTTGATTAAAGAATGGCAACAACACGCGGCAAGTGGCAACAGGAAACAGCGACTTGGTCGACTGTGGGCGTCTGTGGGCGTGGCAACAAAGTGCAAAGTGAAATCTTATGCAATTAACTTAAAGTCAACTTGACTTGAGAGACCAAGGGCGGGTGGACCCAGAGGTAGGTGAGGAGAGCCCGTTTGAAAAACTAATTGACATCGTTGCTCTGGCAGCGCTGACAGCTGGAGCTGCCAACTCGCTTTGAATATACAAAAAAAAAGAAGAGAAAGAGAAAGAAGCAGCACAAATATTTTCACAATTTCAACTGCTGCCTGCCTGCCTGCTGCCTGCCTGCTGCCTGCTGCCTTTGCTCCTTTATTTCTTCTTCTACTACTTTTTTTTGTGCCCATTTTGCGCGACAGTTTTAATTTAATTTTAGCCCGAATTCAGAGTCATGTCGTTCATTGCAGGCGCCAATTTCAGCGCCACCTCAGAACACGAAAGAGTGACAGAGAATGAGGGAGAGAAAGAGTGAAGTCAGGGTGTGGAGGGAGTTGAAGAAAGATGGGTACATGCCGACACGGCGACTAGAGAGCCCAGGCGCAACTATTATCAGTGCCATTAAAAAAGTTTAGTCCGATTTGAGCGCGCACGCTTAATGGCCAAGATTTTAATCAGAAAATGAGTTAAAAGCCAGCTGGCTTCGACACGATACGACACGGCGAACGGCAACTCCCAGATCAGCCAAGCATATGTCCCAGTCCATGTCTGGCTTTGATTATTGTAGCGCTTATGCGCAATTACTTGCATACGCTGACATGGCACATCCATTGGATGCAGTTGCGCCACCAGCTCGCTCGCAGCAGCTTCGCCAGTTAAAAGTTTGTGGCGCATTTAAAAGTTTTGATATGCGCAGCAGCGAAAAATTGCATTAGCCGCAACTTGCTGGACGAAAAATCTAATGCAACACTTTCCGACAGTCGAAAAGTTCTAGAGCGAGCAGCAAGCTGTAGGAGTTGGATTAAAATAGTCTAGCTAGTCTTATGCAAACAATTGGATTGCTCAGGCATAGTCGCTGCTTTTAGTTGGGCAAATTTTAAGCAGCGCGTAAAGCATGGAATTATTATTTAATATAGTGCGCCATAAGATAAGAGTGAGCAGAAGGCAAGTGCTTCAAGTTTAGGAGTATTTTATGCTAAGAACATATTTGATTTTTATTAGAATATAATCTCTTTAAACATAGAAAATTTGTATTAAATGATAAATAAAAAATATATATTATTATTATTCTATATGATTATGATTTTTATTTACTATAGTTACTTCAATTGTTATTTATAGATAATCCTATAATAATTTAATATAATTATAAAAACAGATTTAAAAACCTTCAAGCAGGCTTAAGCAAAAGTTTAAATAATCTGTTTATTTTATTAATATTTTCTTAACTTCTTTTCTCTATTAAAAATTTCATATTTGTTGAGCAACTTTTTACAGACATTTACTTATTAAAAAGTTCAGTCTATAAAGTACTTTTTACACATTCTCTTCTGAGTTGGGTTTAAGAACTGAACCTGCTTGACTTGTGTGCGTCAACATTTAGTCCTCAATAGACTGCAAGTTATCTGCTCATATCAAAAAGTCTTTTAACACATGCTTAACTGCCTCTCTCATGCTGCTCGAACATGTGCTTGCGCCTGTAACATCCTAGACGATAAAATGAAACCTTTATCAAATATTCAACGAACCCCAACGAAAAGCAGCTTTTTGCCTTTCATATTAAATTAAATTTTCAACAGGCCTAAACAAAGTTGTTGCTTATCAAAGGTTTGATAAGGTGATAAAGCATAGTTTCTTGTGCAAAAAAAAGAAAGTTGATTTGCTTATTTTTTTATTATTATTATTATTTTTATTTTTTATATTCAGTTATATGTATTATTGCGATAGGTTGGCATGGCAACAAAGACCATTTGTTAGACTTAACTCTACTCCCCAAGAAAGCTGTCAAAATGCAAATAAATGTAAATTAAAACTATCAAATGAGAGTTGACAAGGTGCTTAAAAGCTTGACAGCCCTAAGCTAGATTTATTGTATTAATTGAACACAATTAAATGGAGCAGAAAGCTTATAGCTTTTCAAGCTGGCAAGGTCAATGATTTAATCAGATATATTTCTCATATGCTGTATAACAGTTGACTCAGCTTGCGAGTGAAAAAAGCTCATTACTAATTCCATTGCATGGGTGGAAAAGTGTTCCATTGCAGCGGCGGCATGGTGTTCCATTCGAGTGGCTTCATCGTGAAGAGCGGCGGCAACGTGGTGCAATTCGAACCACTACACTGTGTCTGTGTCTGGGTGCCATTGCCACTTTGGCTCTGACTCTGACTCTGCTGTCCATCTCCAGAGACTTGTGTTTGGCAGCCGGGTCCAGTTTGTGTCTGTGTCTGTTGGCCATCCGACGAGGTTTGTGTGTGAGTTCCATTGGTGTTGTCGTTGCATTTCACTTGCACGGGCAGCGCCTGTTAAAATGGTGTAAGGTTTAGCATGAATCTCTTGCTCAGTGTTTGGGCCAGTCAATTCTCATTACGTTTACGGCGGACAGCAGCAGGCAAATGGCCATGGCCAACAGGCAAACACTTCCAATAAATCTCATATTGAGCGTTTCACGGCCAAAAATTGAACTGAACAAAGTTACTTTCTTGACGGCACTTTTATAGCCAAAAAAAAAAAAAGAGTTCACAAAATTTATAGTAAATAACAACTGTAAATAGATCCTACGACAATCGAAATTCCAGCGGTCAGGCTTTGGCCCCTTGATAAGATTGTTTTTTATATTTTATTTTTTTGTCAGCTATAGATTAGAAATTGAAATAGCTGTAAAAATCATTTAAGTTGCGGGATCAGTTGATTTCAAATGTCTAATTGGAGGTAAAAGTGTTTGGGTGATGTTCCAGAAAACGTATTAAAATTAGAACACATTTTTTAAAGCTATTAAATATATGTAAAAATAAGAAATATTTTGAAAGACATAACAAATTTTGCTGAAATAATTAGCAAAACTTTTAGATATACCAAATTGCTAGAAAAAAAACATTTAATATACAAAATAAAAATGAAACATATACAAAATATTAAAACAAAAAAATCAAATTAATTATTATATATTTTTACTTATAGTTTTTGATTAAAATTATATTAAAAGCAATTTTAATTTATTGTTATAAAATTTTTTCTATATCTAAGAACTTTTATAATTATTTAAACAAAAAAAAAATTAAATTAAATTTTAAATCATTTTTCTAACATTTTTTCAATAGGTATTTAAGAACTTTTATAATTATTTACCCAACAAAAAAATGAAATATTATTTTTTTTTACTAATTAATTTTAAAATATTTATGTAAAAAAGTTGAGGGAAGAAGAAATTCTGCCATTTTCAGCTTAAATGTTCGCTCAAGTAAAAGTCAAAGCTTACAATCAGTTTGACAACTTACAACATAAAATTGAAGAGCTGCAGTCATATGGCATGTTTCTGACAGCTTATCAACAAGCTGGCGCTGCCAATTGGTTGTGGCAACATCCAGCAATATTTCAACAATATAAAGAACTATCAAGTGACAGCTAATTGACAGCTTAAACAATGCACTTAACAGCATTTTTTCGACTTGGCTGACAATGAAGGTTGCCCAATTTATGTGCTCTAGAGTTGCCACAATTTGTGCTGTGGGCGTTGCCAGACAATTGTAACATTCGACACTTGACAGGCGCACAAGAAAGTGCAATGCTTGTCAAATGCAATATCCGTGCCAACCAACAAAGGATAACGAAATGCAGTTTCACATTGTGTTTTTCTTTTTAATAAATGCTCATATATTTTTCTATTTTTTATTTAAATGAAATGCATTTCACATTTAAGCAGTTGAGCTGCTAGTAGTCGGGCTGGTAGCACTGTCATCAACAGTTGTAGGAGAACTTTGCGTAGTTTGGACAGGGGCCGCTGTCGATACGGTTGGCACGCCGTTCTTCAGGCAACTATCGAGCAGATCGTATGTGGCTGCCGTGTCACGAACATAGTTGCTTTCGGTGGTATTGGTGCACTGATATTCCAAATCCTGATTGGCCTTAATGGCCTCGGCCAGAGTGTTGGCCGTGCTGGCCGCATTGGTGGCAATGTCATAGATCACAGAGACATCAGCTTGAGCCTGACATGGAAATCGAATAAGTAAATAAGCAAAAGTTTTTTTTTATTTGAAACTTGTAACTTTTACTTACGGCCTTTGCGTAGCAGTTGAAGAAGCTGGTGCTGTCATTGCTGGTGCTGTTGTTGCAGCTGGTGAAGGCGGTGCACAGGCCGTTCACATCCTGTTGGTAAACCTGCTGATCCTTCTGAGCTTGAGTTGTCAAATTGGCCAGTTCATCTTTGTAGGAGCTAATGCAGCCCTGATACGAGCTAGAGAACGTAGCGGCCACTTCGTTCAGCATGGGCAAATACAAGGCGAAGCACTGAGAGGTCACATCCGCAGAGACCATATCCAGGTTGTTTCCCTGCACCAGATATTTATCCAGGGCGCCTTGCAGCTGCGTTTGCACTGAGCTCGGCTTGGCCTGCAGTTAACGAAATGCACTTTAAATTGTATTCTTTATTATTTGGTAATCCACACACTGTCAATTACTTGAGCAAAGATGGTCAGGCTGGCCAGCACTAGTACACTGCAGAACAGTTTCATGTTGAGGTTCAGTATTGTTCGGTTCGTCAAGTACTGTAGATAGAGCGCAGTTGGCGCTTATGCTTTATATATAGTGCGAAGCGAGGCGAGGCGAATTCGTTTTGGAATGATTGATGCATTTGGAATGGTGAATTTGTGGTCAAAATTGTGTTTAGCAACCCAAAAAGAACTGCCTCATCAGGTGAAAGGTGTGAAGCCCGTTAGGTTTGGCCGATCAATTAGGTGGCATTAAGTCGACCCAAACGGAACCACAAAGCGCCTTATGCCAGACGCCTCAAATTGCTTTGCATGTGCATTTATTTATTTATTTTTTGTTTTGTTTTTTTTTTGTTGTTGTTGTTTTAATTGTGATGCCCACGTAACAGGCTAATAATGCTATGACCCTGTAGACCAAAAATAGACAGCGAAATACCCATTCGACTGATAAGCGGCCTGAACGCGTTCAGAGTTGTTACAGCCAGCTCTTCCGCATTAGCCCGGCTAATGAAATATTAAGCCAATATATGCGCCAATGTGTCTACAACTCGATTGTTTGGCTTATCGGCTTTAGCATTTTGCATGCTATCGCATTCATAAATAATCGGAAACTATGCCAAAAATGCGCTGTTCTAACGTCAGCAAGCCATATCGGCAATTTGAATATGAATAGTTAAGGTGAAATAAAAGTGTGCGGATTAACACATAATAATAAAATATGAAAATGTTTTAGAAACATAATGTATGTGGCGAATATATTATATATATATTACAATATATTATAAATAATTAAATAATGAATAAACTCATTTATTAAAATCTTGAGTATTAATGTATAACATAAATATATTTACTATTATTAAAAAAAATTTATACAAATTTAGGAATGGAATTTAAACAACAACAAAAATGGAAAAAGAGCAAAATTAAAATAATAAATTAAATAATATTAAAAATTACAAATATTTATTAAAGACAAATTAAAAAAAAAAACAAAATTTATTTTTAAAAAAAAAATTTAAATATAAAAAATAAAAATATTTATTATAAAAAATAAATTTAATAAATAAATTAATTAATTAATTCAAAATAAATAAAATACATTTTATTAATTTATGTATTTTTAAAATAAAACTTCAAAAAGCATCTATAAAAAAAGTTAAAACTAAATTTTTCAATTTAAAATTTATTTAAAAAAAAATTAAAATTAATGATGATATAAATATATCAAAAAACCTAATATACAAAACATAAAATGAGCTACTGAATTAGTAGCAAAATCAAAAGAAAACGAGTAGTTATGCGATTTAAACCACTAAAAACATTTTAAAGCAGTTTACAAACTATGGAATAGTTATCCAAGTTAAACACAATGTGCTCCTGAATGTTTACACTTCACTTACCTAAAATATATGAACAGCAATTATCATGATATCCAAAACAAAACAAAAAAAAAAAAAAACTACAAGCACACACGCTTGCAAAAGTATGCTGCAAAGTTTTAGGAATTCACAGTTGAGGCAGCACTGAGCTTTTGCGATTTGGAGATAACAACAAAGCGCAGCGACTAAACGTGTGCAAACAAGTCATGAATCAATGTCATATTAACCAAATAAGCCCTATGCCTTGAACCTTATTATTATTTTTGCAGTATCACGTTGTCGGCCAACCCAAACAGACACGCAAAGAACATGAAAATTGTATTCATAACTTTGCTGCTTTTGCAATTGCTGGTAAATTCCTACGGATTTTTTTTTGGAAAATTTAAAAAGTTAAATATATATAAATATATATGTAGCACCTGCAGCAGGCGGAGACATCGCGAAGTCTGGAGAGTTTGATGGAATATTTGGAGCATCATGATTTGGCTGGTGCGGGCAATACGAAGAAATGTTTTGCCAGCTATTTGCCAGAGCTGGAACAGGTGGGCCGTACCTGGTCAACGGCATACACTGACTGCCAACAGCATGCGGCAACAGGGCGTGACACAATTTTCAGCCAGGTGGGTGGCATGCAGCAACAGATACGCAAAGCAGCAATGCGCATAGATAGCTACATAGGCAGCTGCCTGAACATCACGAATGTGCTGGACTATTTTGACTGCTTTGCCAAGCTGGTAAGTCGGTTGCGAGTTGCAGCAAGCAAACAGCAAACAGTTCTAATCAACAACTCCAATTGCCAGTCCAAACAGCAGCTCTTGACGATGTACAACATCTCGTTTAATGCCTCGGAAAATGCCCTGAGTGTTACCAAGCAGCTGAATGGCATCGAAGTGGAGCGTTATCTCTGCACAAATCGCACCGAGCAAAGCTATGTCCTGGGCACAGCGCAGATATTCGATGCACTGGACAAATGCCTACATGATGCTGCAAAGGTGGCCTAGGCCACAGATGAAAGTCTCTTTCCAAATGCTTGACTAATATCTATATTCGATTTTGATGCTTCTATATGTGTATATGTATATATATATATATATATATATATATATATATATATATATATATATATATGTATGTATTGATTGATCAGTTCGCATTCATTGCGGCCACATCTCTGCGACACTCTTGCAGCTCCTCATTCGCCAATTGCATGCTGCCTATATACGCCACCTGGGCATCCAGTGTGCACAACGTCAGTGTCTGCTGCACCTCATCGAAGTCCTGGCGCAGACGTGTGTGTGCGCTTGTTGCATTGTAATTAATTGCTGTTATCAGCTCCAGATTCTGGTTGCCCTGCAAATGCATGAGAAATGAGGATTAGCTGAAGGTGACAGAGAAGCTTTAGATTGAGCTTTGAAGAGAATAAAACATAAACTTGAAAAGCATATACGTTGAGCTTTCGATTGAGCTTTAAGTGAATAGTTGAGAAAGTTAAAAAACAGGTGATCTATCAAATTTGTGAAATTTTGTTGAATTTTTTCTTTAAACTTGAAGTGAATTAAGTATAATCTATTTTTCCATTAACTTTCGCTATTCAAGTTTCTCAAGCTTTTACTTTGGTTTTATATTTAACTTGAAGTAGCCTACATACGTCAGGCTTTAGATGAAGCCTTAAGACATCAGTTAGGCAAATCGAAATTCATTTTAGGCATCTAAGCTTTTTAAGACAAAAGATAAAAGCTTTAATGAGCTTAAAACTCAACCTAGTCTTGAATCATAAATTTTAGTTTCAATATCAACCTCACTTAATCAAGCTTTCTACTGCGCTTTATGCTTTACATAAGCTGCTATATATTATTTTCTTAAATTTATTATAATATATTTTAGGTGAAGTGCATTTTATCTACACTGCTTTTATGTGCATTTAAAGTCTTCTAAAGCTCTCACTTTAAATAAAGTTTACTATTTTCAAGCTGATCTTGTAGCTGAAACTTTATTTTCAATATTAAAGCTCTTTTCATACAACTTTTGATTGCGCATTGAGCTTTCCACTAACTGCATAATATGCTTTTCTTAAATATTTTAGCTAAACTGCATTATATTTATGCTGCTATGTCTGCTAAAGCTTAGTAAATATTTTGCAATATACAACAAAAATTTAATTATTACATTATAAACTAACGTAGTTGGCACTAAAAAAATGTACTGATAAAGAGAAACCTATAAAGTTCTAAATTTTTCCGCTTTAAAACACTTGAGTGTTACTAAGTTTTAGATTAAATGTATGTATTATAAAAACTTCCTCCTTACAGGTGACTTTGTTGCGCCTTCTAATTGCATAGTTTAATTAGTTCATTAAGTGTTAACATGCTGTCAAAGGCTTTAAGCTATCAATGCAGATTAGTTTTATGGATTCAATAAGTTGAAGTTAAATTTAAGCTCTCAATAATGAATTTATTAGTTTAAGATTATGCAGCTAGTGCTCTTCAAATTTAATCGCATATTAAGTAGTTCTTAGCTACTATTGCCTAGAGTATAGCACTTACATGATCCTTGAGGCACTCCAAATGCTCGAGATCGTCGTCAAGTTGATTGCAAAACTCAATATTGGCGCACAATGCGCTGTGTGCCAGCTGGATTTGTTCGCGTTCCAACTGCTCATTGATAGTGAGATCGATCTGTGTATCATTCGCTGTCAGTTCGCACCTCTCGTATTCTATGGCAAAGGCATGCGAGGCATTGGTAAACGCCAGCATATACTCAGTGTGACACTCGTCGAGTGTCGAGTCGGGCCATGGAATGGGTATGCCCACAGCCACATTTGGACTCGTGTCGCATGCCCCACGCATACAAATGCCCAGCAGCAGCATCACCAGCGCCACATGCCGTCGCTGCTGGCCGAATAGTGGCAATCGGCGTCGTCTGGTCTCGCCAACCAATTGATTCTCAACTTGTACCGCACACATTTAGCTATGGATTTTAAATGGCGCTTTGAACGCTGTGCCGTCTCGAGTGAGCGCCGAGTGTGTTATTGTTCAAATGCTGTCTAATTGAACATTTCCTAGTAATTTCTCACAATCATACAGTTCGGCTTTAGCAGTATTAGTATATTGACTTTTATTGCTATATCAATTGATAGGTGGTGGTCATTATCTCTATGCAATGCGCACACTGACTGAAGTGCTATGGGTTTCTGAACTTGGCTGATCCGTCGTTACACTTAAATAATTCCAGAATTCAAGGCCAACTGTTTGGCAGCTACACGGAGCGAAAAAAAATGAATAATTTTTGTTCATATGTGAAGTAGAGGTAGAATGTGGAATTAATGTGTTATTTGAATATGTTTACACATTTTCAACAGAAATTCAAATACTTATCTATAGCCAATAATTTATTTGCTGTGTAGCTCTTTCTAACGAACTTATCATGTCATAAAAATACCTATAGGCCACATAAATGTCTTGACTTATGCCTGGGTAAACAAACAACTGATAAGCTTTATGAATGAATTGAATTTCTTTTGCAGCCCATAAGTATGCAACTCTTCCAGTCAGTTCATTAGATTTCAATTATTAATAAATTATGAATTGATAAAGTTTATTTATATATGTTTGCATGCCTTGATTAAACAAGCTTATTTACTTTGCAATCAAACGCAAGTTTAGAAAAAACGCTTCAGCTTATTCATAGCGTTCCGAAGGACCAGCGGCATCATATGTATATCCTCTTCTGGCATCTTTTCTGTTGTGCTTGCCTCGGGCTCTGTCACATCAGTGGTGACTGGAGCCTGGGTAGTGACGACTGGGCCGGCGGTAGTGACAACTGGACTTTCGGTAGTGACAACTGGACCTGCGGTAGTGACGACTGGGCCTGCGGTAGTGACGACTGGACCAGCGGTAGTAACAACTGGACCCTCGGTAGTGACAACTGGACCGGCGGTAGTGACAACTGGACCCGCTGTAGTGACAACTGGACCTGCGGTAGTGACGACTGGGCCTGCGGTAGTGCCGACTGGGCCTGCGGTAGTGACGACTGGGCCTGCGGTAGTGACAACTGGACCGGCGGTAGTGACAACTGGACCCTCGGTAGTGACGACTGGGCCTGCGGTAGTGACGACTGGACCAGCGGTAGTAACAACTGGACCCTCGGTAGTGACAACTGGACCGGCGGTAGTGACAACTGGACCCGCTGTAGTGACAACTGGACCTGCGGTAGTGCCGACTGGGCCTGCGGTAGTGCCGACTGGGCCTGCGGTAGTGACGACTGGGCCTGCGGTAGTGACAACTGGACCGGCGGTAGTGACAACTGGACCCGCTGTAGTGACAACTGGACCCGCTGTAGTGACAACTGGACCCGCTGTAGTGACAACTGGACCTGCGGTAGTGACGACTGGGCCTGCGGTAGTGACGACTGGGCCTGCGGTAGTGCCGACTGGGCCTGCGGTAGTGACGACTGGGCCTGCGGTAGTGCCAACTGGACCTGCGGTAGTAACAACTGGACCGGCGGTAGTGACTATTGGTTTATCAGTTGGCTTATCAGTCTCGCCACCATCAACGCAAGTATTGAAATCAGCATCACATTTCTCGAGTTCGCGTGCATAATCCAGGCGAGCAACATCCACGCATGATTTCATATCGAAATTGATGATGTCGTACTTGGCGGAAATCGTATTGAACTGAATGTTCGCATCGCTGTTCAATGTGAACATCACTTTGTAGCTGTCGGTGGACTGGAAGAGGAATTCAAATAAAAGGCAAATGAGTCTTAGGAAAATATTATTCGATTAAAAATTATTTATTTATTTAGTTTTAAATTATTTATCGATCAATTTCTGCACAATTTCTGTATATTTCTATATATTGCACTTACCGCATTTCGGTAGCAATCGAAGAACTCGAGGCCATCGTCATATTTATCACAGCTGCTGAGGACACCGCACATGCCATCGCTGCGGGTGAGCAGTTCCTTGCGTATCGCAGCACTCTGGGCGGTCAATTGATTTTTCTCCGTTTGAGCTGTGCTCACGCAGCCGGAGTAGCATGTGTTGTAGTTACCCATAACATCTTGTTGATTGACGAGATATTGACCGAAACAGTTGCTGACCAAATCGGGATCACTGCTGGCAGCATGAGCGGAGATCAGGGAGCGCATGACTTTTTGCTGCAGCGCCATGAATGGCTGAAAGTCAACATCCTGAACAGAGACGAAGGCATTGCAGCCGGCGACTAGCACCAGGCACACAGCAATTGTAGATTTCATAGTGAACACTTTGCTTTTTCTTATGCTGCACAGCTATTCCGAAATGTAAAAATAATATCCTTAACGCGGGCAATGTATTAACTGAACTGATTGCCAAAATATGCAGACATTGCTTATATAGCTGCCAAAAATTGAACGAACGGACTGACTATCTAGAGTAAGTTTAGAATAGATTTTAGATTAAAAAGTAATCAAATGCGCGCAAACCTAGTATGATGATTGCATCGTTCCTGCGACAATTATGAAGAAGACACTTCCTATCACAAGCCCATTGAGTGTTGTCTATATTATCGCAAGGCCAACACGTTTTGGCCAATGCATGAGTGTTCGCAGGCATTAGATAAGGCTAAATACTATAATTATCGCACAGGTGCACAAGTGGAGGTAATACTGTAGCTACTTATATTTTTATGACCAGACGAATTTGTTTTTGCTTAACACAGAATTAAACTTATCAAGGCGAAAAACCATTGGCATTTCAATTTCAGTCTAAATCTACAGTTATAAATTTCAAATAATATTGCTACCAAATTAGATGGTTCAATAGCTAAAATAAAGTCAATTAGATAATAATTTTAAAGTGTTATTTATAGACTAGACGATTGTAATCTTTGAGCCAATTCGGAGTGAATTAATTGATTGAATGACAATTTTCTATCATTAGATTGAATGTGCAGAAATCCTCGATTGTAAACAAGCGCTCGATCATCCGATTCCATTGTTAAAATTCGTTTTTTATTGAAATAATCTACAAAAAATTTAACAATTGGAACTGAATATGCAATGTTTTTTTGGTTTTTTTTTCGTTCATAGAAAAAAGTCATGCGATCTTCATAAATAATATTTGGTATTTAATTGGTTAATTAATAATAATATTTATACTGATTTTGCAATTGACTTTTATGTTTGAAATGCTGGCGCTTAGTTGCGCTTGAACCATTTCTTCATCTCATTCAACATCTGCTTGAGCTTGTCCTGCTCCACGACCAGACGAGAGAGGTCCTCTTCGGGCAAGAGGTCCTTTGGTGGCGCAACACTCGATTCGGGTTCTGGGGTGGATTCAGCTGGAGCAGCAGTGCTTGGAGCTGGGCTGGATTCAGCTGGAGCAGCAGTGCTTGGAGCTGGTGTGGATTCGGCTGGAGGTGCAGTGCTTGGAGCTGGGGTGGATTCGGCTGGAGCAGCAGTGCTTGGAGCTGGTGTGGATTCGGCTGGAGCAGCAGTGCTTGGAGCTGGTGTGGATTCGGCTGGAGCAGCAGTGCTTGGAGCTGGGGTGGATTCAGCTGGAGCAGCAGTGCTTGGAGCGGGGGTGGATTCAGCTGGAGCAGCAGTGCTTGGAGCTGGTGTGGATTCGGCAGGAGCAGGCGTGGTCGATCCAATAGGAGCAGGCGTAGTTGATGCTGGGGCTTCAGTAGGCAGTGGCTCCAAGCCGGCCAAACAGTTGTCGAATTGTTTATAGATCGCAGCTGTCTTCTCGAAATGGATGCGCTCAGATTTGTTGGTGCACGCATATTCGGTGACATCGATTTCACGGTAAGTTTCTCTTACTATAGCCACCCATTCAGACGCATTGGCCGAGATTTCAAACATAGACTGGGTGCTGTTACTGCCCTGTAAATTTTCAAATGAAGTCCCATTAGTTTGACTTAATCGTCCAATTCAGAAGTTCACTTACGGTTTCTGAGTAGCAAGAGAAGTAAGCAACGGCATCATTAATTTCGCTGCAAGTGCTCAGAGCCTGGCAGGCTGATGTAGCAGAGTTGTCGAGCGCAAGGCGCTCGTCCTTGGTGTTATCATTGACTTTCGAGCGAGATGCTTCAGATTCCGTCTTGCACTCAGTATAAGCTGCCTCGAATTCCTCAAGTTCTTCCTGGAGCAGTCCAAAATAGATGGAAAAGCAGTTTAGAGAACGTGCGGGATTATCCTGGCTAATATCGCTCGAACGCTTCATAAACTGTATCAGACTCGACTCGGGCGACACGGGCAGGCGTCCAGCCTGACTCAGGCCAATGGCCAAAAGCAGAACACACACTTTGGTAAACATGTTGGTTAATTTGTAATTATTATTATATATTTTATTTTGTTAAATGTTAGCACGATTTTTGATTCGTTTGCTATGAACGTCGGATTCGTTATTGTGCTAATGTGGCAAACGACTTCAATATTTATAGGCGCGTTGCTCAAGTGTTAAATTGAGGTGTTTCTACTACTCCAGAGATTGCAGGCAGGCGACATATTATGGCCATGTTATTACCTTAGATTTGGCTCTATCACTTAAACTATCGCCTTATCAATGTAGACTAGCATTATCATTCTTATCATTCGGCCGCTGACACTGGGAAAAACATTTCCAAAGAAACAATTAAACAGTTGCCGACGTCTCCCCAATCGCGCCGCTATTATCTCTCAAATCTTTGTAGTTCCAAAAAAGAAATAAAATCATAAATAAATCGCATAAATTATATTTACACAAACCCGAGAAGCTTCAGCAAATAACAGACAATTTCTAGGACTTATGTCATAAGTTATATGATTTCCAAATGTTTGTTTTCCTGTGAATCCCACTTTTTGATGCACTTCTCTCTTGTCTGCTACTTTGTTATATTATTTTCAAGTGTTTATTTTAAATACTTATCAACATTATTTTCTATTGAAAAATATATATATTTATATGACAATTAAAAAAGTTTTAGTTGTCCACTTAATGTTGGTAGCTTATCAATGAGCTGAGGAACGTCAGCGGCCTTTGCCATTGGTCAACTCCGCTTATCAAAAAGACGCACACACATAATCTTAGATAAGCCGCCATTGTATTGCCTGAACACAATTATTAAACAAATATTTATTGTTGAGCTTGAAATTCTTAGTTTTTTGATATTACACTTACATGTATTTATTTATTTTGATTTCCTATTCTGTGTGAGGGTCATTGATCGTTCTACTTAGACCCAATACGCATTTAATCAATATTCGTGTCATCTTCAAGCGCTTATCATGCCACGTGCTGTACTCCAGCTGGCGAGAACTACAAAACTAGAATAATGATTCACAGTTAACTTGACTGATTAATCTATAAAATCAAATATATTATATAAATTGCAATTATTTATGACAATTCGTTTCCTTTGCGCATTTGGCTTTTGTTTCTAGGAATCATGCGAATTGTTCGAAGTTTCTAATACATTTTCAGTTGTAGCGATTGCGTTTGTGTCCGCTCTACAAGTGCATCGAATTTTATTAACTTGACTTAGTTTATAGCCATTTTTTATAGCCACATATATTATTGAAGGATTTTGTAGGTCGTCAAAAATATTACAGCAATTTCTAGGTGATTTGAAGCATAGTCGAATTGGGGGGCAATTTGTAGATTTATTGCGAAGTCAAGGACTATAGCTTGAGCAAGGTAGGAGCAGAGTAATGGCTAATTGCCTTTATAAATATAGCAAATGTTTTTTTAATTAACAGATGAACAGACAAAACGGATGTTACCTCAACAAAGCCATTGCATATAAATCAGTTACAGAGAAATTTAGAAAAATTATGAAACATATTTCATATAAAATTTATATATATATTTGCATATTTATTATTTAGAATTTATATCATCTCATTTTCGACATATATTTTACTATTTGAGGTCTATTAGGCAGCGCTCGACAGACAGCTACTAGGAGGTTTATTGAATGTGGCATATGCATATGAATATGCCCCGAAAATCTATTTCTAAGCCAAGCCACAACTTTCTCTAATTCAAAAAACAGTTTTTCGTTTTCCACAAGTTTACTTCCAGTTCGATTCTCAAATCACTTATTGAAAACCGCGTCCTGTTCTCTAGCTCAAAATGAATTTCAATCTTGGCGAATACTATTTTAATTATTTGCAGTGTCTTTAAGGTTTTTGTGTGTGCAAGCGTAATAATAGTGGAGTGCAGCTAAATATCAAGCAGCGCAGCTCACCTGCTGCACACCTGCTGCACACGCACACACAAAGCGTTGGGCGTGGGAGCTGCTAATTTGCATATCTTAATTGCGTTCTTTGTGCAAAAGCATTTTCAACGAGCCAGGCAAACATAGCTTGAACTGCATTAACATTTCCTACACACACACACACACGCACACACACACACAAATAATGTGAAAAGAGCACCTAGGCAACGCTTTAAATCAGCTGCTGGCTGCAGCCTGTGGCAAGGACACGCGGCACTGTCGCCAGTTATTGGCTTCATTTTGGGGGCACTACTGCGTGGCGAGCGCACTCTCCCCCTCTCTCTCTCTCTCTCTCTTTGTGTGTGTGTGTGTGTGTGTGTGTGTGCCTACATTTCTAATTTGTTTTAATTGCAGTGACAACAATGCCGCAGGCAACAACAATCAACAGCCAAAGCCAAAGCAAATGCAATTAAATTTAAATGAAAAACACCCTTGAACCAAAAGATAGCAACTGTTTATTTAACCGTTAAATGCTAAGACTTAAAGCCTTTAATTGCTATTCAATTTATGTGATAAGTCCAGTCCAAAGCTTACTCATCTTTGATTAGCTTCCAAATTTGAAAAGCATTTCAAATGCCATTCTGCAATTGCAGAAACTTTGCCAAGGTGCATGAATATGCAAATTACATTTGCAATACCCTGTGCTTAGAGTGGTACAGGGTATCTATAGAGGCAAATGTGCTAGATATACGTTTGTTTTTCTTAATCAAATCTTGTTTATTATCTTACGTTTTGGTTTGTTTGACTCTGAGTTGCATGATCACTAGCCTTTTAAAGTTCTTCACTTCATTTTATTTATTTATATAAATGCGCGATTTCTCTACTAAAAATAATCAATTTCTGATACATTTTCATCGATTTAATTAGTAATATAATTAATCTTCACTATTGAGTAATAAGATTTAGTTAAGCTTTTAGTATATGCTCTTTTTTATTGAATTCAAACTTGTTGCTATTAATATTAGAAAACACAAAATAAAATAAAATATTTGTTTGAAATAATTTCGATTACTGGCAGTTCACTCTTAGCAGTTTACAGCGCATGTGGTAAGTCGGTCAGGCGCAACAGTTCAAACTAGTTAACATCTTCAGCCGTTAATTATGTAAGTTACACTTGCAGAGTTGCAATTGGCTTAGCTGAACTTTTCCATTGCGGCTGTCGCCTGGTCTGTGTGGACTCTGCCAATATTTGGCCAACATTTCCATAAAATTGCTTTTACTTTACTTTCTCTTTCACCGTTACTTTTGCTATGACCAAGTAACCAACCAACCAAACCAACCCAACCCAATCCAACCCAACCACCTCAAGGAGATTACAAAAGTTTTGCAACTCCAACGATAGCAAAGGTTTGTCAGGCTCGTTACCTATTTAATGCAGTACATAAACCATGTTGTCTAGTGTAGCAGAGAGTGCAGCAGCTTCTTAAGATCTGAGCTCAGGCTGGGATGGTTGACGGGCGCGGCCGAAACTGTGGGCTTGGCTGTAACTAAAGTCGATATCGTTGCTAGGGGAACTGGAAGTGTTGTGCTGATAAGTGATGCTGTTGCGGAACCGAGTGGAACCGGTTGTGTAGAATGGGAACTGAAACTGGAACTGGTACTAGAACTGGAAGTAGAACTGATATTGTTAACTGGGTCTGTGGTCATCGTTTCTGGTTCAGATGCTGTTGTCACCGGAACTGGAGTTGTTGTGGACTTTAATGGACGAATAGTTGAAATGGGTCTTCTGGAAGTTGAAGTTGAAGGTGAGGTTGTTGTAACTGTAGTGCTTTTTGAAACTGGAAACGAACTGGTCGTGTAAGCACCTGTAGTTGTTGTATCTGGAATGGCTGTTGTTGTGGATTTTGTATATAGCCATGGAGATGAAGTAGGATCTGGTGTGGTCCTTCCTGTGGTGCTTGAAACGGGTATTGTTGTTCCAGTCACTGGAGATGAACTAGTATCGGATGTGGTCCTTCCTGTGGTGCTTGAAACGGGGCTTGTAGTTCTAGTCACTGGAGATGAACTAGTTCCAGCTGTGGTTCCTCTTGTTGTGCTTGGCACCGGTTCACCCTTCAGACAGCCTTGCAGGCTGACATAGGTCTGCTCCGAGCTAACCTCATACTTGCGACTCGCCTCAGTCGAGCACTCTTTCTCTTGGAATTTTATCACCTGCTCCTGCTGCTTGAACTCACCATTATACTGGCTGGCTGTGCCCGAAATGTTGTACATAGTTTTGGCATCTTCAGTGCCCTGTGTAAGACATTCGTTAATAAAATATCAATATATACAAAATATTTTCTTATATATCACGCTAACACTTACCACTTGTGAGTAACAGCTCAGCGCTGAGGAGGTATCATTTAGACTATCACAATTCTCTATCAACTGGCAGGCGGACTGGACATTGTTGCTTAGCTCGCCCAGCTTCGTCTGGTAGAGCCAATCGAGTGTCGCAATCTGAAGTTGGCTGGTATTCTGGCAGGTTTGATACTCGTCTTCGTATGTCTGCAGCTGCTGATCGAAGATCTCGCCATAGTACTGAAAACATTGCAGCGTGAGTGCCGGATTGCTTTGCTGTAGTGCGGCGGTGCTGCGCATCGCCTGCAGCAGCTTCGATTCACCGAGCGCATGGCTAGGAGCAGCCCATGCAGTGGCCGCCAGGCAGGCGAGCAGCGTTATCAAAAACATTTTCATTTGATTTCGATATTATAATTAAAATGATTTGTTAAATTCTTTCGTATGTGCTTGTGGCACGATCGTTAAATGCGTACTTCGGTGGCTACCAAATGGGGAGCCCGCTTTTATAGGCGGCAAAAGTTTTGAATGTCAAAAGGAAATGAAATTCGCGAAAAGCTATCGGTCTTTAGCCTTTGACAAGCTGATATGATATAAATATTCAATTACCCTACGCGCTAGAGTACTTCGGGTCTTTTTCGGCATAGGTTAGTTCTATGCTTCAACTACTTGAAAGGCTTATCAAAAATGATAATTTTACAGACACATGTCAGCATATGTAGGACATATTGATTATGTTTGTGTCTGTGTATAATAGTATAACATAATTAAAGCATTAAAAAAGCTAATTTAAGCAAAGTCAACACGCTAAAATAACAAGTAAATAATTTATTTATTTCTTTTGCTGGTTTAATAGACTTTCACAAACTATTTTCCCATTCTTTTCTTTATTTTCTAAAGACAATTCCTAGGGAACTGAAATTGGTTGCATAGTTAGTGTAGCGCATTGCAGGTGCTGGCCATTTCAATTGACTTTCTATCGATATCACTTGAATTTAATTTAAATGCCATTTTATCATTGAATGCCTTGTTTTTGCATTTATCAGGCATTAACAATTGCGCAACGAATAGCTGAAATGCCGCTGGTGAACCCTCGCTCAAGTGGCTGACTCAGCACTCGAAACGTTTCCGTTTCTTATCGGGAAAGAAAATATCTATTTGGCTGGAATAAAAAGCCAAATAAAAATAATCGTACAACCCTAGATTGTGCACTTCTTGACAATTTCCGAAGAATAAGAAATATAAAATCAAATTCAACGGAATAAATTATAAAAATATGATAGACAAGCGGGACCCAGACCTTATAATTTACGCCGCCCATAAACAGCTCAATAAATGCGCAAAAGATATAACTAATTTTAGCTGAAAGCAGAAAGAAAATGGGAGTGTTGCAGAGAGATAAGCTCGACTGGTAGATACCCGTTCAATTATGGGTTTTTGGTTAAATACATAGAAAGAGATTGATACTAGATACTGGATACTGGATACTAGATTCGAGATAGTAAATACTAAATTATAAATACAAAACTAAATGCGATATACTTAACACTTAATTATATTTCCTTGACAACTTTCATGTCGTAAAATCATTTGTATTCAAATGGCAAATCTTAATGAACAGCTTCATCATGTAGATGTTATTGATTGCTTAAGCAACTGTCGAAATATAATTATCAAATATGGTTTTATTCTTGTATGGTCACCCAATATACGCAGTTTTAAGTCCTTATCTATTTTAGTTTCTTAGCTTTAACACTTTAATACTGACAGTTAGATAGATGGACCTACATAGTATAAATAGACATATCTAGATCGAGTCTACTGTCCGAGCTTATCAAATACCTATGTATGCTATACGCTATCAAGGCTCATTTCCTTTGCCTGTGATATGCATTTGCATGCTCGCATTTCGCCCCTTTATGCATTGCCAATGGCTTTGAGGGTATGAAAAGCGTAATTCATTTCCATTTTCACACGATGTCAGCCATTTTTCATCCCCTCGCTTACAATGCATTTTCAATTTTCCAATTTCAGCGCTCGCTCGTTGTTTTTGATGCATGTCGGAGAGTTTGTTTGCTCGCGGCACCACCGGGCGTATGATTAATATTATTTACTTAAAAGCAAATGCCACGCCTTCCGTTGCATACTAAGCGATAACGAGTGGGGCAGCAACCACAGTGGGGCGCCCCGGGCTAGCCAGGCAGCCAGTCAGCCATTTTCAAGAGCTGTCAGCGGAAATGAAGTCGTGGCAAATGCAGCGCCGTTTTGCTCGACATTGAGTTACGTTGAGTTAGCTCCTGATGGATTGTCAGACACTCAGAGGGCACTAAGCGTCAGCGAGCGTGTCTTAAGTACTATGCGCCGTGTAATTGGTTGCTAAGTGGGGCAAAACAAAAAATATATATATGTAGATATATAAATACAAGTATATCAAAATTGAGGTTCACTCCAATTGACCCCATGGCAAACTGAGTCACAATTCAGTGATTCACAGGGTCAGTCAGAAGCGAGCCTTACCATCGATAACATTCTATTAATTTATGACCATTTTTCCTTTTATCAAATTATTGTTTAACTACGCTAATTAAAAAAGCAACTGTGAGTAACAGGCGATTTATTCAATCATTTAGAGATAGTGTTTTCAAAACATTTTTTGCGATAATTAATTTTGCTTTGTTTTTGTTGCTGTTTTATTTTTTTGGAGTATTTGTATTTATAGCACAACAAGTATTCCCCATGGCTAACACTCGAGAAACTAGGCAGTGGCATTCTGGGAATTACATACTCCACACAGATAACATTCTGTATAGAATGTGGCGGAATTTATTATATAAACTTAGTTAGACGGTGAACTTTTCTTTTACACTCTTGTTAACATTGAGTCGTAGGCTTATCTATTTAGGTTTATTTAGTGTAAAAACTAGATTTTGTAGTAGTTAATGTAGATCACGGCTCTATGTTATTCCAAAGGAGTATAGCAGCCTGTTGGGGTATCAAATGCAATCTCTAAGTATTCAAGCTGTCGTTTGTGGTTGGTTGATAATGGAAACCTCAATCTGTGGAGTTCCAATCATTTATAGTTTATTATTCCAGTATCAAGATCGCCTCTGCACTGCTTGATTAATATCAGTCATAATATGCCCATTACTGCTCAAACATATTCAAGATTCTAGATAAGTGCTTTACGTATATGGAATCCCCCATGATTATTCAGCACAAATATTGATAGTCGAAGAGTTTTCAAAATTTATTACATGACAATTAAAATACGATTATTTACTGCATTGCAAATGTTTCAATTTTATCAGCACAATAGTTATCAAGACTATATATTACCAAGACTTCCACGCACTTTCAAATGCGTCATGAATAGCTAAAAATTGAAAGAAGTGAGAGTAGTCGACTAGGAAATACCCTAAACCATGCACAAAGCTGCTATACGCCAAGTGAATTCAAGAGTATTTAAAATATATTAAATAAATTTGAAATCTCTTGCTTTTGTGGTATGCAAGCTACGTTTAAAAGCAAAAATAAAATTTTATATTGTATTATTATCGATAGTAAGGAAATGGGTTAAGTTATCAAAAATAAGTGATAACCCCTAAAGACTATATATTTAAAATTTCAAATCTCTGAAGGATATGGCTAGATCGGCTCCACTTCTTGTCCATATCTAGAAGCTGAGTTCTGCTTTGACTTCTTCTACCTGTTACATACATTTTTATAAAACCTGCATACCCATTTTCAATGACATGAGCTTATAAAAATAAACATATATGTGCTTAGCAGAGATTTCTGAAGTATTATGATTTTAAGCCGCAGTCGTATCAATTATTAATTAACAGTTAATACCAAAATATTTAGAACCCAAACTTTGCTTTAGCTTTATCAGTAGACCTTTGGATGCATAAATAATATTTATATATACAATATATAGAAAAGAAATATAGAACTTTAAAACTTTTATATATATATTTTCTGTGATTGCGCCAAGATAAAAGTTGAATTGAACAAATGGTTTCTGAGAAATTTCTAGAATTTAATTTAGTTTATTGCAGATCCGAACGATTTTCCTTGAGTTCCGATAGGTGTTTGTGTGGCTATAAAGTCTATGGCTATCAGCGTGTAATTAAAAAGAAAAGACCAAATATAATTAGCCGGTTAGTGGGCCAGAGGAGCTGCCCCAGGCAGATAACAGTCGTGTGTATTTGGTAATAATTCCTAATGAACTACGCGAACCAATATAATATCCGATAATTATTTTTACAACAAGCATTACGTATACGCACTGATGTCACTGTTATTTTTATATATACTATATATGTACTTGAATGCATTTGGCTCGGACTGAATACACACAGCAAATTGTTGTAGGGCAATAACAAAAGATTTTACGATTGCAATAACAAGAAGTGCGCGCAATTAAACACGCTCTCAATGTGAATGAAAACGAATGGTGGCTGAATGTGGATGGATGTGGATGGACGTGAATGGATGTATTGCTTGTTTGGCTTGTGGGTGGCTGCTGCTGCTGCTGTCGCATTGTCTCTGGTGTGAAGTGAAACAGAAATAGAAATTGAGTTCGAAATAGAAATCGCAATTGTAGTTTGGATCGTTCGGGGTGGGTGCTGGAGTCATAAAAACTCAATCGGAGTTGGCGGCATGCGTTGAGTTTATGAAAGCGAGTGAAATTCAATTAAAACGCGTGCTCAATATTAGTTGCAATGCGTGACTGCTGTCTAAGCCATAAACCAGCTTATTGAACACTATTGAAGGGCAAACTGTAACAGCGGCAACAACCTCAGCAGCAGCAGCAGCAGCAACTACCGCAGTGGCAACTCCTGCTGACAGTTTCACACAGGTCTTTTATACCCTGTATGCTGGCCTTAGGAAGTGAGGTAGTATTGTTATAGATGCATGATAAGGAGTAAGAAATTTTAGATAAATCTTATAAATCCCAATCTTGTAACTTTTTCAAAATAAACTTAGCAAATTTGTGAGATCTTAGGTTAAAAATTATATAATAACCTTATGGAACTTAGAGTCCATAAGAGATAGACTAAGCAAATTTTGTATGTGAGTTTTTAAATGACAAAAACTTAAATATTTTATTGACAGCGGGAAACTCAATAGAAACTTCAGTCACAACTTCAAAACACCAATACATTATATATATAGTATGATAAGTATGTATATGCTTGCTAGTTCTTCTTTTGAAAAAGAAATAAATTTAGCTGTGCTATAAATTAATTATTGATAAATTTGTGAGATCTTAAGATATGAACTTCAAGGAACCTAGGATCTATTAAAGATAGAATATGCAAATTAAGTTTGAGTAAGAAATTTCCCAATATAAAAACCCATTTTATGCTTACCATAGTAAATACAGCTAAGTCAACTTCTTAGAGCTGCAACTTTAACTTCATTCAAACTTGCACTGGGTATCTCAGCAGCCACAAACAAAAATCGTCTCGCACATTCCTCTGGAATTCAATTTTTCGCGATAACTTGCCGTGTAAATGTCAATCGTTAATAGTTTTCATATGTTTTATGCATTGTGGGCGTTTGATTGCTTGCCTGCTGCCCGCCTGCCTGGCTGCCTCTGCTGCCTGCCCGCCTGGCTGCCTCTGTTGCTGCCCGCCTGGCTACAGTTCGTGCGTCAATTTTTGCCGATTAGCCGTCATGCGAATGGCTATGTCTATAAAGATTATACGCTGATTATGATCAGTTATCATATCTATAAATATATATGTATAAATAATTTATATATTTATAAACCTTACAACGAGTCGAGCTGGCGCAGACCCTTGCGAAACTTAATTAAATTTTATAGCTATGAAATTTAATGAGTCTGAGCCTCAAAGTCGCAAATGCTCACAGAATTTTATTGGCCAAGTGCAAGGGGAACGTTAACCAGACTAAATAGCAACGGGCAACTGGTAACTGGCAACTGTTAACTGGCAACTGGCGACTGGCATAAAGTGCAGTTGCAATTGCAACGACTGGTGACTGGCGACTGGCGACTGTTGTATTATAATGGAAACTTTCGCCTTGTTGCACACAACATGACCAGCTGCCCCTGCCCCTGTCCCTGCACCTGGCCCTTGTGAGCAAGTGCAGCGAATGGAATGTTAACTAATTAAATTTTTACTTTGCTGTTATATTAGGCGAGCTGTGGGCCAGTCGGGCCTTAGCTGGCTTGCATTGCATGTAATTGCAGCTGTTGTTCGGCGAACAGCCAAAGGACTTCGCTTTGAAGTTTTGTTTAACAGTCGTGCGCTAATGAAATCACATTCATGACGCATATTTCGAGTGACCCAACAAACAGTCAACATTGTGACTGACCGCACGTCTCTCGGTCTCAATAAACCTTTGAGCCCACACGTATCCAGAGCTTAAAAAAAAAAAAAGTTTAATAAAGTGTACAAATTAAAATATGTATTTTAAATGAAGTTAATTTTTTGTATATAAAATGTAATTTTATGTTTTATACATGATTTGTTAATGATATTTAAATTTTGGAATAATATTTTAATATTACAAATATTTTCCATTGATCTTTGTTCATTTTTTCATTTGCTGAGACAATTTATGAATCATTCTATGTAAACAATTTATATTGCTCAATCACCTATAAAAATGATAGTCAGCTGGAATTATGTCTGTTTTATGCTAGGACATTTCGTTTGCAGCGCCTCTTCAACTGCCTAGACAACTCTTGCAACATGTGATCGAGTGTTAACGTCTTATCGTATGTCACTTTGGTCAGGTCTTTTGATATATTGAAGTCATTTCAGTATCAATGTGCGGTTCAATTGTAGTAATTGTTATTGATAACGTTGCCTTGTGATTGATGCGTAAGGCGAAACAAGTTTAAGGTAAATTATGTTAGATAAAAAAGCAGATATATTATATTTATTATAGAAAATTATTATATATATTCTGAAAATTTTTTAAAATACAATACATTTTATATATATTTATAGAATATTTTAAAAAATTTAAATTAATAATATATAAAAAAAAAAAAAAAATATATATATATATAATATACATATATATAAACATAATATATATAAATACGAGCAAGCTGCATGTTTATAGCAGTTTCTTTAAGCATCATACTCAAATTTATATTTACTACACTTACAATTTTCATATACATTTCTTAGTTTGCTATATTGAAATAATTAAGCATAGCATAAATTATTTATTATTAAAAAATATTAATTCACATGAAATATATTCTCTTTAATTTTCAGTTTAAGTTCCAGTACAAAAAGAAAAGGAAAAAAGCATTGCGCCCAAAACAAGGAAAGGAAAAAGAAAAACTGAATACTGAAAACCGAGAATTTAGAACCACAAAAGAATAAAGCGCACAAAGTTGTCCCAAGCCGCTGGTTGGGCAATTATTTCAAGAACTTTAAGATGCCAACTGCAGGCCATGCGGCAGAAAGAAAAACCCCAGCAACAACAACAAGAACAAACAAACAACAACAACAACAAAAAAATGAAGAGAAAAGACGAGCAGAGCAATGTGCAAAATGAAAATGAGTGATGCGAAAGAGTCAAAAAGTTGCAGTAAGCCTGGCCAACAATAAAGGCCACAAAACAAAATGAAGTCAACTAAAAAATAACTAAAAATGTGGGCGGCGGCAGGAAACGGTCAAGAAAGCAACAACAAAAACTCAACAAAAACTCAAACTAAAGGCCACAGAGACGTGTACGTAAAAGTGGCTTGAAAAGTTTGTCAACAAGGTACAGTATAGCAGTGTAATGTTATAACTATTTATATAGATATATATATGTGCATTTAAAACTCTTAATTAGTCAGCCACAATGGTTGAGTTAATAAATGAATGCCAATAAAAGCAGCAAAGGAACAGTCAAAAGCAACTGTGACACGAAGCTCCTAGAAGTGTGCATGTCGGAGCTGAGCTGCAATTCATTAGTCCAACTATTTACAAGAGGTGTACAAACAAATCAGTCACACAAACACACATCATCACACACTCACACACACCTCCGCTGCTGTTGCTTTCGTTAACTGCCTGACATTAAATATACGTGTCCAACAAATCAACTTGGTATTTTGGCCATATGTCTCTGTCTCTCTCTGTATCTCTCTCTCTCTCTCTCTCTGTGTGTGTGTATTTGCTGTTCGTGCAAGGTGCTAAACAATTTGCGCTATGGAATTTTTGCATCAAATTCGTTTTGCAAACAAATTGTTTTCGTCGAGTTGTCAATCAAATTCCAAGCGGCAAAGCATGCCACAGTTTTCACTCATCAAACACATTTGTGTTGCATACTTTGCAGCGCAGCAGCAACTGCTACTCAAATATGCAATTGCATGCGTCTGTGTGCGTGTGTGTGTGTGTGTTTTTTTTTGTTCTGAAACTTTGTAAGCATTTGCACAATTGCCTGTTGCACATGGCAGCTGGAAGAAAGAAAGAAAGCATAAATAATTGCATAGTATTCTACTGTTCTCTTTTGAAATACATAGCTCTAAAATGGACATATCAATGTGCAGTTTTCAAGAAGTTTCATCTGTTTTTTACTTTTTTTCTTTGTTATGTAATCTTGACAGATTAGTGTCATGTTGCCTTTTAGATGGCTTAACTTGGACAGAAATTAATTGAATATATTTTGTAAGGCCATGGAAGATAGCGAGCACAGCATACATTGGTTAGGTGAAGAAAGAGTTATAGAATGCAACTATCACAGATTAAATTTAATAAATTTAAGTTGATTTATCTAGATTTATCTAGGAGGTCTTGAGGGTGCTGGCGTCTGAGTCTTCAACTAGTTCGAGTGCAGTACCGAAACGCCTAGCCAGGCTGCTTGGGTGAGAATGTAGTGTGAGAATCTAGTCTCTAGAGGTATTTTTTTAGCCACCTCTTAGATTCTGTCTCCATTTTTTAGGACATCAAAATATAAGTCATAATATATTGTTAGGCTAACTAAAAATCTGGAACTTGTATTATATTTCAACCTCATTACAAATGGAAACACAAACTGATTAATAACTCAAGAGCTTAAAGGACAATTTGAATGCTAACAGATAGTCCTTGATAATGATGCATTAGAACTTTGATATTGAGTTGAAACTGATAAATTTAACTATAGATAAATCTAGTTAATTTCCAAATTCTTTTGCACGCATTCCAGAGAAAACGCTCTTTAATATAGTCATCTACGACTTCATTTTCTACAAAAAAACACAGTTTTCTTCACCATATAAAGTTCATATACTTAATTATCTTAAAAGACAGACAATACTGTCTATTAGCATAATTTCCAGCATTCTCAAATTTCACCTTAAATTTTTCCAGTGAATATTTTCGAAAAATTGAAGCATTTTTGTTGCCTTTGTGACGATTTCCTAGAACACTAGATGCTGGCAAGGACAAAGCAGCGCAAGGATAAGTAGCAGGAATTGGCCTCAAACCAATTGGAAGTTAAATGCCTAGATTGGCCAGGTAAGCTTGTTTAATTTCTTAGAATTTTAATATTAGATTTCAGCTTTTATTTGAAATATAATGTTGAGACTGAGTAAACCCATTAGGCTACAGATTGGTTTAGAAGTGCGCCTAATAGGGAATAGATACAATATATATATTTATTATATATAATTTAATTATAATATAATTTAATTTATTATATATATATTTTAATTTTATAACAATATTTACTCTAAACGATTTCACAAATGTGGATTTTAAAAGTGTCAACTTTAAAAAAAATAATGAATATTTACAGATATTTATAAAGTTTGTGTACAGCTGAGCCATTCTCGCTGAGGCTGGTTCCACTTTGGCATTGTTGTGGAAGTCCGAAGTGAACTAATACCAGAGTAGATTAAATATAATTTTGTAAATATATTTTTTGTATAACTTGAATATGTTTTTATATTTGATTAGTTAACAATATTTTTTTATTAATTCATATTAATTTCATTAATTTGTTTAATATATTTCTGTTACTTTAATTACAATTTGATAGCCTACAAAACTTTTTATTATTTATTAATCAATTTTCGAGCATTTAGCTGAGTCAACTAAGCATAGCAGAGACTTAACTCCTAATCCAATTGCTCTCATACAAATTTAGTTCTTTTGGCACAAATAGATATTCATATAAGTGGAATCATAGCATAAGCCCGAGCTTAGTTGAGTCTTAAGGCACTGAATTCATGCCAATAATCCTTGAAATGCAACAGCAAACATATTCGTTAGTTGACTTTGAATAATTGATACGGAAGATGAAGTGCACATTGACCCAAATCAAAATACAACATAATTTGAATGTTTCAATTTCTGTTTGCGAATAATATGCATATATATTATAGTCTATATATATATATATATATATCTATTGTGAAATGTGGTGAATTAAATGCGAATGTGGCAGTTAAAGCGAGTCACAGTCAAGTGTTGGTGTTAGCATGCGAATGGTACACGGTTGTTGTTGCTAATGTTGCTGTTGCTGTTGCTATTGCTATTGTTGTTGATAAGCCAGACACAGTGTTTCATGCAATGGCTCATAAATCAAGCCAAAATTCAAATGTTATCAGTAGGCGGAATATTCCCAAACTACGTAATAGCAATAGATGTTTCTGTCTGTTTGTGTGTGTGTGTGTGTGTGTGTGTGTTTGGTAGATAAGCTAACGGGCTGCTGCCCAGTAAGCAAAGCGACTGCCACTGCAGCAGGCGTTATATACAGCTTGTTTATAAGGTTTGCTACTCTAACATTGCGTGGCTGTATATTTGTCTTAATGTCTAATGAAAATGAGCAAGAGTGTTGCACTGGGGTGCACCTGACTGCATAATACTCGTTCACTCGGTCAAAAACACCAATAGATGGAACTTTGAATTTAAAAGGCGATCTGTAGAGGAGGACAACAGTGATTCAAGCTATAATTTTAGTTATTCTAGCATTAAAAGCGGGAAGGTTATAGTTTAATTTTGAGTTGCCACATCCCTAAGAGACGTCAATAATTTATATCTATAACTTGCTACATTTTTGAAGTCTTGGCTTCAAAACTAAAACTAGAAAATTCAGTTTCATACTATGATGGGCGTAAATACTTATATATTGTATATTTTCATGGGTATGAAAATATATCCCTTTCCCTATCTAGAGCTTCAGATATTGCCATTAGTTACAGCTATGCCTAGTTGATTTGCTTGATCCAGAATTGCCACGCTTCCAGTAGGCTTATCCACAAAAATGCTATTGAAGTCAATAAGCTGCAAAAAACTAAATGTAAAAAAATCAATTTTTAAAAAAACGAGTATTTATTCCAAATATCAAGGTTCAGGCATCCATAGACAAACTTGTGCTCAACCATAAACCAATATACTCCCTTCATTTCCCGAACGAGCATATTAAGTTGAGTTTCTTCTGCGCTTGCTCTATAGATTAGCTTGCAGTTGATTTGCCATGGAAACTATGCAGATTCCCCCTTTTTTTATAGTCATATAGATATAGCTATTCTATATATATACATATATATCTTGATATATACACTCTATAGTCAGACTTACATAGCTGGCAGAGATAAGGGCAACAGCTATTCGCGTATTGCATTAGGTAATTGCGTGTTGGCAGCAACAAAAATTCGCACTTGCCAAAGGGCTTTTCCCACTGTCATCAAAGTGACGGTTAACCAATGACAAATGCACACAGCTACAGCCACAGCTACATAGATCAGGTGGCATATCTAACAATAGACGGCAGCACATTGTATTCTATATAAATATAAATAAATGCTGCCTACTTTGAGGCGCTGCGACATTATAAATGGCTCGCAACGCAGCAATTGGCCACTCATTCTCGTCACGCCAAGCATATCGCAAAAAACTCGTGCGCGATCACAACTCCAAGTATATATAAGCAAATATACAAAGATATTTATATATGAATCCATTCAATTGATCACACAACGCTAAAAAGTGTGCGCGTGTGTTGTCCGGCTGCAAAATTGATAGTTTTCGATTTGCATTATTAGCAAAGGACCAAAAAATAAACGAGTAAAAATTAAAATACGCATAAGCCATGATGTCCAAGACTTTGGTAAGTGCAATCAAAGTTTTGATTAAAAAATAAATAATATTTTTAAAAAGTAAGAAATGAAAAAGAATTGAGAAAAGTCTTTGGCATAGCCTTGTGTAAAATGTATGCAGTGAAAGTTCAATTGTAGCTCAATTTTTAGCTGTTTTATTATATAATATATTATTATATATGTAACATATATATATTAACATATATATATATATTTATATGTTTAAATGACTGTTGCGAAGAGCAGGCATAAATTCTTGATATTTGTATTTAGTATTCATGTTTTTTAGCTCATATTCTATGAGGAATCATTGTGAAAATTATTTATTTCTCTATATTTTGAGGATAATTAAATAAATATTAATTAAAGAAAAACCTTACTAATTTTTTTTTAATATAAAAATTGTTATAAATATAAATGATAGATAATTAATAAAAAATGAATAAAGCTGTCAGTTGCAGCAGGTCATACCATATAAATTTGACAAAATATCTAAACCTGAGCTAGTTAAAGCAGAAATTGTTTTAGTGCAACGTAAAGTGTTGAATGCCGAGAGAGAAAAAAGAATGGCTTTTCATTTAGGCCTGCTGACACATGAGCTGCTAAAGCAAAGGCTTACAGAGGCAAAAAAAAACATACACACAGAATTGGACGAGTAACAGAAGTTGGCAATATGCAAACAGAAATTGAATTAATGCCAGGCAGGCAGGCAGCAAACGAAATGCTGACCAGTGAAGCTCTCTGACATATATGCCACACACACACACATACAGTCACATGCAAACTGGCAGTCAAAATGGATATGGTTAGAAAATTGCAAATTAACAAAAAGCAGGCGTCTAAAGCGCTGGCACAAATTTAGCTGAAAATCCAACAAAAAGTGTGCAAATGTGTGCATGGCGCATTTGTTGTTTTGCTGCATGCGAATTAGTGTTGGCACTCGACAGTTTGTCCGACAAGCGAGAGCGACCAAAGAAGCAGGCCAAGCACACAGACAAAAAACCTCCAGCAAACTGGGCCCCAAATCAGAGTTGAGCTGAAAGACAACAACAACAACAACAACAACAGCAACAACAAGTCAACAACTGACAACTGCAGCACAACAAAAAGAAAAAAGAATATAGAAGACAAAAGAGTCAGGCAGCGTCGCCTCTTCTGGCCAAAACAATCCCTTGAATGCTTAACGTGTCAGTCGCCAGCTAAAAAGGCGACGGCTTCTCAGTCAGCTGGGAGCAGAAGAGAAAAAAAATACGCAAATTAGACATCAAAAATGCTTTAATGAAAATTCCGCCTGCAGCCATGGCTAACAGAAAAAAAAGGGGAAGATATCTTATTGAGAGTCACCGACTAGCAAATACCCTAATAAGTAGCACAGACTTGCCCAAGCTCCTCATACAACTTGATCTGCTTGAAATAGAGTTTTGTCCCGATTAATGCTGTAAAAAGAGGGAAACTATGGGACCGTCTACGAATCCAGAACTTATTTTAACTTGAATGCTAACTGCAATATATTCATTGATTAATGGAGAATTTCTGTTGGATTTGGGTGGGTTTGCCAGGGCTCGTTAGGTATGCGAGCTATGCTAAAAAATTAAAGTTTCAGCTGGATTTTGTTGGTTGATTTAATGGTGATTATCATTGAATTGGAAGTGGATTTTGGTTAACAAATTTGAACCTATATAGAACCCATATATAAAAGTTCAACTCGGAACTTCAAAACGACAAATTTGTCATTTAAAGTGTAATTTATATATACAAACAGATGTACAGGCAGGCAGCTGTATGGATAGACCGAAGAAAGAATATAGAGATAAGAGAATAGACACAAGAGCAGGGCTAGATCAACTCGTCTGCTGATTCTATTGTAGTAGGGAATTTATATATAAAACATATTAAGCTGAGTCTGATTTCCGCCTGTGACAAACATCCCAACAGCAACAAAATACCCTATACTCCCACTTGCAATGCAGAGGGGATAAAAACTTAAGGAAGACAGTGCGAAAAAGTTGACAGAAAAATTTCACACCAAAACCCGTTGAAATTGTTTGCCGACATTTTTGCAGCCGCCGCCGCTGCGAGTGCAATGAACGTTAAAGAAACCAAATAATTAGACAGCAATGGGTGCATGCTGCATGCTGCATGCTGCATAATTGCCATTGAATATTTCAAATTTTTATGATGTTGAGGGAGCACAGAAAACCGCAACAGCTGCTGCATAATACGAATGCAAAAAAAGAGAAATAAATAAATAATAAAAATAAAATCGAGTTCAAACCAATAACGCGCGCAGCAATTGGAACTGTTGCAATATGCATGTGTTTATGCGCATATGTCATGGCACACACACCTATGTATTGGCAGTGGTTAGTGAAGCACTTCACCTGACCCAACACAATTTGCAGCTGCCAAAAAATTGCGCCACTAAATGCCAGACAAAGGCGCAACATTTACCATTCGCAAAAAAATAATGTTTGAAAAACCTTGTAACAAAACGAACAAAACTCGGCGTGTGTTTGTGGCTAGTGCGCAGCATTTGAATGTAACATGCAACATCAAATTGGCCGCAACATGTGCAGTGACAAACATAATCGAGACAAATGGCTGTAGATTATATAGCTATATAGTAGTTATAGCTTAAATGCTTTTATATATTTTCGTCATACTTTTTTGATAATATGGGAAAACTATTTCGATTAAAGGTTTAGGTGCAAGCAGATTGGGTTTTCTGGATTGAAATTGTGCCTGTATTAAATATAAATATAAATGAAATTAAATATATTTAAAATTTGTATAAATTTTGGCAGTAACTATAAAATATGAATGCTTTTAATATTTAAAAAAAATAAAATAGAAAATTCCAATAAAAATGCCAAAGCTTGACTAAGAATTTCTGAAATATTTTGTTAAATAGCAATTGAATTATTTGATTTTAATTTATAAAAGCAAGGGAAAAATATTGAAAAAACAAAACAAATTCAATATTCATTGCTTGATTTTATACCAAATCTTTAAAGCGAGATACTAAGCCTATTAAAGTGTATAAAAAGGTTCTCATTGTTAGCTTAATTACCCTGACCTTGACACATAGATCCTTTTCAACGGATAACAAGACAATCTGTAACTATCTAAACTGCATTGTGAATGGCTTTGCTATTCAGGATGATGCCCAGTTTGAAGCATTTGGAAGAAAGTTTGCAGGGAAAAAGATTTGCATTAAGTGCAGAGGTCAATGCGAAAACTAAGACATCATATTAAGCAAAACTGACAAGATAATGAATCTGATTGTGACTTATTGAATAATGTATTGAGCAAGAGAAAAGAAATATCACTTTACCCAGCGAAAGTCTTGCAATACCTTAATAAACTTCCCTTTAAGCCAAATCAACTGTCAAGCTAATGGTTAAGGCCACGTCCTGCAGTACAGTTGATTATAAGCGCTGCAATATTTGATTCTACCCACGCGAAAAGCACAAAAAAAGACAAACATGAAACCAATATTGAGAGAGAGAGAAAGAGAGAGAGAGAGATGGCATGCGGGCAAATCAAATAAATTTTTGCAATTAAAAGTTGCACTCGTTCGGAAAAACATTTGTCAACACAAATAAACGTAAATTAAGTTTATTTTGCATTTTCTTTGCGCCAGTCAGCCAGACAGACTCATCTGCCAGCTCAGCCTCTTCAACTTCTTCTTCATCTTCTACCTCTGCTTGTTGCTGTTATTTGTCTGCTTTGCTGTTGTTAGTCCGTTGGTCGCGTTTTTCCCGCTTTTTTGTGTTTGCTAAATAGAAAGCAGCAGCAGCAGCAGAGGAAACTCGACTGTGCGTGTGTAGGTTAGCTCGGAGTTGCTTCCGCAGCGAGTGTAGCTCGCATTTCATGTTGTTTTAATTACTTTCTGATTTATTTAATGGCAGAACCACACACACAGAGAGAGAGAGAAACAGCGTCCATGTTCGCTTTTAGTGTGCTACATAATTATTTGCATTGTCACCTGAATTGCGACCTGGCACAAAAACTAACTAATGGCCTAAATGGTCAAACATGGCCAGGCATAAAATGCAGCTAAATATTTTCGAAGCTAAATCGCTGGCAAACAGTTCAAAAATGTATTTACATAATTTAAATGCATTGCCCGAGACCAGCCAAATTGCAACTAACAAACAACAACAATGCAGCCGGAATTAAGCAGCTCTTTTCGCATTCAAAATGCTGCTGTTCAGGTAATTTTAATAGCAACTAAACCGGCCACACACACACACACACACACACACTGTGTGCGTGTGTGCAACATTTGCCAATGTTTATTATTTCGTGCTCGTGCTTGTTAGCTTTGCCATTATAGCTAAAGCTGCCACGCCTATTTTTTAGGGGGGCTCAAGTGGACGGCGGTACGACGTTGTCATTATGCTCGTTCAGTAAGTGAAGCGGGGTATATTGGGGCTTCATTGTGCAATTTTCGTGTGGCTGTTTGATCATCGGATGGTTGTCCGTTTAGTCTGTCCGTCCGCCTGTTGGATAGACCCAACTGACCTTCTGTTCATCTATTCATTTGTCTCTTTGTCTTTCAGTCTGTGTGCTCGTTCGTCCTACTTCTCCAGCCTCGTCTTCCGTTCATTCAACGGAATATAACTATATATCCTTGTACAATCTTAGAACTGGCATCAACAAGTCTCAAAGTTATATCATTAATGATTACCTGATATAGAAATATACTTAAAAATTCTATGGTATTCCCAATGAAATTTAGCTGCTTTTTGCATTGTGAACGAGCATTTTGCAGTCGCCTGCGCTCGCTTGCAACATTCTTAGTTGTTTTAATATTTGGTTGGACGAGCAACCAATAAAGGCTTAATTCCAACAACAAAACACTATTCAAATTATGTATATGCATAAGAATATATACATATATATAAATATAAATATATATATTTGTATATACATATACAAGTATAATGTTTTTGTGTGAGCTTATATAGAGAAGCAAAAGCAAATTGCATACTTAAAATTCGACGCATGTTTTCGTTAAAACGCATTCCACACCAACAACAACAACAACAACAACAACAACGAGAACGAGGACGACCAGAAAAAAAGGTCACATGAATAATATTTCGTTGCCTATGGCCGAAAATGTTAAACTTCATAATTTATTTGATATGCGCTGCTCTGCAATGTTTTGCCTGCTCGCCTGCAATCAGCCGCTTTGTTTGCCAAAAACAAAAAACTTGTTTATTATTTATTTTGACACGCATATAACGGTTATTTTTCAAAATGCAGGAGTATGCAGATATGCATGACTAGCAGATATCCTGTACATATTGAATGTGTAAGAGAAATGGAAGTTGCATGAAGTTCAAAAGGAAAATTTTGCTCACAAATGGAATTAAATTTGTTTTAAATTGTTAAATTCTTTTTGAGTTTCAGCTTAGCTTTTATTATTTTTCATTATTATTTTGTGCATGTCTCGGCCTGCACCCATAGAGTGCCACCAATCCTTGCTCTTACACAAGTCGTTTGGTAAATTACGAATTTCTGATCTGAATTTGCACTATAGAAACTTTGCTGTTGTTTTTGACAGAAGCAATTATTTAAAAATTTTATAAATAAAATAATTGTAAATATATTCATAGCAAATTTGGGAATTACTTTTGGTTATATAGTAAAATATCTTATGTACATAAAATAATTGCAGCTGCAAACATTTTTCGGCCTTAAATTTGCTTTCTTAGACCCAAAATCTATTATTTGCTGAACAGATGAACCCACCAAAGAGAACGCCTTTAATTTCTTATCAACTGAAAACGTTTTTTCTTACAAATAAACATTCATTTTCTTATAAATTAATTATTATATATTAATTTAATAAGGGTATTCCTTACAAGCCATCCAGCCAACACCAACTACTCAAAGGCAACACCAGCAATTAAAGCCTTCTAGTATAATACATAAAATACATAGAATCTAGTTATTCTGTATAATTCTGCACTATGATTAGCCAGCTACCTACCATATAGTATATACTTCCATATAATCCCAGCTCCAGTTTACATTGCACTCATTTAATATGCATTTGTTTTAGTCAGAGGCAGTAAGATGCAGTGTGAAAAGTTTTGTTGTGGTTGCCAGGACAATTATAATGCTAATTAAGTGCAGCTGTGCAATTCCCAACTTTATGGCACATAGTTAATTAAAGCAAAAACAAAAAAAAGAAGGTAAATAAGCAACAACAACCAATCCCCTCTCTCTGTCTCTCCCTCTCTCTGAGCTCAAATGCATATTAATAAATCCGAAATATGCATGCTTGAAAAATTAATTGGAATGCAAATATGTTCGCTTACAAAGTGCTGCAATTTAATTGCATACTTTTCGAGGGGCGCCGCCCGCAAATCAATTATGTTTGTACATGTGTGTGCCTGTGTGTGTGTGTGTGTGTGTGTGTCGCTCGTCTGTACAATTACAAAACTAATGCCATTTAATTAAGTTCACACGTGCCACAATTAAATCTTCAACACTAATTGATGAACGTGTGCGAATGCATGTCCAATCGTCGCAATTTTTAAGCGAAGTAACCAAAAAAAAAAAAGCAAACAAAAAATAATGGTTTGAGAAGCGCAAAGAAGAGCCCCAAATTTCTCACGTAGCTGGGCAGAGGCAAACAAATAAACGAGTGGCGCAGGTAGAACAACAACAAGCAGAAGGAAAAAGGAGAAAAGTTACTGAAATCGTGTTAGGAAATCATAAACAGTCTTCCACTCTCTCTCTCTCTCTCTGTTCACTTTGTATCCTTTTTGTATTAAGCACACACACACACACATAGTCAAAATGTCTTGACCATGTATGTTGATGTGCTTAGCTTCGGTTCCTTTTTTATGCCCATGAAAAGGAATGAAAAGGGGGTATAATGGTTTTGTGAAAGCGTATGTAACAGGCAGAAGGCGGCGTGGCAGACCCCATAAATTATATATATATTTCTGATCAAGGAGACGAGCTAAGTGGATATGGCCATGTCCGTCCATCCGTCTGTCTATCCGTGTGTTCCTTCGTATTAGCGCAGTGAAATCGTAAGCCATAAAATCTGGAGAGTTTAAATATTCAATGTTTGCTCGTAAATGCCATATGCAGCTGGAATTTATCTTTCTTTTTTTCGATAACTCTTTCCAGTTGCCTAGTATCGATAAAAATTGATTATTTGATTTCATTTTGATTGAGTTCAGGGTATCTCCTAGCCGGCCAGTCCCTACTTTACTATTACTTGTTTTTGCCTGAGTGTGTGTGTCCTTTAGCCCTTTCCGCTTGACGCTCGTTTGGTTTTTGTTGCCGCTTGCATATTTGGCACGTTTACGCCTTGACCGGCCACTGCCTAAGTGGGCGTGTCGACCGTGTGTTTTTCGCTTCTTCTGTTGAATTATGGCTATTTGCTTAGCCTCGGCTCAGGCCTCAGCCCAACAGAAAGAAATTCGAAAATTATTTAGCAAATTAACACGCTGACAAGTCAACTGTATTGAGGCGAACGTGCGCCCAAGAGAAAACCTTGCGTTTCGCCCTGAGTTATGTGACCAGATTGCCCAAATTTATGTATTCCGTGCAGTTTTGCCTCCATCTTAACTAATAAACACAACACGCACAGCATTTACAGCAGGAGCAGCAGCACTTGGCCACCTGAAGAGCCAGGCCTTAAGTATGCGCAACATGCGAGACCATTAAACTAAATTCTTTCATTGTTTTCTCACACAAACACAAACGCACACATACATATATACACACACACTCTCTTTCTCTTTCTCTCATTCTGTTACTTTCTCTCACTATTATTTTTTATACATTTGCTGAAGTAACTCGTGGTCTGACTACCATTTGCACCTGACCACAGGCGCACATACATATTGTAGTTGCAATTTGTTGTGACTAAGCATTTATTGTTCATCTGCGAGAACAACTTAAGCACTCTTTTACAGGGTATTCTGCAGCGGGAGTAGTAGGTGTTAAGAGATAGGCAGAGAGACAGAGTAAATACTTTGAGCTGAGTTGGAATTGTGTTTGCAGCTCAAATATTTCTTCGACTGAAGTTTTCATGTAGTTACAGAAAGAGCGAAATTCAAAGAGAGAGAGAGAGAGAGAGAGAGAGAGAGAGTGAGACAGAGAGAGAGAGAGAGAGAGAGAGAGAGACTGGCAGAGAGAGAGAGAGACTGGCAGAGAGAGAAAGAGAGAGAGAGAGAGAGAGAGAGAGAGTGAGAGTGAGAGTGAGAGAGGAAGAGAGACATAGAGAGAAGCCAGAGAGAGTGTGAGAGAGAGAGAGACTGGCAGAGAGAGAGACAGAGAGAGAGAAACAAAGAATGAAAGCCAGAGAGAGAGACAAATAGTGCAAGAGGCAGACAGACAGAGAAAGATAGAGAGAAAATTAGAAGGAAATAGAGAGAGGTAGATAGATAGTCCAACAGAGTCTCTCTTTCCTTCTATTTCAAAGAAAAAGCTCTGGTATTATCTTGCAGCTCACTGAATTCAGCTAGAAGAAAACTGAGAAAGCTCTAAATTCTAAGTGAACTTTTTTTATAGGCCGTCAGCTTGAAGAAGAATTTAAATATAATTTAATTTCTAAATTTCCAAAGCCAAAATTTAAATGAACTCAAAATACATAAGTTAAGTATTAAACATAATAACAAGAGAAAAGTTGAGTCAAGCTGCAATTTAAAGGTCATCTGAAAGTTAAGCATTGCCATAAAGTTATTTTGCTGAACGCAGTTGGCAGACCGCAGCACAGATGCCACAGCCTGGACTTGGACTACATTGTTAGTTGCAGTTGTTGTTGTTGAACTTTATATAGTGTGTGTATATGTCAGCTAAATGTCTTGTTAAAGCCCGGCTTAAATATAGTTTGCTTGGCTCGTGCAACAGTTCAGTTGAGTTCAGCATGTAAATCCGTGCTCAAGTCTTGAGTTGGTTCAACTTTGTGTGTTTTGTCTCGTTGTCGAATATGAATAAACAGGTTGAGGAAATGCAATTGCATTAATTTCGGCAAATAATACGTGGAAAAAGGCAAACAAACGGCAAATGGCATAATGAGATTCCCTCATTTTTTTATTAAGTTAATTAAAATTTTGTGGCCAGGCAGGCAGCGCATCAAGTATGACATTATTAAGAGCGAATAAGGCTGCCTGTGGCAACTTTTGGTTGTGAATGCCACCGAAATGCTGCTGCTGCTGCTGCTGCTGCTGTCAGGCCACGCCTCAAGTATGCACTTGGCATAATTTGTGCAGCAGCCAGAAACTTGCCACAGGCTCGTATATCAGACAGCAGGCGACGCTGACTTCGACAAGTGTACGAAAAAAGTATTTATATATATATCAGATATATATACGAGTGTGTCTGTATGGCTGCCAATGGCAACGAGGTCAACGACAGTGCCAAATGCTGGGCACTCAAATTGGGGGTTTGGCTGCCGCGCATATTGTGCCCAGCACTTTGTGGATAATAAAACAATTAAACACAAAAAAAAAAAAAATATATATATATATATATGTATGTATATATTAAAATATAGAAGCGAGAACACGCCTTGCATTGCCTGCCAAATGAATTGGAATACGAAATGGAAAATGGAAATGGAAAATGTTAGCAATGCAGCAACTGCTGCTGCTGCTGCTGCTGGACAAACCACATTTTGCATGCATGCCAGCCAGCCAGCCAGCCAGCCCGCCAGCCAGCTAGCTAGCTAGCCGAGGGCGTATACTTAATCAAAACCAAAACAGACGCACACTGGGTGGCCCTTAGGGCCGAGTATGCCGCTTACACAGAGAGTTTAATTGGAATTTATGGTTGACATTCGACAGCCGCAGCTTGCAGTTTGCAGTTTAGCTATGGCCAGTGCCTCAGCTCAGTTTCAGTTTTAAGTTTTCGACAATGTTTTCAATTAGTTATGTAAATTTAATGAGCAACAACGACGAACAGACCATTTGCGCTTCGACGCCTTTCCACTAAACATTCGCTAGATTCAAACGGCGCATTACGTCATTTGTGATGCTCGAATGCGCACTTGAGTGACGTTATCCGTTGAAAGTTTAACACGCGCCAACACACACACACGCACACACAGAGAGAGATAGAGAGCGAGTCTGGGCTAAGGCTAAGGTTACTTCGTGGCATGCCAAGGCAGCTGGATGCTGTACATATTTCATAATCATTAGAGAACTGCCTTAACTCATGCCATTTCAGTACGTGTCACTAGGCGCCAGCGCGAAATGTGATGCAAACTTGCGTATATTAAAAAACTTGACTTGAAAAAGAGTAAAAGTATTTTGTTTGGCCTTCCGCCATGGCTCTGTAAATAGGAGAAAACTAGTTGAAGTCAGCTAGGAATTTGCAGCTTTAATTGGTTTATTTTGGGCAATCTTATTGCTGACCGAAAATATATAGTTTATCCAGCAAATATACAATTCTTTGAACTGCCATTTAGCAATGAAAAAATATTAATATGATATTTATTAATTATATTGCTATAATGCTATTAAAGAATCATTAATTCCATGATTTTTCATACAGTATTCTATAATCCCCATGCATCAATTCATGCACAAAATATGCTCAATATTTTTAATTTTACAATAAATAGCAAAATATTGAAAGAGAAAAAACAATAAAACTCGCAAATGTTTCATATTTTATAGCTCTGCAACTTTAATAACAAATGCAAAAAAAAATGTTTACAGAAATGCAATGAAGACAAAAGTAAATAAGCTTTTCACAGCTTTAAAACTTATTAGCAATAAGAGCTGATTGTCTATTGTTTCACTTTATATATATATATACTTATGTATATACAACAAAATATAGCTTATTTGCAGTCCAATTAGAGAATATCAAAAACAAATATTTACATTTTCATTTGCTAATCGGCTTAGGTTGCCGTTGCTACTGTTGCTACTTCATTTTACACTCGTAAAACCAAAGCAACTAAAATCATTTTGAACAAGATGCCGCATAATTAAGCAATCGGTAAAAGGCTATAAAGATCTGCTTAAAAAATGTTTTTTTTATGATGCTCAATGAGTAGCTAGTCGAGCCTAATAAGTTGCTCAAGTGAGCTGAATCAATGAATGAGGCTCGAGTGCGCACTCACTCACACACACACACACACACACACTTAAATGTCTGTGGTGCTTTGAGGCGTGGCAGTGGCAATCAATTTGTGGGCGTTTGCCATATAATTGCGTAGCTCACGTGTCTCTGAGCATCAGTCGTTAACTGGCTTTAAATATTTGAAAGCTTATGCGCTTTTACGACTCGCTTGACGCTAACAATAATATGACACAATGGCTGCCAACTAAGCAGCAGCAGCAGCAGCGTAGCTGTAGCTGTGTAGCAGCTCAACCATAAAATAAAAGATAATCATTATTTTTCTAAGATTGCACATAAATTTCTTGCTTGCGCGCTCGAGCGTTCGCCCAGGAAATGCATCAAAATTCGTTATGGCTGCGCGAGTGTGTGTCTGAGTGTGTGTGTCTCTCTCTCTCTCTCTCTCTCTCTCTGTGTGTGTGTGAGGAAATGCGCCCGCATACAGGAACAGGAATAAAGTATACGTTACGTGGCATACATGCACGCCCGGATGCAGCACTGGCTGTCCGTACGTAACGCAGTCCAGACTCCTTCTTTTTTTTGTTTGGCCAAAAAGTGCTCGGGCGTTAAGAATGCAACGCTTGCAGTTGCCGGAGTCGGAACCCGTGCTCCAGCCCGGCTCCAACTCCCGGATGCAGCTCATTTCACTTGGGCAAGCGCAAAAATGTAGACCAGACCTCAGAACCGACGAACAGCCTGCAGCGTGCATGATCAGCCCCCAGCAACCAGTTGATAAAGATGGATGCTGCAGTCGCTTGATTTAATACATTTTCGCAAAGAAAGAAGAACAAAAATCCCATTGCACGCAAAGTAGTCAATTCAATAAACTGGCGTGTCAAAGTGCCGCAAATTAATAAATTTATATATACATCAATAAAAGCTATAAATTTTACAATATATAGGTGTGTGTGTGTGTGTGTGTGTGTGTGTGTGTGTGTGTGTGTGTGTGTGTGTGTGTGTGTGTTGTAGCTGGCTGTGTGTTCCATTAAAAACTTGAAAGTTGCGCGCTTAATTAAATGTCGCGTAAGCGAAATCTTGAACATTTTGCAACCACTCTTCAAAAAAATACAAAGAAACTGAACAAATTTAAATTTGACAATATGAACATATTGAATACTCTTTTTTTTTTTGTAAGTTTGCTTTTTTTTGATATTTGAAAATTGCAATTGATATTTGTATAAAATTAAAAATATATAGAGGAAATAATATATGAAATTAAAATTAAAAGAAAAAGTGTTTCGAAACTAAATAGACAATAAAAAATTATTAAATAAATTTAAATAAGAAAATTTAATTAAATTTCATTATCATTATCATCAAATTTAATTAAATATAAATAATACAATTTAATTAAATTTATATAATAATATTAATTTTAATTTATATAACAAAATTTAATTAAATATAAATTGAAAAAATTTAATTAAATATAAATAATAAAATTTTATTAAATATAAATAATAAAATTTACACTAAAACCAGATTATAAAAAATCATATTTTAAAGTGCTTCAAGGATTGGAAAAATAACTTTGATTAATACTTTGAAGGGAACTAATTTTATATTCATAAAAAGTTAATAAATGATATTTGGAAATAACACAAAAATCTAGGTACATATTAAACACACGTCATATAGTACTTAACATTTTCTGCAAGATATAATTTTTCTTATTTATCATTAATGTACTGAGAATTGTGATTGTGAAAGGCCTGCAAAGAGCAAATGAACATACATATAGAAAATACAAAAATGAGCTCAATTTGACTTCTAGCGCACATACCCTAAGCTATTTCATTATTCATATAATCAAAGCTGCTATACAAATTTTGTAAATACAAATAAAGTCCGTGAAATTATTTCAGAAGAACAAAAAGACTTCAGTGGATAAATGAATTATTAAATTTATTGAAATTCTTGAACTTGAATCAATGAAAAAAGGAATGAAATTCTGCTCATAAATTGATATAAATTAATATATCAATATGCATATTAATTTTCCACATCATTATGCTTTATGCTTATAGACTCTATACTCTATATTCAGTTACATATTACATCACTCATTTATTATGCCCTTTGTCAGTGTATTGCAAGTAAAAGCTGATGGCGGCATCAGAGCGTCTGCTTCGGCTGCTCCTGCTGGCACAGTGATTAAATTGAGCAACCATTAAAATAAATATGGCGACAAATGGCATAAGTGTTCGTCGAAGTCAGCGGAAAAGCTCATTAAGGCGAAAATGTGCCGAGAAAAAAAATAAAGCAGAAAATATATATATATATATAAAAAAAAAACAGCAGCAGCAAATTGACGCCGGGGAAAATGTGTCAGCAGCTGCTGGTGCTAGTGTTGCTGCTGGGCAGACTTTTGAACTTTGATTCCTTTTAATAACGTGCCTAATTGAATTCAAATTAGCTGGCTAATCGACTGGCCCAATGCAAATCATTGAGTCCGGGTCGCAGCCACGTGCACAGCAGTTATGATAGGCAAAGGGCCAACAAACTGACAGCAACTACTTGAGCAGCCGTGAAGTGTGACTAGTCACTTATGGAATACCCTGTATTTGTTTATAATAGAAAGTTAAGTTAAGGAAATTATCGAAGAATATTTTTTTTTTATTTATATATTATTTTAGTAAAATAAACATAAATGTTTTGTTTATTGTATTTCTAGTACTTGATCATCATTTATTTGACTCATACCCTAGCATCCTTTAAATAGCTACAGGGTATCATGGCTGCAGTAGTCATGACGTTCTACCGCAGTGACAGCAGCTACTCGAGCCTCTGCCGCTACCTCAGACATTGTCCACTTGGACTACGAGTGTTTCTTCTCCCTTTTTTTTTATTTTTGGTGCTTTGGTGCTTGCCAAACTGTCATTGTGCTAGCGCTCGTTGCTCGTTGTTGTTGGTTGCCATGGTGGCAATCATGCTAAAAGCCCCACCTGACGCCGCACTAGCTGTTTGCCGTCTGAGTGCCAAGTGCCTTTTGCCTATTTGTTGTTTGTTATTACTCCATATCCGCCCCTCCGCTACCTGGCCCCTGCCTAGCTCGGTATGATAACCCTGCTCCAGCTCTAGCCGCTGGGTCCGTTTCAGTTTGAGCATTGGACGACCGTAAATCTTTCCGCACACTTTAGCAATTTATACATAACCGCCGGCATTTATTGTCACATTTAGCTCTGAGTTCACGGCGTCACGTCTGCTATTTACATTTTGCCATCACAACAACAGCAACAACAACAACAACAACCAGTACCAAAAACAACAAATCTAAAGCGGCTGGCCGGGCAGGGAGCGGTCCTGCAAAATGTCAGCCATTTCTCTAGCCTGATGCCCGCGCCCGATAGAGTCATCTCATTTGCGGCCCGCGGCTGTCCGCTCAAGTTTTGCGACCGAGTGTCACGTTGCAGACTTATTAGCGTGTCTTCTATATTTTCTTTTGCCTCATTCCCATTTTTTGCATTTTACCAACTTCCACGTAGATAAAATGAGTGCGACGAGCCTCCAACGGAAAAAAATATGAAGCAAAATGAGATTAAACAAGTTAGAGAGCTACAATAAAGCGCGGCACAACGCCCGAGATACTCAGCTGGGAGTGAACTCTGCGCGCTCTAAAGTAATATAATAAGTATTATAAAGTTAGTTTTAGGTAGAATGCAAAATTTTGGTTCGATACAAAGTTGGTTTCGCTTAGCTAGAAGTTGGCTTCGCTTGAGTTAGATTGGGTTGGTTTGAGAGCAGAAAAATGAGAAAATTTTGAAATAAAATTTGCTGACCTAAAAAAATAGGATTTAACTAAAGTTGATCAAACTCTAAGCTCAACTCGAATAGAGCTCAAATTCGTTTTTTTCCAAATGTATAATATTATAAGGATTTTCCTATCAAACACAACTTAACCTACACCCACCCAAACCACCTCATTCACTGCTTAGTTACAGGGTATAATTATGTTTTTATTTTTGCGGGCGCATCTTTGATGTAGGTAATGTGAGAAATGCTTTCAAATAAATAAGCGAGTATTTTGCCAACTTCCGCGTGCTCTCGGTCTCTCTCTATCTCTATCTCTCTCTCTCGCTCAGTTGCTATCTCGCTCACAGTTGTCATTTGCATGTCGCATTTAAATTTGCATTTGTCAACCCAGCCCAGAGCATGCAAAACTGTCGCCTTAGCTGATTATAGTACACGCTAAGTTAGGGCCCTAAAATATTTATCATATTGCGCATACGCACAGCGGGTCGTGACGTCTGCCTCTGCGATGATTTATGCCCATTAAAGCTGAACAAACAGAGAGCACTCTCGCTTGATGAATTGCGGCCATAATGACGCATCATTATGCTCGACTAATTGTGGCCCAGACCGAAATCGTTTGTAAAAGTCAATTATCATTTGGCATTGAATACGGCCAGCAAGTCGGCCAGCCAGTCAGCCAGCCAGGAGTTGCCAGGATATGCCTGGCCGGGGCTAGTCAGGGCAAGCAATCCGATAGCTGAAACAAAAGTCTGACTGAGTGTCATAAATTAAGAGTCGCTGATCGCCCAAAGTAGCAACAACAATTGATTATGCCACACACACACACGACATAGATATGTGTTCATCTATAAAGATATATATATGTATCTGTATAGTCATAACATTTATCAAAATCACGCCGAGCTCTGGTCAAAGGCAGATGTCACATTTAATTGGGTTTTCACAGGCGTTTGCACCGTAATAAGCTATTAAATAAGCGCAAAGCCAAAAGCTGAATTCAACGCATTGATATATAATTGAGCTGACGCACAACAACAATAACAACACACACACACACACAGGCGCACACTCACACACACTCATAGGCCATAAATAACGCGAGAACTTCCGTTTGCCATAAAACTGATGCGCGCGACAAAGCGAAATGGCGCCCAGCAATGGCGGGCGCTGTTTCCGCTTATGGAGCGACGACAGTCGACAAGGCGATCAGCAGCATAAGCAACAAAATATATACAACAACAACAACAACACCATGCAGCCAGCCCAAATCGTAAATTTCAATCAACACCGTCGCAAGCTGAAAGCTAAAAAAAAAATAAAAAAGAAACTCAATGACAAACAGTCGAATTGGCTCTCATTCACCTCGAAGCCGCGCCCCCTTTGAACTGGGCTACAATATGACAGGCTGTAGTCTGCCACGCCCCCCGTTCGGGCAAACATTGGCGGCGACTTAACTCATGTTTTATTGCTGCAAATCCCATTTTTGAGCTTGAATGCTGACAATAAAAGTCATAGAGACTCTCCAGCTCCAAACAATTTCCAATAATAGCATCACGCCCTACACCTCTCTGCTGTGTCTGTGTGGGTGTCTGTGTGGGTGTGTGTGTGTGTGTGTGTGTGTGTGTGTCTGTCCGTGTATCCGTTTGTATGTGTTGATGGCTTTGCTCACTGACAACTGCAAATTTGTTATTGTGCAGGCTGAAAGGCCCAGTGAGTTGGAACTGAAACTGACTGAGCGATGCTTGCAGACTAAAAGCTCTTAGTAGAACCTATATATTTTAATCAAAATAGTAAAGCTCGCTTAATGCAGGCGCCTGATTTCCAAACTTTTATTAGATTATTAATTGAATCAATCAATTGTATTTATTTGCATTCAAAGGCTGGTTTGAAATCTGCAACTATAGCTTATGTATATAACTCATTCCCAATTCAATATTATTGAATGGAGCTTTACTACTTGAACTTTACAATCAATTTATTTTTAGATTTCTTACAACTATTTGTTTATTTAAGAAAAAAATAAAGTTTTGGCTTTAAGTGATTGAACATGAAGAGAAATTCCTAAAGCTTTCAGCATTTACAATAAAAACTTAAAACATTTCAAATTTTATTTTACTAGCCAGAATATTATTATATTATTATATTATTATATTATTATATTATTATATTATTATATTATTATATTTTTATATTATTATATTATTATATTATTATATTATTATATTATTATATTATTATATTATTATATTATTATATTATTATATTATTATATTATTATATTATTATATTATTATATTATTATATTAATATATTAATGAGCTTCAAAGCTGCTTTGCAGATATTTCACAGTTAACTTCATAAAATTAAGTTAAAATAAAGTTTGCATGTGCTTAAAAGATCATTCGCTCAACTTCTTTACCAGAGCTGAACTTTTTTTAATATCGCATTAATTTGCAGTAATGTAAAAATTCGTTAAGCGTCCACAGCCCAAAGGCTGTCTGCTTAATTAAGAGCTGCTAAACTTGGTTAAAAGACGCAACACTTAATTCCCACGATTTCTTTCTACTGCTTGGAACTACTTTTCAGCCAGCTGGCAAGCAAATTGTCCCTTTTTTCTTCTTCTTAACTCCAACAACTCCTTAACAGCGAGAGAGAGAGAGAGAGAGAGAGAGAGAGAGGCAAAGCGAGCAAGTGTGGGTGGATGGGCAATATACTCGTAAATCATTAAAAGTTCACTCGTAAAATGCGAACCACAAGTGCGACCAACGAAATTTGAGCTACAAATTTCAGAGCTGGCCAAGTGAGCTCAGCTGTAGTAGAAGTGTTCAAGTGTGTGTGTGTGTGTGTGTGTGTGTGTGGCAATGGCATTGTGCTAGGCTCTTGGCAGCCATCTTCATGGCTGTCGTCTGTTTGCCATAATAGTTGTTGTCCTTGTTTGCTGCCACGGCTGAGCAGGTTAATCGAAAAACTTTTGCCAAATAATTTGAAAATGTTCAAATTGCCATTTAAATGGCGAACGCACACAAGCCACAGCCTGGCCGACCCCAACAATGGCGCCTAATTTTGGCCATTCGCTCTGTGATTTTTTGTGTATTTTTTTTGTTGTTGACTAATTATTGGTGTTGCCATGTTACTTTAGACTTAAAGCTAATCTTTTCTTATGGCTTAATAAAGTTGAGAATTAAAACACAATCAAATGTTTAGATGCAACACGGCTAAATAACAGGTGAGGTTAACCTAACAAAAAGTCTTTAATGTGGTAGGAAAAAGTGAAGTTTGATTAGCCAATTTTCTGGCTCATTTGTATATAGAAATATATAAATATATGTGCATTGTATACAAAGGCTATAAATTACATCAACCTAATTAGCGCACATCAATCACACATTACTTAATTACAAATTTATATGTTTCGCCCTCAAATTTGCCAATAATGAAAATAGAAGCCGCAAAATTGAATTGCATCAAATGGAAAATGTGTGTGGGTTTAGCATTAGCCACAATCATTTGTACAGTCTGTATATGTATATAATGATATATGCATATATATATTAATATATGCGCTGTATTTTAATTTAAATTATTGCCAAAAATAAATGCATGCATTTTGGTAACCAAAAATATCGAATATATGTATATACGAATGTTTATCAATTAGTAAAATTAGATTTGGTTAGTTTTTATTTCACATTTGCCAAATTTTCATATCAAAAATATAAATTAAATTCTGTATGCTCTAAACATTTTTTAATACAATTCTGATATAATTAGTATGCTCTTCTGTTAGTTAATTAAATTATTGTAAATTAATACGCCGTTATTTACTTAAATGCCATGCACCGAACTGAACTGAAATGAAAGAAAAAAGTGTGTTTTACCCGACACGCTTGTAAAACTTTATTGCAATCGATGCAGATTTCAACAATTAACCATAATAACAATTTATCGTGTAAATATTGAATATAAGCGCATCAAAAATAAAATAAAACCAATATATCTGTTTATTTAAGAGATTTTTATTTTAACTGAGCCTGGACAATGTGTGCTTAAAGCATTGTAAAATATTCATTAAAGATCTTTAATACATTTTTTTTTTAATAATTTGTTTATATGTATACTGAGCTATAGATTTTTAAACGCTTTTTACATTTTAGCTATTCATTCATTGTTAATTTTTTAGGAATTTCTATGGCTAGATCTTTCTTTAGTTGTGGCAAAAAAAAAACATTCATTGAAATTTGAATATTTTCTTAGCATCATTTTTGCTCTCTAATCTGATAGCTTCCAAAAATAGTTATTTAAAAATGTTCTCAGTTTTTTCCATTTCATTTCATTTGTATATTATCTAAAAATATTTTTTTTAAAAGAACCATAAAATATTTTAAATAATTTAGATTATTTATAAAATAAAAATAATAAAACATATGTTTAAAAATAATTCAATAAATTTAAAAAAATATATTTATACATATAATTTTATATATTGCACACTTTTTTAGAAGTAATTTATATTTTTCTGTATGTTTATCATATCATTTTAAAGATGTTTTATGAGATTGAATATTTTATAAAGAAAATTTATAGAATATAAGGCTGTCAAAAAAGTCTTGCGGTATTTTTATTGAATTTTCAATTGTTCATCAAATTGTTTATAATAATGCGATTTAAGTCAAATATGCGCGGTTTTGTTCGATGACGAGTTCCCAACGAGATGCCAACTTCATAATGCCCCTCTTATAGAAGCTCGCTTCTCTATTGTCAAAAAACTCGTAGAGCCAATTTTCACAATATGCCGTATTTCCTCTTTATTTTGCTCCATGTTTGCGACGCTATAACTCACGCACGACTAAAAACAAACAACAATTATTCAAACACGTGTTAGCACGTGAAAAGAGCTTTCCAAAAAGCTCTAGCGTGAACCGATGCGATGAATACAACTAGAACTACGCGCTGGCAAAGACAAGCTTGCGGAAATACCGCAAGACTTTTTTGACAACCTTATATATTATAAAAAAATTAATAATTAATTTTTATAAAAACAAAAAATTTATATAAAAATAATTCATATAAAAACCATAAAAACTACGTATAAAATAAAATGACAAATTGTCTACCTTTTTTTAAATGTGGGCGTGGCATTTAGCTCACATATATATTCAGATACTATAAATGCAATCGCACCAAGTACAGCTCTCAGCTGACTAAGTGGCACGCAGTTCTTAGCACACACACACATTCTAAACAATTTGTGTGTGTGTGAACATTTATATTGTATAGGCCATATACATGTACAGTGCCCACTCCCACATATATTTATATGTTCTGGCTTCACTTGACCCTTTTTTTATACATTTTTATTGGCAAACAAAAATTTTTAGCTGCCACTAAAATGAGTTAGGACCAAAAATCCGACTTATTGTTTGTGACAAGCGCGCCAGACAGTCAAAGGTTTTTATTATATACAATATATTGTAGAAGCCAGCATAAGCAAGCATCGAGCTGTTGTGAGTGCCTCAACAAACTGCGGGACAGTTTGACGCTCGAAATGCTAAATATAAAACAGCTGAGCAGAAGAGCAGGCCAAATGCCGAACTAGCCAATACACTGGCAATGGAGACAGCAGTTCGTTGCATTGCTGAACGCATGGACACTGTCTACTCTTTGAGCGCATATCAACAATTTGCAGCAATGGCAGGTCACAAAATATTTTTACGAATTCCGTTTGTAACCCTTGCAAAACGAGCAACACATAAAAATGTGCAGAGCACTTCTATTATATTATTTATAAATCAAAATCACGCACCGCAATTCCGTATGCGTCGCTTTTGTGAGCTAAGCTATATAATCTCAATGAATACAACAAACACACTCACACACACACACACACACATGGCGTTTTTGGGCTCTTCATTTGCAGATAAATTCATTCATTTTCATTTGAGTCAAATTTCCGTTTACTTAGCCGCACGTGCTATGCCTCATATTTTTCTTCTGATTGATATTATATATATATATAAATATATTTATATATATATGTATTTATATTATTCTATGTGAGCATTTGGCTGGAAATTTTTTTGCTTTTATTATTTAGCAGCCATTGAAATTTGCCAGCGGCCACATTGCGTATGCGCAATATTTGCCTTTCATATATATGCACATACATATATTCATGTAGTTTTCGCTCTTTTACATATATTTAGCTATAAATAGTTAACAACTTTATAGTTTGGCAACACTCGGGCATTTTGTGCTGATTAAGGCTTAAAGCTATAATTAATTATCACACGATGACATGGCATTTAACATGTTAGGCTACAGTGCGTGTCAGTTGAATAGAAACAGCTTGAAATGGAGAAATGACTTTTTTTATACAAATAGTTTTAAAAGTGTTCTACTATGCAATTCCCGCTGAGCCCAGTACGGTAAACTGTTTTTATTCTGCTACTTTTTAGCTTACAAATATATATTTTGTTTTTAAATTATTAATTTTAATTAATTTTATAATATTGCAGTTCTAATTGGCTTCAAAAAAAAATTTTTATAAATATAAAAATGCATATAAAATAAATATTAAACAAAAAGAAAATTTTTTAATATTAAACAAAAACATATATGAATAGAGTTAAAGTGAGTCTAATTGCAGATGACATAGTGTATGGCTTATGTTTACTTAATGGCAAAGAATAGCAGCACAGCAAACCAGCTACAGCTGCAAAAACTCTGTGTCAGTCAAGGGCTTTACAGGATAGCTTTTGGTTCATCAACAACTATTGCTTGGGGCAAATTCTGAACGAGCTTTAAACATTTTTTGTCACAGTCAACAATTACAGAAGTGAATAAAATTCATACATATATAGAGTTTCATGTGTGTATATATGAAAATATATCCAGCTGCGCTGTATGTAAATCAAAATAAATTGCAAAATCACAAAACTAATTTAAATGTCATGCAGCTTCCAAGTGCTGACAGGCATTGTTGGCTGTCTAAAGGGTGCCCAAAGGACGCGCTCAGCACGTGTGCGTGTGCTAATGAAATTACGCATTTATGGAGAGTTCTAGATATATACATACATATATGCACGACATGTTAATATGTATGTATAGATATTTGTAGGTGCATATTTGACTGCTGACATTTAATGTGTTTATCCTGCAAGGCTGTTGCATTTCTTTGCATGTCCATGGCTGAGCGCATTTACTTATGGACATGGTTATGCCGTGTATCGGCTGCTTGTATCGGCACCGGCAGTTGTTGTCGCTTTCGCTTCCGCCGAATCCGTTTTTGGCCATTTTTCATTTGGGCACTGAGCACGCGCCATTTTCGCAGCCATTGGCTAAAAGGGAAATCGAAATTAAACTGTCCAAAGGCTGCAGCTGAAATTTACGACCACTTCGTGCTAAGCGACCAGACATGTCCCCCTCACCTCGACTTCCCGCTTACGCCATATCTCTCGTTGTCTCTTTCTTTGTCTGTCTCTGTCCGAGCTGTGTTACGTCCTTTCGTTTGTCCGCAAACATCCGACCCAGTGAAATGACTTTGTGGCTAGTCTTTGCATAACGTGCTGGCCAAAAGAAATCGCACGGACAACATCGAACGATTCACTGTGGTTCGGCAGTCCGGCAGTCCGTCAGTCCATCAGTCCGTTGGTCCTTTTGGTCTCTTGGTCTAGCAGCATTTGCGTTTAATCCTTTGCCCGGGATTTGCATTGCTGCATTGGTTTGCCCTCTTGATTTTTGGCCACTCATCGTTGCGGCCGCATGAATGTTAAATGCGCATTTGTTTTCCGGCTCACACAGACACACACAGAGAACAGAAAGCCATGATTATTTTATTGAGCAGCTGCTCAGCCACGTTACGGCTATCTATTTCTAAAAATGTTCTCCAAATCGGATATTCTATGTATTTTATGTTTATTTTTGTTTTTATTTAACCACATTTCCATTATTCGACGAGCTGCTATTGACATGTATATATATATATATATATATATATATATATATATACATACAGATTTATATATATATCTTTGGCGCAAACATTGCGCAACTGTTTCGCAAAAAGTTTTCGCGACCAAAATAATAATCCCCGCCCACAACAAAGTGGGGCGGGCGACGCGGTCTTCGGTGAGGCTGGCAAAATATTTTCTTTTCGAATGCTGGCAAAAATCTCAACTGGCTGCAGTTATCTGTTCTATGCCGATATTTTTTATACGAACTTAAATGTATTTTTGAGTAAAGGTGAGGCCCGGTGTGCTTCAGCAGTTTGTGGAATGCAAAGGCAAGGCATGCGAGGTATGCTAGACAAGATTGTGAATAATTTAGATTACTTAGAGAATTATAAAAAAAAGGAGATTTATGAGAGCTGTTACTCTATAGATCAAATCAGTAATTTTTAATAAATCTAAATTAAATCATATTTTTATATATTGTATTAACAATGGAAAGTGCATTTTAACTAAGTATTTTTCTAAATTTATGCCTCATTTTATTTTTGTATGTTTGAATTATATCAAATACTTTTCCTGATATCTGGCTTGTGTGCACTGATAATTTAAGCTGAGTTTATACAGTTAAGATATCTAGAAAATGATTTCAATAAATGTTTTACTATACAAAATGTAGTTTATGAAAGTATTTAGAATAATAATAATAATAAACTAAAAAAAAAAAGACTTAAATTAAAAATTTTATTACAAAAAAAAAAAATAGTGAAAAACAAATTTATTTATATTTTAAAATAAAATACTTCAACAATTAAATAAAAGAATCTAATATAAAAAAACATTATACTTATAATAATTATTTATTTAAAGCCCCTATTTTATAGCTCCATAAAATCTTTTTTAATTTAAACCGATTTTTGCTTGAAATTTTAAATGAATGAAATAATCCACCTAATATTTACAACTATATGCTATTGGACTGAGGGCCTGATAATATGTTTAAAATTTGACAAACTTGCCGTACAGCCCTCGCAAATTGCATACCTCTAAGTTGCATAGACAGTATATGCATATATATATTTCTTTTTTTTATTTATATGCTTAAAAAATAACTCTATACCCACTTTATAAGCTTCGCGCTGTGTCTCTCGAGTGTTTTGCTGGCAAATGTTCGCTTCGTTGCACGCACAAATTGCCACTCGAACGGCCGAGTTACCGTTATCCACACACGCACACACGCACACACCAGCACACACCAACACTCACCCACTCACACTTGCAGACATCGGTATCTGTGCAATCTGTTTTGGCATTGCATGTAAATAACACTAAGCACAATGCTATATTATAGCTACTTGGACCACTTGGAAGTCATGCATAATGCCAAAGTAAACCAAATTTGAATTGTGAAAAGCGTTTTTTTTTTCTTTCTTGCCTTCTGTTTTCTTATTTCTCAACTCAACTCAATGCCAAAGAAAGTTATTCGTAAGCAGCCGCACACAATGGACTTTTCACTATTTGCTTGTTTGTTGACCACAGTCAAAGCAAATAGAATCAACTTCAAAATGGTCATATAACAACTCGAGAGCAGCTCAAATTGGCACAACTTGAGAGAAAAATAAAAAATATGCTAAGCTGCAATCAATTTATAAGAGCCAGAGATATCAGATATCAGACTATATAATATGATATCACTTGGCAATTGAAATTGTGAAATGTTTAACCAGCTGCAAATCACGAAAAATCAAAAATAAAACAATTTAATATCTTCTCTTGCAAGAAGAATTTCATTAAAGTCTTGCTGCAAACATTTGCTGCAAACAGAGTCTTTGTTGTGCAGGAAATTAGCAGAACTCGATGCATTTGTGCACCAATTGGCATCTGGTTGATGATGAGTTGCATGCTATTAGAGCCATCCTTGCCAGCCACAGACTGTGTGCAACATTTTATGCTGCAACAAAACTAGAAAACTACACTTCACATGTGCCACAAAAATGCGCCAAAGATGGACACGTGTCACGAAGCAAGCGAAAACTGTTGGCTAACTTGAAATTGGGAATATAAATATATGTTTGAACAGGCAAGAGTGAGACTACTTTTAAAAATATTTATGTGAATAGTTGTGTAAGACAGACAATTTGTTATTTAGTTCAATAGTTTAAGCATATTCTTAAGCCCAAATCCAAATGGATCTTCGTATGAAGTCAAAATTTAGATGCCTTAGTAAGCTGTATTGAGGCAAACTCAGAAAGACGTTTCGATGCCAACATCTGCAACGCTCTTGCTGGACTATATTGAATCGAGTCGAGCATAGCCGAAGATGAAGCCAAAATGGCATCTATATAGCTGCAAACAGAAACTAGAAATTAGCCAATAACTCAAACTATTTTTATTGTATTTTAATTTCATTTTCTATTGCTCTTACCTGGACAGTTTCATATTCATATATATTATTACGAGGGTTGCCTTTAATATATTGCGCATTTTGCAGCACTTACTGTGATGAGCTGTAGCTTTATATTTTTAATGAAAAGTTTGATCAATTTTAGCATAAACTTTCATATAACGTATTGACTTACGAGATGTGTTTATTCTTTTGTGTGTGTGTTGAAAATTTCAGCTGGTTTGATGGTTTGATACGATTGTGGACAGGAATTAAAGCCATTTTCATTAATATTATTATAATTATTATAAATATTATTATTATTATTTCATTATTATTTTACTATGGTTTTACTAAAAGGCAACGCTCTTAAATATTGTATATTATATATATATGATATTTTTATATTTGATTTTTAAAGATGTGTATTCAGGTTCACAATGCTCAATCATATTGCATATAAATTGTAAGCCGAAAGTTAAATTGCCTAAACTGCTCATATATTCAGCTCAGACATGTTAGGACTTACTGCAATATAAATCTCAACTATTTTTTAAAATTCGACAAGAACTCGTTTCATTTATGCTTTGCTCGAAAAGTGTTCACATTATCACGCATCCATCGCTAAGACAATAACACTCGACAAGCACAACAACTGCTCAAACAACGATAAGACAAAGAATTTCAATTGCTATTTGAGTTGCCACACACAAACACACACACACACACACACACACACACAGTCACTCACACAGCCAGAGACATGAAGGCTGGGCCATTAAGTGCTCGAAGTTGTGGCATAGCCATAAATGGAGCTAACCGGAAGTGAGATGCACACAATATTTATTACTGTCAACGCCTGCAATAAAACTTTCGGACAATCAAAAACGAAGATGCAGACGTAACTAAACAATTTGAGCGCAAGCAATATATGGACGAACAGAACAAAAGAGAGAAAAAATAGATTATGGCCCAAAAATAATGTCAACAATTGTAAATCTCTCGTTTGGGCCAAACTAAAAATTGTTTTTTTTTTTCTTTTGCAAACTGCAAAAGTGTAATTGCAAAAATGTTTGTCAGATTGCGACAGCTGCTGTGCAACAAAGTTCCGGAAACTCTCATCCAAATTGTGGGCCATTTCCTATGCTCTACTGATTGAAATGCACACACACACACACACAGGCACACATACATATATGGCTGCCTGCTTGTACTTTGTAAATTCACAAAAGAAATAAGTGACAAATTGTTGTAAATACCAAACAAGAGTTGCATAATGCGCCCAAGGCTAGGCGACAGCTTTATGAACACATCTCACACAAATACACTGAAGAAAAAAAATGTAGACATGGCTCATGCTATGATTTTGTAAAATATATGAACTAATAAAGGAAAAGCTGGACTTAAATTGAAATAGTAATTAAAAAGGGAAATTTATGTTAAATATTAAAAAATGTGCTGAAGTTTTGTTAAATTCTTATAAATTATTTGCACACGTTTGGCAGGCGTAAAATGATTTGTAATTAAATGGCAACAGTCAATAAATATATTAATAAGTAAATGTTATTTATAAAGTAAACTACTGCTGAAATAGAGCTATGGGAAATAGTAACACTTTTGCTTGGTCAACCTTTGTTGGTACTGAAAAAGAGCTAAAAATTGTATATATAATTTTGTTGCTTAACTTAGTCTTGAATATGCCTAAAGTAAGCTTGATTTGTAGTTTTAGCATATATGAAAAATGATTTTAAATTATATATAAAATATGCCTATCTGAATATGTTTTTATGAAAATCGAACGAAAATTCGTCTGGTTTAAGTAAAAGAATGTTTTTTTCTTTAATAATTCTCTTGAAAATGTGGAAACACTACAGACTTACAGTATTTTTATAATGCTTTTCTTAAACTCAAGCCTTACCTTAAGAAATTTCAAGCTTAAAACCCATCTTAAGCCAGGAATTGTATGGTCAGCAAGACCCCCAGCCCCCACCTGACTTTTTTACATTTGCTGCATTTGATTTATGTGTATTTCGTTTTTGTAAATACGCAAACAATTGACGCTTGACAAACTGTCGAAAACTTAACTTAATCAATGTAAGATTACACTTTTGCATTCAGCCAGTGTCAAAGCAGCAATTTGTCATCGAGCCCAGTCAGTGGTTGGGATGCTCAAAAGCAATCACAGAGCCAAAAGCAATAATAAATACAATAACAACAACAACAACAACACAAACTCAATTGTATTGTGTACACAACAAATTATGAGAGAGGAAAAAAAACACCCCAAAAGCAAACAATCAAAGCACTACTCGAGCTACCAAGGAAATAACAGCAAAAGGCAACGTTGAGAGACTTTTGTCATATTTTGACATATTTTAATGCGAATTTATAATACTGCCCCCGCGGTGCCCCAGCCCTAGGCACGCCCACTCGTCAGCATTTGAGTGGTTGCCTGAAGGCCATTCACAGTTGGTCAACTTTAATTTGGTATGTGAGTGAAGTGTGTTAGCCCTTTTACTTAGCGGCCTTTAACAGAGTTTATATGTAGAGGCGCAGGCGACGTTTCCCCAGCGACCAAGCGACCTGAAAGCGGCAGTAAATTTAATAAATAAGCAAAAGATTCCAGACTTATTTCCCACAGTGGTTGTTGTTGTTCCTTTTGCTGTTGTTGTTGTTGTTGTTGTTGTGGTATACCTCAATCAAAACATGTCGTATACAATGGCAAGGCAGCCCCAATGCGTCGTCCATCAACAGTGTCTTCAATAATTTTTCACCCAGCCCAACGCGCACACACACAGAGAGACACACACACACACACACACATATATATAGACATACAGGCAGTCGTAACTGTACTGTCACACTGTCATGTTGTATTCCCGTTAGGCACAAAGGACCAAAATTGCAAATAAGAAAGAAATACACGCATATCACAAATAATATAAAAAATAACTGCTCTGCGTAAATAAAGTGGATAAATGCAAATATCGTGCGACAACGACTAGTGAATACACTAACAGCCAAACTTATTTATGAACAATATAGAGACAATAGTATATGCAATTATTGCTGAGTTAAGTATAAAACTAATGAACAGTAAGACTTCAACTGTTAATTAGTTGTATGTTCAACCTAGCAACAATTGCATGCTGCTCTTAATTACTTAAGTAATTTATTGAATAATTAAATTTAAATTAAAAAAGTCTCAGTGCTGGTTTTAAATACTAAGTAATTATTGTAATAATTAAATTTAAATTAAGGAAAATCAAATTTAAAACAAAAAATTTTATTTTTAAAAGAAAGATTATTGAAGTAACTTTTTAGTCTAGAAATTTGTTAAATAAATATTTTGATAGATTTAATTTTATTTATTTAATTATTTGAGTTAGTATTAAGTATTAATTTGCAATTATTTTTGAGACTACCATAATAAATAAATTATTGATAAATTCTTAATATATAAAAAAAAAAGATATGAGAAAAATTTGTATTTTAATGAAAATTTTATTTTAGTAAACAATCAAATATTTTTTAATCAGAATTCCTGCTATATATTGTTTGCCTTGCCAGTTAGTTCGCAAAGCCGTTCCACATCAAATTTATCATTTTTTGAATTCAAGTCTAAGTTTCACATTTTCATTATGCATAGATGTACCTATGTATATATATATATATACAATATATATATATTTACTACAAACTGCAAATTTAGTAAGCTTTTATACAGAAAATATTGCAAATTGTAAATATTTTTATAAAAAAAAGCCTTATAGTTGATATCCCTATAATGTAAAAAATGTTTCTCTATATTTATATATATTTTTTTTAGTTGATCTACTAATCTAACGCTATATGTGGTTATAAAAAGATTTTTGAGACCCAGTCAAACTGCTTATATAATCTGGCTACCAAGCTCTCTCGTCCTCTTTCTCTCTCTCTCTCTCTCTCTCTCTCTCTCTCTCTCTCTCTCTCTCTCTCTCTCTCTCTCTCTCTCTCACTCTCTCTGGCTCTCTGTCTCTCTCTGTCTCTCACTCTCTCTCTCTCTCTCTCTCTCTCTCTCTCTCTCTCTCTCTTCTCTCTCTCTCTCTCTCTCCCTCTCTCTTTCTCTCTCTCTCTCTCTCTCTCTCTCTCTCCCTTTCTCTTCATCTCACATTAACTCACTGTCCTTATCACTTTATATAAATAATCCATTGCAGCTGAAACTCAACAAAATTAGTTATTTATCTTAAACTCAAGCATTTATATAAAAATATTAAAAAGTAAAATTCGAACTATTAATAATTTAGCATGAATAACAAAACATAAAAACAAATTTTTGTAATAAAATAATAATAATAAAAGGTGTTAATTCCATCGAATATTACAAAAATATATACGAAAAGCAAAGATAATAATTTATACACTTAAACTAATTGAACCGTAAAACAATCAAATTTATTTAAAATTTATTTTGCTATAGCCATAAAAGTGCTCAAGTAAATCTTTAAGACTTTCATACAAATTTGCAGTAAATAGCTAAGCTCTGCTTAAACGCTGCGTTAGCCAAACTAGTTGCAGGCAATACACTAACGTCTACTATGCCAACAACTTTGAACAGATCATGGATAGTCCCTGTGGGAGAGTGTATGGCCCAAGAATGGCTTCAAGTGTCATTTGTCGACGTAACCTTAAAAACTTTCGCCCAAGCGTCGCTCAACAAAAGTGTTATGCGTGGGTTACACACACGCACATGAGTGTGTGTGGGTGTGTGAGTGTGAGTGTGAGTGGGTGCTTCAGCCAAAGGCAAAATAATGCATATAAAATGGAAAATCAGCAAAAGATTCTAACCTTAACTGGCGCGCACATAGCTAGCGCCTCTTAACTTATTCAATTTTTATACTCCCTTACATGAGTCTGGCTCTGTGTGTGTGTGTGTGTGTGAGTGTGTGTGTCCTTGACACAAACACTAGACTACATTGAAATTGAAATTGATTTGACAAATATTTTGCCTGGCGTTTATTACATTTTTTTGTTATCAGCTCGCGTTGCTGGCGCCTTGGCCTTTTCATGTTTGTGAACTCTGAACGTTGGCAAGGATTACGTCTGCTATGGCAACAATTTCAATATGCTAAAGTCGCACACACAGAGAGACTCGCACACACATGCGAATGCATGCCAATAAGCTGACTTGAATGGCAACAGCCAAGCGAAGTTTTGTGAAGTTATCTAACAACGAGGTGCAGTGCAGTGCAGTGCAGCATGCCACACAGCATGCCTCGAGCCAAATGCTCGATAAATTTATGTATATTGAGTTGCATTTAACACATTGGCACTTGTTGCATGCCACACACACACACACACACACACACACACACTGAAACACTCGCCAAATGCCATTATGTGCATTAAATAAATCAATATGGAAATCAAACACGCGTGAAGCTTGTGTCTGTAACTTTTGCTGTGTGTGTGTGTGAGTGTGTGTGGGTGTCTGTGTGTGTGTGGGTGTGAGTGTGTGGTCAAATATAAAAACTTTTTAGCTGATTAGAGCAGCAGCAATTATACACTCTAATAGGATGTTAGCAGTGCCTGGCAGGCAAGTAGAGCAACTCACTTAAAGACTTCAAGACCTCAACATGCTCTCAGAATGTTCTACTTAGTTAGTTTATTATAGCTAATTAATACACTATCATCAGATATAGGGTATTAAAAAGCCACCAAAGGAACTCTTGATACCAAACAGCATTTTCATTAAAACCTCAACTTTTTGCTTTTATAATTTCTGCACTCAAAGCTTAATGCATGCGAGCGAGCCAGCCACAACAATGCGAACGATAGACGCATAAGCCAAAGCTATTTTTATTGACAATTGCATTAAGTGGTCTGTGTGTGTGTGTGTGTGTGTGTGTGCGTGTGTGTGTGTGTGTGTGTGTGCATTAGCAAATTGCAAAATACAATTGATAAATAGCTTTTCAATGAAGTGCCTTAATCAATGCAAAATCCTGCGCAAGGACAGCAAATGACAAAAGTTAATATAGACACATACATAAACATATATAGAAAGAGAGTGTATGTGTATGTGTGTGTGGAAATCCTGATCATAAAAAAAGCATGCACAGGACTAACAACAAAAGCCAATGTGAGCCACTAATTGTTGCATTTAAGCTGCTACCAACAACAAGCTCAAAGTCTTAGCATGAAAAAACATTGCACTAACAATATGTATGTGTGCAGGTGTGTGCAGGTATGTGCATGTGTGTGTGACTATGTGTATGTGTGTGTGTAAATGTGCCCTGCCACAAAGGTAATGCACGTGCGGCTGCGGCCAGGTGATTAAGCTTTGCCAAAGCAGCACACCAAGTGGACATGGCAAATAAACGCACCGAGTGTCATCTATGGGGCGCACGTGACGTATGCGCAACATTAAGTAGAAAACCTCAAAGAGCGAAGCAAAAATTAACAGAGTCTCACAGCAAGGCATCGCTGACTTGAGCTATGCTTAATGAACTGTGTCAGCCATTTGGGATATAGCAAGGATTTAATATAGTGCAGAGATGTGGATTCAAGTTGAATGAGTTGGTATTATATAGAGAGACAGGCAGAGAGAGAGAGAGGGAGGGAGAGAAAGAGAGAGAAAGAGAGAGAGGGAGAGAAACAGAGAGAGAGAGAGAGAGGGGGGGAGAGAGAGTGAGAGAGAGAGAGAGAGAGAGAGAGGAAAGTATATCTGATATATTTGAGTCTATTTTGGGGTAAATTTATATTCTATGAAGTCTTCAAGCCAAATTCAAATTAAACTTTGGCTTTAAAGAGAAACTTAAAGAGGAATTGTTTAAAATTAAAGTTTTTCAAGGTTTGTTTCAAAATTATTACATATTTTGTATTTTTTAAAGAATTATTTCTTTATTATACATGAATATCTCTTTTGTTCTCTTTTAAGTAAGCCCCATCAGATATTATACACTTCATCATTTTTGTAATCATATACAGCTTCTTCATGTGCTTTCGTCCTTTCATGTGCTTTTTCAGTTTCGAGCACAAGCAAAAGTCACAGCATCCCAAGTCTGGGTAATACGCTGGCTGCGTGTCATCATTAGCGTTTTTTATTTAGTCCAAAAATTTGATAAAAATTCTTTGCTTCATTTTTGGGCATAGACTTGTTGGCATGAGTGAGGAGGACTTGAGTACGAACATAACGCCAATTGAAATCTTGCATAGAAAATAGATAAATAGATGGATAGACATAAACCGCAGAAGAAAAAAAAATCAAATCATATTCTTTTGAACACAGCTTTTATTTGGCACTGGAAAGAAAACAGATATGGAAATCTTTAATTGAAATTATTCTTTTTATACGTATAAAAAATCAATTGTTTATGCTGCCCACAGGCACATTTACTTCATAACGAGTGAGACGGAAACACAAATAGCTCAAGCAAAGTCTGTCTTAACTCAAGTTTCTTTTCTTGTTTTCCTGTTATTTTTTTGGCCATGCAACATAAATATGGTTATAAAAATTGGCAAATTGACCTATAAACACTCGGAGAAGTGTGTATAGCAAAATAAATAAATGAAAGGGCAACTTGTAGTCAACTTTTGAAATTGGCAAACTTTGAAATTAATTAAAATCGCCATCAATGCTGCGCTCTGATGAAACCATAACAAAAACTAATATTTGACAATTGCCAATAATCGGCAGAGCAGCCGCATGGATTGCCAAAACACAAGCAACAGCAGCAGCAGCAGCAGCAGCAACAAGAACAACAACAGCAAAGTATTGCTGAACAAACAACAGCAACAAGAGCAACAAGAGCAACGGCTACAGCACGAGGCGAGCGCAACAATTAAAACAAATCGAAAAAAGCAATGTAAAATTTTCATGTTCTAAAAAATGTTTTTTTCTCTTGCTGTTGTTTTATGTTTTGAGTGAAAACGGCGCCACGCCTCCCCTTTGGCTGCCCTCGCTCAATACATGCAAATTGCGGCAGAGTGTGTGCCCCTATGAGCCACAACAAGTGTGTGTGTGTGTGTGTGTGTGTGTATTTTTGTTGCTTGTTTTTGCGCTTTTTGGGTGTAAGGACAAAGTTTTGTTCGAACAATTGCTGCCGTGCACAAAATTGAATTGAAAACTCAAAGGTCACAAATTTATGCAATATATATATAAATATACATACATATATATCGACACTTTACATATGTTTGTGGTACATGTGTGTGTGTGTGTGAACAGTTGAACATGGAGCGTTGGATTGTTGTTTGATTGAAAATGTAATTGAATGACAGCAGCAGCAAAATAATACTACAAAACATTATAAAATAGAAAACTAAAATACACGAAAAGGCCTTACACAAAACCAAAATACATTGGCAAAACTTGGTTATCAATTTAATATTGGAAAAAATAGAAAAATAAACAAATCAAGTATCAAAACATGTTCGGGACAGTCGAAACGTAAGCACAAATATGGGCATTAGATTGCCAGATATTGCTAAAATATGAATAAAAATAAGTTTATTTTTTGGTGGGGAAAAAACTGAATGTATTGCAATACATGCGAGAATTTATTTGAACTAAAACCAATTTATTTATTTAGGAATCAAAAGATATATTTTTAGAAATGATTTTTCTGTCTTAAACAAAAGAAAATATATATAAATTTCACAATAATTTTATTACTTGATATAAACAAAATTATAAACAGGAAAGGAAATTTAATAACAAAATAACAATTTCTAAAATCCGAACTTAAAAAGCAACATACAAAGAAATTAATACTTATTTAAATTAACTAAAGTTAAATTAAAATCGGTACAAAAAAAAAGCTAACAAAAATTGTTTAGTATAACAAATTTAAAATAGTTAAACAGGGTACAGTCGAGTCCCGATAATTTGAAATTTCGATTTACACAGAAATTCAAATTATCGAGATTTCTATCATATAGATACCCCCATCAAGGGGATAGAATTTTTTTCAATTTATCGCGATTTTCGATTTAGCGGGGTACAAATTATCGAGACTCGACTGTATTATGTTTACATGATAATGTATGTAACGAGCGGAAGCAGAAGTGACTCAAACATAAAACATATATATTCCTGATCAAGAAGCCTGTTTGTCAGTGTGTTCATAGTTTCGTCTGTCTGTGAAGTTATTCAATAGCAAATTTCCCCTTATGAGAGTCAGTGAGAACTAAAATTAGTGTGCAATATGCGTGTGTATGTGTGCGTGTGAGTATGAGCATAGAAGCTACAGCTACAGCTGCGCGCTAATCAATGCTGAGCACTCTCACTTGATCAAATCAAGACTCTGAGCAAGGCTGAGTTACACACACACATACACGGTGTACGCAGAAGGAAGCGAGAGTACTTTGAGAGAGAGAGAGTGATTGTTGCAGCAGCCACAGCGAATTGAGCGCCAATCAGCAGGGAACACTCTCAGTCGAGCAAGGTTTAAAAATTGAGCAAAGTTTTGAGTGAGACGGTCGCCCAAATAAAAGCAAGCCTGCAGCGCAGCTCAGTCGCGTAAGCGAGAGTTATTAAAGCGAGAGAGTGATTGGAGCTGCAGCTGCAGCTGACTGAGCGCAAATCAGCGGGGAGCACTCTCAGTTAATCAGAGCAAAGTTAAAGAATTGAGCTAAGTTTTGAGTGAGACGGTCGCCCAAATAAAAGCAAGCCTGCAGCGCAGCTCAGTCGCGTAAGCGAGAGTTATTAAAGCGAGAGAGTGATTGGAGCTGCAGCTGCAGCTGACTGAGCGCAAATCAGCTGGGAGCACTCTCAGTTGATCAGAGCAAAGTTAAAGAATTGAGCTAAGTTTTGAGTGAGACGGTCGCCCAAATAAAAGCAAGCCTGCAGCGCAGCTCAGTCGTGTAAACGAGAGTTATTGAAGCGAGAGAATGATTGGAGCTGCAGCTGCAGCTGACCGAGCACAAATCAGCGGGGAGCGCTCTCAGTTGATCAGAGCAAGACTCTGAGCAAGGCCGTGTCTGTGTATGTGTGCGTGGAAGTAAGCGAGATTGATTGAAGCTGCTGCAGCTACAGCTGACAGAGCGCCAATCAGTGCTGAGCACTCTCAGTTGCTCAGAGCAAAGTTAAAGAATTGAGCTAAGTTTTGAGTGAGACGGTCGGCCAAATTAAAGCGAGTCTGCCGCGCAGCTCAGTCGTGTAAGCGAGAGTGATTGAAGCGAGAGAGTGCTTGCTGCTGCACTCTCAGTTGCTCAGAGCAAGACTCTGAGCAAGACTGTGTTACACACACACATACACTGTGTGCGTGGGGAAGTAAGCGAGAATGCTTAAAACGAGAGTGCTTGAAGCTGCTGCAGCTACAGCTGACTGAGCGCCAATCAGCGCTGAGCACTCTCAGTCGCTCAGAGCAAAGTTAAAGAATTGAGCTAAGTTTTGAGTGAGACGCTCGCCCAAATAAAAGCAAGTCTGCCGCGCAGCTCAGTCGTGTAAGCGAGAGTGATTGAAGCGAGAAAGTACTTGCTGCTGCACTCTTAGTTGCTCAGAGCAAGACTCTGAGTTACACACACACATACACTGTGTGCGTGGGGAAGTAAGCGAGAATGCTTAAAACGAGAGTGCTTGAAGCTGCTGCAGCTACAGCCGACTGAGCGCTAATCAGCGCTGAGCACTCTCAGTTGCTCAGAGCAAAGTTAAAGAATTGAGCTAAGTTTTGAGTGAGACGGTCGCCCAAATAAAAGCAAGCCTGCAGCGCAGCTCAGTCGTGTAAGCGAGAGTGATTGAAGCGAGAGAGTACTTGCTGCTGCACTCTCAGTTGCTTAGAGCAAGACTCTGAGCAAGACTGTGTTCCACACACACATACACTGTGTGCGTGGGGAAGTAAGCGAGAATGCTTAAAACGAGAGTGCTTGAAGCTGCTGCAGCTACAGCTGACAGAGCGCCAATCAGCGCTGAGCACTCTCAGTCGCTCAGAGCAAAGTTAAAGAATTGAGCTAAGTTTTGAGTGAGACGCTCGCCCATATTAAAGCGAGCCTGCAGCGCAGCTTAGTCGTGTGCTTCACTTGGTGCGAGCTGGTCGAAGTTTTCTGCAGTGCTCTGTATTTGTCTTTGGTAATGATTTAAATAATTGAAGTAATATTAGTATTAGTTTGAATAATTGTTAATAATAACTGTAAGAATAATATGTTAGTAATAATCTGGTTAATATTAGATATATAAGTAATCATATAGGCATGTATTTACATATATTTTTTGTGATCTTAAGATGATAATAATTAAAATATTGCTCATGATAATACTGATCATGTCAAAAATGTTTATGTATAATATGTAATAATATCAATAATGATCATGAAAATTAAAATCATAATGATGATCATGATACTGATGATGATTAAGGATTCATCACAAACCGAATTGCTGAAAATTTCATTTGAATGCGTTAAGGGTATCACCTAGTCGTGCACTGCCTGCAGCACAGCTTTGACTCATTTTGACTTATGTAACTTATAAAAAAAACACATTTTCTATGCAAATAGAAACTTTAGCTTTTGTTTTTTAAATCACAGAGGTATTACAATAAGCCCAAACAGATATGAAAAATACAAAAAGTTATTCATAACGCACAGCACAAAGAAAAAACGCTGTAAATGTGCGCTAATAAATTATGAAATTATAATTTCAATTGTGCTCGACACGTGCGTATCCATATTTATTTGAGCAATTATTTATTTAATTAATGTTCATTAAAAGCTGCATAAAAAACGCTCAAACAACTTCTGCGAGGATTAAAATTCATGATAAATGCTTTTTGCAGCTTATTCAACAATGAATTATATAAAAATTATATAAACAAATATTTCAGTCGAATGGCGAGAAACCAAAACAAAAAGTTTAATCAAATGAAAAAGGCTTTAAAAATACTTGAAACGAGCATGTGCCAGGGATTCGCAGCTGGGATTATGCGACCCTTTTTTTTCGGTTTGCAGCCTTCAGCTTGACCCAACTGGGGAGAGAAAGCGGCTTATGCTGACAACTTTAAATCAGGAGAAGATGCCTTAAACTAAGACAAAGCCACCTGTAAGACCAACAGGCAGTCAATGGACTAACAACACGCAACTGTCACCTACTGCCGCCATGGCCGCCATCTTCAGCCCCGGCACTAAGTATTCAATTCCATAAACACTTGTACACGCAGATCACGCGGCCATCGTAAGCCAGCAAGCGGCTTGGGCGAAACTTCATCAACAGAAATTGTGAATTCCATACAAATAGTTTGACAAACTTGCCCCAAAAACTTGGCTCCAATTGGTTTGGGCGGGGGGAGGGGCCAAACGACGAGGAAATGGCAACTTGGGTGCCAAGGCAAAAAGCGCAAATGAAAGAAGTTTTGCGGCAGACTCTGAGCCAGAGCCAGAGTCATAGCCAGAGCCAAGCGGAGATAGGCAGGAAATGCCACACAGCAGCAGACATAAAAGAAATCTTATAAAGCCACAGCAACAAGAAACTTATATTTCTATATAGCATCCACACACACACACACATACATATGTATGTGCCATTTCTATATTTCTGTTTGTGTGTGTGTTGTATGCATGTTAAACTAGATGGAGATAAAAGAACTTGTAGTCCAAAGTGAAAGATTTATGCCATTTGCTGCGGTTTATACCTGGTTTTTTTACAGTAGAGCTTGGAAATGTTTTCTTTTTTTGAAAATTTTCAGTTTAAATTAATACATTTTGGAAATATATTCATTAATATTTTAAATTGCTGTAGGACTTCCTTTAAAATTAAAGGTCAAAATATATTTGTGTATTTTTTACGAATTTTTAAACTTTGGAAAAAAGACTCAATTTCGATAATGAAAATCTGGCAAGCTGTTTTATCTAAAAACAAAGCATTAAAATTAATATTAAAAATATATATCCATGAAATACACATAAAATAAAATAAATTGTTTTTTTTTTTTAATTTTCCAAATTTAAAGATTATATATATTATTCATTTATTTTATTTTTTTATATATTGCACACTTTTTTAGAAATAATTTATATTTTTCTATATGTTTATCATATCATTTTAAAGATGTTTTATGAGATTGAATATTTTATAAAGAAAATTTATAGAATATAAGGTTGTCAAAAAAGTCTTGCGGTATTTTTATTGAATTTTCAATTGTTCATCAAATTGATTATAATAATGCGATTTAAGTCAAATATGCGCCGTTTTGTTCGAAGACGAGTTCCCAACGAGATGCCAACTTCATAATGCCCCTCTTATAGAAGCTCGCTTCGCTATTGTCATAAAACTCGGAGAGCCAATTTTCACAGGACTCTCTTGTGGACAACTTCCGACTACCAAGCTCGTTCGCCATGGACAGAAATTATATATTTATCATTTTATTTTATATATAGAAATATATTGCTCATATTTTTTATATGTATATACAAAAATATTTTATATATTTGTTTGAATATAAAAAATATATATTATCTATTTCTTTTATTTTTAAAATATGAAAAATGTGTATATATATTTGATATTTTTATATTATTGATAAATTCATATTTTATATATTTTTCAAATATTTTTTATATTTTTTTCATATTTTCTTATAGATACAAAAACAATTGTTTTTATTTTAATTATTAAAAATATGTTTTATATTTTATTTTATTTTTAACATATAAAAAAAAAAGTTGTATATATATTTTATATTTTTATATTATAGATATATTAATATTTTTTATATTTTTTATACTTAATATACTTTTCATATTTTTTTATATTTTTCATAATTTTTTTATACATACAAAAATATTTTCTATAATTTTTTTAATATAAAAAATATGCTACAAATTTATTTTATTTTTTATATATAGAACAAAAATTTGTATATATATTTGATATTTTTATATTATTAATATATTAATAATCTATATATTTTTCATATTTCTTTTTCATATACTGATATGATGATATGATATCATATATTATTGATATGTATTTATTTTTTATACATTTATTCCAAGTCATGTTGCTCTCACATACAACTTTCACAGGGTATTTCTTATTCAATATCTCGTACTGTGCCCATGCTCCGCTAGGAATTGCATAGTTTTCTTGTGTTTTTTTTTTTTTTGAGCATTTTCTTTTTAGGCGCCAACTATTTGGTCACGTATCGTGTGCTTATTATGAATGTGCTGATATATAGGACTACATACCTATAAAGTACATAATATACATATGCGCTCCATATATGGCGAAAGAGCAACGCGTGCGGCATATTATCGCATGGCTCGCACGGCAGGCCAAGAGCCCAGCCAGCCATGGACCATTATCAGGAATCCAAAACACACAACACAAATGCGATGACGCGTCGCGACGGCACTATTTGGCCTGAAGGCAGGCATTTGCCCAGATAGTGGGCAAGGGGCAGAGGCAGAGGCAGAGGCAGAGTGAAACAGAGAATCAGACCACATAATCAAAGTCAACCAACACGAGGCAGTGAGACCCTCCAATGTGTGGAAGCATGTCCAAGTGCTGCTCGTCGAAAGTTTTTCATGTCCAAAACAGTCTGAAATGGGCGCGTGCAATCCAGAGCAACCATCGACCCACCCGCCGCTAGCTCCAGGTCTGCGAAACCCAGCATTGGACAAGACTCCAAAGTTTTAGACAACTTGTTTGGGTTCGGTTTTGGTTTTTGGGTTTTACTAGCTCCGCTGAGCTGTTGGGTGGGTGGGGTAAAGGTTGTGACATTATGCCGACGCATTGATTGTCAACATCCAAAAAGGGAATTGAACTTTGCGACAGGAAGTTTGTGTCTGGGCCTTTGTTTCACTCGCTTATCAATCAGCAGCAAATGCCTGAGAGACTTTCGCATCGCATTAGTGGCCAGATTTAAGCCACTAATGTTACTCACTGCACATATTAAATGCTGTTCATCTATTTTTAAGAAAGAAAAAAAAAACACCATTTTATAGTTATGTGATTTTCTTCTCTTCTTACAGCTGCTGCTGTTGGCCATTGTTGCTGCACGATTTGGTGGGTCAACGCGGCGCTCAACACTCGCATTGGCCTTTGAGGAGTCCAGGCAGGACGCTGCTCCAAACAATAGATACAACAGTTATTACAGCAGCAACGAGAACGATTATGGCAACATTGATGGCAATGACAATGACAATGACAAAGCAACAGCCAAATGGCAGCAAAAACTATATGCAAATTCCCAGGAGCAACAGCAACAGCAACAGCAGCAACAATTTGTTGATGATCCCGAGGCAGCTCGCAATGACTTCCTTTCGCAATTGTCTGACTTAAATGCGGCTGTGCAAGGTGTAGGCATGTTTGCTGCCCAGCCCAGCAGCAGCAGCAACAGCAACAGCAACAACGACAACAGCAACAATAGCGACAACAACAACAGCAACAAATTGTGGCAAGCCGCAGCTGAATTTGAAAGCGAACAAACGCATTTGCCACTGGAGCCTCACAGTCGTAGCAGCTATAGGAACAGGTAGGTCGCTAGCTGCACCTGTACAGGGTATATATGTGTGTATGTATGTCCAACCATGAACAAGAAAGCGAAAATTAGCAGCAGACATTACTTTTTCCATTCTATTGCTGTCACGTTGCATGCAACTGCTGCAGCTGCAGCTGTTGACATTGTCACATTCCTCAATGTGCCCCAAATATGATAGCAGTAAGCCACGAGAGCCCCCAGAGCCCCCAGAGCCCCCAGAGCCCCTCAGCTGCTGGATTTGCCTGCAGCTTTGCTCTGCATATCAACTAAAAGCCAGACCTTCATGCATTTAAGCTGATTCGCCTGCGTTACTCTTTCTTCTTCTCCTCCTTCTTTTGTGTGTGTGTGTGTGCATTGGGTAGATCAGGCTTAGCAGGATCAGGCGATAGCGTTGCGCCATGCCAAAGATTACGTAATTCGGCGTCAAGCTGAAATCAACCAACAAAAGATTGACGAAGACAAAAGACTGTGAAATGCACACAAAAAAGATGTCTGAACTTGAGGCCACAAGTCGACAACTGAATGCGCTACTCAAATAGAGAATTTTTAGAATTTATAAAGTTTTTAAAGTCTTGACAATAAATTGTTAAAATCATTTAAAATTATTTGATGATTTTAATAACATTTGTGGATAATACTAGGTCTTCTTTTGATATTTTAAAGTCCATTTCCAGCAGTCTATAAAAAAATGATTGAAATAAATTAATAATTAATCAGTCAAGGATTTTTTAAAAATCTGCTGAAACTTAAACTCAACTTTAGATTTAGTTTAGTTCTACTAGAAACTACGTTTTTCAGATATTTTCTTTACGCTTTACTCTGAAACAAAGTTCAGATTGAGTTTATCCTTTTTTTTTTGCTGGGGATATTGTTACCAATCCGGCTAGTTTTCATTTAAGTCAACGGCCAAGGCAACAATTTGGAAACACAACGATTCATTTCTAAACATTTTCGCAAAGTTTGCGACAAAACTATCAAAGCCGTTGTGTTTGCCCTGAAGTGCGCTTCAAAAATACGCGGCGAGTGGTTGCAGTTGCAGTGGGTGGTTGGTTGGGTTGCGTTGAGTGGTGCTTGGTGGTGTCGCTGTTGGGTTTTGCCGCTCAGCGCAAAGCATTGACAACGAAAAAGAGGAAATCCGCTGGCAGCCAACGACAGTCGCGTTACTATGGGAGCTTTGTGTATGCCACGCCCCGCATTCCTTGCCGCCGCCCCCCTACACACCACTCGCTAGATATAAACGCGGATGGCAAACGCCGCAAAATGAAAGCTAAAAAATTCATTGGCATTTGCTGCAGTTGAATGCAAAATGATGCGCTTTTGTTGCCCAGCTGAAAAAAGGAAGAAGAAAAAAACAGAAAAAAACGAACCTAAAAACTATCTAACGCCATGCAAATAGCAAACGTCAAAAGCGAATTTATTATTTTTTTTCTGTTTGTTTTTACTCTTTTTTTTTTTTTGTTTTTTTTTTTCGAGCGCATTTTACGGACGGCCGCAGCCGTTTCCGGCAGCTGCAAGTGAGCGAGCTTCGCCGCTAATTCATTGCCAAAGCTTAAATTTTTCTATGCATATGCAATTTGTAGGTATGCAGCAGGAGCAGGAGCAGGAGCAGGAGCTGGAGCAGCAGCAGTCGGTCAACCGGAGCGCTATGAAATGCCCAGCCAGACGTCAGAGAACGTTGAGGACGGCGTGGACATTGAAGGCGAGGAGGACTACGCTGTGGGCACAAAGGATGCAGATGAGCTAAGCGACCAGCTGCCCTATGGCATACAGAATGTACGCAAGCGGCGCGTGCGCAGCGTTATGCCACCTCCACTGGCAGCACAGCAACAGAGTAGCAACGAGGGCGTGAGTAACGAGAATGAACATGCTCCAAATGTTAACTGACATTCATTGGGTTTTTTTTTTTTGTTTTTGTTTTTTGCCCAACTCCCAACAGGTCACCTATCAATCGCTGTGCCCCACGAAGCGTGTGACTGTCAAACTGGACAATGGCGAATATCGGCCCAATCACTATGTCGAGGTGACCTGTGCCAACAACTACGCGCCGCTGCCTGCCCGCCTCCATAGCTACGACAACTACAACTATCGCAACAATGAGCTGCCGTTGCTGCGTGCCTTGCTCAACGAGCGCGCTGGCGAGAAGCGTGAGGTGCGTATACTTCATATTTACTTGGAAGTGAAGTAAGAGATGTTATGTTCAGATTGGTAAACCTGAGAAGAATTGTGTGAGCAGACATCACTGAGATGTTACTTAAGCATGGAATAGCAAATACAGTGACGTACAAAATTATTTTCACAGCAAGCTTTTTAAACTTGATAGCAACTTTTAAAGTTTTTTTTCCAGATTTTTTGATAAAACAAAAAATTACCCAAATAGAATAGGGTATTCATTAAATGAAACCAAAAAAAAATTTAAAAAAACTTAAACGTAGAATTAATTAAAATTGAATAACTAACACAAAATTATTGGCACACTTAGTATTTTATCGCTATATTTTGCCAATTTGACCAATTGGGCAACAAAGTTTTGGCAAAATCCCCATCTGTTATATTTCGTATATAATCATCATATAGTCATCGAACAAAACGGAGCATATTTGACTTAAATCGCATTATTATAACCAATTTTATGAACAATTGAAAATTCAATAAAAATACCGCAAGACTTTTTTGACAACCTTATATATCATATATGTATGTATATATCAAATAAGTAGGTCAAAGAAGTCAACTTGCCTATAGCTACAAGCTTAAATAGTAGAAAATATAAATCAACATCGAATGCTTCTTCCATTTTCTATAAACTTAATCTAAAACAAGTAAGAAAACTCTAGTCGGTGGTGCCTCGTCCGATCTGCGTTTTAAAATATACTCAATCATGTATTTATTAAAGCAAAAAAAATGTAAGCTTGTAAAATTAAATTATGAAGAAAACAACTTATTTTTTAGCCGATATCCAAATTATTACAAAAATTAAAATTATATAAAATATAAATAAATCCAAATACAAAATTTGGAAACTTTAGCTCTAAAGATGTACGAGATATAATTTTATAGCTGCATTTTGATCATGTTTTTAATCGATAACAATAAAACGAGAATAGTTATCGATTTTTTTTAACAAACTTGATATTTACGTGATATACATGGACCCACAGAACAAATTTCCAGTCTCTAGCTCTTATATGTTCTGAGATCGACGCTCTTATACATACGGACAGACGGACGGACGGACAGACGAACAGAGAGACGGACAGACAGACGGACAGATCTAAATCGACTCAGCTTGTCTCGTCGTCAAGAATATACTATATACTTTAGGGGGTCTGCCACGCCTCCTTCTACCTGTTACATACATTTGACACTTTAACAAACCCATTATACCCTGATTTCCCATTTTCAATGGGTTCAGGGTATGATAAATAAATTTATAATATTTAATTATATAATCCTTGCAGATCTGCTCGGCCACTGGCTTTGCGTGCATTCAACTCAATCGCACCATACACCTGATACGGCTGAACGAGGGCAGCGGCTGCTGGGAGTCGGAGACGCGAACTGTGCCATCGGGCTGTGAGTGCATGTGGCCGAAGCATAGCTATGGCGACATTGCCTCCTATCATCAGGCGCAGAAACGTTTCCGGACCAGTCTCAACCAACTTCAAGCACGCATCGCAGCTGGCAATATTGACTATGCACCGGGCACAGGCTATCGCCAGTTGACGCTGCGCACCCGAACACCCAAGGCAGGAGCAAGAGCAGGCGCCGCTGGACGCAGTCGACGTGCCGACATCTTGGACTATGAGAACTATGAATTGAATTGAATGGCTTTGCGTGGAGAGCGCCAATGGGTAGCGCATCACAAACAGAATTTTCGGATCATTTAGCAACTAAGTTGAAGATGTACATTCAAATATTTGGTTCTTGCTGTGGTTTTAGCCGTAATACACACTCTTTGTTCATATTGTAATTGTAAACAAAACAAAAGACAAAAAACAACAAAAAAAAATTGTAAATTTAAGTATAATAATGAATTAAACAATGGAGCAACCAACGATACAGACGATAAATCTTTTGCAAATCTATATTGATGTCATTATAATTGAACTTTCAGCCAGCTTAAATTCATAATCCCATTGGAATTGCTATTACTCTTTTTTCTTACTATTTACAAATGCATTTATAACAATGTGTCAATCGAAAATTTAATGTAAATCGTGCGTAAATCAATGAAAATCCTTTGGATTGATTATCATGTGAGTTTTTCCAGTGGTTGCTCCGCCACTTGCTGCAGCAGTTTTTCAGTTATTGTGGAAATTTGCTTATGCAGCGCCTGCTCCGTTTCGAATGCGTCGAATTGATGCCAGTAGCTGGATTCCTTTTCATTGAAATGATCAAATAACTCGCTCACTTTACGCTGCAGCTCCAATTTCTCATAGCTGCAAGGCGAAAAGAGATTCAATTATTTATTATTTCTTTATGAAATTTTAATTTAAATTTCTACAAACCGCTCGGTGCCAAAATTGCCTCGTGATGCCAGCTGTTCGGGATTCGCCTTTAAGTAGAATACAGCATCCGGCTTCAGCAGGCCCAGATCTGGTGCCCAGCACCAATTCAAGTCCAGTCCCTTGGCCACCGAATAGACCACGCCGGAGTAGGCATAGCGATCACAGATTATTGTCGTTCCAGCCAGCAGCGCCGCGCGGATGCTGCTCATGCACTCCCAGCGATTCGCCGAGAAGAGCAGATGAATCACTTCGCTGGACAGCTCTTGGGTGTTCTGCAGAAATCGATTGATGACATCGCCAATTATTGTGCTGCGATCCGGAAAATGGATTTTCTTTACAGCCACATCTTTGTCCTTCAGCAGTTCGACTGTGATTAGATTGATAGCATTGAAATTGAAGTTCGTATAACTTTAAGCTGAGTTTTCGTTGTGGGCAGCTGTGGAAATACTATATGAATGGGCGTGCCACAGACATGACAGGAATAGCTCCATGACAGCAAAATCTAAGCAAAGAAGAGGCTAATGGAATGAGTAGTCGCGGTTTAAGTATAGTTTAATAAAGATTAGGTAAGCAAGGCAAGCAGAACGTGTACTAACTTTCAGAAGGTGTGAGAGCAGAGATAACTCGCTATAGATATAGTTAGGATAGATATTGATATGCCTCTCTCTATGCTATGATCGTGCAGATCAATGAGTTCATTTCAAAGTAAGACTTAGTATTTATAGTTCCATAATAGTTGAAATTGAATGATATAAAAAAATGATAAGATATAAATGTGTAACTACCAAGTATTTTAGCGGGAAAATTCACAATAGATCATAACTGCAATACAAAGATTTTTAGCGGGAAAATTGGCCATAGGCAAAATGATCAGTGCACGTGATGGAAGCAAATTACAAAGTTAAACATTAAGTGTATCAAAGAATCTTAAATTGGCAACGTAAAAGATGCCACAGTTAAAATCAATTTAATTACACTAATTGTAAACTAACTAAATGCCAAATATTTCGTAAAACTGCGTTTTTTTGATATTTCAACTTTATTTACTTACAGAGTTGGCTGCTTTGCGTTGATTTGCCAACACGATCGCAGCCTTCGAACACTATAAAGGCACCACGTTTATTTGATTCCATGTTAAAATAGTATTGTTTTGTATATTTTGCAGTTGAACTTAAATAAACTGATAATAAAAAGCCGGCGGATTTAATTGCAATGTTGAAATGCAAAACACGGCTGTAATCCAGGGCTGCACAACCATTAAAATCGACGGCTGCGTGACAAAAGCTAAATGATTTACCCGCGAAATACTTACCGCATGCAGTACGCGAAAATAGCTGCTTAAATCATAACAAAATAATTGAATTAATTCAATTTCAATTTATAATTGCACCCAATTCAATATTTATTATATCAGTTGATTATTTTGATTAATGTATGGTGGATGAGTTCGCAATGTTGCACTTGATGATGAACCAGTACTGTGGTTCCTCAACTCCACAAATGAACCACGAAACACACACACATAGACACACACATAACACAGAAGCAGAAGCACACGTAAATTACATTTTGTTTTAAACAAATTGAGGAGAGACGCATAAAAACGCAACAAACTACAACGGCATTAGTCAAAATTAAATGATAATTCGATTCAAGAAACGTAACAATGTGTTAGCAATAAAGTGCGTGTGTTTGTGCTATTTGGCAAGGCTTGGTTTTGGCCTGCCTTTTTGGCCCAAAACAAGTAATTCGCAAAAACAGTCACAACGAAGCTGCAATGCGCTGCACTTGAGTGAGTGAGAAGGCAAGATTGAGGTATTGTGCAAACACAGTGCTTATCATCAGCAAAACTCCCCCCAACTAATACTCACCTATGCCCAGCCAGTCACATACTTCTCTAACCACATTCAATCACCAAACAAACGGCAAATGCGATTGCAAACAAAAATGTGTCCATAAGGCAGCCCAAGAAACATTCATTGATACAAAGACCGCGTGTTTTAGTGTGTAGCGCCCAGCGGCGGCCGCACCAGCAGCAGAAGCAGCAGCAGCGGCGCATACCAGGGACAGAGGCATGCAAAACAACGCTGTCGACAACTGTCGATAAGTTATCGACCGTCTGCGATAATCGCGCAAGGACCGCTCGCTGAAAACTTTTGCAAGTGGGTGGATGCGGTCGTGTGGTTGGTGTGAAAAAAGTGCGTGCGAAATTTGTTTATACTCGAATTAAATATCAGCTGCAGCAATTAGATAACTGTCAATGATGCTTCAACTGCTGGCATAGTCACAGCCGCGCCACCATAAACAAATGAGCGACAGGACATAGCCACCCAATGCCGTATGGCCCCATAGACAGTGTCAGGTGCTCGTGTTAACAAAAACCAATTAAATGTGTGTTCGCTGCAGTAATCACAGCCAAAAGTGTTTAGTTTTAGTTGTGTTTATGTTGTGAGTGAATGAGTCCTGTGCATAGCTATAACTAATTCCATTTACGCCCTGATCCACCTGGTCCGCCCCTTGACTGTCTCGTTAGATGAGTTTGATGCATCAACTGTTCAGTTAGGTATAGTTAGTTATATATATATATTTAAATATATATATATGTACATGCATACATATGTTATTGACTAGCTAATCATGTCCAACAACAATCATCCGCACGGACATTTGAGTCAAGCGGCACAGAATCCCTCATGGAATCCCCTCCAAGTAAGTATCTAGTAGACACACACACACACACAAACACACACACACAGAGACACACAGACAGACAGACATAGAATGCTGAAGTCGAAGCTGAAAAATAGATGCATCCATCATCTCTGCAGATACCGTCGTATATACCGCGACAGCCCCAATTGGCGCACATGTCCAATGAAAGATCGCTGGTTCGCTCACCGTTGGCCTGGCATGCGTCGTCCGCCCAGCCGCCGCCGCCGCCACCGCCCGATGCCATTTACAATTTTATGTCGGCCAATCATAAAAACGTAATTAGCGTAGTTTTCGTTCGATTCGATCCAATAAATAAAAATCAAACTCCAATTCCACAATGCCACCCGTAGCTAAATCCCAAACTCCCTTCAAATCTCTCTCTCTCTTTCTCTCTCTTTTTTTGCATTTGTAGTTGCTTCTTGTCCAATCGTTTGTTTGTTGTTGCATTGTTTACGTTTCCGTTTGTTTTCATATCTAATCGCATTCGATCGCTCTTGCAGCTGGATCATCATCATCAAATGAATCCGTTGCTGGCGCCGCCTTATACTGGAACATTGCCCTTTGACTCGATGGATTTGTCGCTGCAATCAAGTCGCAGCGCTGCGCCAACGCTGAACAAAACTGGCCAACAGCAGCAGCAGCAACAACAACAGCAGCAGCAATCACAACAGCAGCAACAACAATCGCATTTACATGCACCACCTAATTATCCAACGATGTAAGCATGATTTTGCTCTGCCAGACAATATTTATTAATATATATTTGTATTATTATATTATTCACAGTCACAATTTGACCACGAGCACGCCCGCAGGACATCTGCCGGCGTCGCCTGCCAGCTCGGCCAGCAAATATCTCAATGCGAATGGCTCGGGGCCAGGCGATTGTGAGTCGCTGTTGCCGCCGCCGCCCAGTACCCCGCCTAGCAATAACAATCACAGCAGCAGCAGCAGCAGCAATTCGAACAACAACAACACCAGCAGTAGCACTAGCAGCAGCAGCAGCAGTGGCACCAGCAGCAATAACAACAACAATGTGCCGCCGCCCCATTACATGCAAAATCGTGATGAGAACTTTAAGCTGACACAGTTAAAGAACATGCAAAAGGGCAGCGAGCTGAGCGGCAAAGATTGCAGCTACACAGGCAAACTGGCTACGCACAACATGCAACAACAGCAGCAGCAACAACAACAACAGCAGCAGCAGCACGCCAAAAAGCGTAAGTACATGCAATATAAACATCAAATTATTTCTAAAATTTGACACTTCTCTTGCAGCCTCGCCGCTACGCAACTATCATCAGCAGCAGCAGCAACAGTCGCCATATAATATGACGCCGCCAAAGTATAATGGACCGCAAACGCCGCCAACACCGCAGTCGCCGCTGGACTATAATCAATTGCATTTGCATCATCAGCTGCACGCAGGCATTGGCAGCTATGCGTCACAGCAGCAGCAGCAACAGCAGCAGCACCAACAACAGCACATGCCACAGGAACAGCAGCAACATTTACATTATGCGCCACCAGCATCGCATCATAACCAGCATCTAGCACCGCCACCACCGCCGCCGCTATCACATATGACCAATGCACAATTTCAGCAGCGACAACAACCTCCGTTGCAGCAGCAGCAACAACAGCAGCAGCACCCAGCAACGCCGCAGCAAACGTCACAAATGCATTCCCGCAACACGCAATTAACGAATCTCGATATGCTGTCCAAGCAAAAGCCAGAGGATCAACAACAACAACAACAACAGCAGCAGCAGCATCAGCAGCAGGAAGACTCACAACCGATCATTACAGATCTCTCCACAACGGCGTCGTATCGCAGCAATAATCAGCAAATTGCTGAGGACAAGCAGTTGGTAGAGGCGCCCGAATCACCCTACATGACCACATCCAATGAGGAGTCGCTGGAGTCCAATAGCAACAGCAGCAATAGTCGCAAGCGGCGCAAGCGCAAAGCCAGCCAGGTAATGCGCCTGACGCCCAGTGAAAATGTGAAAAGACAGCGTACACCGAGCCCGCACAGCAACAGTTGCAGTCCAAAGCACTCGCCCAAAAATGGAGCTGATGTGCACGAGTTTCAGCCGTTCGGCCTTAAGGATAACCAGCAGCAACAGCAGCAGCAGCAGCATGAGCTGCCGCAGGAAAATGGACGTGCATCATCGCCGCCAACTGCTGCTGCAGCTGACAATAGCAGCAATAGCTCCACGATCTACAACGACACGGATAATCCCAAGACTAAGAAGCAGCGACAAGCGCTGCTCCAACGCAATCTCACAGAGCAACAACAGCAGCATCGTCGCCAGGTTGAGGATGAGGAGCAGCAGGAGCAGCTGCAGCACCCTCAGTCTCCCACCCCAAAGGCTGCCAATGAATCGCAAATGCCACCGCCCAGTCCGCAGAGCAATAGCAGCAGCAGCAGCTCGAGCAGCTCCAGTGCTGGCACACACAGCAGCCACAGCAGTCGAGCCAGCGAGGCGGCAACTGGCAAAGAGCAACTGGAGCAACAGCAGCAACAGCAACTGGACAATAACAAAACCATCATCACAGATACGCCCGCATCGCCAGCTCTCGTGGAGCAGGGCGACATTGATGCCAAGCCTGCGGTGAGCGTGCACGACGATGAGGATGAAGTAGAGTCACCAGCTGGAAAACAATCGCCCGCAGTAGCAGCAACAGCAACATCAGCTGCAGCAGCAGCAGAAACCAATGTCACACCTACTGGAGCCACAGAGCCGTGCCATTTCAACGAGGTGGAGGATAAGCTGGAGAAAATGTTTGCAGGCATTGAGGATGAGCCTGCTGAGCAGCAGGCCGATGATGAGCCTGCAAGAGCAGATCTAACTGCACAATTAGCTTTAGACAAGGTTGTTGCACAGGATAAGCCATCAGCCAACACACCAACACCAATACCCACACCAGCACCCACACCCACAGCTACACCTGAACTACGGCCCATGGCGACAAAGGCAGCCATGAAATCAACAATGCCCAGTCCCATACACAGTCCCACGCCGATAGCCGAGCCGCCAGCCAAGGAGCACACAGCAGAGTCGCCAGCGCCGGCTGCGGCTGCAACGCCGCCAAGCGCCAAAATGCCGCCACGGACGCCACCAACGCGTTGCTTGCCACCGCGACGACTGTCAATGGGCATGGATCCGTCACTGTTACGCTTCACCATTGAGGAGCCCAAGAAGACGTCAGCGCGCAAGAAGGCAACGGCGGCGGCGGCGGCCCCACCTCCGCCGCCAACTGAAACAGAAATTGTGCAGCTGGTGGACAGTGATGATGATAAGCCGAGCACCTCGGCGGCGGCAGCAGCTGCTTTAGCCGCACGCAAACTCAGCGAGGCAGCTGCAGCCAAAGCACTCGCGCCCAAGGCCAACAATGGCAATGCCAACAACAACAACAAGAAGAAGAAGAAAAAGAATGCGCCCAAAGGCAAAAAGCCAACGGCAAAGAATGGCGCCAAGGCAAACGTGGGCAAAAAGGGAAGCGTACGTAAAAATTTCAGCACCGACGAGGACAGTACTCCGGCGCCCAATCGTGAGAGCAGCAACAACAACAGCAGCAACAACAACAATGGTGCCGCTCCAGATCTCAGGTTTAAATCCCCATTCATACTGATCAAGCCCGATGGCAGCATTAGCATTAAGAATACGCACAGTGCCGAGGATGTGAACGAGAAGCAGACAAAGAAGAAGCACACAAAGGCGCCGCACGAACGCAAAAATCTGCGCGGCATGCACAGCTCAACGTTGAGCAATCGCTACGATGCAGATACCACCGATTCCAGCTGGATTTGTGTATTCTGCAAGTGCGGGCCACACAAACTGGGCCTGGGTGATCTCTTCGGGCCCTATCTGGTTTCCATAGACTGTGAGGAGTATCGTACGGCGGTGCAGGTGCCAGCAGGTGTGCACGACATCGATGGCTTGTTTATCAGCAAGCGCAAGCGCGCGGACATGGTCAAGCTGCAGGCGCGCAATCTGCCCGTGGTGGCCGCGACGCTGGCAAACATTATGCAGGCGCCCAAGATAACAATGGTAAGTGATAAATGCAAAAGAGAGAATATTTACTTGAATTTATATTTTGATTTACATTTTTCCCTGCAGCACAAACGCAAGCGTAAGCAAACCCACGACAGCGTCTACTCCTGCAGCGATGCTGATCCAAATGAATCGCAGTGCTCCTCGCAGGATCCACTCGACTGCGGCCACGAGGCCAAGTTCGTTGAGACGTTTCGCGGCATGTCGAAAACCTCGGAGCATGGCTACGAGATTTGGCTGCACGAGGATTGCGCCATCTGGGCCAATGACATACAACTGATTGGCGCCCATGTAAATGGCCTCGATGCAGCCGTCTGGGATAGCACGCGATATCAGTGCGTGCACTGTGCCCAGCCGGGTGCCAATGTTTGTTGCTTTGAGCGCACCTGCAAGGCAGCGGCGCATGTGCCGTGCGCCCGTGTCGCCGGCTGGAATCTATGCGAGGAGGAGCGCAAAGTCTATTGCCAGCTGCATGTGCCAGAGGGAGCAGTGAGCGAGAAAATAGCAACGTCATTTCTTACACCCAGCGTGAACATGTCGTTGGCTAGCATGGGGGAGCAAACGGCGGCACCTCCGCCCACACTGAACATCAATTCGCTTCCCTGAGTGCGCGTGCGTGTGCAGAAATGTCGTCTGGACGTCAAGCATTGAGCGCACGTTAAGAGCTCGGATACAGGACCTTCTCGACCTAGCGGACAGCTGCCTGTTTTGTACATATAATCTATGGCTTAAATCGCGAGACTGGATTCAGGTAGCAACAGCTGAAGCTGCTGCTGCTGCTGCTGCTGCTGGTGCTGTTGATGCAAGCAATCGCTGCTGTTAATCCTTTTTGCTGTTTTCATGTGTTCGATCATCCTTTTGAAACTTAAAACTTGTGTAAAAAGATTGCTGTACATTTTACGTAGACGCTGTGGGCGACAGTTTTTAATGCTAGTTTATAATTCATATACATACATATATATATAAATTATAATATATTTAGTTGTTTATATATATATTATTTAAATTATTATTAATTCGATTATACACATATATATATATATATATATATATATATATAAAATCATATATATAGTACTTAGTATTTGTACCTATTTAGTTGTAATTATATTATCTACAATGCAAACACTTTACATTGCCTCTTTTTACGTTTGACTACGCAGATTCTTGTGCTGAGATCCCTCACATCACAAATTGTTTATATATGTTTTCTTTGTCATTATTCGTTCATACTAAAAATATTATTATCTACTTTATGCATATGCCAATTGATAATTTAGTTCAATTTTTGTATGTATAAAACGAATACTCCATGCCATACCGTTTAATTATATTTATAACGATAATAATTATACTTATGATAACGATAATGATGATGATGATGATGATGATTATGATGATATATGCATTGTGCACAGCATTAATTAAGGTAAGCATATAACCACAAATAGAAAATGTTTGACACCAATTAAAGAAACAGAAAACAGAAACGCAACAAAACAACATTCGAAAACTATTCAAAATGGAATATTGTACAACAATATAAATAAATAAATAAATAATAATAATAATATTAGCTACATGTAAAACTAAAAAACAAAAACAAAAAACATTGTATTGTATTTGTATTCATTAAAAAATAAGCAACCAATTCTTAACACTTTAAACAATAAAACTTAATCTCACCATGAACGAAAAATTGCATACAAAAAAAAAAAACAACCAAAGAAACGTTTTCAACAAATTTCGTCGTTTTATTTATTAAATAAATATTGCAAAGTGAATAGAATAGAATACAAATATATATAAAGATAATTTACAATTGCATTAACTTTAGCCTAAACTAAAAATATAAATAATAACTTAAGCTTTTGTAGTAGTAACTCCATCTTCGGCTTCTCAATAGCGTCGCTGGCGCAAACGTCGCAAATGCGTTATATCGTTGGGCAGGCGGCCAACGCTGCTCTGCGGCACCTGGTAGGATGTGCGACCCTCATAGAAAGCCGCATGCTGACCTTGACCTGTATTGCCCTTGCCGTTGCTATCCGTCAATTGCAGCTGTCCGATTTTGACATCGTTTCGCTTTTGTGCTAACTGCAATGTGGGCGATGGTATTAAGCCATTGGGAAGTGCTGGCAATGCCACATTCAAATGATCCAGCTGCTGGCCATGCTCATTCGTTTTGGCCAGAATAGCTGCATTTGCTGCTATGCCAGTAACTGTTGCTGGTGCTGCTGCGCCTGTGATCAGTGGTGGAAATAGCGGCAACAGTTGCTGCTGTTGCTGATAGGGCACAAAAATGTTGGGCGTCAGGTAGGGCTGTTGTATGGATTGTATGGAGGGACGTGCAGACTGTTGCTGGTAGTGCTGCAACTGTTGCTGATATGGCTGCTGCTGAAATTGTGTGTGATAATTGATTTGCTGATGATGTTGTTGCTGAGGATGTTGTTGCTGATGGTGTTGTTGCTGATGGTGTTGTTGCTGATGGTGTTGTTGCTGATGATGTTGCAGCTGTTGGCGCTGCTGCTCATGATGTTGCAGCTGATGATGATGTTGCAAGTGTTGTGGCTGATATTGCTGCTGCTGTTGATGTTGCTGCTGCTGCTGCTGTTGTTGATGATGTGTGTGCAGATGCTGCTGCTGCTGCTGTTTTTGTGGCTGTTGATAGCGCTGTGTAATGTAGCTCAGCTGCTGCTGCTGTTGCTGCTGCTGTTTGGCTGGCTGACGTTGTTGCTGTTGCTGCTGAACAATTTGTTGTTGCTGCTGGACAATTTGTTGTTGCTGTTGCAACTGCTGTTCTATAGGCTGCAGTTGCTGCTGCTGTTGCAATGTCGTCGGATTTGCTACGCTTACACTGCCAGCATTGTTGTTGCTGCTGCCGCCAAATTTATTGTTTAGAAAATCGTCCAGCGCCACATAGGAGTTGGCTTGATTGCTCTTAACTTGTGGCTGATTGACCAGGGAGGAGATGATGCTGTTGGCAGAACTGGGAGAAATGCGTTGACCCTCTGCACGAGCAATAACAATGCCTGGCTGCGTGGGCAGCACCAACTGAGGCAACTGTTGCTGCTGCGGGCGTGGCGGTATGGTTAAGCTGGCTAAAGCTGCAATATATATAAAAATAATTTCAGATATTGCAGCTATATATTTTTGCTGAGCTTACCTGGTGCTGATGCTGCTGCTGGCTTTACGTATTGATAGCTGTTGCTGGTTGCAGGCTTCGTTACACGTTGCTGTTGCTGCTGCTGTCTTTGCTGGTTGTTGCTGCCTCTGTGCACGCTGTTGCTCTTAAAGTTCTGTAAAATGGAGTCATCAACAATGGCACGCGTTAGCTTATCAAAGGGCAGAAAAGCAGAGGAAGGAATAAGGCTTGAGCTGATATGTTGCTGCTGTGTTTGTGATTGCTGTTGTGTGTTGCTCACAATGGAGAGAGGTTGAGCTGTTGTGGGTGCAATGATGTGGTCGTGTGTGGTTGGAAATTGTGTGAGTGGTGGTGCATAGCTATAGCCGGCGGCTAAAGCAGAAATTTGTTGAGTTAACGTGGACAAAGCGGCGGCAGCAGCTGTGGTGCGCTGTGTGGTTGTGGTGCTGCGTGGCGTGGTGGTGCCGCGAGTGCGCTGCTGTGGTGCGTGTGTTCTGTATGTCGAGTGACGATTGCGTCCACGTTGAGCGCTGGCTGTGGGAGAAGGTCGTTTTGTGGTGGTATAGCTGGTGGTGCTGATGCTACTGCTGCTGCTGGTGCTGGTGCTGGCACGTGTTGCTGGCGTGTAAACACGATTGCCGCGCGCCACTTGGAAACGTTGCAAATTGCTTTGCACGCTGTCCCAGCTCGGACGCTGCTGCTGCTGCTGCTGTTGACCCGTCTCCTTCTCAATGTCCCGCACAGAGATCTTTTTATTGGGAGTCTGCTCAGCGCGCGCAAAGGCTAACAGCGACTCAGTGGTGGTACCAGCTGTCGTTGTGGCTTTGCTACTAGTGGGTGTTGCTGCTGTGGTGTGCGGCTTGCTGCCTAGCGATAGACGCGACAAGCGCAAACGACTTGCTGCCAAGCGCTCCGAATAGCTGCGTGTGGGCGTGGTAGAGCGCGCTGTGGTTGTGCCTTTGGTGGTGCTTGGTGTGGTGCTGCGTCTCACAGGCACTTGTCGCCGCAATGTGCCATTCACGCGCTTCTGCGCAAAGCGTCGATAGCTGCGTATGCGCTCCTGCGTGCTGCTAATCTCCGTCACAGTTTCCGTCGAGGTGCTCATGGCGGGCGTGGTGGAGGTGGTCGTAGTTGGCCTCACTGTAGTGGTGGTGGTGCGAGTGGTGCGCGTTGTGGGTCTACCCAGCGTCAATTTATTGCTGCGCAGCGCTGTTTCTTCATCGTGTGAGGTGAGCTTAACGCCCGCCAGCAACAGCTTCTCGGCCTGCGAATCCACATCAGTTTTATCCGCCGCAGCGGCGCTCAGTGGTGCGGGCTCAACCTGCTCCAAGTCCTCATTGAACGTCAAGCTAGCTGTGAGTGCCGCAGCTTGACCAATCGATTCTATAATAGGCAGCTCGCTGCTGTCAGCCACAGCTGGCTCAACTGTGCTGACAAATGTCTGCGCTGTGGTGGTGTCTTCCTCTTCAAACGCTGGCGGCAATAACGGTGCAATTAACAAAGCTTCGAAAGGCGTTTCAGTGGTTGTGGTTGTAGTGGTGCTGGTGGTTGTGGTCGTGCTGCTGCTGCTGCTGCTTGTGGTTTTGTCATTATTGAATTTAAGCTTATGTTCAATGTCTTTGTGAGCATCAATGGGTATCTCATTGGGCTTTAGTGGTGGTTGGTGGTTTTTGTGTGTGGTTTTTTTTTAAGATGTGGTTGTGAGTGATAAAGTTGTAGGCGGATAGTTGTATAGAGTAGCAAAAGAGTTTGCCAACAGAGAGAGAGAAAGAGAGAGAGAGATATGGAGAAAGATCAAGAGAGAGTTGAAAGTGCTTAAGAATGCAGAGAGATAGATCAGCTATATATATAGTAGATATATTTAGAGAACTATGTATGAGTTAGTCCAACTACTTACCGTAAATCGGACCGTGCCCGGAGTTTGTTTGGGTCTATTGTACACATAGGATGAGCTGCTTTTGCTGGCATCCTTTTCGTTCGTTTGCATGGAGAATCCACGACTTAGGAATCTAAATGGTTGCTTCACCTTCTGCGGGCTCATTGACTGATAGCCGGAGACGCTGGGATCCAAATCGGTGGAGACCTCCTCCAGCAAATTATTGATATTGGCTACCAAGTCCACCTGTGTCGCCTCATCCTTGGTATTGCGTATTTGCTTGATATACTCGGGCGCCATTTGCTCATTGGAGCCAGGTGAAGTCTCGTCCAGCACCTCGAGGCCCGCATTCACGCGTGCCGCAAAGTTCTTCTGCTTCTGGTAGTGATACTCACGTGGATACTCGGCAATGATGTGGGCATTCGTGTGGTCGAATTGAATGCCCGGATCGGAGGACAGCTCACCCAGACTATTCACATAGATGTCATCGCCATCCTCAGCTGGATTGGCTTCAGCAGTCACAATTGGTGCCGGCAGAGTTTCGCTCTTGATTTCTTCGCCGCGCAGAATATGTTTGTCCTGGGCAACGGCAGCGGGCTGGGTCAAGACTCCACTAACACTGCTCAGATCCTTGCTAAGAGTTTGATGCTTGTTTGGCTGTTGGTTATGCTGGTTCAGCTCCTGCTGCTGCAGCACTTTCGATATGGTCTTGGTGGGATACTCCATCATCTGACGCACACGCTCCATCATTTCCTGTGTGCTGCCCACGCTGCTCTCGCTGTTCATGTCATAGTAGCGCTCCGATTGATCGCAGTCCACATTGCGATACCAATCGCAGACGAATTTCTGCTGGTTAAATACCGTGCCATTGGGACAGAGAAAGCCAAAGCCCTGCGCCGAGCGTGCGGTGTGGGCGCAAATGCGAAATGCCTGACAGCGACTCTCCACATCCGCATAATAACCTGCGCGACAAATTCAATTAGCATGGTACAAGTTTGAATTTGGAATTGTATGTAGTCGACCCACCTTCATGTCGACCCTTGCAAACGAAACTGGTCTTGGGCACCTCGCTCAATATGGGATAGTCGACGCCCGGTTCACCGGGTATGGTGTGACGCAAATCGAACTGTTGATCCGTGTACTCATTCGCCTTGTCCGCATCCTCGAAGTTGCCCTGAGCACTGACAGCGTCAATCGCCACCAGCAGCAGTGCCAGCCCCACCAAAAGTGGGGCAACTGTGGCTGGCAATCGTAACCGGGGCATGCTGTAAGCAAATGTTTAAATCATATGTAAATTGCACGCTTACAAAACATTATGCATTAGGCTGATTGATAAATTATGAATCAATAAACATTCATTGATTAAAACGAACATGCTGTTGAAAACATTTGAATATAAAGCGACGTAAGAGCCAAATAAATTAGCATAAGCCACGACACAGTCTGAATCGAGGCGTGCCTCACGCAGACGATACGTAACCATATTTGGCATTTAGCATCGCATTAGAGCTGTTATATATATTATAAATTTAATCAAAATAAACGCCATATAACAGTGGTGCATAGACTATTTAACGGCACTGTGTGCGACATTAATGTCCATTGCGTGGGATGCCATTCGATTCATCAACATGCGCGACTCATGCCAGCAAAATGTATCGTTGGCTTATCTCTAACTGGAACCTCAATAAAAGGAAATGGATGTCCATTTCTGTACTGACATTTGACCTTCAATTCACATTCACAATTTCCGTTTGAACTACATTTTGAACAAATATTTTGATGGCTACGCATAAATTGTTATCTTCGAATATTGACAGGCGTCGCGTCACGTGTTGATACCCAAACTAAAGCCGTGCAGAGGCTAAGCAATTTGTGTATTGTTTAATCTTTCATTAATCAAAAGCCTATTTGTTTATTTGAGCTATCGAACACCATTTAAGAATGCGTCTAATTGATGATTATTCGAATGGATTTTTGATTTTTGAGCTGTGACTGAGGTCAAATCACTGACAGCTCGTTGTATATTGGACAAATATATATGTGGATATATATTTATATTGATTTTATTTCGATTGTTATATGAGTACACTTGGCAGGCTCTATATTGCATATCATTAATGTCATTTCAGTTATTTATTTAATTTTTTATTTGAATTTTTTTTCTATTTTAGTTGAGTGAAAACAAAAGACTTAGGCAACGAACTTGCCAACTGCACACTTGACATGTTTTGCTCTTTGTGCAGTTTCTCTAGTGTTTGTTGCCCTGAAATTGCCTGCAATTGTAGTTGCTGAGTGTATAAGGTAGCCCAAGACAATTGAATGCCAAAAAAAAACATATCTGACAGCGAGACTGCACGACTAGAGCATACCCTAAACCATTTCTACTTGGTCCACTCAAGCTTTCTGCTGCCTGTTACATTAATTTTATGAAAACATTTACACCCCAAAAAAATATTATCAATATTTACAGGGTATGTTAAAAAGTTCAAAAGGCATTGGTGCACTCGTGTGTGCGCCGCACAGTGGTCTATTGTGAAGATCATGTCGTATGAAGTGCGCGAAATGAAATTGAAGAACTGAATTGAATAAATCAAGCGTAGCTGGCAAACTTAATGAATAGATATCTATATACATATATATATATATATATATATATATATATATATATATATATATATATTTATTTATAAAGATATATTATATGCAACAAGCTAAAGAGCGCTAAATTGTTGTCTTTGTTTGGCCAACAAAACAGCCATATAAATAAATCACAAGAAAATAAAAAAAAATAAATAAAATGAAAATGAAAATAAAATATAATAAAAATTCAGCATTTAATTATTTTCCAATTTTAACTGTCCATTTGAGATAGCTCAATCGATTATATAACCTGCCTTGATTTCAGGCGATGATGTAAAAATTATTCAATAAAATATGTATGAAAGAGCGATGCAAAACTAATTTGTTGACAATTAAGCGTTTAGATATTTGTTGAAGGCGTGCCCCATTGAGAGATGACATACTTGAGATCAAATATATAGTATATATTATGGTATATAGTATATAGAGATCTGGTGAGTCAATAACCTGTACGTAAATGTCAATAAACTGTAAGCCATATAATTTCTATAATGACTATGTAGGCAACAACTAATTGTATTTTAATGACTGCACGAAGAATGTGTATTTTGAGGATGCTTAAAGAGACCTTTGTCTTAACCTCCATTACAATTCCATTATGCAAATGCAGCTGTACAATTACTAAAACAAAATCCAAGAGCAAAGTGTAACAAGCTATCTGTACATTCGACAGATTCAGGGTCATTATCAAGAGCAGCAACAATGCCCGCTGACAATGAGGAAGCATTCCCTCTTCATAGCCAACCAATTTAGCCGCATCATCTTCAATCATATTTCACATCATATTTACGAGCTGAAAAACTGTTTTACTTCACATTGTTTTCAATGATCCATCAAAATATGTTGAGACAAGCTGCCGAAGTAGAAGAAGATGCGTAGCCAGAAAGCAAAATATATATATGTATATAAATATATATATTATTTTCAAATAGATAACAGCCAGGCGGCCTCAAAAGTGAATGGCTATGGCTATTAAATCGCTTTATTTGAATCATTTCTTGAACTTCAACTCAAAGGCTGACAAATTAAAAATGTTTTTTATTTTATTTCATTTTACTCAATTTGAATTTGATTCAAGAACTGCTGTAAATGCATTGATTCCGCATTGTGTAATCTGTAATTATTTCCTCAAATTGTAAATTGTTTATCACTTTTTTTTTTGCTTCAATTTTTTTTTTCCGTTTTCTACTTTGATTTCTTGTCTCGGCTGGCAAATAAATTAGCAGCACGTTTTGGCGCATCGAAACCATAAATCTTAAATACATTTTAAATGATATCTCCATGTGCCCGCAGCCGCAGTTTGGCAACTGGTTTCGCTTTACTTTAGAATTCAATTAAAGCAATCTAATTCTGATATGTCGTGAGAGAAATCCAACTTCAGAGTCAGCCTAATGGAATTCCTCAGATTTAAGCGGGCTGAGGCTTAAGGATCTGCGCTCAAGTTTATGTAAATATAGTTTATTTAGATATTTCTTTATGGCAGATTTTCTCATACTTGATATGAAGCTAATATATATAAAGTTATTTATATATTTATATATATATTGATATCAAATCAGAATGAGGTTAGAAGTCATCCAAATGGAATTTCTCAAGCTTAAGCTTAGCTCTCAAGAGCTAAAAGATGAGCTCTTAAATATAATAGTATTGTTTGTGTAAGATATGAAGCATAAATATACTCAAAGCGGACCTCTACATACATTTTTTATTTAAATATTTTTTTATAGCAAATTTGTTCTCATAATTTGCTTTGCAATTGATATCACTTTACTTTGGAATTGCTATAATTAGCAATCTAATGTCATGAAAGTCATAAAAATGGAATTTCTCAAACTGAGCTTAAGGATATGCCCAAAATATCAACTTCAAAGATATCAAGCAACAAGTGTAAACAATTATAGCTAAATATATAAATAAATATATTTCTCTTTATATATATAGTGGGGATTTTCTCACAGATGCTGGTCCGTGGCCCGCAGCCCAAGTGGCTGTCATTATGGACCAGACTGACGTTAATTGAGTGCGTAACACAAGCTGAAAATGTGCCCCACTTCAAATTGTGCTGATCGCATTGTGTCTAGCCATCATCGATTCTATATCCGCATTGCTTTCAACAGCCAGCTTCAATTGTTGAGTAATGTTAGCTTCATTTGTAAGAATTTAGCAAATTAACAATACGGTTAAGTGTAGACAGCTTAACGCGTGTTAACTAATTATTGATCAACTTTCAAGCTTGGGCTTTAATTTGATAAATATCTTAGCCATTTATATATTCTGATTTTCTGTCTTTTGTCACATCTTTTTGTTGTCTATATTTTGGCTTTGCATTTACCTGCTTGATAAATGCTTTGACTTTATATGAATTCACATTATTTTCTTTGCGATGATTCACATTTCGTTAGGTATCTTCATTAATAAAAACAACATTTTGAATGGCCAGCATAATAATAATTGGTGTGGGTTCATATTAAAATGTGTGGAAAGGGGTTAAAAATTGCGGCACATTTATGGCTTGGTTTATATACTTTTTATATTCTTTTTTATATGACATTTATAAAGCTTATACACTCTTTTTAGGCGGTTTGCCTTTTTAACTAAGCCTCATGCCTGATCTACCTGCTGAGGTGCATATTTGATGGAGTGAAGCGCCTGGAGGATCTGGAGCACCGAACCATATATTAAATTTATAATATGTAAGTAATATATTTACTTTTAATTGTATAAATTTAATTTATATATTTTTTATATTTTATAAATTCAAATATAAATATTTTTAAAATATATTAAGTAAATTTTAATATTTTCTTAATTTTATATAAGTTTTTTCTAATTTATTCGTCTTCTATTTAAAATGTTAAGTCTTTATTTAATTAACTTAAATACTTTGCTTTGATTGAATTCGCAATTTCGAGCTGATGTACAAAACAAACATCTATAAATCACTTTCAAGTATTTGCTTTTATGGAGTGATTGTGTAGGGTTTGCATACTGCAGCTCATGATTAAGGTACCAGCAATTAAACAACTGTCAAAAAATGGTCAAAGTCAACAAATTCAACAATAATAATTCTTGAAGCTTTTTCTCTCTTTCTCTTACTCTAATATTCTAAAAAGTTATTTTTTAATTTTTTACTTTTGATACAAATTAAATTATACAAAAATATATATTACCAAAAAAGTTAAGGCATGTTTTTAAAGAACAACCAAAAATATCTAAAACTCAAAATCTGTATTGCTTAGCTTAAAAAAATATAAATACAAAATATGTGTTCATATATTTATTTTAAAAAGTAAAAAAATATATATTCACATTTAAAAAATTTTTATAAAATTTTAAAACTAAACAAAAAGAAAAATCTGTTTTATTTTTCTTAATTTTAACTAATTGGCTTAGCATATTCTGAGTAAATCCGAATCCAAATGGAATGCAAAAACATTTTGTTTTTATATCAACAAGAACTTAGGATATAAATTTATTATTAATTTTTCAATGTCCTCAAATGGATTCTTCACACGATTCACAATATTTTTATAAAGTTTTATAAACAATATTTTTGTATTATATTCATTTAGTTTTTATTCCATGCACAATTCCAATTACCTTAAATAATTATTTAAATAGTTCACGGTTTCAACTTTCTATTTTATATAAATAAAAATTCTTTTTTTTTTTCGTTTATTTCAAACACTTTCTTATAGAAAACTTCACAAATCAACGAAGCAGCACAAAAGCATAATTCTGCTAAAGCGAATATCCTTTTCGAGTCCTGCAGCTGAAAGCGTTTTGAAATTGTTTTTTTTTTGATTTAGGTTTTTGGCCGGTTGACGCGTTAACTCGAAACTTAACCGCTCGAGACGCGAACTTGAACTGAACTGAACTGGAAAGCCAAAGATATCCAAATATTTGGCAGCAGCAGCAACTGTCTTATAATATGCGTAAAAGAAGAAGACACACAAAAAGGCAAGCCAAAAAAATAAAATAAAATAACAATCGATTGCGTATTATGTGAGCTGATGATGAAGCTGTTGTTACTGTTGTTGTAGATGCTGCTGTTGCTGCTGTTGTTATAGATGCTGTTGCTGTTGCTGCTGCTGCTGCTCCGGTTGTAAACCGGTGACAACCTGCTGCTGCTGCTGTTACTGTTGCTGCAGCAGCAACATATTGTTTTCAAAAAATGCATTTCTTGTGCCCTTTTTGGCTTATGGGAAGTTGACTTTCATTTTCATTGGCCAAGCATCTTTCTCACGACTTGGCCAAAAGCATCAAAATCATCATATTAACAACATTCAAGAAGAATGCGACACATAAACGCCGAGCACTGCAAATTTTTATTATATATAGTATAAGATTTTGTTTATAAATAATTTATTAAGCGCGCTTGGCTTTCAAGGCTTCTGGTAGAGGAGGGTCGATCTTTTTAGTAGGGTTTTGATAATAGTTAGTGGGGGCCCGATAGTTTCCGCATTTGAAATGCGTTTGAGTATCGTGTGACCCAAATGTAAAGTCATTTTATAATTAAACAAAAGCTCGTGCGATCAATTAAAACAACTTGGCTAAGGTAATTAACTGACTGCACTTGGCTTTCTGGCCAGCATGATTAATGGCCGTAGGTGGCACTAGCTGTGACTCTGACTGTGGCGTTGGCGTCATGTCATGTTTTGTGCACAACTCAAATGTGGCTCTTCCTCCACTAAACAAGCATAAAATGTTTCTATTTAAGCATCGATTGCCCCTGATCCGCTTATGATCAAAGACGCTCTAACAACAATATTTGCTATTTGTTATTCGGCCAACTGTGACAACAGCAAGCCGAATTGGCACATGCAATAGCCCTATAAAAGCCACAGCTGCAATTGAAATGCAATTAGAATTTCTCGAGCATGTGGCAGCTACCTAGACATTGGCTATTGATCGTACTGGCTGCTGTGATGTACCATGTGGCCGCCGAGTACGAAGAGGAACTGGAGGATAAACCCTATGTCAACTATAATACGCTATTCCGTGCCTATATAGCCATGGGTGATGCGCTCTTTGGCAATTGGGCACCTGCTGACTATGCACAGGAGCTACAGCATCTCAGAGCTGCACAGGAATAGATCAATCAGATGACAACGACAACTTATACATAAATCTACAATACTACAAAACAAATCCTTATTTATAGTCGCATTCTTTGGGCATCATTAATAATATAAAAAAATAAAAAAAAAACAGTGAGCGCAATTTAATTATGCACGCTTCAGTTCTCATTACCATGATTATTGCCATTAAGACCAATTCAAGTCATTGTGTTTGTTTATTTTATTTTATTTTATTTGTATGTTTTGTGTTTGGTTTTTTGTTCAGCTCTTTTGTATGCCTTATCTATGAACATGACACTTCATATGTTTTCTTTTATTGGCAAATTTGTCATTATTCTTCTTCTTCTTTATTGACAAATCTGTTTTAAAAAAAACATATATATTAGAAGAAAAAATTTGGCAAACTTGCCTTAATCCGGGTGTATGTGCATAGCAGTTGCCCTGTATTTTATTTGTATCAATATTTTATTTATCTATGAGCTAAACATAGGGAGGGAAGCATGGCAGAGGCTCTGAAGTACATATATGCTTTTCTTAATCAAGAACGATGAGTTGAGTCAACTTAGCTCTGTCCGTCTGTCTATCTGTTATCTGTTATCTGTTATAGTAAAGACTATAATTTGCTATGTAGAATCTACCATATAAATCTAAAAGTCTAAATTGAATGAAATGAAAAGGCTTTTAATACTCGCTCACAAAATGAAAGGGGGTATTTCGGTGTTTCTTTTTTAATATTCATCTAGCTGTCTAGTTGTTTGTGAATCTTTGCTTCTATTCGTTCATATGGAAACAAACCATTTCTATATGTATATCTTACAAAGTTTTAGAGCTCTGCTAACAAAGCTTTGCAGTTCGATCTCAGTTGACCTAGTTTGCAGCTAGGCCTAAAAATTAAAGCGTAGCACATTTATAAATCAATTTAAGTTTTTTTCTTAGACCGTGAATGAGTGTTATGCTATCAGTTGCGCCCAACTGCAACGCTTCTAATTGATTTTAAAAGAGCAACTAATTTTATAATCTATTTTAATAACCAAATTATACAGTAGACAGCAGAGCTGCTGCCCCAGCAAAACTCCCCATTTGAATACATTGCTAGGGTATTTTTTTGCCTGCATACAAATAAAATCATTCACGTGCTGCTTTAATATAAATGCGTTTTTCATTATTATTTTGCCTGGCATCCGTCAATCGAACATATATAGATAGATCGATCGATCGATCGATCGATGGCTAGACATTCGTTTTTATGCAAAATACCTGCTTGAGAGAGATATATATAAATAATCGTTATGCAAGCACTTGTACCCTAACTTATTTCTCTATTTTCAGTTCAATATTGAAATTAATGATACTGTTGATTATTTGCCAAAAAAAAAACTGGCTGGACCGCCTACCGAGTGAGCTAAGACTTTGCTGCGCTGTTCTCTATTCAAGTGCCTCACTGTACTTCAACTTAAAAGTAATCCAATTGTTGGCACTTCACAAGTCTTTTAGGCATAATTTATACATATATATAAATATATATATATATTTATGCATAATTTGATATTATTAATTATGCGAATGTGGGCGCTTAATTTATTTTATTTGAATTTATTTATTTAAAGTTTCTTTTCTTTTGCTGCTCATTGCGTTTCGCTTCCTGCACGTGTTTCATAATTATAGTGTTTATTATATATTTAAGCGAACTAATTATTCAAATTGACGAAGACGCAGACGAAGAAATTAATGTATAGGCAATTTATAAAATAAACATAGTTAAGATGTGGCTACGCTAACTTAATCAAAGATTATTCACTTCATTTTTTCTTTATTTTTATTCTTTTTTTTATGAACAATTTTAGATTTTTCGCTTCAGAGTTGACCTTTAAAAAAAAAAAACTTATTTTGCTGTTAATTAAATTTAAAAAACACACACAAAATTTCAAAGTTAACATGGAAGTAGAGAAGATGAAGCATTTTGGAATTTAGAAAACATGGAAAAAGCTATGAAACGAGGGTCGCTTGAGACATTTAACAAAGGAGAAAAAAAACCATAGACACACACCAGAAACAACTATGCAATCGAGTCAATCATTTGGCAAGCCAAACAGCATCCAAATTACGTACAGAAATGCAAATGTGAACACATTAAACAAACTGCTACTGGCTAAAGGCAAATTCAAGCAAAATCAAATTGAGATAAATAATTCATATTCTGGCTATGCACACGCACAGCATTCATCACATAGAGAAAACGGGATAGATGTGAAGAGCTATGGGCAGGTAAGCCGAAGATGAAATGCTCTATAATGATGATTGATATTATTATATTATTTCATTTTTAGGGACATTTTCTTATCTAAGGAAACCTGACAACAGGCTTGCAGCAGACTTCTACAACAAGACCCAACACTTTTAATTAATGTGTGCCCGGATGGCCTTATGATATAGCGCTGCTAACTACCCAGACCTAACATAAACTGGCTGTCACTGAAAGGTAAGCTTATTAAAAATTTCATAGAAGCTTCAAAGGCGAAAGAATAGAAATAAAAAATAATACAAAAATATAGAAACAACAAATATATTTTATATAATTTTTAATATAATTTTAAAATTTAAAGAAATATATATTTTTATTAAATATAATTTTAATACTTAAAGAAATATGATATATTTCTAAATATAATTTGTAACTTAAAGAATTATTTTATATTTATAAATATAATTTTAAGTCTTACAGTTTAATATACAAGCGACTAGAAACAGATGGATCGGACAGGTTAGGGGTATATAAACTTTGCTTCCAATCAATAGATCAATCATATTTTTCATCAATATCAAATGTGTCCTCCCACCAAATCTTACAAACTTCAGATTCAACGTCAACTACGCTCAGCAAGTGTATTAAAGTAGCAGCTCATTAAACATGATTAAAAGAAATTTAAGCGCATGCAGCTCAACAAAATGATAATTATTCGCGTCACGCCAGTCCCAAAACTAATCCAATACAGAAATGCAGCAGCACGCAGCTGAGCTAAATGATCGAAACTTATTATCAAGCCATGGCTTCAAACGATTACAGCCAATACGCTTCCCACAGCCTGACACAGACGGATGAGCTTGTGCTTCTAAATGCTTGTCAAAGCCCAAATTATCGATAGATAAATAACTTTGAGGCAGACATGCAGATAAATCAAAATCAAAATCCAAGTCCAAATCAAAATCCAAATTAGCCAAAGCGCGCATCAACAAAAATGTTATAATCGAAAAAGCAGCAGCGAATGAAAAAGAAATGCATAAATATTCCAGTTTGTGGTAGAAAAAAGTTTCACTTTCATTTGGCTAACGCCTTAAAATTTGGTGCTCAAAAAAAAAAAAACTAAAACTCCCATTTTATATAACTAAAAATAAAATAGATATATATATGTAGACGATGCATCAAAAATGTGGTTTAAATGCATAGTTAGCATTTGGTTTTTAATTACAACAAGTTCAACTTCCATTTCCGCACAAGAAAAAATTCCAAAAACCCAAAAACCCGAAACCAAAACCCAATTCCCGCGCATGCTAACAAATTCAAATGCCTATTACATCATATATAGAGTTATATATCTATATATATGTTTGTCTGTGTGTGTGTGTGGGTATGCGATTACTAATGTCTTTGCCGGCGCTGACAAACACATGTTAATTTCTCGTCTCGTATCTTTCACGTCTTTCACATCTTTCACTCCTCCGCCGTATTATTGATTTCTTTTGGCAAAAAAAAAAACATACAAATTTCATAATCACACGCTGTAGCTTGGCGTTGCCGGCTCCGGATTATTATCAGCGCCATAAATTAATCAACACACACACAGTCTCCACACCACACACACACACACACACACACACACACCATTTAGCCGGCTGCGCATCTCTTGAAGCGACTGCATATGCAAATGCGCGGGCAACGCTTTGATTTTTTAGCCGGGTCTGAAGTTTGTTGGAAGCTGGAGCAGTGCAGACCTCATTCCGCGGGGCTGTGTGCTGCTCATGTGCATGGCCCAAGATAAAGGCATTTATTTAATTTTATGTTTTTATTATGCATTTGGCCACCAAACCACAATTTCTTGTATTTTAATCGCTAGCCAAAAAAATAAATGCCAGCGGAGAAAGTGAAACAACAAGCAAACGCTGCATGAGGCGCGCCTACTTCCACATTTAGTTGCAATCGATCAGATGGAGCGCCGTAACCGAGGCCAAGCCCAGCGACGAAATGGGTATTACTGAAAATCTGGAACAAATATTTGTTTTGTTTTTTGCTGAAATTGAATTCCATTTGATAAGGGAGAGACACTATAGAGATTAATAAAAGTTTCAAATATCTTAGTCTGAGTCTCTTGTATATCATTTAATGATTAGACTTTATGAGCTTAAATCATTACAATTAGAATTCTTCGAAAAATTTTTGGCTCATGTTGAAAAAAGTTTAAATATAAATTAATAAATTATAGTCATGGAAAATTAGTATAATTTTGACTTGGCAGTCTCTATATTGTATTGTTAATAACTTTTTGATTCTATAATACCAAATATGGTTTATAACCCTATTGACTCCACAATGCCTTATAATTTATAAAAATTAAAAATTTATATTATAATGCATATATATAACAATGATCCATGCGATTTCAACAATCTACAACACATTCCAATCTCACTCTTACCTCGCAGTCTTACCTCTCCCTCTCTCTCCCCCTCTCACCTGCTCTTTATCCAGCAACGTTGTCACTTCAAACATTTTTGATATTAGTCATGGCAATCAAATAATCTTTATAATCTATATCGCAGCCAATAGGCATATTAATTATGGAAAACGTTTCAACGTTCAAAGTTTAAAAGTTGTGAAATGTTTGTCAAATTAAGATGCGTTAATTGTGCGACCCCCTTTCACCTCTCTCTCCCTCTCTCTTTGGCGTGTTCGAACTGTCACCAAATTTTAATGTGAATTTAGAAATAATTTTCACTAATTTTTATGTTTTTATTATCAATTATATAATGCAGTTTTTTTATTGTTCATTTTAAGAGGCGCCATAAATTCAAGACTTAGCAGTTTGTAAATCAACAGTGTTTTATAGGTATTTCCCTAAAGTGCAAAATGGGGTATATATAAAAGTTTTATGAAGTTTAGGTTGATTCGGTTTACAGTTCAAATCCAGTTCATAAATCAAACATTTAAAGTATTTTTCAATTTATTATAGATGCGCTTTATACTGTATATATTTCAAAATAAAAATATATACATATTCAAGATGCGCTAGAGTTGAGCTCTAGATTAAACAAAAATGACTAGAGAAATAGGTAAAAGGCCAATTCTCCAATCCTAAAAGGCCAATCCATTTATAAATATTTATCTTATATAACTGTTCGAAAACCCTAACAAAAAATCTGTTTTTATTTAAGCAAATCTTTTAAAAATTTAAATTTCCATTTCGAAACACTACCCAATTAAACATAAAATAAAAAGCAGCTCTATTAAAATCAAAGACAGTTTTCAACTTTATTTGAATGTTTATTACAAGTATTACATGTTACATATAGTCATATAGTTTGTTTGTTTGTTTGTTTGTTTTTCTTTTAGGTATTTCTTTTCGCACGAAAGACAAGACTTTTTTCCTTTAACACTAACACTTCTTGTTGTTCCTCTTCATCGTCTTCTTCTACTTATTGTTGTTGTTCTTGTTGCTTAAAAGTTAATAAATGTAGATTAGCTGTACTCACAACTTCTTGTTTTTCGTTTTTGTATTTGGTCTTAATGAACAGATTAGTTGGTTTCCTTCTTTATAAATATAGTTATACAATATATTATATCATATATATATATATATATATATATATTTTTTATTTCTTATTAATTTTTGTGAAGACTTTGCAAGAATTTGATAGTTTTTTTTTTTATTTATAATTTACTTTTCTCTTTTTAATTTTGCAAAATCTTCTAACAAAATGTGAGGGCAGTTGAGGAAGAGAGGGGTACGACGCATGCAAACAATGTGCATGATTTAAGATTTTGCTTTTTTATTAGTTATTATATATTTAATTATTATTGATTTATGTGTCTGTGTTTGCTTTTATGTTTATGTTTTAATACTGGGTGTGTTATTAAAAGTGTTTATATAAATCGCTTAGACTTAGGACTCATGTTTATATTTATTATTTCGTACGATTTTTGCCATATTCATTTTAGTTGTTAGTTTTTAGTTAAAGCATGCACATTGTTGCGACGAGAATTGTTTTTCACAAAATACAATTTGACATAATGCAACTTAACGCTTAATCTGTGCTGTTTACTGGGCAAATTATTAAATTCATTAAAAACTATTGTACAAAAGAATTTCATTTCATAACATGCAAATATATAAACTGTGTATCTGGTGTGTGACAAATTAAAGAATTGTTGTGTAATAAAACATAAGTTAAACAATAACCAAACTGGGTGAACATTTAAACAACACGCTATTCATAAAGATGCTCAGTTTTTTTAAGCCAAATGCCAAAACGAATAAAAACTGAGCATTTACAAAATGGTTTTTAAACATTTAATTATAATAATTAACGATTATGTAAATTGTATTTTCTTCATTAGCAACTACAAGCCAACCATTGCCACAATTGGCCACAATTCGCAGCAAACACATTTTGTTGCCACAAATTGTGGCACAGTTGGGACTGCAACAAATTTCAAGCTTTCCATTTGCCATTCAAAATCGGAATTTGTGAATTCAGAGGTTAGCGAGAAATTTGTTTAGCTGCACAATTAGTTGCTTGATCGTTGTAATTGTTAAGGCTTACACATATATATTTTGTTTCCTTTTTATATATATATATTATTAATAATAGTATTATATAGATTCATTATTCGACGAGTTCCATCATACATTTTACCACAAGCAGCAGCAGTTCTTATGCTCCGTTTACTGGCTTTGAAAAAATAAATTAAAAATTTTCACAAGCGTGTGCAGCTTACAAATTTTTGTTTTTTTTGTTTTCTAGTGTTTTTGTTATTTGTTTTGTGTTTTTGAATGTGTGGCAAACAAATTTTTGTATTTATTTTTTGAAAGCATTGCATAAGCCTCTCAACAGCCGCATGCAGTTAATAAATTTCTTTTAAAAATACAATTTGTTCATCAATTCAATTCAAGTGCCTAATGAGCGTTCATCTTAAATATATATATATATTTAATATATAGTGTGTGTGGGTGTGTGTGCTGACATATTATACATTTTGATTGATAATTTTTTTAGTTTTGTTATACTTAGTTGTGGCTCTTATTCTGTTTTCAGTTTCAGTTTCAGTTACAGTTTTCTGTTCAATACGTTTCGATTATTCATTTTTAAGCAACAAATAAATTAAATATAATAACAGCAGTTGACGCAGTCTGCGCATTGTATTTTTATAAAACAAATATTCAAATTAACAATGCACATCGCGCACACTTGCACATAAATAAATAAATAGGTATTAACTAATAATTTGCTATTTCAAAAATTACTGTTGCTTGCTTTGATTTCCTTACAGTTTTTCTTGCATACTTTAATCTTTAACCTTTTTTTTTTTGCACACAGCTTTTGTTTTTTCTTTGTTTACCTTCTGTTACTTCTTCATTTCTCACTTTTTACTTTGTTTTTCATTTTTTTAGGTTTGATTTGTGGACGGGTGTTTTTTTTTTTGTTTGTTTTGCATTTTTCCTTTTTGCTTTTCATGCACTTGCGCACACAGCAATAAACATAAAAAGAATACATAAATTGCAGTTAATTAGTTTGGCTTATTTCTTGGCATTATTCAGGCCCAGTTCGCTTAATATTTTGAGTGCATTGCGTGCGGCTGCATTCTGCGACTCCTCACAGCTCTTGCCCACGCCATGGCAGATCTGCGGCGGCGTTGTCGAGAGCGTGACTATTGTTAAAAACTCATTATGATTGCCCTTAGGATAGTCTGAAAAGTTGACCTGATTAAAGAGACAGAGAGAAAGAAATTAGTTTCACTCTAGAGTTATATTTCTACTGCAGCCACTCACCTCGAAATCCAATAGTTTACTTAGATATATGAGCTGCTCTTTCATATGCACACCACCGCCGTTACCATTGCCTCCGGCACCACCTGCACCACCGCCACCATTGTTATTGCCATCGCCACCACCACCGCTGGCATTGCTGCTGGCTCCAGGCGCATTACTGCTGTTGCTGCTGACGCCGCTTGTATTGCTGCCAGTTGAGGTGTTCAGGCTGCTCTCATTGGCTGCTTCATGGGCATGGGACTCATTGCTGCTGCTGCTGCTGCTGCTGCTATTGTTGTTGTTTGTGTGACTGTTGCTGCTGTGAGTACTGTTCTCTCCCGTTGTTGTTGTAGCTTCCGTTTTGGCTTCCTTGTCCTTAGCTGGCTCCATATTGGCTTTGACCACAACCACCGCATCTTTCTTTTTCGCTGCTGTGTGAAATTCAAATTAAGTAAAATGGCAAAACTCTACCACATTATGTATTGACTTACGTTTCTTGTTCTGACGCAGTATAAGAATGCCGGGCACAGGACCCACAGGCGTTGAGACCATGGGCACATCGAGGCCGACAGATGGCTCTATAGTTAGCGCAGCTGCTGGCACAACTGCCGTCGCAGCTGTCGGCACATTATGCTCCATGACATGCTCCATTTCGCCAACGCTGTGCTCCTGGCTTTCCAGCAATTCCAGCAGGGCTATAAGAGAGTCAGCATTAGCATACGTGGTTATGTATTTATAATCAACTCTAACTCACCCTGGGCGGAGCTACGTTTGGCCTGCTTTTTGCTGTTGCCAGTGCCGCGCGCTGTGCGTCCGCTGGCTGAGACCTCCATGACGAATTCGCGTCGCCTGCATGACTCGTTGCCATTCTTAGCAATAAGCTCGAAGATGGGCTCCTTTTCCTTGCGCGTCTGTTGCAGCTGTATGAGCTTCGTAATTGGATTCTCGGCATCATCCAGGTCCACCGTAGACTTTTCCTTTTGGTGCGCACTCAAACGCTTGCGTCGCTCCGGCTTGACAAGAGGTGTGATAGCGACCGCTGTCATGCCTGCGGCAGCTGCCGACGCTGCAGCACTACCTTTGCCGGGCGTCTTCACTTTGATGCGCTTCATGGGCGTCTGTTTGGTGGGCGTGAGCGGCGGCAATTTCTGCAATTCGGTTAGCATCCTTTCCGCTGCACGTTTCTTTGATATCTTTTTGCCATTGCCCTCGCCCTCGCTCACAATGGAGCCCACAATGCAGGCTGTAATGAAGTTTTTCATGTGCGCCGGGCCCTCTTCGCGCAGCACCTTGAAATGCACCGTCATGTTGCGTCTGATGCCGATTTCATGCACCTGCGATATAGGCGACTTCTTGTCACTCTCATCCATGGAATCGTCCAGCGCCTCGTCTGTCGCGCTATTGGCCTGCGTCTTGAGCACTTGCAGCGCTCTCGCCGCTGCATCGTGCTTGGCCTGCTGCAGTGTCCGACCAATTCCCACGAACTTTTGCTTGCCCACGAATAGGGTTATCTTGCTGGGAGTCACAGGCAGGGCGGGCGCATAGGGTCCATGCGGCCCGGCCAGCATATGCGGTCCCAGCGCTGGAGCCAAAGTGAAGCGTGATTGATATTTCGGCGCATACGGACGCTGATGACCGTAGATGGCGCGTTGCGTCTGCATCGCCACATGGTGCGGATGCATGGGCGGTGCTGGCAACACATAACTACCATTGGCATTGCGACGCAGCGCGAATGGCGGCGGTGGTGGTGGCGGCAAACCAGGCGCCGGTGTAGGCAACAACGGTGTGGCATATTCTGGTGGCAGCATTTGTTCTGCAGGCGGCATTTGAGTCGGATCCAGCAGATAGTAGGTGCGCTGACCGAGCTTCATGGCCAGCGCATTCAGCTCAACGGTGGGCGTGATGTGGGTGCGCGTTGAGCTGCTTTCATCGTTGCGGCGTATCTTTGGTGGCGGATGCTTGTATTTGGTCTCTTCGATGGCCTTCGAGGCGGCCAAATGTTGCGCTTTCTTGATTTTGAAACCATCTGCCGAGTACTCCTCCTCGCCCAGCTTTAAGGTGACTGTGAATGTTTTGCAATGTGCCGGACCGCGCTCGCCCGTTAAGCGATATTGATGTGTGATCTGTGGGGAGAATGATATTAATATATCTATCCATATAAATATATTCCGTTTTAGCTGCTTACCTTGTTGTACCTGGCCAGCTCGTTGACCAGACACATGGGCGTCTTGTCCTTGCCATTGCGTCCCGCACTGCTATCCTCATTGGACAGCGTGCCAGCGGCATCCAGATGCTCTGCGCTGCTACTGCAATCGTCTGCCTGTGTTGCTGACGTCGGCGATGGCTCACAGCAATCGTTCGTCTCGTCTGCCGCCAGTTCACAGATCTCCTCATTGGCCAAGACAAGGTTATCGCCATTGCTGCTTCTGCCCACAATACGCAGTGAGAGTTCAGCAGTTGTAGCAGCTGCTGTTGTTGGCGCAGCAACTGTCGCTGCTGGCTCTGTGGCTGAAACGGGCGCCTGGCCATTGGCCATCTTGACAGTGCGATAGGTATTCTGCAGAATTGCTTTCGATGCATGTACATAGGTATTACTGTTGCCATTCCCGCTAATGCTACTGCTGCAGTTGCCATTGTTGTTAGCAGCATTGTTGTACTTGGAGGGCTTGGCACTGCTCAGATAGAAATGCGTCTGTTTGCCGCTCTGCAACGCTGGCGGCGGCTGTGGCGCATAGCTGCCCAAATGTGCCATATGATGTGGCAACTGGCCATAGCCAAGCGCCGTCGGATGATTGAAGCCCTGTGGAGTTGCTGGCGGCGGTGCTTGATTGCATTTTGCTAAATGGCCATTGCTTAGATGTTGATGTTGCTGTCGTATCTTTTGCATTTGATTGCTATTGTTGTTGTTGTTCTTATTATTGCTGCTGTTGCTGTTGTTGTTGTTGTTGTTGTGATATGCGGCATTCAATTGTGGCTGCTGTTGCTGCTGCTGTGCGAGGGCGTGATGATGTTGCTGCTGCTGTTGCTGATGATGGTGATGATTCAGGCTGCAAGAGTGTGTATAAAATATATCGAACTTTGATAAAAGAAACAACAGCATTTACTAAATAGTCTTAACAATTCGCATCAATTGTTTACCATAATTTTGATATTGAAAATTTAGTTATAACAACTTTCTATGGCTGCTATATTAACATGTACCATATTTATATTTGTCTATACCCTATAAAAAACAACAATTATATATATATTCTATCACTGTTTGTTTGGTTGAAAAGACCCTTATACAAATTTAACAACACATGCAACTTCAAAACTACGCTAAAATCAGTCAAGTGTTTGCAAAAGTAGAAATTTTGTTCTGTTTTGTGAAAAAAGTTGATCTTTAAATCTGTGAAATAAATCTATAAATAATGAAAAGCCAAGCTGATGAATCTTAAGCAAAGGAAACTTGAACGCCCTTTATCAAGACATAAAATAATAATAATAATAAATAAATGAAAAATATAAATAAATAATAATATGAATACAACTAAATATTAAAAAATAAATAAATAAAATAAAAGGCAACATAAAATAATTAAAATAAAAATATTGATAAAAAAAGTAATATACAAAAAAATTAATATTAATATTCTACATCAATTTTTAAACGTAGAATTTTCTATTATAATTTAAAGAAGAAAAAAAATGTGGGTTTTAAAGACACCTATTTCATATTTTTTAATTCAAACATTTCAGAACACATAAGAAACTTAATTTCTGCATAAATATTTGAAAAAGAAAAATTTATAAAATATAATTTCTACAATTAGGAAATTTTTGATAATTTATATAAAAATTATTCGATACATTATAAAACAAATTCGTTCTTCAATAATTTTTAAGTCAAGATATTATAAATTCTAATACATGCGGAAATGTTTTCTAGAACTTTTGCTTTTCTCAAACTATTTTAAACTTGTGAAATGATAAACTTGAACTGCTCGAGCGCACACAAAGTGCTGGGGCTAAGTACATAAAATGCCATATTGAGTGGCCATCGAAAACAAAAATAACAAAACAAAAAGAAAACACACGGTCAAAGGCAACACAGCGGTTCACCCTTTGCGCCATGGCCCTTGTTGGTGGTGTTGTTGTTGTTGTTGCTGTTGCTGTTGTTGCAGCTACAGACAACAGCGGTAAGGCCTGAACAATGGCAGAAATCCCTAACAAAGCACAAAAGCCGCATTCTTTTACGCATCGTGTCATTTTTCGCCAACTGTCAGCTTCAATTGAGACGCACCTACCCAAAAGCTAGATAGTGTGAGAGTGAGAGAGAGAAAGAGAGAATGGGTTTAACACATGGAAATCCTGCAAATCTGCGGATGACCACTTCTTGGCCAATAAACCTCTATGTATTAGGCACTCGTCGAGTTAATTTGCAATTGTTAAATCTATTAAGAAATTATCGCAGCGAGTTGAGCTTAAACAAAGCTGCTTAAGTGAAGTGCAGTGCTCAAGTAGCTGCGGAATGTCAAATGACAAACAGGAAGCGAAACTGAATGCATTTCTTAATTGGATTATTTAAAAATATTATGAAATCAGGCAGGATTTACAACTAGCTGGGATATTACTATTTTCTATTATAATATATGTATATACTATAAATTTTCAAGCACTTGTCCAGAAACTGGCTGATAGAGCAAGGCGCATAGGCACGGTAGAAGGGAGAAGAAGTAAGTGTCTACCTTTTGATATATCTTTTTTTTAGTTATATATTTAAATTATGAATATGTGTATATTAATTAAATTTAAGATATTTGTTATTGATTTCCATGTTGATTTCCATGTTGTTTTATAAATGTTTTCTAACTTCTTTCTGTGAAAGTTTCTAATATGTGCTGTCAGTTGCTGGGCATTTAGATACATCTAAGATGACGAATTCATATTATTGATCATATCATATTATAAATAAGCATTTCATATATCTTACTTGTTTACAATTTTGCTAGCGACTTGAACTTTTAAAGAAATACTTTAAAGTTTTTGCTTTATGGAATCGTTTATTCCTTATAGAATTGGAATTTCCTCTAAAAAAAAAGGTAGGAAAGTTTGAACACTGCACAAACATATGTTTTTATACTTCATATACAATATCAAAACAGATTTCAACACTTCGCAAATAGCAAAATTTTTAAAGAATTTGCTTGCAATATTTGACAAAATTGTGAAATGCAATAAGATTTCAAATAAACAAGTTAGGCAGCTTTTCACTTGGTAGAACAATCTTGAGGTCTCAAAGATCTAACTTCGAGATCTTCAACTATAAAACAAAATATATAAATAAATTGTTAAATATGAAAACTTTTAGCTTGTTAATCATTTTGTTATTGTAATTCTATGCCACAACACACTTTCACAACTGTTTGCAGAGTTCAGCCTTAAGCAAACACACTCTCTCTATAAATATACAGATTTGCCTGCTAATAGCTCACTTTGTAATGCAGTTATCAAGCATTTAGTTATTAGAAATGCTCGCATCATCACCTGACACAAGTCTTTTACATGCTTTAGCATAAAACAAAACGTTAACTTCGAAACGTTCGCAACGGATGCGAGACGAGCAGCGACTGCAGAGCAACTGGCGGGTCGGTTAGGTTGAACTCTGAGCGAGAAACATCTGATCGTGTACAAAAGGCGACAAACTGAGCAAAAAAAATATATATATGTATAAAATAAGAGAAACTGGCGAATCCTAACGAACGTCAAGGATAATTGTAGCCTGCTGATGTTGTTGTTGCTGTTGCTGTTGCTGTTGTCGCTGGAAACCCGTTATCGAGCGGAAGTCATGCTGAGCGCTAAAGAACAAAGAGCCACTGAAATTATAATTTATGAGTTGAGAAAATGGGATGATGAGTCTCACAGGCGATTGTCAGTGACAGGAATTAACATAATTGCCGCAACGTATGAAGAAAGAAGACCAAGAAGAGCCTAGACAAGACGGCGTCTGTACCCAAATAAGCTAAGAGCTAAGAGCTAAGAGCCTCCATCTACATAGCATTGCTTACCGTCCATGTTCCCGTTGCGGTGGCGGCTGTTGCTGTTGCTGTAGCTGTTGCTGCTGCGCTTGCTGCTGTTGTTGTTGTTGTTGTTGTGGTGCAGTTGCTGTTAGTGCGCTCAAATGTTGCTCCATGCCGGGAAATGGCAATGCCAAATGACTGTGATGGCGTAAATGTGGAGCTGCTCTAGGTGCGTGTACATGATGCTGCATGATCCTCCTTTGGTCCTACTTGAGTTGATGTTGCTGTTCTTGTTGTTGTTGTTGTTGCTGCTGCTGCACAGCTGCACTGCAATGCAATGGTAAAGAGCGCGTTAACAATGCAAATATTTTTATTGGCAACACAATGCAAACAAATGGTGTCTCTTTGTCTTGCAATTGTGCGTGGAGTTTTTAGCAACATGTAAACTGCAACTTAAAATGCAATGCAGCACAAGAAGTAGAAGTAGAAGTAGAAGGAGAAGGAGAAGGAGAAAGAGCGGAGACAAGGAGACGTGCCTAAATCAAATTGTGACAGGCAGAAGGCAGAAGGGGCGCATTGCAACCACCGAAAGGGAGTTAAGCAGTTGGCTGCATGCACCCTACCAATTGCCCATCTAAATGTCTTGTTGCACTTTTCTAGTTTCATATATTGTGGTTGTTTTTGCTGTTGAAATTCGATAAAATGCAGCTGCAATTTGATCAAATCAGGTTCTCGCTCGCTCGCTCGTTCACTCATTCGCTCATTCGGTCGTCCATTGCCCCCCGTTGGACTACGCCACTGTCGCATATGGCATAACAGTTTCAATTTTTGTTGTTGTTGCTGTTGTGCATTTTGTATTGATGCCGCGCACTCACCTTTAAAGTCTTCGCAATGTATTTTTGTACTTTAGTTTGCATGCAGCAGACCAATTGCAGCTAAAGGGTATGCACATTAGCTGTACATGTGAAACTTATTTAACAGCAGCAGCAGAGGCGCATGTGACGCTGATAAATAACAACAAATAGAACGACGACAACGACAACGACGACGACGACGACCTCTTTTTTAGCTGCGTGCCTTGAGACGGTTTTTTTTCTTTTTTTTTTATTTATTTTAGGCTTTTTTGTTTTGTATTTGTAATTTCTTTTTGTATATTTTTTTGGCGATTTGACGACACTTTAGAACTATTTTAACACTTAAATTAAGTTGATGAACGTTTAAAGCTATGTTTTAGCTTTAAGTTTGCATTATTATTGTTAAATATTATAATTTATTAACGTGCGGCAGTAATTTGCACTGTGGCTGTGGATGAAACTCGAAAAATAATAATGGCATTTAGGCAAAGCGGGAAGCGGGGTGCATGTGTGTGTTGCGCATTTTAGTGTTTGAAAGCGTGGAAATCTAGTGTTGCATGGTGCATATGTTAACTAACAGTGCCAATTTGAGTAAATTGCTAAATGATAAATGCAGTAAGTTAAAATTGAGCGCAATAAAAGCAATAATGCTATGGAAATCAAACCTATTATCGCACTACTATTTTTATGAACAAGGCTTTATATATATATTCAAATATATATATAGATTAAATGTTTCAAAATGCATGACTTTTATTGTATATAATAATATTTGAAGTATAACAAAGTTTATATAAAATTCGAAATGAGCAATAACTGTGAATACGGCATAGGTAAATGGCAATCACCAGGTGCAATTCGTTTATTTAATCACTGTAGTGAGTCAAGTGATTAATCATCTCATACACCCACCTGGGCTGGTCCAATGGCGTCAGGTGTCCAGCATTCCTCACTAATACCTCAATTAAATTGCCAGCTTGCTTCACATAACCAGCAATTTCTCCATCGACCTTCCAAAGTCGACGTGGTGCCTTTTTATATTCTTCGGCGGCTGGGAAGTTGAGATTTTTCAAAAAATTTCGGATTAATGGATAGGGAACTATAATATCCAATTGTCCAGCATATATGCACACAGTATAATGGTTCAACAGCTCCTCGATCCAAGGTGCCACACTATCCATCATATCCTTCTTTAGAAACTTCTTCACCTTGTGTATGCCATTGAAGGACTTGTTGCCCACATGAAGGGCGCGACGATTGGCGTTTGTCTGCACAAAGCGGGCAAGTTGGGCAACAAAATCCTCATCCTGACTTTGCAAATAATTGTAATACCAACTGAAGCCCGTCAAGTTCTTGAAGAGCGAACCCTTTGGCGAATCGCCCAGGATGAGGTAGTCGAACATATCCGCAGCACAGTCCATGTCCTGTCTCCTAATGCAATCTTCTGCAGCTTCCTCGACCATGTGAAATTCAGCTAAGCCATTATCATCGATGAGTCCCAGTTGATACAGATAATCGCCATATTTGAGCTGATGCAAGGGATCGGAGAGCCCATTGCCAATGATCAGACCCTTCAGCGGTATCTTAGTCGGGTGATCCTGGCCAGCTTGAGCCTGGTGTAGATGGTAGGCTAAGGCAGGCACATATTTGCCAGCATAGGATTCGCCAGCGATCCAGAAGCCCGATGAATTGCTCCAGTCGAACAATTTGTAGAGTTGAACCATTGCTTTATAAAGGTTTTCGCCCACATCGCATTCATTGCGCGCATATCCTTGATCATCGTCGGTAAAGCTGAAACCGGTGCCCACAGGATTGTCTATGAAGATCACATTGTGTGTGGTAGTCCAGCTATATTTGCGCTTCTGCAGCTTCCCTTGATTGATCACCCTGAATGGACCGTTCTCTATAAAGAGTCCAATTAAGGAGGAGGCGCCAGGACCTCCTTGCAGCCAGAGCAAAACGGGCGCATTATTCGCATTCTGCTCAGCAGGAAAATACCAAAAGAATAAACTGGAATTGTAAACCTCATCCACGGTCAAATAACCCGCATAACTTTCGACTCTCAGAAATTGTTTACCTACAACGCGAGCCATCTTCCGCACCTGTTGCCTGGACAGGGTTTCATTATTCAATAGAGGTGTTAGGAACAAAGGCTCGCCGGGATCACTGTCATGCCTATTTCTATTGACCTGTGGATCTGCTGCAATAAAGCTATTTTCGCTGTCATATGAAACAGCTGCTATTATTAAAAATATGCATTGATTTATGAATTTCATTGGAAATGTTATTTTCGTGTTTTCAACAACTGCGGGTTAGAGAACTTCTGTTCGGTTGTAATCTTAGTCACGGCAGCTTCAATTACTTTTCCTATTCTGTTTTTTTTTTTTTTGTTTTCTGTTTTGTTACTTGAATTTTTTGAAGTAATGCAAATGTTACTTGTTTCTTACAATTTTACAGACTAAATCAAAATTTGGTATTCAAACGTTTTTATACACACACTCAAAAACGATACATTTTCGATACTTATCGTTAGGCTGACCATATATTTGTCCAATTTCAACTGGTCACTCTTAGCAGCTGTTGGAACAATCAACCAGTTAAAATGGCTGCTGCAACCACATAAATCTTTTATTTGCAAAGCGTATTGAGAAGTGTTGTGCGTGTATTACACAGGAATTGAAGCTCTACCTAATCAGCTCGCCAACAACAACCAACATTCCAGTTCATGCGCAAACAATGACGCGCCTCAACAATAAAATCGACACTATCAACTATAACAACAATTGTATGCGTAACTGTTACATTTACCTGGCGTTAATTGGCGTCCTTCTGAGCTATGGTTGTCCGCTGGCAGCATCTATTGCTGTAACCGAGGTAAGTTTCACGTTAATTGCATTAGAAGTTAATTAGCTGCATGGCAAATTAAATAACATATGTTTTGCTTTTGTTTTGTGACGTCACACGCAGGCATACCTGTGTCCATATGTGTGTGAGTGTGTGTGTAGAAAGCTGTTTAGAATGTGCGCTATCGTGGCAAAAATTCAAAACAGAGAGCTAATTATACAGTCTAATCTTTTCACAGAATGTCGGTAATCAACGTTATCTACAAACTGTTGCCATTGGCAGTGGAAGCAACACCGAGCGACTGCACCAAATGCTGAAAGGTGTCGGTGCCGCTGAACCCAATTGGCCGCAACGTGCGAAACCCGAAGTAACCGATGTGAAGACAGAGCTAGCCAAACTGAATGCAAGTGAGTAAACGATATATGTAGCTGTTTAGCAAATCAAGCTATAGCTGTGTTTCATTTTCAGCTTATGTTTACCAGAATGCCTGGCCCGCGAATAATGTGAAACTCGGAGCTGTCACTGCAGTTAGCTTCGACAAGGCCGGCAATGTGGTCATATTTCATAGAGTCGATCGAATTTGGGGCCAGTCGACATTCAACAATGCAAATGTATATCAGGAGCGCAACAAGATACCCATTAAAGAGAACACTGTGCTGGGCCTAGAGCCCGAGACGGGCAAAGTGCTTTATTCGTGGGGCAAAAATTTGTAAGTTCTCTACAATTACATCTACAGATATCAGATTTGCTGCTATTTATTAAATACTTTGTCTCTTCCAGCTTTTACTTGCCGCACGGGCTAAGCATTGATCCCGAGGACAATGTCTGGGTAACTGATGTGGCTTTGCATCAGGTATTCAAGTTCCCACCACGAGGCGAAGGAGGCAAAGCACTTATGACACTCGGCTCTGCCTTTCAACCTGGCATTGGCAAGAAATTCTGTAAGCCCACCGCTGTGGCCGTATTGAATAATGGCGATTTCTTTGTTGCGGATGGCTATTGCAATGCGCGCATTATCAAATATTCCAAGCAGGGCGAACAGATCCTAGTCTGGGGACAAAATTCCTTCGCTGGCTACTCCTACGATGTAGCGCCAGCCAATTTCTTTGCCATACCGCATGCATTGACGCTGGTGCCCGAACTGGAGCTGCTGTGTGCTGCGGATCGTGAAAATGGCCGCGTACAATGCTTCTACGCGAACAATGGCACCTTTCATTCGCAATACCATAATCCAGTCATTGGCGATCGTCTGTTCAGCATGGCCTATACACCTGCGGCAGGTGAGACTTGTCTTAGTTAACATACGTGAAATATTATTAATGTGCATTGGTTTTTGGTAGGCGGTGAGCTGGTGATTGTTAATGGACCCACCGCCGAACTGAGTGTAGCGCCAAGGTATTACAACGAAGTGCATGGCTTTGTGATGAGCATGCGCACCAAGCAGCTGGTCTCCAAGTTCGGTCCGAACAATCTACAATTCGAGAATCCACACGATGTGGCCGTCACCACCGATGGCAACTCAATCTATGTGGCTGAACTGAATCCCATGCGCATACACAAATTTGTGCATAAATCCATAGCGAAGCCAATGTCTTTGTCTGCTTCAAAGATCAGTAGCAGCGTTAACAATGAGCCAGCCGCAACAGCAGCTATGTCCGAAATACTTAACAATGTTGATGAGATGCAAACCGTGCATCATCCCAGTGGCAAAGCGATAATGGTGGCATCGATGATGCTGCTATTTGCTGGCTCCACATTTGCGTTGGCGCTGATTATGGCGCGCCGTCGCAAACGAGGTAATCAAGCGATCAGCTCAATGCCGCCCAGTGATTTGGTCTATCGCCAGCTGGCAGCATCCAATCAAAGTCTGTGCTAAACAATATCATAATACTTATTCCAGTTCCATTTTCTATTGTAGTTGTGTGTAAAAATGTAATTGTTTATTATAAGTTGATTTCTCGTGATCTTTACTTTGCCTTCCATCAGTTAGAATTGTTTCTAACACGAATCTCATTTTGTAATCTTTACTTTTGTGCAGCTCTATAAACAAACATACACATGCATATATATATATGTATATATTTTTTATACAAAATACATATACACAAAACTTTATACATATGTAAGAAATAATCTGTATTCTTAAGTGTCTTTTGTTTATATTTTTTTGATTTCTTTTAAATTGCAGCGTATGAAATTGATGTTAAGTCAAATGCTGCTGCATGAAAGAGCGTGAACTGCATGGCCTGTACATACTTATATATATCAATCCATGTTTTCTGTGTGTGTCCTTTCTATTACTCGATTTTACTTGTTCAATTTTGTGATTTAACAGGTTGCCTGCCCTTTGGCACACACAATCGTCGGCATGCCTGGGAGAAGACGGAGGGCTTCAAGCTGGGCGGCCTGCTCGATCGGAATGGGTTTGAGAAGCTCGATCAGAATGCCAGCGATGAGGAGCAGGAGCAGGAGTCGACATCGCTCTCACATTACGCCTAGTTTCCATACACACACACACACACACACCTGGACCAAGAGACTTATCTATTTTATAAAGCTAACTAAGCGCCATTCGTATAGCTCTAGTTCTAAATACCTCAGTGAATTTATTTGATATGTATATTATTTATTTCATTTAACTATGTGCATACTTCTTTCGACCATTCCACACACTTCTAATCTTGCCAAAATTGCTTTAAGTACACATTATATATACATATATACATAATTTACGTGCAATTATTAAAAAAATCTACATATATAAATATAAAATTAAAAACAAATAGAGTCGTTTCTCGTTGTGTATTTTGTCAATACGTCGAAGGCAATTTTGTTTGCGCTGCTGATATAACTTAATTACATATCGAATATGGTTATAATTATATACTTAAAATATATATATATATATATTTATATATATGTTAAAATTGCCAACTTATTGTCTAATAAGGCCCCTGTGTGGCGAAACTAATTTGCTACTGATTTAAGATTCTAGTTAATTCGTTGTTATCAATTGTCATCAATTAATTAGATATCCATGGTGAAGAAGCCTTCGTTTTCCTCGGTCACAATGGCATCAATATTGTAGAATACCGCATGCATGAAGATCACAAAGCAGGAGGCGCCCAGTGTCCAAAATAGCACAGCGCCGGCGCCAGCCAATAGCAGCAATGGTGCCGCACCCAAATTGAGAGCCAGTATCTGCTGCTGTGGTGTTACCTGGCAGCCCACAATACAGACATTCTTGTTGACCGATCGTATCTTATGACAGCCATAGGCAACGGCGGCTATAACCAGCAAAGTAATCGGCGATGTAATTCTACAGCACATCGAAAGCGGAGAACATTATTTAAACAGCTGTTCGAATGGTGGTAAATAATCGTACTTACAGACAGTATATCATCAGTACAAAAAATATGAATATGTAGTTGCTTTGGAAATATGAGAGATTACGCGAAACACGATTCTTCAGCCGTTGCATGCTGACGGCCGACTTGTAGTTGTTCAAGTTGAAGAACACAGTCCATGGACGCAGCGATCGTCGCACCGAGTGCAGCAACTCCAATGGGGAAGGCAGATTCTGCAATGCGGGTATGCTAAAAAAGAAAAAGCCATATTATATATGTATGTGTTTATGTTTATATTTGATTCCACTTACCTTTGCAGATCAATGCTGATCCTATTTTGACCAGCAGTTGGACGCGACGGCATTTCTATTTCGCCGCTAACATCAATACTTGTTTCAGCCATGGTTTGTCTTGATTCCAACGCTCGCTCGGTTTCGTCGAAATAACCAATAAATTTAACTGATTTGCTTGGCCCCTGACTCAGCTGTGCTTCTTCGGCACCGATTGAGAAAGAACTCTTTTGATTTGTTGGTCTTTTTTATCGGCAACGGATGCTGCACTAAGAGATCTGACGTGTTCAACGTTTTGACGATTTGCACGTTATTCACACATGTGTAATCAACCGAGCACCACACAAATCCGCTATTACTGCCTAAAACATACTATTAATTTTTTGTGACAAAATTTGTAAGCCTTGATCGGGTGTTATTGTTTTTAAACACACAACAAAAAGCAACAACTTGTTCTGATGTGGCAAGCACACGAAACTTGTCAACTCTTAATCGTACAGCGTAAGCAATGCAAACTCTGTTACAAACAGCTGTTTCGATTTTACAACACTGTTCGAGAGTGGCGCGACTCTTATCGATGTTTAAATAAGAAAAACAGGTATGAACTATCGAAATGTAGCTGGAAACTTTTCGAAGAGTAACTTAGAGGCGCGAACTATTCGTGTTTCAAGTGAAGAATATATCGATATAGAAGAAATCGAAGGACCTCAGTAGACTGGGAACTAAAACAGGCTGGCAAAACAATGCAGAATTTGAAACTTTTGCTCAGGCATACGCAGATAGCAATTTTTGTGAAGTGAAGAAAGTATAGATGTGTAAGTCTCTAAAAGCTATATCGGAATTATTTGACGCACACACCGGCGAAAATTATACAAAGCTAGCTAGACTTAACAAAGTGTCGAGTCACATTTAAAAAAGAGAAACCGTTTAGACAAGGAAAACGTCGACTGAGTTGGCGAAAGCAACAACTTGAGGCTTGCAAAAGTAGTTCATTAGGAGTACTATTTGTTCCTAAGTGAGTATCGATATATTTGATTTCGAAAATAACCCAATACCTAAGAAATAAAACGAATAAGTTTTGTTTTTTTTTTTCGAGGTCTCATGCGACATCAATTGAATTTGTCTGCAATTACGTGTATTCGTAGCAACAACTTGAAAACGCATTGTGTGAGACCTCGATTATATATTTTTACATTAATAACTGTATAGCAATATATATATATATTTATTTTGTTCATATAAGATTTTTCATTAAATTCTTTGTCAAACTGCAGTTTGTACGTACACCAATATATATATATATATTTAGGTAAATACATTTATAATAATATTTTGATTCAATACAATGCAAATTTCATTTACTTTTTTTTTCTTTTGTCTTTCGTGTTTTTTTTTTCTTTTGGTTTCGTTTCGTTTCGTTTTTTTTTACTGTATTTTGTATTTGCCATTTTGCCTTATGTATATATATTATATAATCACATCTATAGATTTTTTAAAGAATATTTGTCTTAGTTTTTTTCATTTATTGTTTTTACACTGAAACACATTTAAGTATATGCTTTAATCGTAGACATGCTTATACACAATAATAAATATCATGAATATTTCTTGCTGACATTCAATTAGTAACTTTCGAAATCTTTTTCTTTTTTACTTTCGTCTTTGTATATTAAATAATACTATTAAAACAACAACAACAAAACGAAGCTGCAAATGTGTACAGTAAATTGTTTAAGTGTGAGTTAGATAAAGTTCAAGATAACGATAAAGATAAAGAGATCAAGATTGTGTATTTTAGTTTTTGCTTTGTTTTGTTTTGTTTTGTTTTGTATTTGTTAAATTGGGCTCGAATAATAAGTTTGAAAATACATTTCAAAAAAGATTTATCAAGTTACCATTCATATACACTAAATGTGCTCAAAATTTATATTTCATACATGTATATATTTTTATGTATATCTGTATACATATATATATATTTATATTTAATAAATATTTTGTTTGTGATATATTTATTTTTATTTTTTATTATTATTTATTTGTGTCATTGTTTGCGCGTCAAATTTGTCTCTTCAACTGGTTGGACTATATATATATATATATATATATGTATATAGTTTTTGTTTTATATCATATTTGCAATTGTCTAAGTCTCCGTAAGCATTTGATGGGCGGTTTCTAAAAGATATAGACAAATATGTTTGTTTATATATCTGCTAAGTAGCTGCCGGCGTGAAATTGCTTGGGTTTTATACTTTCGCTTTGTTTTCCGTTTGAGTTTTTGTTTCTCGATCGAGTGAAATTGTACACACATAATAATAACTGTTAATACATTTATGAATATACCATATGAATATTTTTGATTATATAATATATTTTGTATACAAATATATGCACTATATAGTTTTAAATGTGCTTCCAAAAAGATTCTGCTGTTTACACTCAAAACAAAATGAACAATTAGTTGTTGTATTTCTTGTGTTTAATGACTACAAATCTGATGCCTACTGCTTGGCGAAAAATCTCAAATCAACATTCATATATATTATAAGTATATATAGATATATATTTATGTTGTGTATATGGTTTATGGTATATGTTTCTTCTGTAGCTTGGAAATTCGCTTGGGTTTTGCCTATAGCATTTTAGTTTATTTTTGTTTTTGGTTTTGTGTTTAGGTCTCTAGTTGAGCTGCTGCCATATTAGATGACAAACAGCAAAATGTATCCAAATATTTTTAGCCATCTATTTAATACATTTATATAGAATATTATTTTGCTTTTTTTTTTTTTTGGTTTTTGTTTTTGTTTTTTTCTTTCGAATCAAATAACTTTTGATTTGCTAGTTCAGCAAAGTTTCTTTGTTGGTTTTAACTTCATTTTAGTATTTTCTGTTGTATTTTTTTGAAACGCACAAAAGGACGTTAAGAAATGTTTTTTTTTTGTTTTTTTTTTTTAAATATTTGTGTTTTGGCTTCTTTTGTTGTAGCTCGCTTAGAGCCCAATTTCGCGCATAGCCCGGTACAGGCAAGGATTCTTCAAGCATTCGCGTGGTCCCAGCTGTCGTCCGGGTGTGCCACGCAGTATCATCAAGACGGAGCGAGCCGAGGCCTGGCACTCGTTGCTGCTGCCACAAATGGTATCCGCCTCGGCCAGGTATTGGTAATCGCAAGCTACCTGAGAGGCGCCCTGTAAAAGTTAATAGCAGTGTGAGTAGGGCAATCAACTCTCCTTCTCTACTATCTCATCAGCTAAGCATTTAAGGGAAACTTGACTGTTTCTTCACTTCACTTGCAACTTACACAAAGATAACAAATCTGATGCACGCCACAGAGCGGCATCAACTCCTGATTCAAATCGCCCGAGATGAGATCAACGCTGCGACAACGCTCGGCCATGGACTCAATGATGGGGCACTGATTGGAGCCAATGATGTAGTTCTTGTTGCCCAAGTAGGCATCATTCAGTGTCTCGTAGCCAGCGCTCTGCAAGCCCAAAGTCTCATCCATGGTGTTGGGCTGCTCCGGATAGCGCATATAGCCGCTGCGCTTCTTCTTCAGCTGCTGTGCATCTCTAAAGGTTTGTTGGATTAGCTATGGTTATGGTTTTAGGCTACCTCTAAGCGGGCTGCACTTACTCCGCCTGCTGTTCGGCCTGCTCCTTCTTGACGCTGTAACGCTTCTTATTTGGCCAGGGGCTGTCCAGTGCATTCTCCTCGGACTCCGGCTCGATGACATTGCGTAGCAGATGATTTTCAGCATCCACAGATTGACGCAACTTGTCCAATGCACGACGCATCTTCTCCAAGCTGTAGGCGGTGGCTAGGCGTGAGAGCACATGCTCCTTCAACTTCCTGATCTCCTCCTGGTTCTTGATGCCCTCGTGTGCGCCCGTATACTTGATGGTCTCATCGATAATGAAATCCTCAATGGATTGCAGCTTCTTGTCCATGCTCTCCAGCTTCTCGGGATCAATGTCGCGCTTCTTCTTCTTCTTCTGCTGCTGCTCATCCAGCTCCTCATTGTTGCCGCTGCTGTTGTTGCTCTCATCACTGCGTTTCTTGGACTCGACACTGAAAAAATCAGAGATCAAATCTGAGCTAAAGAAAGTTTTTGGGATTTTCTCTTTCACTTACTCTGCCAACTGCTCGGACTTCTTCTTGCGATCGAGACCAAAGTATTGCGACCAGTCGATGGACTTCTTGGCGCGCAGCATCAGGTGTCCGACACTTGGTCCATGCACATGATTCGCAGCGCGTTTCTTCTTGCGTCGTCGCTCGCCAGCATCGCCATCGCCATCGCCCTCTGCCTCGGCATCCTCCTCATCGTCGAACTCATCGTGATCATCCTCGTCGGAGCTCTCCTCGCCCTCGCCCTCACCCTCATGCTCGCCATACTCCTCATCCGAGTGATGCTCACTGCGCTTGTGATGATAGCCCGCATGCCCGTGCGCGATCGACTCCCCAGTGCCGGCGGGCTTAGCTGGCGCTTGTGTGGGCGACTCCTTCGGTGCTGCACTGCTCACATTCACGCGCTGGAAATTAATCTCCAATCTCATGTCACCCAAAGCGGTAGCCGTGGCAGCCGCTGTCTCCGGCTGATGTGTGGTCGAAGCTGCCTTTAGCTGCTCCTCCGTCGAGCGCTTCTTCTTCTCCTCCGGCTGCTGTTCGTTCAGGGGCTTGCCGAACAGCTCACTCAGCTCCTGGGCCACACGCTCATCCGTTTTGGCTAGCGGCGATTCGCCCGCTGCACGCTTGGCCACCGGAAAACGCTTCTTCTTGTCGGCATTGTACGGCAGCCAGGGCAGCACCGGATACGAGCGTTTCTTTTGCATGAGCAGATAGTAGGGCGGCATACGCATGCGTTTCTTTTGCTCAAACAGCTGCTGTTGCTGAGGCAATTGCTGAGGCGGCTGCTGCTGCTGCGCCTGTTCCTCCAGCTCATCAGGTTCGCCATTGTTGTTGTTGTCGTTGCTGTGAATCTCGTTCTCCTGTTGCTGATATTTCTCCCAGAGCTGACGCAGTGCCAACTTGTAACGCTCCTGTCGCTCATGCTCGCTGGCCTCCTCGATCTCCCGCAGAAATTGTTCAGTTAGCTCGCTGTGCGTGGCATCTCCGCTCAGGTTTTCACGTTCACGGAAGACAGATGGCGCAGGCTCTATATATAGAAGTGGATGTCGTGGTATATGTGTGTGTGTGTAAAGGAAAAGGAAAAGCGCGTGTCAAAACTAGGCGACAGGTTGCAGTGATAGACAGCCAGTCGGCCCTCGTGCCTAGGCTATAAATTCAGCTTGTATAATTAATTCGTGTGTGTGTGTGGGCGCGCACGTGTGTGTGTGTGTGTGTGTGTGTGTGAGAGTGTGCGACTTATGGGCACGCATCAAGTTGTTGGCGACCTTTCAGGCCATTAAATCAAATGACAGGAAGGCTGGCAGGATGCTTAAGCCCGCTTCCAGCTCATTGCATTTATCATTCAAGTAAGAGTTGAGCCTAAGTCCACACACACACACACACACACACACGAGTTAATCTGAGCTAAGTGGTTTTAGCTGCAAAAGCAAAAAAGCATTGTTATCCCAATCCATTTGTGGCACTCAAGTGGACACGCATATATATTGTAGCATCAGACTCAAACTCAAACTTAAACTCAATTCGAAATGGCCCCTCCGACCCCTACTTACCGTACTGCTGCTCATCACGCTCCCTAAAGTTGGAGGATGAACGCTTGCGCTTGTCATCCACAAACAGATTGCTGGGATTCGTTTGCTGCTCGCGCTCATCATCGAACTCATAGCCATCGAATGGTGGGCCGCCTAGGGCGCCCTGCTCGTAGTTCTCTCGCTCATTCTCGCGCTCTAAATACTTGGCAAGTGCTTTGTTTATTCTATGGCGATTCCGATTCTTAAACTTGTTGCTGGTGCCGGTGCCAAATAAATCGCTATCTGCAACTGTGCACGGAGATAAATACCAACCAAAAAAAATAATACAATAAATACAAAAATATTTTAAAATAAATAAAAATGGTAGAAACGTGAAAATCAAATGCTAGCGGATGTGTGTGTAAGTATATATAGGTATATATATATATGTATATATGTTTTTGAGTGCAGGAGACATGCCATGGGTCACGTGCTCTGTTACATGCGGGCTACAGCTGATGCTGTTACTCTATCCACTGCCACCCTCTAGTTCCCTCTCTCTTCTCTCTATTTCGCCCTTAGCTTGCTCTGCTATCAGTTACGAATTGGCTTCTCTCGCTTGCCCTGCAGCTGACAGCTGTCCTATCCTGCCCTGCCCTGCCCTGCTGTGCCCTGCCCTGCCCTACCTTGTCCTTTCCTGACTTGCCATTCCGGCTTAACTTGAGCTTATGCGATTTAACCCACGTTAAGTAACAGACACAAGTTCCACGTTGTTGTGCATTGGGATTTTTCATTACAAAATATCATTTTATCATGGCTTTATTCAGAGATATGCTTTTTTGATTAAAGTTATTTTAAGCAACATTTAAAATGCAATTATATAAAATAACTATTGCAAAAGATTTATTTTTAATTTATTTTGATTTCTTTATTTAATTTTCTTTTTATCTCTTTTGTTTGTTTCTGCTTTTTCTTCCAATTGTGTTTTACTTCTTTCTCACTCAGTTTATCTATCTAAATGTTTATCTGGCTGTCTCTCTCTTTCTCTCTCTCTCTCTCTCTCTCTCTCTCTCTCTCTCTCTCATTTTCTCTGGGATTTTCTGCCTTATTATCTTTGTCTTTTTCTCTTTGTCATTTTCTTTCTGTCTTTCTTTCTCTCTCTCTCTTTTTCTTTCGCTCTCTCTCTCTTTGTCTAAATCGATCTCTCTCTTTTTCCTTACCTCTCTCTCTCTCAGCTTTTATCTTTTACTATCTCTCTCTCTCTCTCTCTGTCTAAATTTATCTCTCTCTCTTTCCTATCTATCTATCTTTATCTCTCTCAGTTTCTCTTTTCGCAATTTATCTCTTTCATATCTCTCTTTATTTATTTTTTTGTTCTCTCTATTTCGCTATCTCTCTTTATGTTTCTTCTAACTTGCTCTTTTCTACTGTTTTTTTTTATACTCCATATTTCCACAACGATGAGAATTACATAGAAAGGCGTCACCTAAACCTACAAAGTCCTTTTTTCATATATTAACTTATTTCTTTTATACACATTTTTATTTTCGCATCGAAATTCAGGTAGACCTAAAAAATCTGTCGTAACTCTTCACTTTCCCATTTTCAGAAAATATCTAAAAATATTGGCAATTTCTAAATAAATAAGTTGTAAATACTGTGAATATATTACATTAGTGCTTGAAGCTGCTCCGAATGGCTTCGAGGGGGATAGATTAATTAACTTTGTGCTAACCGAGTGCAGTTCAGTTCAAGGGCTCTTTGAGTAGGGAACTAATCAACGACTATTCATTCTATGACTTAGCTCTCGTAAGTCTGTTATCCACTCAAATGCTAATTATTCAACTACTTAGCTGTTTGGCTGTTTTTGAGTGACATGGTCCATGCTGTGATTGCCCTGCTGCTCAGCTTCAGTTGTTAGAGCACTCACCTTCATCCCAGTCGTCCAGTTGTCCAGATGGGGGCGGAGCATTCAATGGAAACTTGGCAGCCTCGCGGCGATGCAGCTCATCGACGGCCGCCTGCAGTGAGTAGGCGGCGCGCTGGGGCGTGGCCAGGACAGTGCCAAGCAGCAGCAGCCCCAGGATGGCACCAGCCTCGACAAATTGGCCGGCCATGGCAACAGCTGCCTTACAACTGGCTCTGTTGCTGTCGCCACCAAAGCAAAAGAAGTGAAAGGATCAACGCATTAATATTATTTTTATGCCCGGCACGTTTCAGGTTCGCATCGGTGTAAAAGCAACAGCCCCAGGCGCACAAATAAGAAATTATAAAAAATAAACTTTTAATTACATTTGCACTTTAAAGCAAAGTCATGTGCACAGAGGGTCTCTGCCTCTGTGTGTGTGCGAGCGCGTGTATGCGCGTGTGTGTGTGGCATTAGATATCAGATATCAGGTGGGTTGGCAGCAGCGAGCAGTTGAGACTTTCAGGTTCATTGTCAGCTGGCGATTCATTATGCACAGCTAATGGCATCTAAAAGGCCAGGCGGCGTAGCTACAGTGAAAGCTCTCTTAATGCACAGCTCAGAAATTTGTTATAATAACTTACTTTTACTTACTAAAAATGTTCACCTTTAAGAGTTATGAGTTTTAAGAGTATGAGTTTTAATTATAGTTAACATAATTATATTAAAGTTTTTTCAATTCTACAGCATTTTCTGTGCACTTTACCAAGCTTTTACTATTGTCAGCTTAATTTACCCATTTTCCATATTATTAGTTGAATTTCCCATTCACTTTCTACAACAAAAATTACTTTCCATTGCAAATAAACTTAAACGCGCTTTATATTCCACATAATTTAGTGAATTCGTTTTTGTAACTGACTTAATCAGAGCTTTCGCTTTGCATTTTTCACTCTTCTAGATAAAACTGTTTTCCTACAGCATAATAAGTGAAGTCAGTTTTCAGCTTTTTTTTTTTAGCATATTCCAAGCAAATTTGATATAATTTCTCTTTTTCTTTTCTACTTCACTTAAGCGAAGTTTTACTATTATCTTACACGTTTTCCACGTTATTAAATGAATTTCCCCTTCCAAAGCTACTAAAAGTTTATTTAATTTGAACAAGCTTTCACTATATTAATATATATTCCACACATGCTCCACATAACTTACTGAACTGTTCTACTACTTCACTAAAACTAGGCTTTACTGTTATATCACACAACCTCCACATAATTAAGTGCCTTTTCCCCATTACTTCTACATTAACTAGAGAAAGCTTTTAATATATTAAATAATATCATATTCCACTCATATTCCACATATGAATTATTGCATTGACTTCACCTGTTCAGGGCTTTACTGTTCTAGCATATCTCACGCATGCTTCACATAATTAAGTAATTTTCCCTGCTACATCTACATTAACTTAAGCAAGCTTTCCCTAGATCAATCACTTAAGTAAGGTCTTAATCATCTAACATGTCTCACGCATGTGCCACATAATTAAGTGAATTTTCACTTATACTTCAGTTAAGCTAGGTTTACCTGCCCTGGCATATCTCTCACATTTCCCTAAGCTTTCACTTTATCAATCATATTCCACATACAATCATATTCCACAATATTAAGTGACTTCACCTAAGCATATCTCACGCATGTTTCACGTCATGAATTATTCCTTCCGCTTCACTTAAGCGAGTGTTTACTGTCTTTAGCATATCTCACGCATACACAACATAATTAAGTGACTTTCGCCCTGCTACATCTACTTCTTCTACATCTCCCGTTGAAGTTGAGCCATGAGCTTTTAGCATTTTCCACATAATTAAGTGAATTATTCCTGCAACTTTACTCAAGTGCGGCTTTAAACTTCCTGTGCGCACATCTCACGCATACGCCACATAGTTTGCCCACATATTTTAGCCAAGCTCTACCATGAAATAACTTCCTATCGACCTTTTGCAATATTAAACATTTTCTTCACATATATTTCACGCAATTATGTGAATTATTAAGGTGTTTTGCGCGCATAGCTATGCAAATTAATGGAGGGAGAGAGAGATGGGGAGGTGTTTCAGTTGGCATTTCAATTATTTGTTCATCTGGACTATTAATGAACGGCTGACGTAGTAGCAGCTACACACTCTTCACTCTGCACTCTGCAGATAAATCAATAAAATTCCAATGTGCGCACATTTTTAAGCAACTGCCAAAGTTCTTCCAGTTTTTCTTTTTTATTTGTCGTCTTCTTTTTCTTTTTGCTAGCATAGGCGAAAGGACAATTATGTTCATGGCGCTGACAAGCCGGTTTCCGGGTGAGCATTTTATTTGTGGCGCACAGAAGTATGCTATAGTTGTCGCCGTAATGAATGGAATGCGCATACACAACGAACACTTGACGTATACGTAATATGAAGTATACGCCACGTTAGCTGCCTGTTGCTGCTGCTGCTGCTGCTGGTGCCGTCGCTGCGGTTTCTCTTTGTAAAAAGAATACACACACCACACACTTAGTATGTACATATATACGAGTATATATATAGAGCAAAAGACAGTCTTCTTTTCGCCCGCTCCACCTAGTTTCGTTTGCTATTCATTTTGCGTTGGAATTTATGATAGACGTTTGCCTTTAAGCGCCATTAAATGTCAAGGCAGCTGGCTTACGCTGCGACCCCGCCCACTTGGCTAGCGTCTCGCCTGCAGCTGTTGTTGTTATTATTATTATTTTTTTCTAGTTTCAGTGCCTTTTGTTATTGTTATTTTTGTACTCTATTATAATATTATTACTGCTGCTTGGCTGCTTCATGTCTAGGGCCCTGAGTCTTAGTCACAATTAGACGCAACCATCTCGACTCGCAGTGGCATAAAATTCATTTACTTTGACTTCAATTATTTGCCTTTCCCTTTTGCCATTCATTATCTTGCATTTGCATAATGGCAGCGTACTGAATGCTTTTAAACAAAGGTTAAAAACAATAAATCTGTTAGCGAAACCGCATTTGCCAATTCGATTTGAATAAGCTTGGCCAGTGTTGGTTAATGAGTATGCAAGAGTGGTTTATGCAAGAGATGGGCCAAATGCTAAGCCTGCTCAAGTTCCAGCTTAAGTGATTGCTAAAGAAAAGCATAATTTATTTATATTGAATGGCAGGAACTGGTGTTTAGCCAGTGTTGGTTAATGATTTAGCAAAGAAACTTAAGAGCTGTAAGTTCTGGTCTTTACTGATTAATAGAGCAAACTCTTGTTGATTTTGAAATGTTTCTACATCTCTTAAAAAGTTTAGCTAAGAACTATTATTTAGTTTAGGTCAGTGTTGGTTAATGAGCAGGGCACAGTATTGTATAAGAGATGGAAGTGGATGTAAGTTTGCTGAATTCAATTCTTAGTTAAAGCAAGCTTAATTTGTGTAAAGCCTTTCTTTGCTTATATTCAAAATTCTATAAGAATTGCTTGACAGAGCTGAACTGCTGTTTGTCCAGTGTTGGTTAACTACTAACTCAGTAGAAGTAAGAGTTAAGGTAAAACAGAAATGACAACTTCAACTTCTTAGTGTTAATCTATCTCTTAAGCATCATTCTAGTCACATTTCTATCTTTTATTTACTAAACCAGTGTTGGTTAATGACTTAGGGAAACCAATAACTCTATGTATATATGTGCTGGCATTACTACTTATTAAATTAAACTCATTGTACTCATTTATGCGTATAATATTTGATATTATATTACAAAGCTTTCATTTGGCAAACTCTTTGACCAGTGTTGGTTAGTGATTATAATTATTTAAATTTAATTTGAAATCAAATAACATTGTTATTTGAATAATTTGACATCATCTTCTTAACTTTTCTTGAAGAAAATTTGTAGCTGCTTTGGCTTACGTTTTTGCTTTTAATTCCCAAGAATTTCACGCAACATTTCAAATGATTTATGCTCGAAACAATTTATTTGATATGCACAGCGTACATATTATTTTCTACATGTGACATTTCTCTGACTTAATACCTAAAGCTATTTATTTCATATGCAAATTTGACAGTCTATTTGAAAAGTTGGCAAATATGAAATGAATAAAAGCTGACTTAAAATGTGCACAAAATTGCAATTGGTTTGAGAGTGAAGGAACTGTGATATAAATATATATATAAATTATATATTGTACATACATAATTGCTTCTTTTTTTTGATTAGCTTTTGATACGCTTTGCAAAAGAAAAACATGCCGAAAAAAAGTTTGCGGCGGATTTTGCGGTTAACGCGCACAACAACGAAAACGGACCCTGCGCCACTAGGCGTATACATAATGTAATAAAAACAATATGTCATATATATATAATATATATGTATATAAAGTCTCTTTTTTTTAGGTATATGGCAGCTGTCCATTTTGATAGACAGCTTCAATAAGCTGTCAGTTATATGATACATACAGGATGTAACAGTCGCAACTGATGCTGGGCAGTGGATGCAAATTGGCTCGTGCCGCGGCAGCATAATTTGATTTATGTGATGAATATTTATTTGAGGTACCAGGAACTGGGGACCAGGCAGCAGGTCCCAATAGCATTTGCCTGGCAATTCAATTTGCTGACAAATTCAATTGCCGCAACAGATTGACTCGAATATATATATACTATATAGCAGAAACTGCGTCTAATTAGGCAACACAGAAAAAGGACCTTTTCTATTATATATTTAACCATTTCTCATTGCTTCTTTGCCTTTCGCTGCAAATTTGATGTGTGCGCTCTGCATAATTTATTTAGCCTTCGCAACAGTTTATCAGCGCACAAAAGCGGCGCTTTAATCAAGCCAATCATAAAATATTGACACATTGAGGCTCGTTTTTGACTTATTGACACAACACGCCCACGCTTACCAACAAACAAATCAATGGACGCTTAGGGCTCCTCGTTTGGGGACGTCTCTTCCGCTTGAGAATGTGGAAAATATTGCACTGTATTTTTTTTTACTTTCTTGATGTCCTTTCAAATTGTACTTTTCTCAATGCATGTGTTGCACTTCGTCCTCTCTTTGTGTGTGTGTGTGTGTGTGTGTGTTAGTGTTATATTTGTTGTTGGCAAATAATAAAATGGTAGACACTTTTCACAACATGGCGTCACTCCTACGCCTTCTTTACTTATTTTTTTCTTTTGCTAGAAGGACTCGCGCTTGATTTCGTTGAGCACCAGCCACAGCCAAGACGGAACCAAGAGTGACATCAAATTCGCAACGCGTCTGCAATTTATACGTTTCGGCTCTGGCATCGGCACGAAAGGAAACGAAGACCACATATACATCAAACAGAATCCACACGCACACAATCCACACACGCACTGTGCCAGCTAGAGAGCGAGCGAGAGGCAGACAGTGCGATGAGAGCGCGCGCATTTCTGTGTGTGGGCGAAGCTGTTGCTTGAAAAAGCTCTTTTTGCTGCTATTGTTATTGCTTTGCAGTTTTTGTTATCTCATTCGTGTATGGTTTTTTATTTGTTTTACGAGTATTGCTGTTGTTGTTGTTGTTAGTGTTTGCTTTCTACTCGTCTTTCATTCGGCTTAAGTCGTGCAAAAGTTACCCAATGCAGCATAGGGATTGCATCTGAACTGATTTATTCAGGTAGAAGCATATTCATATCCATACACACACAGACACACATACTTACACACATGACTGTTGCCATTTACTTTGTGCGCGCGCGAGCTTTGCTTTTCCTTGTGAAAACTTCATTAGTGCTCTTAAGCTTTATACATACATATGTATAAGTTGTCTTTTGTGCATGTCTGTGCATGTATGTGTGTGTGTGTGTGTCTGTGTGTGGTGCTTTGAGACGTAATGAAATCCCAGTTGAAATCACAAATTAATTAGTCAAGTGCGCAATTTGATACAAAAGCAAATGCCAAGGAAGGAGTTGTAGCATAATGAGCACTGAATTGTTGTAGAACTAAATGGGTATTTATGTATAAATACATACACCATATACATATGTATATGTATAGCAGGTGTGTGTATAATTTAGGATGTATATAAATAATTTACATACTACGTGGGTGGTCTAAATAGTTTCTGCACTGCCAAAAGATAACATTTTTTTTAATGTTTAAATGTATATATATATATATATATATATATATATATATATATATATATATATATATATATAAATATTAATTTAAATTTCTTTTACGTATACATGTATAAAGAAATATCAAAATAAATATATATATGCATACAAATAATTATTAAGATACATATATTTTTTATAAATAAATAATTAAAATAATAAATATATTTTATTTTAATTATTATATTATATATATTATTATATAATAAATATATTTTGTTATTTTAATTTATATTTGTTCAATTTATTTATTTTTAAAAATTAAGTATATTAATTATTTTATATAAATAAATTGAATAAAATTTTAAATAACAAAATATGTTATTTATTTTATTAATTAAAGTTATTTATAAGAATTTTTTAAATTGTTTTTTTTTTTGTATTTAAAAAAAAGAGTTATATTTATATATATATTTGTAATTACAATTCTTAATTTTTATTTAAATTATTTATATTATTAACCAAATTTCTATTTATTTGTTAATATATGTATTTTGATTTGGTTGAATAATTTGCGCACAATCCTCTTCGATATGTGCATATATACCATATATATCAATTGTACATTTAGTATGTATAGCACGAGGGTAGTTTGAACAATTTATGACCTAATTACAAAACATATATTAAGAAATATATGAATTTATATATTGATTTATTTATATATACATATATGTTTTTTGTTCGATTCTACATTTTGCAGACCATCGTATATATATATATAAATATATAATATATTCAATAATAATAATAATAATAATAATAATACATATATTTACAAAATTAACTAAACTTCACTTCCTCTAACTTTCATAATAAATTTTTATTTTATAAGCATAAATATATTAATAAATAAAAAAATAAATAAATTTCAAAAATAATTTAATACTTTGAAAAATGATAATAAATTTAAATATTTATATTAATTATATGAATTGTATTATATTATTAAAGAAAACCTAGACACCTGTTGGCTGAGCTAAAACTGCTTATAAAATTCAATGTATATCAGAAAAATAAGACTTACCATAGTCCCAATGGCAGCCAATTGCAATTTACTTAACTGGAATATATTTGCACACACTGAGACACTGAGATAATATGCACCTGGGCCACAGCCAAATCGCAAGGGACGCCTACGAGCGACTGATGTAAAGCTTTGAATGCAATCGAAAGTTGGATTGATTGAGTGCGCATGGGCGAGACTTCGGGCTAAACGGGGAAGTGTTCTGCTGCCTCTGCTTCGCCATCATTTTTGCCTTTTTTGGATGTGTGTGTGTTGTATGTACTACAGCATGGAAATGGAAATGGAAGCAGATGGTGGTAGGCTTGGGCTTGCCTGGGGCAATGTTAAACCGATTTCTGCACAGAGCCAGCCGAACTGTTGCTTCAGCCAGCAGCCGAAGAGCACCCTGGACCACCCTAATACGCCCACCTGTTACATGCGAAATGACATTCATTCGGCAATTACTTCCGCAGGCCGAGGCCCGGATATCAATGTGTGTGTGTGTTGTGTATGCGTGTGCAGCTGCAGCTTAAAGCTATTGCAGCTTCAATTGCATCTATTTTTGGGCATTGAGCTGGAGCTGAAAGTGGCCTGGACAGAACCTGGAATGCATCAGGAAAGTCCACTCAATCTATGCATGCTCCAGCTCCAGCTCCATTACCCTATCCTCTCCATCTACATCCATTCCCATTCCCATTCCCATTCCCATATGCATGTTTGTGTGAGTGCAACTTAGTTTTTCCATTTGACGTCACATTTTGTTAAGCAGCATTGGAGCATCTGTGAATGCGTCCAGCAACCAGGATACATTCGCTCGGATAGACCATATTATTTGCGCTTTGTGCTTGTCAAATAAGATATAAAAAAAGGAAGAAACAAGATTAGAGCAGATAAATTGTGTAGAAAACTCTGTTTGAGCCAAAGGATTTGCTCGTTTTATTAAGAGGCTTTATTATCAAGAGGTTTTCTCTTTTCTGTTTTGCCAGATGACATAAAGTGGATTTCAAATGATTTAAAGCTAAAGCTAAGTAGATATATATATAAATAATAAGGTAAAAATAAACTAATTTGAGCTTAAGGGCGCGCTCAGTTCAACTGAATATTTATCAGACCTAGACCCAGATGTGTTTGCACTAATTGCATTAGAAATTCATTTGAGAGTCTGCGTTTAATTTATGTAAATATTTAATAAATACAGTCGAGTCTCGATAATTCGAAATGGCAAGGGGATCAGGTTTTTTACGAATTAGACGGAAATTAAAATTATCGAGACTTGACTGTACCGAATTTTTTCAAGGGGTACAAATTATCGAGACTCGACTGTACTTTTAAATACTTGAAGCGCTGTTATTACAACAGATTATATAGTTTACTATATTTTCTATAAATATTATATACATATAAGTAAAGTAGAAATACAGAAAAGTGTTGAAAGCTGTATAAAGTCAACTATCAACTATGGTCATTGCTTTAATATCAAGAAAATTTTTGAAAAGTTTAAAAATCTAGTCACAATTTTGCAGTCAAAAAGAAATATTTTAGTATATATAATTAATAATTTATATATAGATTTATATATCTATCTGTGATGCAGCTCAACTGTAATTCAAATGCAAAAATTTTGCAATTTTCGTTCTGCAACTGAGGAAATTATGTTTTTTTCTCGATTTGCCACGCCTTCACAAAGTGTAAATATATACATTTTTTTGACACTATATATGTATGTATATACCTAATTTTTTCGCCAATCTTAAGAGGCATCTATAGTTACTTAACTGTTGTATTTTAGTATGCTAGTTCTGAAACTGAGGCAGATACAGTTCTTGCCAAGATTAGTCACGTTCCCAACAGGCGTAGATCTACCTTTTGGTGAGCATCCAAGTCTTTCATGTTGGAAGACTTATAATATTTATCGATTTGCCACGTCCTGGGCGGGTGCCACAAATTTTAGACCTTTATAAATTGAGGTAGCATCGGGTATATGTATGCTAGGATAATTGTATGGCTTCAGCTTCACATAGACTGACGAACACACAGACTAATATCAAGATATTAAGTTAGACATTGTCCAAGACAAATATACTCTTGTTACGGAATGAGCAGAAAATATTTATTTAATAATATATTTATTTATTATCATTTTCAAGTATTTTTATTATATTTTTTGATTATTATTATATTTATTTATTATAATTATTTTTATTTATTATTTAATATTTTTATTATATTTATTTATTATTGTTATATTTATTTATTATTTAATATTTTATTTATTTAATATTTTTATATTTATTTATTTTTATTATATTTATTTATTTTTATTATATTAGGTTGTCAAAAAAGTCTTGCGGTATTTCCGCAAGCTTGTCTTTGCAAGCGCGTAGTTCTAGTTATATTCGTCGCATCGGTTCACGCTAGAGCTTTTTGGAAAGCTATTTTCACGTGCTAACACGTGTTTGATTAATTGTTGTTTGTTTTTAGTCGTTCGTGAGTTATAGCGTCGCAAACATGGAGCAAAATAAACAGAAAATACGGCATATTTTACAGTACTACTACGATAAAGGCAAAAATGCATCTCATGCTGCTAATAAAATTTGTGACGTTTTTGGACCCGATACAGTTTCCATTTCCACCGCACAACGATGGTTTCAACGTTTTCGGTCTGGTGCAGAGGTGATCGAAGATGCGCCACGGTCCGGAAGGCCTGTCGTCGAAAATTGCGATAAAATCGCTGAGTTGATCGAAAGAGACCGGCATAGTAGCAGCCGTAGCATGGGCCAAGAGCTGGGCATGAGTCATCAAACCGTTATAAACCATTTGAAGAAGCTTGGATTCAAAAAGAAGCACGATGACAATAGGGGAGCGAGCTTCTATAAGAGGGGCATTATGAAGTTGGCATCTCGTTGGGAACTCGTCATCGAACAAAACCGCGCATATTTGACTTAAATCGCATTATTATAACCAATTTTATGAACAATTGAAAATTCAATAAAAATACCGCAAGACTTTTTTGACAACCTAATATTTATTTATTTTTTAATATATTTATTTATTATTATTATATTTATTTATTATTTAATATTTTATTTATATAATATTTTTATATTTATTTAGTTTTATTATTATTATTATTATTTATTATTATAAATTTCTTTTTTCTCTCTCGCATCGTATTTACATATATTTTTGTTTAGTTATAAAATAAATTTTTTAAAATATAAAATAATTTCTTAAGAGAGATTTTTCTTTGTTATTATTATTATTTTTATATGTTCTATATATTATTATTATATATATTTCCGCATTATTAATATTGCAACTCATACTTACATCAGCTATGTTTGAAATATTGAACCGTAGTTAATAAAATAAAAAAACTCAATTTAAATATAAGTTTATTAAATTCTTTTTATTATGGCAATTCGTACAGAAATTGAATTAAAAAATATATATATACAAAATAAATATGATATTATATGCATGTTAAGTTTATGAATATATATATGTATATAGATATATATATATATATATATATATATATATATATATATATATATATATATATATGTGTGTGTGTGTATTTAGTATAAAGAGAGATATATGTATATAGTGTAACTAAAGCTATGGTCTAGGCTAGTCATCTACTTTGCTGTATATTCGTATTCGTATAACTGAGTAGTCGCAACTACTAAAGCTGAAGTCCTTTGCAGGGAATATTCGCTTAGAGCTTAATGATGCCGAAGAAGCTGCGATTGTTGCTATCCCGCAGCATCACGTTGCGATCCCGATGGATGTCGCGCAGATGTATTGATTCGTGCTGCTGCAACTGAATCAGTCCACCTGTGTGGCAGGTGTGCACCTTTGGCATATTCGTCGGCACCGTATTGAGGCACTGCAGGAATGCATTATTATTGTGGAAGATAATGAAACCATTCTGATCGTGCGTATTATTATAACAGATCTGGGCATAGACGTAATAGAGGCCCGCCTGATGAACTGTCAGCACGCCGTTGTGCACGCTGAAGTGCTGCTGCCACTGATTGTCGCTGCTGGCCGTGACATGCCCCATATACATGTCACCCTGATAAGCTGTAGATGAAAAAGATAATTATAAATCATATATCATCTTTATATAGTATTTTACATTTAATACTCACATTGTAGCTGAATGGGCGACTCGTGTTGCGGCACTTTGCGATTCAGGTGGAAATGTGCAGCTGCTCGGCTCGCTGCAGGGAAATCTGCGGATTTCGCTGAAACAGGAGATTCGCCTGTAAATTAACAAACGCACACACGACAGTGAAGGAATATTTTGGTTGCTATAGATATTGCCAATTAAAATGCGACTATATATTTATATAAATACTCACCTTTGCGTACTAAAAGTCGTTGACGGCTCTGACGTGTGCGTGGTCGCTGTTTGAGCGTGTGCTGCTTAGTGTTGCTATTGGAAGTGACAGTGCTGTTGGGGAAATTAAAAATAAATATCCTTTAATAGGTACTTTTTGATTTGATGCTAAATATACTTCAAGAGACTTCTGTGACTTTTGATTTGAGGCTAAATATACTTCAAGAGACTGCTGTGACTTTACAAAGCATATACAAGTATATATACATATATATTCTTAATCTTCAACTATTTCAAGATTCAATTTTGTAAATTGCAACTTTATTTAAGTCCCAGCATTGAGCTTAAGAGAGCACAAGGTAATTAAAATATTTAGTACGCTCACAGTATTGGTCAGGCGCGCATTAGATCGAGCATAATGTGAGCGCAGTACTTTAAATTGAGTAAAAGAGCGAAAAAGGGAATTTAAATGCTCACTGCATTAACATCATTGGCTGCAACTCAGTTGATCCCGCTGTCATAGCCGAAAGTGTGCGTGTGGAGTTTGAATAGTTCGCAACTACGCTCTCCAGCTCTTATTAGTATTGGTGTGTGTTAGCATGGCAGTGCTGGCTTAGCTTAGGCACGCTAGGTGCGTGTGGAGTTTGAATAGTTAGTAACTGCCCTCTCCCTCTCTTTCTCTCTAATTCCTATTAGTATTGGTGTGAGCAAGTATCACAGTGCCGGCTTAGCGTAAGCACTAGTGCTCGCTCTTTGGGGACATTTTAGTCTGTGCGCGTCTGCCTTGCTGATCGGTCGTGTCCTCTGCGCGTGCTAAGAAAATTACTTGCGCACAATACTTATTTAAGTAAATAGTAATTAACGCAGTGAGTGATGTGTGTATATGTGTGTTAACTATATAGCCATACATTAGTGACAGAACTCTTAGTGAGTTGCTTAGTTACGTTCAACAATCGCGTTATTTAAAATGCGACGCTTAGGCTTTGTTTTTTTTTTGTGCAAATAAAAATGGCGCGCATATGAACTAAGTTCACATGTAAAGAGAGAGTGGGACAGATATAGAGCGAGTAAGTACTTTTCCGTTATTCCCAAAAGGGGTAATTGTACTCTTAGCTATTTAAATGTAAATTAAATTATGATAATGAAGAGCATTATTACTTTTTAATGAAATTATGCTCTTAGGCAAGATTTACATTTTAATAGTAAAGAGCATAATTACCTTTTTTAGCACAGATTTGAGCTACTTTACTCTTAATTATATATAGTAATATTTTATATTTTATATAATATTTGATATAATTTATAACTTACCTCTGCTTCACCTGCTCAACACTTCTGCTTTGGTTTTTCGGAATCTCTGCTAATTCGTTGCTTGGCAGCTCATTGCGCAACTCCGCAATGGCGCGAGTTTTTCTATTTAAAAAAGATTTCGACTTTAGATTTATAAACTTGATCGAAGTTAATCAATTATTTACCGTTCCCTCTTCTTTTTGGAATCGTTATAGCTAGTGAAGTCGTCAAAGACATTATCATCATTGGATGCCGCCGAGCTGGAGCTGGAGCTGAACGTGGCGGTGGCTGCTGCTGCTTCTTCTTCCGACTTATCGCTGGCGTTGTCCTGGTTAATTGGTTGGGTCACGCCCTTTTCCTGCTTTATCAGTTCCAAATACTCATCGTAGTCTGTGCGCTTATTGCCCGAGTCCTCTTCATCTTCGTCCTCATCGCCAAAATAACTGTCGGCATCATCCTCATCATCTTCCAGCCCAACATCATCATCGTCATCATCTTCGTCGCCCTCGAGGTCGTCCAGTTTGTTGGGATCATGGATAAGCAGGTTCGTATACTTTAATACAAAGTGGATGCCATAAGAATTGTGGGTCAAACACTTGGGACCACAAGTACGTGACTTGTGTTGCCTCTGCCATGGGGGACGGCAGAGCTGGCCCCATAACTTATGTCTCTAATGCATCTCTTGGGTGTGTGTGTGTCTTTCATATATTTATAAATACGCGCACTCATTTAAATAATACTTTTTCATCTCTATATATTTTTTTTTTAATTTTGTTTGGCTTTGGCTTTAATTGCTGGCGCCTTGCCCCAACTCTCTAGAGACGCTATCATTAGCTAGATATATAGACATATATATACATTATATACTTCTACTCATTTAGATTGCCTCACATGCACAGCTCTCTTGAGTTCTGAAACGATCTAAATATCTATGCCATTGATGAGATCAGATCAGATCAGATCAGTTCAGTTCAGTTCTGTTCAGATCAGTCAACACTTATTGCTATATATGCATCATAATTATATATCTTTGCGTCTCTCTAATAAGTAAATAATTTCGATACGTTGTCCATTTGCCAATTGCCTTGAACAGACAGCCAAATAGATCTAATAGCCTGTGTCTTAAATTATAGCACAAAAGAATGTATAGGCGAAATCGATTAAATGTTAATTGAGTGTTAGCTCATAAGAGCTTCTGGCTTATGTTTCTTGTCTTTAGTGATTTGTCAGAAATGCAAAAAGTATTTTATGGCCCGATGAACTAACAGTTCCCACTCAAATCTACATTCATCAACTCGCAAACATTTGTCAAAAGAAAAATAAACAATTTTTCATATATCATATAGCTAAAAATACACATGTCCCATATAGAATTATATATAAGTTTATATATTTATATATATTGTATATGTTGTGAAAGTGACGCAACATTTTGAATGTGAAATATTTTTGTAGACTGGCGCTCACCTCCTTTTGGAATTCATCCAAGTCCTCCATATAATTGATGCCCAGTCTTTTCCGCAAACTATCCACTTCGCGCCTCAAAGCGCCCAGATCATTATCCAGCTGTCGCACGCGTATCGTTTGCCAGATCTGCAAGATATATTGATATATATATATATATATATATATTATATATAGCTTACTGCGTCATAAATAATGTATGAGCTCATTGAAAGAATAAACTATATAGCTATAGCACAGCATGATCATGTGTTTATACTCAATCAAGCAAAGGGAAGTCATTAAAAAACAAACTCATGTAAACATATATATAAAAAAAAAACAAAAGAAATATAAAATTTATGTGGAAAAGATATCAATTCTTGTTCTGCTTAAAGAAATTGCTTAGCTATAACAGAATTTAAATGATTAAGAAATATATATATATATATATATATATATATATATATATATAGATTGACTATAAAGCCCGATAAGCATTTTTTTTTTGTACTAGATTCAGTTTATGCTTATCTTCAATTTTCGTATACAATTAATGTAATGAGCTTTAATTATGGCGATAGGCGGTGCTAAAATCCACACATCATTAAATCCCAAAGCAGCGAACTTTGACACCAGAGCCCAAAAATATATGTACATTAAATATACATATATGCATATACATATATATATGCTATGTGAGCTTCGACATACAAAGCAAGATTTCGTTGTGCACAGCAGATGAACAAATAATCATGCTTAACTTTGTCCGACATGCTCGACTAAGCAATACCCTAACTTAAAGCTTTTATATTTTTTAAAGAAATGTATATATTCAATTGAGAGTTATTTTGACTAGGCAATGCCCTAACTTAAAGCTTAAATATCTTAGGTTCATATATTTATGTTATATATATATATATATATATATATATATATATATATATATATATATATATATATATATATATATATATTTATATATATATATTTAACTTAACTTTATTTGAGCAATGTGTGGCTAAGCAATACTCTGTAATGTTTACATTTTAAAGAAGAATGAATCAAATTTCATTTTAAAACTATTTAAATTATGCTTGACCCTAGTCAATACCCTTTATACCCTTTATACCTATTGTAATACCCTTTAATGTGTGTATAACTCTAAAACCCCATTTACATGTTCCTTTTGTATGGGCTTAAGGCATGCTTGACTGGGCAATACTTTATAAAGTCAAAATATCTTAAAAGCAAATGAATTCATCATTTCTTTATTATTTAAATTCTTTTTGTTTTTTTGTAACATGCTCGACTAGGCAATACCCTTTGATTTAATAACGCTTATATATCTTTAAAATTCAGGCCTACTCGTCTAAGTATACTCTATAAATTAATTATTAAAACAATTATAAATCAATTATCAAATATTAAAATTAATATTATTAGTTTTTATTTATTTTTTATAATTTTAATTTAATTTGGTAATTACAAATTTTCAAATTAACATGTTCAACTAAGCAGATGCCCATTAAATTAATTACTTTAAGTATCAATTCTCAATATTCTCGACTGTGCCCAGTAATTCCTAGAAATTTCTTATATTTTAAAACGTAATTTAAATTTTAGCCAATTTTATCAGATTTAATTTCGTTTCTTATATGTTTAATTTATAAGATTTTTAGCTAATTGAGTTTCATTTTTAGTACAAAACAAATTTTTAAATTTATATTTCTATTTAGACTAAAATGAACTAACATTAAATTGAATTTTAAATTTTTGAAAAAGCTTTGATGTTAATTAGTTCGTTTGATCTACATTTAAAGCAATTATCTTTAAGCATTTTCGTTTTAGTTCAAAGAGCAGCAAAAACATTTAATACCCTTTTATAAAAAGGGCTGCTGGGTTAACAGTTCGAATCAACTTTATGACTTGGTTTATATGGTTTAATAATATAAAATCAACTGCATACAGAGTTTGATTATTTATATAGATAATGATCAAACTCTGTATCTTATCTATATAATATTATATATAGTAATCAAACTATGTATCCAGATTTTATACTATTATATTATGCTTCAACTATTCAAGCAGCTTAGTGTAATGATTGAAAGTGTAATTATTATTATTTTTATTAGAGTATAGAATTATGAGAAAGATTGGAACTTGCACCTGAGGTCTACGGCTAAAAACTTGGAACTTTCATTATTTATACATGCATATATTATGTGTATATTATAAATGCGCTTTCTGCTGATAATATTGAAATCTGTAAATATTTTCATACATTAAAAGCGCTAAATTTGATTTTCTGGCCAATATTTGATTATAGAAAATATATGACTAGAAAACTGTAGAGACTTAGATTCAAGCTATTTGTGACTTATAGTTGAGCCTAGCTTCAATTTGTCTTATATATAAAAATAGCTAAATAATATATAAATATATATAGATATGTAATTTATATAAATATTAAATATTATACATATATATATATTTAAATATTATTTATGCTATAAATATGAATTCGAATCAACTTTGCTTAAGCACACATCGTAATCTTATTAATACTTTAATTCTAATAAATATTTCAATTATTTCTGCCCAATTGAAATTATTCCATAAAACTGCTTTCAAAATGTAGAACAAATGTTAACCACCTCATTTGTGATGTGCCTAGGGCATATGTCAAAAAAAAAGAAAGAAAGAAAAGAATATGGTGTACGGCCGTCGAGGCGCATAATCTTTTTAATGGATCATTAACATTCTGTGCGAGCGGCTGTCCGCAAACTTTCGACGCGTTGCTCAATATGAGACTGTCATCGCCTTTTCCTATCATTATTTTCTATATACATCGTGTTTCTCTCCCTCTCTCTTTTTTTTACTGCTTGCTCGCACCCAAAAAAATAAATAAAATAAAATGAAATGAAATAAAATAAAATAAGCAGCTAATGTCCGCTGGTTATGACAAGTCGAGGCTGGGACTTGGCAGTTATGTGTGCTGGGATTCTTAAGATCTCTCGGTCTGAATAAATTATGAAACTTGTTTACGAAATTATTGAATTAAGCTTTTGCATTGATCGTGAAAAGACAGCAAAACATGTGACAAAGCTCCAATGGGCACTCGGTTTTACACAGTGAGAAAAAGGCGAGTTAGAAGTGGATTAACTATGGCAAAAAAGTGTGGGAAAGGCGTTAGACCTGAATGTAGCTGAATATGAATGTGAATATACATATCAGTATGAAAGTGAATATGAATTTGAACATTAATATGAATGTGAATATGAATATGAATATGAATATCAGTATGAAAGTGAATGTGAAGAGGAATATTAGTATATAGATGAACATAAATATTAATATGAATATAAATGTGAATATAAATGTGAATATCAATGTGAATATGAATATGAAACTGAATATGAATATGAATATGAAAATGAATATGAATATGAATATCAGTATGAAAGTGAATATGAATATAAATATTAAATGAACATAAATATGAATATGAATATGAATATGAATATGAATATCAATGTGAAAATGAATATGAATATGAATATCAATGTGAATATGAATATGAATATGAATATGAATATGAATATGAATGTGAATATGAATGTGAATATGAATATGAATATGAATATGAATATGAAAATGAATATGAATTTGAATATAAATATGAAAATGAATATGAATTTGAATATTATTATGAATATGAATATGAATATCAAAATGAAATTGGAAATGAAGATAAATATGAATAATAATAAAAGTATGAATACCAGTATGAATATGAATATGAATATGAGATGTTATCTTCATCTATGCTTAGGAAAATATCTAAGCATTCCCACTTTTGTCACCTTATAAAAGGCATAGAGATGCGCATATATCCATCTATATCTATAGATCAATGTATTGGTAAGGGTAACTTCCAGTTGAGCACGCTCGACTAGAATCAAGCATCAACCATTGCCAGCAAGCACTCATCTGTCTTGTAGTTAGAATTCGGGTTGACATATCTCAGCTTTAAGACTTTTTGGGTTACCCAGAAAACATTTATCTATACATCTGAGTTCCACTTAGTTTTTTTAAATGAAGATTGATTAAGAGCATCATACATTTACTAAATTGAAAAACTAAATTAATGCATATTTTCGCCCAGTGCATAAGCAACTTCTGTCTTCGATCTCATTTGCCGCTCACTTGCTGTAATTCGAACTGTTGCTGCCGCTACTTGATTTGTAAACACTTAAAGTTCACTTTGTCGCCAGGTATTATGACAGCTGAATATGGATAGTGCCGAAAATGTAAACGAGTTTCGCCTTCATAAATCTGGCTGGTAGCCGACGCAATCAAATCTCGTTACACCAGCAGAAACACAGCATACAAAATAACTTTTTGTTTTCCACTTTCACCAGCTCTGATGAGGGTCAATCTACATCACAGCCCACCCCACCCCACCTTGTGGTCAGGGTTAAAGGCATATACATATGTATGTACATACGTCAGATACCAATCGCTCTTTTGTTCGGCTACGGGGAAATTATATAAAAATCTTAACAAAGATTTATGTGGCTTTGCAGAACACATGTCCATTTAGCTGTGGCCCTCAAAAACTGAAGGCAATCCGAAAAATAAGAAAAGCCATTTACAAGTCAATTGACAATTGTACGATTTCCGTTTCAGAAAAGCACTCCAAAGTGCAGGCGCACTCAGTGCTTGGCGCATGAAGTGCGCAGTGCAAAAGTCGATCTGTGGCATAAGCAACATCTCTTCCCTTATTCATGCGCCATGCAAATTGTTATTATTGCTATGCAGCGATTGCAGAGCATCGAAAGCTATCGGAATACAGAAGTTCAGAGTTTTATGTGTCATATATAGTATAGATGTATACATATGTATAGAATATAGTCTGACATTTATCGAGCATGCCCATAAAAATGCTAAAATCCCCCGAGATAAACCATGAAATTCTATCAACACTTCTTTAGCTTGCATAGGAAATAAGTTCTTGAATAAATAATGTGGAATCTAGGCGGGGGAATGAGCTTGGAAGATACTCTGTAAAGTGGTTTTATGTATCTTTGACATATATGAGTATATGATGCATGAATTAGACAGATATATGATATATGACAGATAAACATTTGAATGTGACAAATATATCATATGTCATGTATTTGTCATATTCATATATCATATATTCTTCATATCTCATATATCATATATTTGTCATATTCATAATCATATAATTGTCATATTCATATATCATATATTTGTCATATCATATATCATATATTTGTGATATTCATATATCATGTATTTGTCATATTCATATATCATATATTCTTCATATCTCATATATCATATATTTGTCATATTCATAATCATATAATTGTCATATTCATATATCATATATTTGTCATATCATATATCATATATTTGTGATATTCATATATCATGTATTTGTCATATTCATATATCATATATTCTTCAGATCTCATATATCATATATTTGTCATATTCATATATCATATAATTGTCATATTCATATATCATATAATTCTCATATTAATATATCATATATTTGTCATATCATTTATCATATATTTGTCATATTCATATATCATATATTTGTCATATCTCATATATCAATTATTTGTCATATTCATATATTATATAATTGTCATATTAATATATCATATATTTGTCATATTCATATATCATATAATTCTCATATTAATATATCATATATTTGTCATATTCATATATCATATATTTGTCATATTCATATATCATATCATATCATATTCATATTGTCATATTCATATATCATATATTCGTCATATTCGTATATCATATATTTGTTATATCTCATATATCATATATTTGTCATATTCATATATCATATTGTTATATTCATATCTGACAGATATATGCAGCTGTGTTCATAAAAATAGTAGTGCGACTGAAATGTTGAACAGCCAATTTTTGTGAGAAATATTATAATAATATTTTTCAAAATAATTTGAAATGAGTATTAAGATTAACATATATATATATATATATATATATATATACATTTAAATATATTAAACATTTCAGTTGCACTACTATTTTGATGAACACACTGTATATTTGATATTCATTCTAGAAGTGCTTGAGAAGTTCGAGTATATTCTTAAACTACATTTATATAATTGTATCTATATATTTCTGTGTAGCTGTGAGCTGCCTATTCACTCCTCCTATTCAACTTCCATTTGGTCTACATTGCTCGCTCGACTTAGACTTAGAGTTCTTTAAGAATGCTTTAAAGTCAACAGACACCTCTTAAACAGACCCCTCCCAATGGATCAACAGGAAGTGCTCCAATGCGTAAACATTTTAATGTGATATTTTCATTGTTAAACCCCTTTAAATTACGCACTCTTAGCTTGAATCATACACAGAATTATAATATTCCCAGAACTGATAAGGTTTATTGCTTTCAATTTGGTGTTGCTTAAGCACAAATACCCAAAACTCTCAAAATATTATAATAATTGATCTATTTATTAATTGGATGAGCTCTATCGCTGTATGATCGACGCTAATCATGCTCGCTGCTTGCTGTTTTCAGCCCATTTTATACATCTTTTTGCAGTACTTTTGTTTTTAGTTGCCTTCTTCTTTTTTCCTCATGTCCTCATGTCATGGCCCTTCTCTAGCTACCCTAATTTATCAGCTACTTTTTCATTTCCCAATAGCTTGTTTTTTTTTTGTCGATTTTAAATAAACATTTTCAAGCAAATGCTACCACTTGAACTTCAAACAGTTCATCTCTTAGCACCTCGCTATTTATTTAGTTCCCATGTTTATGCCTGCAAGATTTATAAATATATATTTTGATCAGTCTACGACTTCCATTTCACATATAGCTATATCTGACAAGATTTATATATATATTTTAATCAGTCTACGACTTCCATTTCACATATAGCTATATCTAGCCATCTCTCTGTTTCAGTTCGGGAATGATGATCAGCTTGTTCGGTTTTATGATGATCGTTAGGAAACGATTTGGTCAAAGACACACATCGATTTCGATCCGAGACGGGACGGGTTTTATTGGCCAACAGGCTGACTAGACTAGCTCTACCTACCTCCACTGCTACTGCGGCTGCTGCTGCTGCTGCTTCATGTGTATTTTTATAGAGTTGGGTTTTGGTAAAGCTTGTGCCAAATTAAATGCCTGACGGTCACGCTTCGTAAAACGAGCTTTATAGATTTGAATTTGAATTGGAATTGGAATTGGAATTTCAATTTCAATTTAAATTTGATTTTCTGCTTTTTTGTTTTTTTTTTTGTTGAATTATAATTTGAAATGAGAATTCATAAAACTAAACTTTATGACAGTCAATGTTAGTGTCGTAGGTTATTTGTTTTGATTAAATTCATGTGATTCCAAATACGTGATAAGCAGCTATACAGCTATAATGGCTGCCAATTAGAGTACATACATATATTTAGACAGGCGCTAAAAGTGCATGTTAAATACATACCGTTAAAGTGAAGATGAGAGCGACCAGCACGAGTGCGACGATGCTCAAGACAATTGATATAAGCTGTCTGGTCTTCCTTGTCGAGTGCGTTCCGGACGATTGCTTGGCCGGAAAATTATTAACGGCACTCGTTGGGGTTATAAACGGCTTAAGTGTTTCAGCTGTCATAATTGATATTGTTCGTTCTCTCTTTTACACTCTCTGTAGTTAGTCGAGCTGAAAGCTAGACTCTTTTTAGCTAGAAAATCGCTGGAATGTTGTCAGCTACTGTCAACTGCAGCACCAGCTGTCAAGTGCACTTAAAGCTCTCTCTCTCTCTCTCTCTCTCTCTCTCTCACTCGCTGTTTCTCTTTCGAGCACAACAAACAAGATCAAGAACAACAACAACAACTTTTGCACTTGCACTTAGCCCTTGCAGAATTTTTTGCTGCACAGTTTGCTTTTATTTTTGCACTTTTAATTTTATATATTTATTTTTTTAATTGGCTTGCACTTGCGAAATAAACGAAACGAGTTTTTGTTTTTTGTTTTTACACTAGATCTTGTAGTTGAGATTCTTATTTTTACAACGTCGTTTTATCAGTAGTTCGATCAAATATCTTGTTTTATATTTAGCTAGAACACTGCGCGTGTTCCACTCTCTAAGGCCGAAAGTAACGAAAAAAATCAAATAAAACAAGTAAAAGACAGATACTCTTTATGCTGCTGGCACGCACGCGCTCTGGATACGTCTGTTAGCGGCTGCGAGTCGCGTTCAACTGATTGCTGACTCGGCGTCTGCGTTGCTGCCTTGAGCGCGTGAGAGTTTGGCACGCGCTCTCCGCATGAGCACAAGAATCGGGAACAGAAGAGCGCAGAGCGCTGAGAATTGAAGCGTATTGCCAATTATTTTGGCAAGCGCAACGGGGTGCCGCTGTCGCTGCCTGGACATGCAGCGATCGCTGGGTACAGTTCCTGTGGGAACAGATGTCAGATTCTTTTGTGCTCAGTTTCGACTTTTGCGTTGTGGTTTTTTGTATAGGGGATTTTTTTTTTTCTTGCTGTTGGTTATTTATCTTTAGGGGGGTTGATATCAAAGTCCATAGTTTATTATATGAAATGTAGACAAACTCACCCCGAAAAAATTTATGTTTTTTGACTTTAAGCGATAATCAAAAGACCCCTATAATAAATGCAGCACCACTGTTTAAATCGTCGCACCAAAAATTGCAAGATTTCAAATTTTATAAAATATATACTATATGCTATATACATACTATATTATATATGTGTATATAAATGTATATAAGGTGATAAGGCAATTGGGTATTTCATTAAAATGATATTTATTCTTACTTAGTTAATGCGGATCTCTATGACGCTGGCTTATCTGCCCAAATGGACAACCCAACAGATTTCTTTTCTATGCTTTCTTCTTTTTGTTAGATTCTAATAATACCCGGCCATAAAATTAATGTGTTATGCTACTGTCTCGACGAATTGTCTGGCTGTCTATATTTTTGTGTGGATTATATGCAAGCGCTACCTCGTCTGTGGCCAGCTAATTAGTTTTGAATTGATGGCTGGGACAGGTAGTAGTCAGGCAGGCAGGTCAAAAATGGCGCCCAACATGTGACAGTTGACAGTTGCCAGTTGCCAGTTGCCAGTTGCCGCTTGCCGCTTGCCGCTCACTTCCGGTTAATGCAGCTATCGGACTGCACTTAAACCAAATGTTTGTCTATATAGAATATGGCAATGGGTAATTGCTTTGCCTCGGCAATTCAAAGTCAATGCCAGTAATTGATGTTGCATACTTCAGACATTTTATATGTACAATTGCTCGTTTATAGCTTACAGTTATGCGGCTTTGTTTGTGCGCCATGAGTGTTTCAATTTTCTTTCTGTTTTTTGCTTTTTTTTCCAATATTGTGTGTGTGTTTTTTTTATATATATTTATCGCGCCAGCATCGGTCAAAATTTATAGGCACTGAGGGCAATCCGCAGCTCAACGATGCTTGAAATGAATTTCTTGCGAACGACTCGGCGCTTGTCTCGCTTTATCTGACTCTGTGTTGTCTGCCTGGCAGATCGTTTAACTGCGCACAACATACATATACATATATAAAACATATTGTCTACACACTTGCTCGCACTTGTTGCTTTATCGTACGTAGTTCGGCGTAATTAAAATTCGTTGCGATAATTAATATCTGACAAGCTTATTTCTGCAACAATCAAATGATTTCAATGTCAATAGATTGTATGTAGTCCTAATATCATTCGGAGACATGTACGTATATACAATTGTGTATGTACACACAGCAAATGACAATTAATAAGATAATAAAACCGTTTTTGAATACCAAACAATTTCAGCAGAAATTCTAATAGAATTTTTACTGCATCTTCGGCTTTGGGCAATTATTGTATTTTTAATTTATTCAAATTTAAGTAAGAATTTACTGTGTATTCATTAAAATAAATTGCTTCATTCCACAAAAACATTGTAATCACAATTCAACATATTTTATCATAGCTTTTGAATTTGAAAACAAATGGCGCCAAGTCGATAATTACGATGAAGTGTAATCGATACTGCACAACTCTTCTTTGCACATCTCCAATCAATAGTCCATAACTGACAATCATTCAACTTATTGCAATTTAGCTTTTTAGTGTTTATATATAATAATATAATAGTATAATATAATACGATGAATAAGGTTTAAAGATTTTATTTATAATTTATAATTTGATATAGATCCAATCGAAGTCCATGCTATCGTCAGCACTATTTGGTGATCTATCGTAACACCTGTGAGAGGCCGTGATTGAAATATATCGATATACTGGCATAGCAAGCCTGTGTACTGCCAGCACTCGACTACTCTACACTTTCAGCTGGCAGCGCAAAGTCGAAAAAAAATGAGGTCGAGAAGGCAGTTTTCCGGCTTTATATTAATTTTAATTAATTTAATTAGTCAAATAAACGCACAGTCCAATGAAGTGATCGGCTGTGGTGGCTTTATCAAAAGCCATGCCGAAATTGACTTTTCCAAGGTGGAAATAAAACTGTACGTCGTGACTTTCATAAATGGAATCGTAAATCATTGATAAGAATTTTTCTTATTCGATTTCAGCTTGACCAAGCAGGGCTCACTGAAGGATAAAACCGATTGCTCGCCATCGAATGGCTACTACTTCCTGCCCATCTATGACAAGGGTGAATATTTGCTAACCATTGCCCCACCGCCTGGTTGGAGCTTCGAGCCCGAACACGTCGAACTAAATTTCGATGGCAAGAATGACGTGTGCAGTCAGGGCAAAGATGTTAATTTCGTATTCAAGGGCTTTGGCATTACGGGCAAGGTGGCTCTAGCCACAGGTAGCGGTGCACGGGATGTCGATGTGGAGCTGAAGTCGGAGCAGGGCGACATTCGACACACCAAAACGGACATCAATGGCATCTTCTTCTTCACACCAATTATACCCGGCAAATATGTGGTGCGGGCCAGCCATGCCAGATGGCATTTCGCCAAGGCGGAGCACAATGTGGTTGTGGTTAGTGGCAATACGGAGCTGCCGGCTAACTCTTTGGTGGTATCTGGCTTTGATATCAATGGACGTTTCGATACCAGCTCCCAATTGCCGGCAAATATTGCTGTGGTGCTCTACAAGAAAAAGGGTGTAAGTAGATGAGCTGTGTTACATGTTATATATATATATATTAATTTTCTTCACTCCAACAGCAAACTCTTCCGATCAAGTGTACGAATTCACCCACTGCGCCCGCCAACAATCTCAACAATGAATACGAAAGCGCTGCCGCTTGCTATTCGCTCGTAGAGAAGGGTGAATACAGCTTCAAGGATGTGCCCACAGGCAAATACTTGCTGCAGGCCATTAACGAGAATCAAAACTTGAAATTGCATCTGACTCCGAGCTTTTTGGAGGTGGAGTTGGGCAAGGATACGCTGCAGATCAAAGATGAGTTCAAGATTAGCGGCTTTACTGTATCCGGTCAGGTGTTGAGCTCCGCTGATGGTGCACCACTTAAATCGGCTATTGTCAAGCTCAACAAGGAAAAGGTAGCCGAAACAGATGCCACAGGCAGCTATACGCTGGAGAACATCAAAACGGGCAGCTACAGCATTGAAGTCGAGTATCCACAGCTGCAATTCGCGCCGCTGCAAGTGAAGACGCAGATTGCCACGCCCAAACTGCCCACAATTGTGCCCGCCGCCTACGAAGTGTGCGGCAAAGTTGTTTCCCCGAAATCCTATGTCGTTGGCATCACGAAAATCGGCTCCACCTTCCACACAACAACTGCTACGAAGGCAGAGAACGGCATCTGGTGTGCCTATCTGTCCGCTGGAAAATATAACATTGAGGTCCTTACCACAGATGTCGACAAGTCGAGTGGTGTTCAGTTCTTCCCTGTGCAACAGCAGGCTGAGGTGCGTGATGCACCCGTGAATGGCATTACCTTCTCGCAGCTACGTGCCACCATTCGAGGTGAACTGCAGTGCCTGCCTGATGCCACGGCCACCTGTACTACAGCCGAGATTACTCTGCAGGGCCTGGATGCCACCGGACAGCCCACAGATAACAAATGGAAGGCCAGGGCACATCGTGCGTATAGAATTTAATGTGGCTGCTACTCGTATCTATTTTAACATGCTCCATCTTTGCAGGTGGCAAATATGCTTTTAAGGATGTGCTGCCTGGTCCGTATGAGATAACGATTCCTCAGGGCAATCTGTGCTATGAGTCGACGCGCGTCTTCCTAAATGTCGCCGCTGCAGAGGAGAGCGCGCCGCCCTTCATACACAAAGGCTACGAAGTGTCCATCATATCTAGCCATCGCGCTCTGGTAAGCCTCTATATTATATTTCTACATATTTTATCAGCTAACAATTATTTTTATAATTGCAGATGCGTTACATTCATGTCACAGGACCCTCGGAGCCGAAGGCGCCCGTGGAGACACTGAAGATTCTTTCGGGCGTCAACACCTTCTGCGTTTCGAAATACGGCAGCTATGACTTTAAGCTGGAAGGCTGTCACATTTACGACGATTCGTTGCCCAGCAAATTCATCACACCAGAACCTGATCAGCTGCAAACGTTGATTGTCAATGCCATTGCCCACAAGACGGGCGTCCGTGTGCTGTCCACAGATTCCAATTTGGATTCTCTAAGACTTGCTGTGGAATCGCCAACGCTGGGCAAGCAAATTATTACACCAACAGCTGAGGCACATAAGGTGGATGGCAAATTCGCATTCCGTTATGAAACCTATCTGAAGCCAGAGGAAATTCTCAACGTTAAGCCATTGAGCGATATCCTTTTGTTTACGCCGCACTATCAGCAGATCGTGGGCAGCAGTGATTGCGTTGATATTGCTTTTAATTTCATGGCCACACGCGGACTCATATTGCGCGGCAAAGTTGTGCCCGCCATTAAGGATGCCAAGATAACGCTCAGTTTTCCCGAGCATCCAGAAGTGGAATTCATTGAAGTGCTCACCTCGATTACAGGTGAATTCAAGTTTGGACCTATCGATGACACGCTCAAATTCGAGCTCTCTGCTGAGAAAGAATCCTATGTATTCAGCGAATACAATCGCCAGTCTAACTCCTTCAGTGCACACAAGCTGTGTGAGATTGTGGTCACGGTGCAGGATGATGCCGGTCAACCACTGAGCGGAGTATTACTCTCGCTCAGCGGTGGTGAAAGCTATCGCAAGAATCTGGTCACAGGGGACAATGGCGCCATCAATTTCCATTCGCTATCGCCCTCACAGTACTTCCTGCGACCCATGATGAAGGAATACAAATTTGAGCCCAATTCCAAAATGATCGAAATCAAGGATGGCGAAACAGTGCAGGTTACCCTAATGTAAGAACTATTCATAGCTAATTTATATAGCTCCTATTAAGAGATTACCTTTTGCAGTGGCAAGCGTTACGCTTACTCTATTTTTGGCACGATTACATCCCTCAATGGCGATCCCTTTCCGGAGGTTAATGTACTGGCCACCGCTACGGAGAGCTGCCAGCATCAGCAAGAGGAGGCAATCAGCGAACACAATGGACAATATCGCATTCGTGGCCTACAGCCTGGCTGCACGTACACCGTTAGCGTATTGACGGACGATGACAAGGTGTATCGCTCCATACCAGAAACTCACACAGTTCCCGTTGGCAATGAGGATGTGCGAAATATTAATTTGATTGCTGTCAATCCCATCAAGATTGTGGATATTACGGCCAGAATTATGGCCTCACATAATGATTTCTATAAGACGTTGCGCATTGTGATGTACAGGCAGGGAGCCTCAGATTCGCCCGTGTTTTCACAGCGTGTGCCATCTCCATTAAATCCCAAATCTAGCTTTAATCCTGGCATTATGGTGTACTTCCCGCGCATACCACGTGACGGCAAGAGCTATGTGGTGGAGCTGCAATCGATGCTGTCGGAAAAGACGTACTCCTACAAGCTGCCCTCCTTCAGCTTTGTGGCGGACAGATGTTCAGTCTATGTGAAGCTGGATTTCAATGCAGAGGTGCGCACAACTGAAGCGGACCTCAATCAGAATTCCATATCAGCACTGGTGCTCATTGCACTGGTGGCCATTGCCTTCTTCAAGCAGGACTTGGCTGTGAACTTCCTCAGCTTTGTGTGGAGCAAGCTGAACGATGTCGTCGCCGATGTGGCCCAGAGGCAGAAGGGTAAGACGATCGTGCGTAAAAACGAGCCCATCAATCAGCGAGAGATCGAGCAGATGGCCGATCAGATAAATGCAATTAAAAAGAAAAAGGTCAAAAAGACTTAATCCTAGACCTTAAAATTTAGTCACCATCGGTATTCGGTTTTTATTTTCTTTTCTTTTCTTATTTCTTTATTTTATATTTTTTCTATTTAATTTTCCTCTTGAGATTCTCCGACCTGAGTTAAAAGTTTAGCATTTGTTTGAGTGCATTTTCCAGAACAAATAATAGTAATGTTTTTTTTTGTTTGTTTAAAAGCTGAGGCAAGTTTATTTTGTTCATCATTCTTATAGCTAAAATAAATAATTAAATAAATAAAATAAATAAATAAATAAATAGTGCTTGGCGTTCTACTGTGTCAAAATGTGTTCGGCAATGGAGCTGAGCATGCGATCTCCGCGACGTTTCTTCAGCTGCGTCAGACGACGTTCAGCCTGCAAGTTGATTTCATTTTCGGTCTCTGCCGTGTTTGCCTGATTGGTTGAATCGCTGGTTTCGGTGGACTCCTCCTGCTCAACAGCGGGCGTAATTTCTGGCTCCGTGTTCTCAACGAACACACAGTCGGGATTCACAGCGGCGCACTCCTGGAAGTTGGTAGCTCGGCTCTGTGGATTGCGTGAGTTGGTGTACTTCTCGAAGAAGCCGCGGCCAACAATGCGGAATGCCATGCTGGTCAGTGGATTCAGCTTGGAGCGGAACTCCATTTCGCAGACGAAGCGACGACGACAAGCCTTGGAGTCCAGACCCAGGAATGCGAACATAAACTCGGCAATTCTATCAAATAAATATTAATTAAAGATAACTTAAGCTAGTTGATCTTGAACTGCTGCTCACTGTTCTTCGGCGGGCTGCTGACGTGCAACGCTCTCAGAGATCTCTTCATCAACAATCTCCACATGCTCCTCCTGGTCAACTGCCTCATTATCTTCAACATCGAAGCCATCAACGCTGCGTCTGCCACGACGATATGTATTCGAGCCGCCAGTAGGTCCAGTTGGCCCTGTTGGCCCAGTTGATCCACTGGAACTTATAGGTGCATCGCTCTGTATATCAGACACAATATCAGAGTTGGAGGAGTAGCCCGAATAGCTGGAGTACCCAGAGTAGGGATCAAAGGAAGGACTCGAGTCGTACGAGGAAGGGGATTCATAATGCTCATGTTCATGCTCATGATGATGCTCAAGAGAGTATGGGATTTGATCGTGGCTAAAGGATGGGGGACTGAGTGGAAAAATAATTTAATATAGATAAAATGATTATCAAATGATCGTCATTGCTTACGGATGATCTAGAATAACCTCCTGATTGCATCTGGCATGTGGCCAGAAGTAGCGCAGACCCAAGTAAATGGCGCTGCCCACAAAGAAAGATACGATGACCACTTTCACCTTGATCCAATAGGCAATGGCCAGGGGCCACAGATGACGATCTATAAATGAAAATAAAAACTGATTAGATAACAGATAAGACAACACTTTCACTGAACACGAACAGAACCCAATGCTGGACTGATCTACGACAATTTACAATTGTTGTTGAATTGCTGCGCCGATTGAAAGTGAAAAGTGTTAATTAATTATTATTGAACGGTACGTGCACATCGTGATGTTCCAATTGGAAGAGATACAGATGTGACCAGCCCACCAGTTGGGCTGGGAAACTTTCGAAAGAAAGTCTCCAGTTACTGATTAGTAGGTGGACTACAAAATAGCTTAGAATGTGATTAAACACATTTCAAATGTGCTAATTGTTACCGCTCAGCTATTGCATAGTAATCACTACCATAATGTATCGATAAGCAAAAACTTGCTCGTAATCGATGCCGTCTAATTGAGAACGCTCAGCTTTTACATTGTAATAAATTATATAATTTATCGATAAGTAGTAACTTACACCATAATCGATGGCGATGACGACGTGTGCGTCCTTCAAATTCCAAAAGATCTCGGCCAGTGTTAAGTAACGTTTCCATATCCATATCCGAGTTCGTATTCATTAGTTGAGTTTCAGCATTTTCCGGCGTTTCCTCGCAGAACACCAAAGTGAAATAGATCACAAGCAGCACCGCCGCATACCAAATTGTTGTTTTATTCATTTTGTTTTTTGTTTTTTTGAGTGTATATTCCTGTGTTTGGGTAAGTCACTATATCACTTGCACAGTTGCTGCAGAACTGATGATGCACTCTACGCCACATCCAACATTTATATACGTCTGCCCATTGGCTTTACTGTTGTTGCTTAGCCCAAGTTCAGGGTGATAATTGATAGTGGAGTCATTGGGGCTTTATTCAACAGCTTTTAACACATGCGTATATATGGTCGATGACAAGCAGGCAACGGTTTTTTTTATTATTTTTTCTTAATGTCTAGAGCATGCATTTGAAATGAAATGCTAACGAAATTTCTTTAAACTGGCGCAATTTCACTTTCCATAAATCGTGCTTTATATTTTCTGGCCACTTTTGTTTTTACGCATGCCTATGAATTAGTGATTATTATGAAATTCATACGCAGTTTCTGTGCTTTATTTTTACATAATTAATATGTGCAAAAACATATTTTTAGCATTTCCATGATGGCCAAAAAGTACCGATAAGATTTTGAAATTCTTAACATAACGCGGACTTTGCTAACATTTGTTACGCTTGCAGCCCTGGTTCTTGCACCCCAGTTCTTGCAGTGATTGAAAAAAGTATCGATTCCTGCTGTGCTGTTTATGTTTCCATGTCGTTCAACCATTCTAAAACAAAATAAACATGTCGAACGACAAGAACTCAAATGAATTGGACACCAATCCAGCGCCAGATCCTCAAGCGCCCATAACCCGCAAAGGATTTCTGATATCGCTCAAGAACAGCGGCACGCCCATGCCCATACCGGAACAAAATGTGGTCTGTATTAAACGGGAAATTGTCATGTGCCGGCTTTTTTGTATTACGTTATCAATATTATTTTGCAGTATGGCCGTTGCCGTCCAGTTTCTGAGTTTGAGAAGCTCAACCGCGTGGGCGAGGGCAGCTATGGTATTGTATGTAAGTGCGCATCCAATGAAATTCTACTCGAATCTTTACTAAATCGCTTATCTTAATATGGTTTAGATCGTGCGCGGGACACACGCAGTGGAGAAATTGTGGCTCTGAAGAGAGTGCGCATGGATCAGGAGAAGGATGGCTTGCCTGTGAGTGGACTGCGTGAAATAATGATACTAAAGCGTTGCCAGCATGAGAACATTGTGCGACTCCGAGAAGTTGTGGTGGGCAAAAGTCTGGACAGGTAAGAGGCACAGATGATTATTGGGGATTACTTTCAACTGCAACATGTTGTCGTTTAGCATCTTCCTGGTAATGGACTTCTGTGAGCAGGATCTCGCCTCAGTGCTGGATAATATGTCACAGCCATTTACCGAATCGGAGGTCAAGTGCATTACGCTGCAGGTGCTGCGCGCCTTGAAGTATATGCATGATCGCTACATCATACATCGAGATCTGAAGGTCTCCAACCTGCTAATGACGGACAAAGGCTGCATCAAAGTGGGTAAGTGTGGGCGGCACTTCCTGCTGTTTGCTCATTTAAACACAATCTCAATTTCAGCTGATTTTGGACTCGCCCGCTTGTATGGCAACCCGCCAAAGCCCATGACGCCACAAATGGTGACGCTTTGGTATCGTGCTCCGGAGCTGTTGCTCGGCTCTAGAACGCATACGACATCGATTGATATGTGGGCTTTTGGTTGCATTCTGGGCGAGCTGCTGCTGGGGAAGCCGCTGCTGCCGGGCAGCTCGGAAATTGCACAGCTGGACATGATTATCGATCTGCTTGGCGCGCCATCTGAGTCGATTTGGCCCGGCTATCAGGATTTGCCTGCTGTGCAGAATTTCACGCTTAGCCAACAGCCGTACAACAATTTGAAAACCAAATTCCAAATGCTTGGCCAAGCGGGCAGAAGCCTGCTAAACATTCTATTCATCTACAATCCCAGCACTCGAGCCACAGCCGACGAATGCTTGAACAGTAAATATTTTACTGAGCCGCCACAGCGTAAGCTAATAATAATATTAATATATTTCAATTTATTTTTGATAAATTCTTTTCTATTTGGTAGCTTGTGATCCGCGCATGATGCCCACATTTCCACAACATCGCAATAATGTTGCGGCACCGCAACCGCCAGCTCCTGCAGATATTCCCATATCTCATTTACTGGATGTGTTTATTAAAAGACAGCGCTTAGAATAAAAACTTAGTTAAAAAAATATAAAATATTATTGACTTGCATAGATAACATTGCTTGGCTCAGCTTAACAGAGCTTTAACAGCTTTTAGACTTGAACTTAAACTAAAAAAGTTAACAATATTAGAAAAAAGAAATTTGATCCAAGCTAAAATTTAAATTTTAGTGGTAACTTAATTTTAATAATTTTTTGGGCAAATTGTCCACTGTTAATAACAGCTTAAAACACTTTAAGCTTTTGAAAGTTAACAGAAACTGTTAAGTTTATCGAATTGGTTGAACGGTAAACAGCTTGGTTCACTTCAGTTCAGTTTTTGTGAACCGTTCGATCGAACTTATTCCGGAACCCAGACACCAGACACCAGCCAAAATGACCAAAGATGTGGATAGCGCGGAAAGAGATAATAATATTGGTGCAGTTGCTGTTAATAACGAGACAAACGGTCTAATTCGAACCGAAAATAAAACGAACGAGGCTGCCACATTGGAGACAAACGGCACTGCAAATGGTGAAAATAAATCGGAGTCAAATTCACCCCAACCCCACGGAATTCAAAACAATGAGGATGATGCTTCGGATGCTGATGAGAACGAACTGCTAATGCGCATGCGTGGTGATGCTGTTGGCGAGACAATGTTCAGTAGAAAATTTATACTGCAGACGTTGATGCAACTCAGCCAGCAACTACCACATACAGCCATGGAGGTGGAGTTGGAGGAGGATTTGTGCAAGGTGTGGGATATGTCTGTCTCCCCGGAAGTAGTTGCTTTGCTACACGAGAATGATGCCATCGAGCTAATTATGTTTGCCATCTCCTCCAGCGAGGATGTGCGTCTGTATGAGATACTCATTGGACTACTGGGGAACATGTGCGCCCAAGTGGAGTGTGTGGAGCAGCTGACTGGACATGCTGATTGGATTGAAATGCTGCTCAAGCTAAGCACCTGCATGGATACGAGCATGCTCCTCCAGCTAATGCGTGTCTATCAATATGTGATGGCACATGTGGTCAGTGGCAAGGAGCAACTGGCCATTGAGTGGTACATTTGCTTTGCCGCCTTCGAAGGGTCAGCAAAGAATCTCGGTTTTATATTGCAGCAGTCGGTGAGCGATGAACTTCTCTTGGCTGCCCTTAAGGCCATTAATGCTGTGCTGGCAAGCTGTGCACTGGTCGAGGAGGAGAATGCCCAGACGCCGGATCTCAATTTAAAGCCATTTTCGGAAGTATTTTTGGTGCAGGAGCTTTGCGATGGCGTTAACAATGCTTTTATACGTCTAATGCGTGACGATCTGGCCAAGCAGGCGGATGAAGTGGATGGAGGAGTCGTTGCCGATCAGGAACCCATCACCGTTGATCCGAATGGTGTTGATGATGATGATGACGACGAGCTGATTACACCAAAAATCAACTGCGACATCGAAGTAATTCAAACCTACCTCAATATATGCACCATACTGGTGCAGCTGCCGGAGGCGCAGATGTCCATGGATGTGTATACGCCCAGCATTATGTTTTGTTTGACCCGCATTTTACTATTCCTGCAGCAGCCCAATCAGCTGCTGCCACTGGGCGAGCGACAGGAGGAGTATTTGGAAGACTTGGCACACATATGCAGCGTAAGCAATGCAAATCAAGAAAAATCTTATTCACATTTTAATCCAATTTTCTTACAGTGTCTGAAATATTTCTATGACAAGGCAGCATTTGCCCATTTACTTGGGGTCTGGACAATTCTGCGTCAGCATATCGAAGACTATGCCGAATGTGATGATGAGGATTTTGATGCTTACGAGGATGAGCCTCGTTCACAGTACGAGGAAAATGCTTTGAAAGTGCTGCGTCTGTTGGCGCACATGTTCGTCCGTACTGATGTTCCAATTCTAGTTAGGGATATACAGGAAATTGATGCTATTAAAGTGGAAATGTTTCGAGCTGCCTTGCAGACGGAACAGGTGGAAGATGTACTGATTCAAAGGGCACATCAGCGCCTTGGCGCGGTTTTAAACGAAGTAGCTGGCAAAGCCAAATAATACTCATAAAAAAAACAGGACTGAAAAATTGTTGCACTAATGCACAATACAAACATATTAATACATATTACTTATACTTATACTTATACTTACTTATATACAATACATACATCCATACATCCATACAAGCATACAAGCATACATACGTACGTACATCCATACATAATGAAAGATACTATAAATATTTGTAAAATCTGAAATTTATTCTTTTGATTTCATATTTTGTTGCAGCATATCGGTCCACGATTGCTTGCCAAGACGCACCCCATTCTCTCCTGTGCTGCTGATGACCAGATGATGCTCATTTTCATTGTTTAGCTGAAACTTGCTTTTGTCTTTACTTAACGCATGGGAGACATGGTCCAGCTCGTTGTTTAGGTTAACCTGGCTGGCCTTAACTTCTATATTAATATTCTCAATAGCCTCGGATATATTGATTATGGCCTCGTCAATCAGATTCTGTGCCACAATCTCACTCTTGCCACTCAGCTCAGAGAGCTGGAGATTCATGCTGCCGCCCTTAGAAAACACATTCAGGTTTCCATGTACGCCAGCTAAAGAGTGAGAGATTATCATAATAATGGCATGGGTAAGTTTAATGCGTACACTCACTCATCTTTAGGTCACCCGCTTGATGCACATATACTTCGCTAGTTTTGTGCACATTCTTAAGCTCCATGCTGCCAGTTGTCGTCTCAAACTTTGACTTCTCCACATAGCAGCAGTCTGTGTTGATGTCACCAGCCTGTGTGGAGCACTTTAGGCTGTCGCCCTGCAGCTTGTCTAGATTGATGTTCTGTGCAACAATATTTAAGTGAGATTGTGTACATAGGATATCATAGCTACTTACTCCGTTCTGTGTTTCGATTTCGGTGCTCTTGCCCAGCAGCGTGCCCTCACAGATGATGTTGCCATTTTTGCTGTTCAGCGATATATTTGTGGCGCGCACATTCTTGGTGAATATATCGGCAGCTGCTTTGATCGTAAGTACTTCGCCTTGGATGCCCTGTACCGTAACTTTTTCTTCTGCTTCCAAGTGCACGTCCGCCCGCACAGGTATTTGTAGAAGGCATTTAAATGGCGACTTCTGTTCATTCATTTTTTTGACGAACACATTGACAACCTTCTCATCGTTTTGAAGATCCACATCCAGGCTGACATTAGAGTTAGACACGGGACCGCCAATTAGCTGGGCTATAATTACATCCCCACTCGTATAAACATGGACATCGGCGGGCTCCACATGGATGGCAATATCCGATTTAATAGTAATGCATGCATATGGGTTTACATAACGCAGCAATTCCTTGTGCACCATGTGCCGGTTGTTTGCCATGGCGTGATTTTTTGGTTTTTTGGCGTAGTTGCGGCAATAGGTTTGTATCGTTTTTGGTGACAACCAAAATAAACGTTGCAAAATTTGCATTGTTTAGCAATATGCCGCTGGCGCTTTTGATTTGTTTACAGTTGTGTATTGAACAGCTGTTTTCTTGATTTGCTACTCAGCACTGTTGCTACAATTAATTGTGCAGCACTGCACTTTGGATACAAAGGCCACTGTTGATAAAATTTGTAAAAACTGGCAATAATTACATTTAAATAAAATAGTAATTTTACAAAAGAATGCTAATTTCTGTTACAATTAATAATTTTTTAATTGCAACTGTGAGTTAAGCATTTCTTTTTAACATTGTGCATTACTGTTTCTTCAGTGTGTTGTGCAGCACTTGAGTTACTGAATCTTAGCCAACACTGTATTTATCCAGTCCAGTTGGAGTTTTTCAGTGTTCTTCGACGGGTGTGTTAAAATTTGTGGTGCGCAGTAAAGAAAAATCGAGTAATTAACCCCGTACAAGGCTTAAAATTATACGAAAATGTCTGGCAAAGATAGGTTACCGATTTTCCCGTCTCGTGGCGCCCAAATGTTAATGAAGGCCCGTCTTGCGGGCGCTCAAAAAGGTCATGGCCTGCTGAAGAAAAAAGCTGATGCATTGCAAATGCGTTTCCGCATGATTCTTGGCAAAATCATTGAGACGAAAACTCTGATGGGCGATGTTATGAAAGAGGCCGCCTTCTCGCTGGCCGAAGCCAAATTCACATCGGGCGACATCAATCAGGTGGTGCTGCAAAACGTGACCAAAGCCCAAATCAAAATTCGCACCAAGAAAGATAACGTTGCTGGTGTTACGCTGCCCGTGTTTGAGTCCTATCAGGATGGCGCTGATACTTATGAGCTGGCTGGTCTTGCCCGCGGTGGCCAGCAGCTGGCCAAATTGAAGAAGAACTACCAAAGCGCCGTCAAGCTACTTGTTGAGCTGGCATCGCTCCAAACCTCCTTCGTCACGCTCGACGAGGTCATCAAGATCACGAATCGTCGTGTCAACGCCATCGAGCATGTCATCATACCTCGCATCGATCGTACATTGGCGTACATCATCTCCGAGCTGGATGAGCTGGAGCGTGAGGAGTTTTATCGTTTGAAAAAGATTCAGGACAAGAAGCGCGAAGCCCGACAGAAGGCAGATGCCAAGAAAGCAGCGCTCCTTCAGCAGGGCATCGATGTCCGTGCCCATTCGAACATACTCGATGAGGGCGATGATGATGTTCTCTTCTAAGTATTAATCCCATACATGTTTACGTGTGTGTGTATTCCAGCAATATGTTATTGTTATATACTACTCCAAAAAAAAAGAAAAAAAATAATTGTTCTGTTTCCATTTTTAATCCGCAAAAGAAAAACCACAAAAAATACTTATTGTATGTAAAATGTAGCTACTGGCAAACTTTGTAAGCTTAAAAGTATATAGTCTAATTCCAATAAGAAAAATGTATGTATTCCAATTTTGTAGTTATGTAGCGCTCAAATCATACATTAAAGTCTTTTGTTGTTCTATATATGTTGTAATTTTACTGGAAAGTGCATAAAATTATGGGAATCTTTATGAAAAAATGGGTCATCTGACTAGTTTTACACAATTGCAAAAACAATGCAAGTGCAGTCATGTGACGGCAACATATGTCCCATGGGCAACAGTGTTGGTCAACGACAAAAGCTGCTCGAACAGCTGTTTCGTCGTCGCTCAGGCGTGTTGGCAATTTAATTATTATCTTAAGTATTGTACGCTGGCATACAAAATGACAAATTCAGAATTTCAAGCTGTAGTTTTAGCCGCGGGCCGTGGCACACGTCTGCCCGAGGTGCTGGGCGATGCACCCAAGTGTTTGCTGCCCGTGGGTCCATATCCCCTGATCTGGTATCCACTCAATATGCTAAGCAGGCATAACTTTACAGGTAATTAATATTGTTATTAAAATAAGAATTAAACAGTTAAGTTTTGTATTTCTGCAGAGGTAATCGTAGTAGTGCAGGAGCAGGAGAAACTAGAGATACAGGTGGCACTGGAGCACACGCAGCTTAAAGTCAAAATTGATTATGCGACAGTGCCAAATGACAGCGATTTTGGCACAGCCGACAGCTTGCGCTATATATACGACAAGTAAGTAGTTACACCTAACTATATAAATATATCTATATATATGTTATTCTGTTTCAGAATCAAATCGGATTTCTTGGTTGTTAGCTGTGATATCGTTACCAATGTCAGCTTATATCCGCTGATCAATAAGTTTCGTGCGGATGATGCTTCACTGGCTCTGTTGCTCTTTAAGAGCGGCTTTGAGTCGGACGTAATTATGCCCGGTCCCAAGACGAAGCATAAGCCAGAGCGTGATATGATTGGCATTCATCCAGCCACACAGCGTCTGGCATTTGTTTTTGCTGCCAGCGACTGTGAGGATACGCTCAACATTCAGCGTCATCTGCTCAAGAACAAGGGACAACTGGATGTCTATGGACGTCTGCTGGATGCGCATATCTATGTGCTCAAGAAATGGGTCATTAACTATCTGCACAGGGTATGGCAAGAGAAAACTATGATGTTATGATAAAAATAATTTATAATCAAATTCATTTCATGCAGAAAGAGAAAATTTCAACATTCAAGGGCGAGTTTCTGCCACATCTCATTCGCAAACAACATGCGAGGCGCTCGTCAAAAACCGTGCCGGACACTACGTCCGATTTGGGCATTGTCACCAAGAATGAGGATAATGTTTTGCATGTAAGTTGAAGAAATTGTCTCTATTTGTGAGCCGTAATCTAAATGTCTTTTGTGTACAGTATGTAACGCACACGGCGCTGGATCAGAAACTCACACAAACTTCGCTGTTCAATCAATCGCTATCGCATATACCATATCACGGCGACGTTGTGCGTTGCTTTGCAGTGCAAGCACCAAAGGAAGCGATTGGAGTGCGCGTCAATACGACACTCAGTTTTCTGGCCATTAATCGAAAACTCTCAGGCATTTGGACGGAGCTATGCGGCAACTCACATCCGCTAATTGCACCAGGTGCCGTGGTCAAGTCGACGCAAACCAAGGATATCATTGTCGCCGACAATGCCAAGCTCTCGGAGAAGACATCGCTCAACTGTAGCGTCTTCGGTGCCAATTGTGTGGTCAGTCCGAAGAATATTGTCACCAATTCGATCATTATGGCCAGTGCGATTGTGGAAGAGGGCTGCAATATCAACAACTGCATCATTGGCCATCGTGCGCATGTGAAGAGTGGCTCTGTTCTGAATAATTGTCTGGTCGGACCCAACTATGTGGTGGAGGAGGGCACCAAGAGCCAAGCGATGCAGCTATCGAATGCTGATCAATACATGGAAATTGATATACAATGAATGAAGAATGATTCTTAACTTAAAACGTTGCGTACTTTATTAACGAAATGAGTTAGAAGGCGGATTCTTCTAGCAGGATATTAAATATTACAAATAAGGTACATAAAACTCGCGCTAAATTTTGGGACTATATAGTTGTCATAGCATATACAAGATAAATGGGCGCAGCTTAAACCTAGAGGGAAACTCATACGTAAGGCGTGGAACGACAAGACTGTTTACATTGGAGCTACTCAGCTAGTCAAATGGTCAGCTGTTCTTGCTCTCACGTTCACTTCCTTCGCTCGTACAGGTACTCATCCTCGTAGTAGCGGGGCGTTGTTGATGCAATGAATACCTGGGGCCGGCGCTGCTGCAGCGATATGTTAATCTCTTCTGGAGTACGATAGACCTGCTGCTGATGCTGTTGCAGATGCTGAAGCGGCGAAGCAGTGAAGAAACGATACGGCGCCGGTGTTACTGTGGGCGCCAAGGTCTGCGGTCTTTGCTGATGCTGCAGCTGATGCTGATGCTGCAGCTGATGCAATTGCAGTTGTGGCTGTATCTGTGGCTGTATGGTTGTCGTGGGCAATGGCTTCCTATAGGCAATTGTTGTGGGCTGCGGCTGCTGGTGTCTGATCTGTGTAACAACCTGCTGTTGCTGTTGCTGATGCTGTTGCTGCTGCTGCTGAGGCTGCTGTTGGTATTGAACGCGTACTTGGGGCGCGTGCTGCTGTGGCTGCGGCTGCGACTGATAGGCAATCGCTTGACGATGCTGCTGTTGCTGTTGCTGATGCTGTATGCGTGGACGGGGTGCGGGCAGCTCCTCCTCCTCGTCGTCGTAACGCTCGTGCTCGTAATAGTTCTCAGGGAAATAGCGCTCGGAGTAGCGCAGCGTGACATTCGGCTTGCTCTGATGCTCCTGCAGATTGATCGGCTTGTAGAGATAGTCGTTGACAATATGATACTTGGAGGACTGCTTGCAGATGTTGTCGTGCGATGGCGGCATGCAAATCAAATGGATTTGATGGAAGGTGAAGCCCTCAGGGCAGATCCACGAATGCTTCTGACTCTCCTGGCAGTAGTGGAAGACCTCACAGTTCAGCGACTCATCCGCATAGTAGCTGCAGAGATTAAATTTAATTAAATTGATAACTTAGAGAGTTGGCCCTGAGCTCACCCAGAGTTACGATCTGTGCAGCTGAAGGAGGATTTACTGAGCAGCGTGGACAGACGATCGGGCTCTTCGACTTCCTCCTCCTCCTCTTCGCTCTCCTCGCTCAGCGGCTGTTTCTTCAGATAGTTGCTCTGCTGTTTGCCATTGTTGCGATTGACGTACACCTGACGTGGCGCCTCCTCCTGATCCTCCTCGCTGTACTCGTAAAGTGGTCGCTGCTGCTGCTGCTGCTGGCGATAGGCCAAGTGTGTCTGTGCCTGCGTCTCAAATTCCTCATCATCATCGCCGCTGGAGCTCACATCCAGGGAGCGTGCCGAAAAGCCTTTCGGCTTCTCCGTGGTGGCCGTCGCTGTAGGTGCACCCGTTGCGGCAGCATGTGCACAGGCACACAGACCCATGGCCACTAGGACTAACGCCAGGCATCGATTGCGTCTACAAGACAAACACACAGAAAGAGAAAAAGAAAAAGAAGAAAAAGAAATTGGCAATAGCAATCAGATTAGCCAAGTCATGCCATCAATAAGTAAGACTTTATGATATGGGAAACTTTTGTGGCAACCTCAATGCGCAAAACGCGGGAAAAATATTTGATTTTACGCGAACCTTTTGCCGCGAGACACCAGAAAAAAAGCAGAAGATGCAGCGAAGATGCCGCCAAATTGCAGCCAAAGAAGGCAACAACTGCGGCAGCCCAGCGACGCGTTATGCAAGACCAAGACACCAGCAGCGGCAGCAGCAGCAGCACAGAAACTAGTTATAAGGTAATCGCAAGACGCCAAGCATCCACAGCTAAGAGATTGCGGGTATGAGGAGCTGGGAAGCTGGCAAGCTGGCAAGCTGGAAGCTGGGCAGTCGTAAAGCTACAGCTAAGAAGTGCAGTTAGTTGCACTAACTGCAGCAGCTGTTGAAATGCTGATAGCCAAAAGTCGTTGCTGGAATGCTCTATGTGAAGTGTGCCTAAAAGCTCAATATTGCCAGATGATAATGCAGCATGTTATATGATATGTCTGTCATATGCCAGCCATAATCATCTAATAAGTAAGTATTCATTTAATTTGTTTTTAATTGCTTTTTATAACAAATTTTAAATTGACTTCAGTCAGAAAACTCTTATGCTTTGTAGTCAACTTCTTTTTGTAGTGGATGAACAATGTTTTAGCAGTTTACCATAGTAATTCTAAGACAACTTTGGAGTACTTTTCGTCTGTTAAATGTCTCGCAAGGCATTGAAAACGTTTGGTTTTTGCTTTACCTAATTTAATTTTGTTTATTTATTTAATATTATTTAATTATTTATTTTTTTAAAATTTAATTTTCAATATTTTCATCGCATAGCCATGAGTTAATCTTGATTTTAAGAGCTTTTGTTGGAAAATGCTTTATTTTAACCATCCATTTATTGCAGCCAACTGCAAAAGCTGAATTAGTAGCAAAAACTATGCATAAATGTCTTAAAGATGCTTTAAGATCTAAGGTCATCAAAGCTGTTTATTGAAGAATTTAATTCTGATTCAATTTTTTTTAAAATAAAATCTTCAATTCATTGAATAACCAGGAACAGTTAAGTTTATCCATCAGCATATGTTACAATCCCACTCAAAATCTGCTTACATTTTGGCTTTTCCTTTCGTTGCTATTGCATAGATTTATATGTTCTTTGCTTGTCTTGAACCTTCATTTATTTACTCATAATTCATACTCATAAATTATACATATTTCAAGGCACAACTATTTATTAAAATACTTAAATTTGTAACTCCCAAAAGGCACATTTTCTGTTAACCTACATAAAAACAACTATTTAAGGCGCACAAGTTTTATTTTTTTTTGGCAATTGCCCCTTGGGATAGGGTATAAAATGAAGATGTGCGGCAGCTGCTGCTGTTTCTTTTTTAGTTGCTCACTTTTATTTTAGCGGCGGGTTCAATTTGAGCGCCATTTAGTAAAACCCACACGAAGCCATAGCCAAAGAGTTGGCCAGAGACTTGGTTGAATGTCAACGGCGGGGCATCTACGCATTGTTGGCAACTACCAAAGCCAGTTGACCGGCAGTTCGACTTGGCCAATGTTACGTGCCCGCGTGCAATGCAATTGAATTGAGGTATTTACAATCGAAAGCAGAAACAGTTAAACATAATAATATTATGAGCAATAATAATATGAAGTGTAAAAGAGTAGAGCAATGGCGAAAAGCAAACTTTTACTTTCAATGTGTCAGGCCAAGTGGCTGTTAATGTTAATGCTAATGCTGATTCAATGGCTATCAAGCGGCGCTAATTAAGGCATGTTAATAAACCGAATGCGAAGGCTTATGTAATGGCCACTGCCTACACACACTCACACACACACACACATAGGCTATATAGTGCTCATACAATTTGTTTCAGCAATTCTAGCTGGCAATTTGTCTGGCTGTCTGTCTGGCCTTTAGCCAATTTGTTGTTGCTGGCAACCTTTGAACTTTTGCCAAGTGAGTTAAGTACTTTGTGGCAGCTGCAGCTGTTGCTGTGTTGCATTGTCACTACTGTGGCAGCTACTGTTTGATTACGTTAATCCTGGTTCATCAGTTATTGGCATCAGAGAGAGAGAGAGAGAGAGAGAGAGAGAGAGAGAGTGAGAGAGGCGAAACGCCGCCTTGGTTAAGTCATTAACTGGATTCATCAATTCGTTTAAATTGGGTTGCCAGCAAAACGTTTCCTAGTGCTCCACATAATCATGCGTTGCATGCCACACAGCAAAAGTGGCCGCACTGTCTGCCATAAATGGAACACTCGACTCCACTTCACTTCACTCCACTCCAGTTGGCGCTGTCTGCGCTATCTGTTGGTGTTAGTAGTCCAGATGCCTAAACCAGATGCCAGACATGCACCACATTACATCACATGGACGCCAAGAAACGATGCGTCGTCTCTCGTCTCTGTGGATGCCTTTTCACTGGTCTCCTTGTCTCTTGTCTCTTATGTCGCTTGTCGCTTGTCTCTTCGCCTCTAACCGCAGTCGTAAGTCGCAATTGCAGCAAAAGTGGTTTCATTATGCACATTCATATAGAAAATCTATGAGTATGAGTGTGTGTGATTGTTTGTGTGTCTTTTCTTGACTGCCAATTCAATTTTTAGCAATGTTTTTATTTTGGCCAAGAGCTGAATACGTTTTGATTTCCTTAAAAGCTGGGCGTATAACGTGTGTGACATAAGACATGTTGTTTCCAAAGATTATGAAATAGAAGCGAAACCCATATTCAGGCTAGATGCGAGGCTTGAGAAAATTACTGACCAGGCTATAATTATATAGAGTCGCTAAATGTGTTGGCGAAATTTCAAAAATATGTTTCTGATGTATTTATTTTATATTAAAAAATTGTTTCCAATTTTTGTTTATTTTTCTCAAAAAAAAATTGAATTTTATCATTGTTTGATTTATTAAAATATTTTGAAAACTAGTTGATAATTTTTATGAATTTACTGAGCGGGATTTGAGCTTTGGAATTCATGAATTCAATAATTCTAATAAAATCTTTCTTTGATATTGCCATTAGAATATGACTTCAAGTTTGTTGCTTAAGTCTTTTGATGTGTCTATCAAATTTTTACATTTTTGTATAAGATTTTTTAAGAGCTTCCATTCAAAATTCTGCTTAATTTCAGTTTATTTTTTTTTTTTTTTACAAAATTAACTTTGTATTTTTTTTTATTATTTATATTATTATTATTATTAATATTAAGCTTACCAAATATTTTATATAATTTCTAAGCGGCAATCTGCAAACGCTTTTTATTATATTGTATATAAATAATTTTGTCTCTCTAATTCTTTTCTCTTTGCTTTCAACTTAAACATTCAGCAATTTGAATTTCAATTGCTTTGAGAAATTTCTAGAGACAATTCTGCTACTTGCCAGTTTGTTGCCTAAGTCTTTCCATTTCATTGCATAGCTTGCAAGTTTGTTGCCTAAGTCTTTATAGTTGATCAATTTATTTATTAAATTTGACTACTTCTTAGTTAAAGTTACTTCAAGCAAATTGTTTTATTTTAAGCCTGCATTTTAACAACCAAGCCGCGCTCCCAAGTTAATCAAAAAAGTTTATCAATTTGAATACAATTTTGCTAAATTCCCAAATTAAATTTCATTTTAGTTCAAGTTGGTTAACTGAAAAAAAGCAAATTGTTTTTTTTTCTTTCTTTTCTTTGAGTCTGCTCAACAATGCCATTAGCTGCCATTTAACACCTGAGTTTGTTGCCTAAGTCTTTTGTTTTCACTTAAGCCACGAGTGCTATGTACTTTAATTTTATTGGTTAATTATACCGCACGCTCGTTAGCAGCGCCGAAAAAAATGGAAAAAATGGAAAACACAGAAAAATCAAGAAAAATAAATTACATTGCACTGCCACAATTACAACCAAATTAAACAAGTTTAATGTGCGTGCATTTTTTTGGTTGTTTTTTTTCGCTTAATGGTGAATCGCTGTGGCCCTCTCTTTACGACCCGTTGATTTTTTAGCATGTGAATTATGTGGAGGATAATTGCGTGTGGCAATGAATTTGATGTGCAACATTTTCTTTCCAGTTTCGCTTTGAGCAAAAAACAACAAAAAACAATTTGTTACAGTTTGCGGGTGACCTTCGCGCGAGGTTTTGTGGGAATCTGCAAAACATTAAATCGCTGCTGGGGCGGCAAAATTTATTAATTGCATTAAATACACACCCAAACAAATGCCAAATGGCAAATGGTAAATGGTAAGTGGTAAATGGTAAAAAAAAAATAGAAACCGATTTAATCGTCGACAATTTGGCATGTCTTTTGGTAGTTGAAGTAAATGGACGCGCGAGGCCTCGCCCAACGGGCCAACGGGCCACGCATGCGCATTGCTGTGCGTACGCTCGCTCGCTCGTTCGCTCGCTCGTTCGCTCGTTCGTTCGCTCTAACTGTAATTTCAAACGCGACGACTTTTGAAATATTGCGTATACGCCGCATGTGTGCAAGCGATACAATTTCGCAGCAGCTGTAGTGCAGTTATATAATACGCGTTAGCCCAAGTAATTTATACGCCTCTTTTTAGAAAGGATTGTCATAAGCTGACAAATGATGCAATTTGCTGTCGCTGCTTGCCGCTGCCTATCGAATCTGTGATCTTTGGCTGCTTTTGACTTTATTTGTTTGTTTGCTGACCAGCTCGAATGCACTCCAGTTAGCGCAGAGCTTGGCCCTGGCCTGGCAATGAGTCAGCGGGACAGCTGGGACAGTCGCTAAAAACTATTGATTGACACAAAGGCTAACAATTCAAAGTGTGCCGCAAGAGTTTATTTTTTTTTTGTTTAGCTGTGAGCGCATTTTCCAAGCTTATTTACTTAACGCTTTATTTTTTTTTTAGTTTTTGCGCACTCAGAAGGCGTTCAGACAATGCGATTAGGTAATAAGCCAAGGCAAAGCCTCAAAAGACGTCCAAAAACCAAGCTCTGGCTGTGGCTGTGGCTGCGGCGGCGGCGGCTGCCTCTGTGGCTGTCCAAACCAAATTCAGTCTGAGCCGCAGGCAACAAGACTTAAGACAAACAAAGCAAAACTCCCACGCCAAGCACAAACACAAACTCACACACACACACATAGCCAGAAAAAGGTCTCACAACAAACGCGCAGTTACAGTTACGTATGCTCTATAGGTTTTGAAATAATTTGAAAAGAATATTTTTTTGTGGTTGCCAAGCGACCAACATCTCCCCCCCCTTCCCTCCGTTCACCCTTCCGTCTGACTTAATTATAGGCAGCAACTGCATTGGAAATTCTTTTGGGGTCTCTGAATCATGATTCATAGCTGCGACTTTGACTTACTGCATTGCTGTGGCGGTGACTCCTTGAGTTTGTATCCAAAAAGTATATAGGAAAAGGCAATTGATTCTTGTGCACTCACACACACACACAAACAAAGGCACGCACACTTGAGCACTTGGGCACACACTGCGAACTGAGTCGTATTTTGTCACAGTGCACTTTAAGTCTTGACTTCAATCAATGTTTACTTTATGTTTATATAAAGCTATCTATGTGTATGCACATAGATGTGTATGTGTGTGTTCACTTTATGTTGCACTCTAAATGCCACAGCGCTTGACTTGTGCTGCTGCTTTGGCTTTGGCTTCGACTTTGACTTCTACTGCTGGGACTAACGGTTCGCGCCAGCTCAAACAACAAAATGAATGGCTTTCTTTAGCTTGTTTATGTTTTATACCAAAAAGAGCTCGTCGAGTGGCAAGTGGCAAGCAGCTCAGCGGCTCTCTTAGCCGCGCTCTTAACTGATCTCTGAGTTTTAGCTCAACGCTTGAGTCGTTTGCCTCTTGCTTGTTGTCATATTCAATCATTTGTTATGCAGCACAGTGAGCCATGAAAAGTCTTAAGTGATTCACTAGAATATCAAATTGATAGATATCTCAAAACTTAACATTCATTATGATATCACATTTGTAGCACAATTAATTTCAGTTAGTAATTGTTTTGATGCTATAATAAACTAATATTTGAAATCTTTTTTACAAATTTGTTTTATTGCTAGATGTCTTGCTAGTATTAAATTGATAAAAAGTTAGCATTCATTTTGAAGAGTAATCCAAAAAAAATAAAATGAAATGTGAGACAAAATAATATTATTTCTAGCACAGCTGCCAGTCATATATTATTCTTGAACTTCATAAATTTATATGTATTTATATTATAATTTTTTTTAATTGTTCGAGTCCTCTAAAGTGTGGGAAAATATAATTGAATACCTAGTCTATGAATTATCTTTTAACTTGAACAATTTAAAATGATAAATAATTTAATTTAATTTTAAAATATGTGTTTTTCAATTTATAAAATTTCTTTTAATTTTTATTTTTTTATTTATATTTAAAACAAATCCATTTGTATTTATATATAATTTTATTTTTCATATTAAGCATATTATTGAGCAATATAAAATAATAACAAATTTATTTAAATTTGAAAATATGTTTTTTACAAATTAAAAAATTAATTTTATTTTATATTTTTTATTTATAATTTTTAAAAAACTTTCTATATACATATGAATATATATATATTTTTTTTATTTATTTAGATTAAATAAATATTAGCTCTCTCGTGAGCTATCTATTGCTATTAAGACCTTAAGTTCGTGATCTTTTAATTATATTTAATATCAATAATTTTGCTGTGGCAGAACAGCTAAATCAATTCAATAATTATTCTATTATGAATAATTTTAATAAGGCAAACTAAAAATAGCATGAAAAATTATTAACAATATAAATTTTTCTTTTAAGTTTTCTGTTACAAATCTTTTTTTTTTATGTTTGTAAATAGAATATTAACTTGTTACTCAACCATAAACATATTTTTTTATCATTATTATTATAAAAATAGTTTGTTTGATTATTAATATTATTCTTGGTATTTTTATTATTTTTTCTAAAATAATATAAACATTTTTTGCATTGCTCTTAGTATTAATATAAATAAATCATAAACAATTGCTATTTACTATATACTACTTAAGTCATAAGTTCATGAGTTGTTAATTATCTCTAATTTCACTTAATTACTTGCTTATTTCCTATATAGAACTCTAATGAGCATATCTATTAAATGCCAGCATAGTATTTATATGTTCAATATGATTCATATTGGCATTTATTGTATGTCCAATTGGATTTCCCTTGTCTGCCAACTGAACTTAGTTAAGCGATGTCTGCGCTAATCCAACTAGAATTTCCACATTTATCAACTTGAATAGCACGCATACAGCATGTAAGCCAAGTGCAACATCAAATTTGAGTTAAATAATAATTTAATCTAAACACACTCAACAATTTTAGAGCTTTTCACATTTTGCATCCATCAGATATTTTATGTAAGTTAAGTGCAATCTGCTTGGCTAGTTAAAAGATATTCTCGTAATTAACATTTGTGCCGTGTTGATTTTCTCAGCCTTCGCGACGCGACTTTTTATACAGTTGCATTTACATATGGCTGCTGTTGTTGTTGTTGTTTTTCTTTATATATATATATATATATATTTTGTTTTCTTGAATATAATTTGCGCCGGTTTTTTTTGCAGCGATGCTCCCACAGACCGCGAAACCTGCACAACAACTCATCGCCAATGAAATGCTAAAAGCTAAGCAACACACAGACACTGAGAGTAGACACACACACTCACACACACACACATCTGTACAGTGAAGCCTCGCATTTGTTTTGCTAATATGAATTAATTTACAATTGCTGCAACGCCTAAAAATGTGAGAGAGGCAGGCGCAGGCAGTTGGTTGGTTTTGGCAGGGGAGACAGGAGGCTGCAGTTGCGTCTGTTGAACTTTTGTCGTCGATTGCACTTGCCACAAGATTTAGCCGCTGCTCAAAATCTTGCATTTTCTTGGGCAGCAGCATTCAAGCATTTCATTTCAATTGGCTTTGCGTTCAATGTCTAGACATGGACACTGACCGCAGCAGCCAACACAGGGAGATAGACAGAGAGAGAGAAAGACTTATATATAAATATATATAGATTTATTTATTAGATATTCGTTTTAAAATGATTTGGCAATGCACGAGGCTATGCAAAGAAGCGTAACGCAAAGAAAGTGCATTTGTTGTTGTTGTTGTTGTTGCTGTTGCGATTTTTGAAAAGTGTTTGCCGTCAGCTTTTGCTTTGATTGTTGCTTGGTTTGTCTTTTAACTGTTGCCTGCTTGCTGGCCAGGTGATATAACAAGTTCACATAATTTCGCTGGCTTTTCTTTTTCTCTTTCTTTCATTTTGTTATTGCATTTTCCACTATATACATACATATATTTATATATATGTATATTTGTCTTAAAATAAAAGTTGTTAGCCCGCATGCACATTGAGTGAGTCGCAGGGCGGCAACCGCATCGAAATTCATGACTTGATTCAGCAAATTATAATTGCAGCCAATCAAAATAGTTCCCAGCTGGTTGTGTTCGTAATTTTTTCCCTTTGCCTCAATTATCATGCATAATTAATAAATGCTCAGCTCACTCTACCAACCGCTGCTTAGTCAGCATTATTATTTGAATTTGAATTTGAATTTGAATTTGAGTGCCAAAAACTTACAAACAAATTTACTCGCATTTACGATCAGTCATAAAAAAGTCGCAAGACTAACAAAACAAAAAAACAGATATAAAATTTCACCCGTGCAAGTGGCCAACTTTGTGATTGTGGCAGCTGCTCGCGGACGGGCCTAAACAGTGGCTTGTTTGCATGAGGAAGTTGTTGTTGATTGTCACACAGCTGCGACAGGGACAGAGACAGGCGAATGGGACTGTGACTGTGACTGTGACTGTGATAGCGATTGCGCTTGCGCTTGCGGTTCGCTGAGGTGCCCAGACGGTCAGGTTCAACGCGAAATTATGGTCATAATAACAAAAAAAAAAACATAAATACATCAAAGCTTTTGTGCAACAAAGTCGAAGCTTTTGTACACTTACAAACAGTGTGAACAGGCTGCAAATTGCTTAACATATTCTATTATTTTTCTTACCTTTTAGATTTATATTTAAATGTCATTTGGCTACATTCTTCTTGATAGAAAATATGCAAATTTTCAGTTAAAAGAGATGAGAAAAGAAGAGAAAAATTGCTATTAAAGTCACAATGTTGTGTGAAACTATTTGTTACGTTAAGTAACATTATGTTTCCTTTTGTGTAATGTTATATATTGTTATATGAAACTATTATGGTAATTGTTGTAATGTTAAATAAAGTTATGTTATATGTTTGTTAGATTATGCTTAGTATGTCTTGTTCAACAGACATTTTCAAAACTGTTAATTGAATATAATTATTTAAAAACTTATTCATGACACTAAAATTAACTTCTTTGTTTCACTAAATGTAATTTTTCTGTTGATTACAAATCTGAAAACTTACTTCCATAACTTAAGGTTAATACTACTTGACACATATATAAAGCTTAAGGTGCAAGCTTTAATCTAGGCCTCAATAACACGTTCCATTCATTTTTTATGTAGCTGTAAAATGTGTCTTAAAAGGTTTATTTTTGTCACACTTTAGCCTCGACTTTCTCAAAAGTGTGAGGAAATTAAGGCAAGTAAGGTCTGCTTATAAGTTTGGTAATCCACAGTATAAAATCTTAGCAACAGAATTGTAAATGAATTATGATATAAAGCTAGCAACGATTAAAAATCATAGTTAACAGTTAAATGTTAACAGTCAAATATTAACATATCAATGTTAATAGTTCAATGTTACCAGTTAAATGCTAACACCGAAAAGTTAACAGATAAATGTAAACATATAAATTTGAGTATAGAAATGTTACATGAACAGATAAATGTTAACAGTTAAATATTATTATATAAATATAAACACACAAATGTTAACATACAAAAGTGAACATATAAATATTACCAATTATATTTAAACAGATAAATATTAACAGTCAAATATTAACAGTTAAATACTAAAAACTAAATGTTAACAGATAAATGTTAAGCTCAACAGTTTAAGCCAAACTTTGAATGCCAAACAGACGTATTAATAGTTGAGTACAACATTTTAATTATCAAAAGTCAACAAGTTTGTTGGGCTGTGATTAAGCTTTCATAAGGTAAGCGCTGAGATCTGTTCACATTGATTAACTCAAGCTGAAGTGCGAAATGTTTAGAGTGAATACACAGAGAAATGTTTTGTTTGCATTAACTAATTAGCCACAATGCTCCAGTTAATTCGGCAAAGAAATAATGAAGACAATGCGTGAATGTCTTCAGTTATGTCATTTGCCTTTCCTTGCGGATGGGCCCAGTATATGGAGTATTTCACAAGAATTACGAATATGATTTGAGCGCTTGTTTCGCTTGTTATGTTTGCTTGTATTGCTTAACAGCAACAAAAAAAAAAGCGAAAGTAACTCCAGTTGTGAACGAACGTTCTAATAAATGGTAAAAACGAAGTTCAAGGTTTTATCGCACGCTGGATGGCGAATTGAAATTAATTACATTTACTCAAAGCTAGAGGTTCTGGGCGCTGGCTGTCTGTCAGCTCATTAAGTTTTAATGCTCATACGCAGTTAGCAGTTGGATTAAGTAATTTTTACCTAATTTGTGCGCAGTTTGGTGTGTTTTAGTTATGCTGGGTGTGTGCTACGATTCGATTTGGTGCTATGATAATTAAAGAGATTCATAGCTGACAGCACACCCACCTGGCGCCGGCAGCTTGCCGCTTGGCACTTGGGGAATTTTCATTTCACATTGTCTAACAATGGACCAGCTTAAAGACCATAAAAACCAACAACAGCGAACAGCCGGAACTTGTGAGCCGCATGATTTGTAAGATTTTTTCTATCTAACTTTCAGTCAAGAGTTAAGAGCTATCAAGATTTTGGCTTAGCTCAATGTAAATCGCAGTGCAATATTTGGTGCTGACGGAAATGGCTTGAACTTGACATTGGCCAAGAGAGCAGGCGCATGGGAGAGAGGGCACCGGGAAGTAGAGTGGGCGTTCCAAAGAAATGCAAATGTTTTTTCCATGAGCAACTCACACATAATTATCAGCTAACCGGAAGGAAGTAAACTAAGAGTTGGAAGTAAAAGCCATGAAATTTTAAATTTATTATACTATTTAAATGTAGACATGATCTCGTTAGCTGATTGTGATATTGTGATATTAAACTGTAGATGTGAACTTTTTAACTGATCTGATTATGATATTTTGTCTTGTTCTTGATGCGATCTAGTTGATCTAGCTGATCTCGAACTGATATTTTACTAAGGACGGTATCTTGATAGTTGATCTAATTATATTTTGTTCTAGGTATGATCTTTGCCTCTTGATATGATCTCGTTAGTTGATCTGGAACTGAACTTAAATGATGTTGGATTTTAGGCACGATCTAGTTAGCTTATCTGGATATTTTACTTTATAAAGGATCGTTTTACCTTATCGGTCATTTATAAGTATTTTCCTTTTATATATTATCTTATTAACAATTCGAATTATGTTGTACTCTTGTTAGCTGATCTGTTTATGATAATTTGATATTATCTTGCTGATCTAGCTATAATATTTAACTTAACAGCTCATTAAATTTGAGCTAAGATTCAAACTTAACTTAAAACTTAATAGTGCTAATTAGTAACTGTTGTTTTATATATGATCTTCATGTGATCTTGCCACCTCCTGCTGTGATCGTGTTTCTTAATCTGATCTTAATTGAAATACCTTGAAAACGTCAAGCATTGCCTCAAAATGAAATAGATTAAGAGCAGTTTCTATAGGTATTGAGTACGTTGTCTGATCTGTCATAGCTTCAAGAGAAGTTTTGGTGATCAGTTTTAGGGCAGAGCAGATAACAGCTCTTTACTCTAGTTCTATGTATTCACTTTACCCTATCAGCAATTGTGTAATTGTCTTCATTTCATATCTTATAACTGTCTGTGTCTCTTATATCTATATAGACATTCATTCATTACATTATTGTATTGTACAATTCAATTTGAGAGCCGTGAAGCGTGCGCCCTGTCGCGCTGTCATTGTGAATGCGTTTGGTATCACCTCCAGTGAATTGGGCATGGCTCGATGGCTTGTCGGCTCGTCGGCTCGTTGGCTCGCTGGTTAATGGCAGATTGTGAGGCGTTGCCAATTGGTGTGGCCAACAAAAGAAATGCTGAGCTATGCTATGCGGTCTAATTAATTTCAGTTCAAGGCAAGCGCTCTCTGCCCTGGCCATAAATCCATTGACGATTTGTAAACAGGGGCAAGAAATTCGCATTTTGTTACAAATTCCATTGTTTTCGCCTCTTGCGAGGGAGGGGCTGCCCTCTAATTGCATAGACTCTCCCAAAGGCTTATTATTCATCGCATTAACATTTCAGCATGTTTCGGGCTACCCCCCTTATAATTATCATTGTAATTGCTTTTGCTTTAGATACAATGTACATAAATGGGTCAATTGTTGTTGTTGTCTTTGCTCTGAACTTGACTTGAGTATTTATTTAATATTTTTTTGTTTTGTTTTGTTAGAAATCTGTGACCTTTTATAGCGCATATTTCAATTATAGCAACTACGTTACCTTTAATTAAAAAGAAATACAAATTTCGAGCTGTCAAAGATGTGGATTGTGCTATAAGTAATTTAACCGATAAGGCACAATTGTTCATGATTAATATATATATGTATATACATATATAATATATCAATTGTTGTATTCTTTATCGCGACGTTGCTTTTGTTTCCGTGTAAAACAAACAGCAGAAACAATGTATGTCTCGACTTTTTTTGTTACCCACTCGCACTGGCAGCTCTTCAGTTCGATTCCTAATTGCCGCTGTTAAGGATTGTCCAGCTCAAGTGTTTTTACTTTTTTCTATTTAATGGCAACTGGTTTATATATTTGCATTATATTTCTGACGCTGGCACTCTTTATATTCATTAAGGTGAGCAGAGAGAATGGGTTTATTATTATTTTCTAATTTATTTAAATATTTTTCTTTACAGATCGCCTGCATGGCCATTGTAAGTGTGAATCGTCGACGGGTTGCTGGTAAGTAAATGAAATATATTTAAATTGAGCTGAACATAAATTTATTAGTTCAAAAAGACGTTCTTTCAATTGTGAATGTGTCAATTTATAGATAAGACTTTATCCTAATTGATCATGTTTACAAAATGACTTAACGAATCAGAATTGGAAAGTTAAAATTATGTTAGACAAATTTTGAATTCAGCGACAAATTTAAAAATAAATAAATAATTTGTAAAAAAATTTAAAATTGAACGCAAAACATTTAAAAATGTATGAAAAAAATAAAAAATAAAAAATAATAATAATAATAATAATAATAATAATAATAAAAAATAAAAAATAAAAATACGCTAGAATCAACTTAGCTTTATATAAAATTTAAAACAGATAACAAAATTAAAAGCAAAAATTATAAATAAATATAAAAAATTATAAATAACTAACTAAAGTTGGTTTTATAGAAAATTTAAGAAATTGAGAATAAACTTTAAAAAAAATTATAAATAAATATTTTCAAATAAATAAAATTAAAAGCAACTAAAATTATTCAAAAATTATTAAATATGCTTTACTAAAGTTGTTTTTAGTTTTATTCAAGTATATTTATTTATTTATTTATTATTAATATTTTTTCCCCGTTTTGAATTTCTTCTGCTGGACTGAATATTAAATTTTCTTTGTTTTAGTTTATTTCGTTAAATATTTTTCCCTAGCAACAATCATGAAATTTTTTTAATACACATTGATTTGCTTAAATTGTAAATATATTGTAATCTAATATTGTAGTTTCAGTTCTTTACTCTGCTGTTTTCCAATTCTTTGTTTTTCTACTATACTATATTACTTCGTTATTATACTACTTCGTTTTTTTTAGGGTATGTCAAATTGTTGTATGCCTTATTTAAATTATTAAATTTTGCTATATTACACAAGATTTTTGAGTGTACAGCCTGTATTAATGCTGTGTGGTATCTGATGGCTGGTAGCCCATAGCTCAGTTTCATATGTGCATATTGATCTAATGTTTGTCTTGTAAGTGTCGAAGTCTGATATTTAATTGGCATACAAGTTTATCTTTGGCTTGTTTTCTGATTGGGATAACCATGTGAGCTGCATATTCAAGCTAAATTTGAGGTATATATACAAGGTGCAATTCAAAGGTTCCAGGACTTTATAAAAAAAATAAAAAATAGATTTTCTTTGGCAAAAATTTTATTGGTCGCCTTCGAAATAGTCCCCTTCGGACTGAATACAACGATTTGCACGATCAAGAAGATTATCAAATGACTTTTTTAGGTCATCCTTCGGTATGGCGTTGAGTATGGCGGTCGAAGCCTTTTGAATAGCATCAATGTCAGCCAAATGAAGTTTTCCGAACAAGTAGAAGTCGCGACAACGTTTAAACCACTCGTGAATGCGGCTACGGGATAGACAATCGTCGCCATAAACTTTTTTCATCATTTGATGAGTTTCGGTAAATGTTTTACCAAGTTTAAAACAAAACTTGATGTTCGCTCTTTGTTCGACGGACACAACAAAAGTACTGTCACTTTTAGCGCGATATCTCGGCTTCTATACGTCCGAATGTCATGAAAATTTGACACAACATGACAGAGAAATAGACAATCAAACGATAAAATTCAGACAGATGGCGCCACTAGAAAGCGCGAAATTTAAAAAGTCTGGAACTTTTGAATTGCACCTTGTAGGAAAAGGCTTGGAATTGAGAGTATATAACATATATATTTAACCAAGGCTACGCCATTAAATGACTGCATTGTTAGGAACTGTTTTCCACTTACAATACGATAAAATAATAAAATGTAAACTTAAATCTACTTTAACTAAGAACTACCCCATTTTAAGCCTGCAACTTGATTCTACAATCGCTTTCAATCTGAGCTAAAAACTTGCGCTTTAATCCTGTCCAATTTTTATGCTTTAAGCTTTTTAAAGCTCTCCCATATCTAATATGGGCTTGTGGGTGTATTTAATCAATATTTGATTGGACTGACATCACAGCCCATTTGCAGTTCGATTAGATTTGTGATAAGCCCCGTACAGCTGGCCCTATGAAAGCTGCGCGTTATCGAAAATTGCCCGAAAATCAAATTGGTTTTCTTGTTTTAGTTACATTTGTATTCGCCTAGAGTAAATAACAAATAGTTGAGCAAATATGTTGGGCTTTTTAATAATTGCCATGCTCTTCATCTATTGCCTTGTAAGTTTGATAAGTTTTTAAAAATTTGTATAACATTATAAATTATTCATTTTTTGTTTGTTTTTTGTTAAAGGGCCTAATCATGTTAGTGCGTAAGAGATATACTAGAAGACCGAGTAAGTGAACAAATTTATCTAAGATTTACCCAAAAAGATCTATAAATAATTCATTCATATATGTCTACCATCTGTCTAGCTCTGAGCTGCAATAATTTCATCACATTTATCAAATTCTTTAACGATTAGCTTTTCGCTCAACTGATAGTGAGAGTATATGTATATAAAATAAAAAAGTTTCAGCATGATTAAAGTATTTGTGCTTCAGTTATATTCGTGCAGAGTTCAGTATATGAGGGCATATAATGACTGGCTCTATGCTGATTGCCATAAGCATGTTCGCAGTCAGCTTACTCTTCTGCTGCTGTGTAAGTTGAATTTGTAGAACATCTGCTGTCTTTTTTTTAAATAATATTTTAAATAATATTCTTAAAGGCTGCACTAATGTTCGGGCGTAGGTGGAATAGACAAACGCGTGGTAAGTTATGTATTTGCTATATTAACTGGCCTCTGTTGGCAGTGTGTTAAAGGCAATTGAGAATTTGTTAGCCAGTGAGAAATATTTTATACAAATAGTCGACGCATTAATACCCTTTGTGATATTTATTACAAATTTTCTTATAGATTTTTTAGTATTTTTATTTTTTGCTTTTTATATTGTTGATAAATTCATTAATATATTAAAGTGGAGCTGCTGAATAGCTTCCCTCTCTCTTTCTCACTCTCACTCTCTCTCTCTCTCTTTCTCACTCTATCTTTCTCTCTCTCTCTCACTCTCTGTTTTTCTCTCTTTCTCTCCAATTCTATATCTCAAATGCTTTTTAATATGAGAGTATTTTTTATTTCGCATCAACCAAATTAACTTGATTATTGCTGTGTGAGCGATAAGATTTGTGATAAGGCTAAAGAATGACTGTATTAACGAATATGTCAACGCAATTGAACACATTTTTGTGTAATTAGCTATTATGCTCGTTCAAGAAGTGAATAGAGTATATACGAGTTCTTCTCTATTTTTGGCATACCTTCGCTGAAGGCGTGGCAAAATGGGAAAACATATATGTGTTAGAGTAAGTGAAGGTCTAGCGGGTATATTCGCTTCAGTCTGATAGGTTGACAGCCAGGTAATTTTGTTGGTTTTCTAGTCCGTTTAAGTGTCTATTGCTGTATTTTAAGATTTGTTTCGAAAGCTGTTGGTTTGATAAAGTCTCTGTGTAACTCAAATTTACAACCATCGATCGATTTCAAGTAGACAAATCTATTGCGGAAGTTTGGCAAGTAGCTTAATGCTAAAAGTATCTGTACTGATCGACAGTTGCATTATCTTGCATCTCAAATTGGAAATTATAAAGATTCTTTGGTCAACAATAAATCTGGCTGTAATTGGAATTCTGAACGTGTGTTATGCAGTCAGTAATATTTTTACTTGTATTTCTATTGATAAAGTTCAATTTACACATATAATAATTCATGATATAGATAAAGAAAATTATACTTATAAATTTTAAAAATTAAGTTAACTTTCTTTCCACTCAATGTTCTTATTCTTTATTCCAAAGTCATTCATGCCTGACATTTTGGCAATAGATTAACTTCCAAATGGGAATCCCTTTATGTAGTAGTTAAAGCACGATTAGATAAGCAATCGCACGAGTTAGCCGCGCAGAAATATATCAAAGTGCCATTGATTACATTTAGATGATAATAATAATATTAAGCGATAGACAGGCAGTTCGACAAAGCCAATCGGACATTTGCCATAAGTCAGTCACTGAAGTTTGTCGCTTCTCTAGTTTTAGTCTTTATTTATTTACTGCCTGACGAAATGGCACAGGGATATTGGGAACTTACGTACGGCGTATTGATATTAATCGTGCTCATGATATGGGTGAGCTAAGAGACTGTCAAAAGAAAAAGAAAAATAAAAATAAAAACAAAATAAGGTACAAAGTCGAAAACCACATTTCTGATAAGAATCTTTGCACTTCCGAAAGGTGTTTGCTACAAGTTGTAAACGCGATGAGACAACAGCTCAAGAAACGCCGACGCAAAGAACCAACCGCAGACCCAACCGAACTGCAGCCAGAGATACGAGAGTTAACGGTAAGCTTTTCAGATAAAACAGATTCACATCCCAAGTGAGTCGGCCAAAATTTCAGTCTTTGTTAAGTTTGCAATACAGTTAGTTGTTCCTTAAATATACCTTCTTCTCGATATGGACATCATATGGAGTTTAATCTTGATCGCATTCTTCTTCATTGTCATCTACCTCGCCTGGGTGAGCTTTTAGTGTGCAGAATTTGTTTAGATCTTGACTTCATGTATTTCAAATTCATATCTAAAGATTGTAGATAATATTTTACACAAAATCAATGAGGAGAGAATTCGAATTGCGGCGCAACGTAATGCCGTAATGCCAGCTGCAAGTGCTCTGGGTAAGCTTTTAAGATCTACAACAAAATAGAAACAACAACAACAAATTTGTTGTTTATATCGTTTTTTTCATACCCTGCAAATGGGAATTTTGGTTATATTGATTTTGTTTAAATGTAGGTAATGCAGGCAGAGGAAGGCTTGGCTGACCCCAAAGAGTATGTATATTCTTGAATGGTATGACGAGCTGATTCGATCTATCCTTGTTCGTCTATGCGTCTGTCCGTCCGTATGAATGTAGTAAACTAGTTAAACATTCTGTATACCAGAATGGTTGGAATAGCAGCTCTTCGCAGGGTTCAGGGTATCTTCTAGTCATGGACTCCCGACTAGAGCACGTTTACTATATTCTTGATCAGGGCAACAAGCTGAGTCGATCTAGCTATGTCAGTCTATTTAGCTGTTCGTCCGTAGGCTACAAATTTTGAATATAGATTTCTAGAGAATATATTTTTAGCAGAGTTCAGGGTATTTCCTAGTCGTGCACTCCCAACTAGAGCAATCTTAGTTAACTTTTTTTGGTTATTTATCAAAGTTGATAGCTGCATAATAGTCATCCCTATTTACATGGACCTGCTAGACTTTTATCGCTTAATCATTTAGCTTACTCTGTTATATATTTTGCATCACGGGCTTCCAGCAAGCGCACATGGCTTAGATTAGATAACAAAGCTTTTGCTCTGATGTGAGTGTGATATATGTGATATGAGGCTAAGAACAGTCATATAAATAAATATATATAAATATATACAAATATAAATATATATATTTATATGTTTTATGTGAAAATAAACAATGAAATCTCTGGTCGTCAGTCGCTGGTTGTTTGTCCATGTGAAATATGTATCGAACACGTTCCTATTGGGAGCTATTGCCTTGTTTTCTAATTGGAGTAGTTGTTATTGTTTGGGTGAGCTTAAACTACTTTTAAATACCAGTTTAATTCACCAACAATTTTTCTCAGTTATTTATCAAAGCTTATATTGAATCTAGAGGTGAAACAAGTCGTGGCCAGCCACAGCTGACAAGCATTAGACAATTGGAAGATTTAAATGGTAAGCTCTATGGAGTTAGCACATCCTAATCAGATATTAGCTAAATATAGAACACTTAAGTAAACTGTAGTAAAGCAGTCAAGCCCTTATCTTGCTTTGTTTTATTAGCATCAGCCCCGCTGGTATCTAGATAGCAATTTAGTTTCATCCTCAGTCACTTGTTGCCCAGTTGTCAGCTCAGTCAGCTCGCAGTGAAATGGATATTATGGAATGGTATTACAGCATATCATTTTTGCTAATATTGCTCATATTGTTGCGGGTGAGTTGTGTAGACTTCAATCGGTATATATATATATGTATATCCTATATAGTCAAGCATTTCTGTTGCTGTTTAGACATATTTGGGTCCGTTTCGGCATTGGATCTCCTGCAGTAAAGTTCAAATGGAGCCTGGTGAGTGCTTTCCAAAATGCTAAGCAGCATGGGGCTTAGATATCAAAACAAATTTTATTAACTTTACAATTAGCATAAGCTGTCAAAATTACGAGCAGATACATTACAAATGTACACGGAATTTTGGTTCTGTGGCATTCTTATTGGAATCGCTGTCACGCTAATTTTACGGGTAAGCCGTTTGTAGCTAGATATGCGTCGAGGTCATTCACTCAATTCAACTCAACTCTCTTAAGGAGTGCTATCTATTTGTGAAACTGAAGTGGGAGGAATGGAACAGACGTGTGTTGTTGCGCCGTGAAGTAATATTGCGTCTAGCACTCGAGGGTAAGATTTCACAATAGTTAATGCCACTCTAGACCCCCCACACACTCGAGCACACTGGACGAGCTCGCAAAGCTTTAGTAGAGCTCGAAACGCAGTTAAAAGCTTGTCGCGATTAGATAACAATCCTTACCATAAAAAAATGATACGTTTCGCAAGTGCTGTTAAACTCATTCAGCAAATTTCTAAATTTTCTAAACTCTGTCAGTGTTCGCACTTCAAACCGTTTGCCACGGACAATGTATCCGAACGATTTTATCTATATCTTCATACTATTTCTCTTGGTGGCCATTGTAAGTGTGTAAAGTACATGGAATGCAAGTTCAAGTTTCTCACAGTTTTACTCTGCTAAATAGTTGTGCTTTAAGAGCCGCAGAAATAGGAATTTGGAGGATGCATACAACGCGACGTTGGACCGCTCTAGACGGGCCTCCAGTTTAACGGGTGCGTACTAGCCCAAGTGTTTGAGTTCCATACGGTATTGTCATTGAGCATTTAACTGATAATATGCTGCTGCTCAGATATGACACTAATATATATACCTATATATATATATATAAATATTTATTTGGCTATATATATATATATAACACATAATTAATCACGTTCCACCATTTGCAATGCTGATAAGGCGCAAGTTCTATTTATCGTGCTTGGTTCTAGACGCTTTACCATTATAAAACAGTTACTTGACCGTGTCGAACAGAAATCGTCGTCGATTTAGTTTTAGTTCTTAGTCATGGCCGTCGATGTCGGCTTGTATATAGTTTATTTTATTTTACTTGTCATTTTGCTGATTTTAGTGCGTGTAAGTTGCGTAGTTTTCTTCACTTTCCCCGTGTGTTCACCTTTCGCTTCTTGCAGTTGTGTTGCATGTGTGCTATGCGTAAACCTGTTGTCCAACTGCCGCCGCCCGTGAATGGGCGTGACCCGCCACGTGTGCTACGACAAATACGCATTGATCCATCCGGCACAACGACCGAAATAACCGCAGGTGAGCTGCCGCAGATTTACAATGAGTTGAATCCAGCCTTATCGCTAGGGCGTCTATTTCTGAACTATCATAATCATAATCATAAGCCAATTATCGCTATCCGATTAGCATTTATACCCCCCACACACGACGAGCATCGTTTGTGTTTGTTATTCCAAAGGAGCTTTTCAAGTGCGTCTTGGCTCATGTTTATGTTTGGATTTCCTATTCTTGTTCTCCACTCCGATTTGATAACAGCTGGACAAATGATAAGCCGAGATAAACTTTCTATTAACAGAAAATGACGTCAAATGTCAAGTATTAAATCTCTTTGATTTTCTTGATAGGGCAAAGCAAAAAAAAAAACTATAACAAAGCATTGTACAATGGAAACGTTTTATATCTATTTTATATATTTATTATAGATAGTCTTATATAATAATTAAAAGTACAATTGATATGGTTTGAGAAGCACTTTTTCTTATGGTTCCTGGTGCTAGTTCATGGAACTAGTTCAGTCAAGCAGCTCTAATGAGTAATTTTAATGTATCTAATTGGAGTTGTTATTCCAATTGGTAATTGATTGAAATTAAAAGTAGCTAAATAAATAACAGTGCTTGGCTTATTTAATAGTGTTCTAATTAATGGTAACAGCACTGACCTGGCTTAAGCTGAAATTTGATTATGCTTCCAATTATTAAAGGCATATTCAAAATATAAATACTTAAATTTTGTAAAAAAAAACAACTATTTAATATTTATTGAGAGGACTATACTTTTGCAAAGATTTTCAATGTAATGTATTTTAGTTGTATAAAGTAGGACTTTTATGCAGTCTTTTGAGGTTCCATAATGCTAGGACAATTCTTTTTTTTTCAATATTATCATTAGGCTAGTTGAAAGTACTACACTTCTTGCACTGCCTTTAAAGCTATCCTTATATGTGCACTTAAAGTTACCTTAAATGTAACTTTTAAGTTAGCTTTCAATCTTCCTTGCAATTCAACCTTAAATATAACTTTCAAGCTTTGCTTGAATGTACCTGTCAAGCGACCCTCAAATATACACTACACTAAAATGTGTCAGCTCGTATACTCGTAATGTAATAAATAAAAAAACAAAATATATACTCTAAATGTACCATTCGAAGTTCCCTTAAATATACTTTTGAATATACAATTGAATATATTAATTAAATTACTCTTTAAAATATGCTTTAAAATATCCCAAAAGCTACTCCCTAATATATCTTTAAATGCCTTCATTTTGGCAACCTTGAGTGTAGCCACGCTTTCTGCACTCTTAGATATATTTAGATCTATTCTATTTGAAGACTTGAATTCAGCACGTGATAAACCTTCGGTCAGGTGTACTATAGTGTATATAAGCAATATCTTGCCATTATAAATTTATAAACAAAAAACAGATTAAAACTTGACTCAATTTCCGTTTGTGATAAGCGATAATCGCTCAAAGCTCTTCCGTTCGTTCAACTTTTCCAATTGGAATTGTAAAACTTATCGATAAATTAAGTTAAAATGAAAAGTTTTTCTTAAGGAAGCCGCTGCTACTGCTTGCTGTCTGTACCTTTGACATTGAAATGTTTTGAATTCCCCACGACATTTAAATTTTGTGGAGCATGTGAAAAATGTTTTTCGTGAAATAATGGAATATAATTGCTTTAAGCTGCCCACTTAAGTAGCTTGTCCGTAATAGATTTATTACAGTGTTTTTATTATTTATTTTCTGCTTTGTTTATGCTTGTGTAATAATTAATTAGCTTGTGTCTCACACAGTATTAATTCACACACACACTGAATTCATTTACAATTGTTTGAATACTTCCGCAGTTGGCGGAATTTCAAGTTTGTCGAAATTTATAAGTGTCTATATTTGTGATGTATTCTTAGACATTTAACTGTCTCTGCAACTGGAAATGCATGAAACTTCCACGCAATGATGCAAATCTTATCTAATCAGAGTGAACCAGACTCTTATCAGACAATGCGAAACTCTCGAGTATGAGCGCCACCTGTCTAGGCATAGTCGCACTCTCTCTCTCTCTCTCACTCTCATTCTCTCTCTGTGTTTATAAAACTGATAAGATGCTCCAAAAAGGCGCAGAGCATGGAAATGCCAACAGTTTGCCACCGGCTTCTGCTTGAAGTGATGCGATTGAGTCTATAAAAATTTCTGTAATTTGGCAATTTGAATTTGAATTTTAAAATGTTGGATATATTATCCATATTCTCGGGCGTGTTCCTCCTATTTCTATGCTGTGCCATTTGCTGTTGCTGTCTGCGCTTTGCGGTTTGGGTCTGCTACGAACTGTGGCAGCCACGCGCAGGTATGTGCAAGTATATAGAAATATATATAATATATTGGAACTGAAAGGATCTTACTTTTTATTTTTATTTTTTGTTGATTTCCTTTATATACAATACATTCTATTAGCTAATCTAATCATCGCATATTAAACCCAACTCTGATAAGCTGTGTGTTCAACTTAAACATACAAACTTCCATAAAGTCATTAAATGACTATTGGCCCGATTCGGCAAGTTAACCGAATATTATTGAATTGCTCAGTTTAAATTATCAGTGATAGCATTTTCAGTGTTCTCTGACTTTTCAAACCCAACGGATAAGAATACTGCAAACTACATTCATGAACGACATGCTTATGTTCTACTTTTATCTATTCTTCATAATGGTCCTCGTACTGCCCACAGCCTATGTCTGTATACAGGTAAAGGCCAAATGCGCTAGACAGTTTGCTTTACTTCTTACTGTTCCTAAAAGTGTTTTATATTCATCTTAAAGTGTGTGGTGTGGAGATTATTGTTTGCCTGCCGGCGCACTCCAACCGAAGCGCCGCGCAATAATCGGGATATGCAGCTACGCTCTTTTGGTATGTACATCGACGTGAATAGCTATGCAGTGCGAATTGCTTAGACGATTATATATAATACAGATATATATATATATATATACATGTGTGTGTGTGTTGTATATAGATACTATGCGCGGCTTGAAGTGTATCTGATAAGACTCTCAGTTAGCCCTGTTTACGGCATATAGCCATTTCAAAACTCTGCCTTATTTCTTTATGTCTTTATTTATTATTATTCTTTTTTTTTTTTGGCTTGATAAGCTTTGTTGCTTCAGTCTACATCTGAACTTGCTGCAATATGGAAGTGGGTCCAGTTTTTTATTTCATAATACTCTTGCTTATTGGCTTTCTGTCTTATGCGCTGCTGCAGGTAAAATTTTATGCGCAAATTGGCAAAGCTTTAAATTAGCTTCTTTTGTTTCTCTGTTAGTGTGCGATTATCTGGATTATCAGATGCTGTTGTCCTGCGGCAAATCAAAATGCCAACAGAAGCCAAAGTAAGTGCGTAGGGCTGTGTGTGTGTGAGTTTGTATTAGTATAGGTAAACGCCTGCTGTGTTGTACTTTAAGCTTTTACAGCATTGCATAGGTGAGCCAATGCTTACATGTGACAGCTGAAACATGTCGTATATATAATACTATATATACTATATATATGTGCGTGTGTTTGTGTGTAGTTTAGCAAGTTCGTTTATCGTATTGCGTGCGGCTATATACACATAATCTTATCACTAAAAGCGAAACAAGTACGCACACAACTATGTATATACATACATACATACATGCATACATACATACATACATACATACATACATACATACATACATGTACATATACACATGTACGTATGTATATAATACATAGCTTACGAGTTGGGCACTATGATTAGTGTCCAACGTATCGTTGCCTGTGGCGGGCGTGCAAAAAACTATGCACCTGTTCTGTCGTCACCTGGTTTCAATTCAAATCCACATCCAAGTTCAGCTCGCTCATGGATTGGGGCACTGAGTTGGGCCTGCATGTGGCCATCTATTTGAGTTTGGTTTTCCTATTCTTCGGCGTAGTGCCCGTCGTTTGTTTCTATGTGCGCATCGAGAATCGAACTCTGGCCAAGATTTGTCCGCCGCGCTGCCAACGCCACCACAGGCGAATCAATCGCAATGGTAACGTGTGCCAAATATGAGGGCGGGACTTATCTAATCGCTGCCTTTCGAGCACCCAGCACCATTTGAGTTTGCTGCTTACAATTATTGTTTTGTGTTAGACAAACGACTTTTTTATTATTTTATATATATATATATAGATTTTTGTAATTTTTTTTTTTTTTTTTTGGCAATATCAATTGAAACGTCAAATGACTTTGACGTCCTATTTGGCTTTGGTGCTAGGCTTCCTGGTTGCTTTATTCGTAATAAGCCAGCTAATCTATGTAATTATCGTGCAGCTCATCGATCGACAGATCGAATTATCTTAATAGTTTATCTCGTTTCATTAGCTGGCTATGCGCATACATCAATCCGTCTTGCGGAATCGCCAGAGACAACGTCAACGTCAAAGGCTTGGTATACGCGTCGGTTGCCCAATATCACGATTTGATTTTAGATAGTACTAACATATGTCTTTTAATTATGTTTATCTTGCAGATCGCCAGAACAATGTGGAACTTGGACGTCAGCACAGTCGCTACGGTGATATTTTCTACATTGAGCCAAACAGTCAGGAGGCCGCTCGCATACGGGAGCAGCTGGAAAAGGATGAGAAGGACTTGCCCAGCTATGATGAAGTGATGCGCATGTGCAATCTAACAACTCCCACGGCAGCTGCAGCAGCGCCAACGCAATCGCCAATGATGGAAACGACTGCCATTGGCATTGCTGCATTGCCCGCTCCACCATATTCAGAGATCGATCCGCATCAAAGCGTTGCGACGGCAGCTCCCACAACTGCCAGTGCTACAGCTGCCATCACGTCAGAGCCCTCACCCTCTACTTCGCGTGCTGCGCAAATACCAACGTAGCAATAGCTCCAGTGATCCAATGCAGACCACCCAACATACACGCACACACACACACAAACAGACACCCAGGACAAATAGTGTGAACCTGTCGCTGCAACATTCCAGTGCCACTCTGGGCCTCACAAATCTCCAAATTTGTGTGCGCTTCCCAATTGAGAAATAAAAGTGTGATTTTTAAAATTATAAATATATATAAATATATATATATACAGCTAGGTATTAAAGCGTAGATTTTCGATAATTGTAAATATTTGTAAATATTTATAAATTTAAGTTGCAATAAATTAATTAAGCGAATTAATACAAGTGTTTAAATAAAATGTACTCTACATTATTTTTAATTTTTATTGTATATCTAAAGAACGAACTATTTATATTGATTAAAAATACGAATTGTTGTCTTGCAAATTTTATAAATAAGTTGTAAATGAACTTTCTTAAAGCAAATTGGTTTTCTATTTCTTTCTTTTTTAGTTGTTGAATATCTGTGTGCTCAGCTAGTTCATTTTTGAAAAATAAAGGCCACACTGATTCGTTAATTTAAATATCGATATACACGATATATCGCACATAAATGAACGGACAGTTGGAAATATCGATGATAGCTCGATTCACTGTATCTCTGTATATTTATCGATAGCTTATCAACCATTATTCGTGTTTTTTTGGTTTACTGCTTATAAACAACGCAATGGACTCAACTAAGGTAAGAATGACAAGTCAAATGATTTTAAATATATACTTACTATAATATATAGATTGAGTTTGCAGTGCAAATGGATAAAGATGTTAAGTCGTGCGTGGATAGGCTGCGGCATGCTTTGCAGGGCATAGGTCATGTTGACATTGATGCGACCGAGGGACGCGTGATTGTGCAGACCACAGCACCATGGTCCGAAGTGCAGGATAAAATCGAAAGCACCGGTCGACGAGCTGTACTCTCCGGCTTTGGTGGTCAATCAGCGGTCGCACTTATCAATACAACCGGCTGTGTAGTGGACCGCACACCTGTGCAGGGTGCAGTACGTTTCACCACAATTACCGCCCAACAGGCAGGCGTTGTTGTCGACGGCGTTGTGGATGGACTAGAGCCAGGCCTACATGGCTTTCACATACACGAAAGTGGCGATGTATCAAATGGCTGTGCATCGGTTGGCAATCATTATAATCCGCGTAATTCGCCACACGGCAGCCCCGATGCCGATGCAGCTAAGCGACATGCCGGCGATTTGGGCAACATACGAGCCGATGAAACGGGTCGTGCTACATTCCGCTTTGTAGACCCAGCCCTGGAAATTTGGGATATTATCGGACGTGCAGTTGTCATCACAGCCAAGGCCGATGATTTGGGATGCGGCAGCAATCCACAAAGTCGCATCGATGGCAACTCAGGCGAAAGGTAAGTTTTCACAAATATTTCCCTACAAAATGTATCCTATACAATGTTGCCGTTCTTTTAGAATTGCCTGTGGCATAATTGCACGCTCAGCTGGCATATTGCAAAACTTTAAGAGAATTTGCGCCTGTGATGGAGTAACGCTTTGGGATGAACGGAACAAGCCGTTGGCGGGCAAAGGGCGAGCCACCAAGCTATAAATTCAAAACTTCTTCTGGGTTTATTGTAAATATATACTTATATATATAAATATTAACACTATATATGCATATATACGTAATCCAATAGTTATTTAATATCATTTTGCTTGCGGGCAAGCTTTAAACGTGCCAGATGGGCCTTGCACTTGGTTTTATACGACTGCACGAGCTTGCCACCCGGTGAAATGGCAATCGCTGCATGAATCTAAAATAAATGTTTATTAGAACACAAATATATAATCAAAATAACACTTGATGCCTACCTCCATATAATCAATTTCTTGTTCGTAATGTATGGAATCTTCTAGCATATTTAAAACCACTTGAAACTGTTCAGTGCTCAGCACATAGGACATTTCGCCGATGTTTTGTTTGTACCACTTGGCATAATTATCCAAATTTTGTTGTATGTTCATTGTGTTGGCTGCGGCAGCCCGTGCTGTGAGCAGCAAATGCAACAAGGACAGCTGACAGCCGAGCGTAGCCGCATGCAGCAGACGATTCTTGAGGTGTTCTAAGTGCAGATAAGAACTATTAGCCATAAAATTTATATATAATTATATTATGAATTATATACTTTACTTTTAATAAATGCAGTTGTGTCTGCCTTAGCGCCGCTGGCTATGGACTGCAGCAAAATTATATAAAATTTCCAATATTTAAAATTGGTTGAGGTAGATACTTTAAATAGATGGCTCAAGGCTTGCTCTTGATGGCTGGCAAGGAGCTAAAGAGAAGTTTCTTGATTACTTTTGACATGTTTATATATATATGCTTCACATATTTACCTTATCTGTAAGAGATTTGATGAAGATCAATTCATCGACGCCCTCATTTATCCAGGCGCTCAATTGCTGAAATGCCAGACTAATATCTGCAGTCACATGCAATTCCAACATAATGTTCAAATGCATTTGCATGCCTACATTTAACAATACATCATCTATAAAAACAGTTATTAGATAATAGATAAAGATAAATGGATTTAACGTTTATCTACCAGGCAAAGATTTACACAGCGGCTCAACGTAGCTCAAATTGCTGATCTTAGGATTAGCAGCCAGAGCGCTAAAGAGATTTCTCAAAGCATTTTCGAGTATATTATTCAGTCTCAGCATATTTATGGAATCTGCAAATTAAACATAAATTATTTATTTTATTATTTCTATAGAACAATTTTTACTTTACCATAATGAGCGGAAATAAATAGATTTATTAGCAACTCATGTTCAATTTGTAGGAACTCTATTAATATCAATTGCAGCTGCTCTTCGTTCTCTATGCTGCCAATAAATAAGTTCAATATATTTATAAGTTTTATATAAGTATATTTCAGATTTTTACCTGCATATATATTCCGTGGCTGTCAGAATTCGAAGTTTTTGCAGCTGTCGAAGCACTCGAAAGCTGCCAACACTTAAGGGTAATTGACAAAAGTATTTTGATAGTAGGAGCTGTTGATTAAGAAATATGTATAATTTCATTTGCCTAAATGTTATTTCCAAGCATCGCACCTTTTCCTTTGCGTTCAGACACTTGAGCAGATCAACAAGATCCTCGGCGGCGCGTTTGCTGGTCTGTGCATTATCGCAGTGTTTTTGTAGCAACTTTGAATATAATATAATAATACAATATTAATATATTTGCATAAGTAAAAAGTTCATTTACCCGGCAAGTAAATCCAAAACTGTTGCTAACATTGAGATTCATTTAATTTATAAGTTTGTATTTTTGTTTTGCCGCAAAAAAGCAAGCAAGAGACAGTGTGTACATAACATGCATATGAATAAGTACTAAAAAAAACCTCTGCAGTATAGTAGCCCTGGTTAAGTGGAAGAAACGTTACTTTTTAAATTTAACGTTAATTTCTTTAAATCTAAATCTATTTTAAATTGCGTGTGTGCATTAAATTCAACTAGTGCATGTATAATAGATTATAAACTATTATAGATAGCCTATCTTTGCGAAACACGATTGGGGCGGTGCTTGCTGTTATTATCAACGTAAACATATTATTGTTAAAGTCCTGATATAATTAACCACCTTTTTTACTTATAAATAGTAGATAAATTAAATTGAGAACATCAGTTGATACGATATTGTTGACAATGGTGTCTGGCAGCTTTGAGATATTGTTAACCATTTTTATAAACCTTGTCCTGTTTGATAATCCCGTATCAGTAAGTTTCAATTACCTTAAACTCCAATATTCAAAAAAGTTAAAATTAAAAAAAAATAAATACTTTAGAGCTCGAAACAAAGGTATGTCGTATCGCAGCTAAATATTATAAATTCTCCTGGAATAATAATATTACCTGAACTAACATTGTTTGGACGAAATCATGCCATAAATGGAACGGTCACAACGCTCGAAGACCTATCGGACGATTTAGCATTAGCTATACATATTTACTCTGATCCATACAGCGTTGGTAAATTCAAGAAGATGCCTTGGGACTTGCCGCCTACCGGTATATGTACAGCGATGAAGAAATTTTACGATCCATACATTGAAAGTTCATTTAAGACGAATGTAAATTTCAATTTGGATTTACTGAACGGAACACTTTGCCCGATTCCCAAAGGCAACTATTGGTTCAAGGATGTTGTGCTGGATCCACAGGACTGGGTGAATACACTACCAGTCGGCATGCTGAAAGTGGAACTTGAAGTTATCAAAGATGGTAAATCTGCTGGAGGTGCTGGCCTAATCATGAGCATAGAGAACAAGATACTATATTGAGGCGCAAATGCATATGTAACAACTTTGAGAAATATATTCAATGTAATCTGAGCATAGCAATTTGTAGTTCATTTCATTTCATTCACGCGAATCAGCGAGTCAAAGCAGGGAGCACAAGGATTCTAGATGCAAAGCATGTAACGAAGCAAAACATTGTGCCGCAACTGCCGGAAGCTCGCAGCACGCATGCGCTGTGCTTTCCAAATGTCTAAAAAAGCTCAAGAGCCAGGATAATAAAAAGCTCGTGTGCGTACAAAACTTTCCACAGTCTGTGACAGAATTCAAGTGAGTTGAAACATTCGAAAGAAAAGAGAAGAAAAAAAAAACGAGAAGAGAGAAAAAAACACTTTAAATTGCGCAGCATTCAACTAACTTGTGAATGACAGTCAAATTGTTTATAAACTTGTAACATGCGATAAAAATTGTTCAATAATTTACAGCTCCACACACACATACATATATCTATTGAAGTGTCGAGCAAACTGCAGTTTCCGTTTGACACCCACGTAGAGACGACGGAGGGTAAGTACATCAATTTGCAGAACAATTGCATTCACTTCAAGGTTGTGTCATATGTGTGTGTGTGTGTGTGTGTGTGTGTGTGTGTGTGTGTGTGTGTGTCTGTTGCTGTGTTTGTGTATGGTCTGGCTGTGTGTGCTTTTCGATTTTTCCTACCGCTCTCCAAGTCCAAGACAATTGAAACGAGCCCACGGGATCCAAGCACACAGCCATGAATTGTACATGAATGATGCAAGGCTTCAGACATGATATATAAATATATATATATGATATATATATTTGTATAGTATATATGTATACATATCAGCAAATTAATGGCACTGCGTCCATGACTGTCGCTCCTGGCTAATTCATGGCCATTCACTTTGCTGTTTACTCAATTAGATATCAGCTTTCTAGGCAAGAGCATGGCTCGCCCCCCTGGCCCGGCCCGTCCCACCCGGCCACGCCACGCCCCACCCACGCATTAGAATTATTTGTTTGCTCGGTGTTAATTTCGCCTTCAATATGTGTGCTGCCACGCCAAGTGCTCCTGCTGCATGACGCCATGACAAAAAAAGAAGGCAAAAGTAAAAAATAGAAACGTTCCATCATCATTCGACTGGCTGCCGTCCAACTCCAGGACACTTGTTTGCCTGTTTGCCCAATGCCTCGTGTTTGCATATAATTATCCTGACCAGTGTCAGTCGGTCAGTCCTTGAATTTGCTGTCGCTTTTAATTCCTTTAATAAAAAATATGCCATCAATTTGATGGCATGCAACAGTTGCGTTGCGTTTGCCCCTTTTATTTTGTATTTTTTTTATGGCTCAAAATATCATTTTGGTATTTTATGGCCTGTACTTAAGCCAACTTATGATTCATCTCATCTCATCATGAATTTTGCAACAAGCAAAAGAGTTTGCTTTAAGTCTTTAATCTCGAGTTTCTAGACTTTTCAATGCCTGCCATTGACATTGGCAGCATAACTTAAGATTTAGTTTCAGTTTCAGTTTCAGATGTGTGCATAAGATTTTCTGTTTCAATGGACATTCATTGAACATGCAATTTAGTGTATAGTTTGGCATGTGTGAGCGCATGTATCTTTTATTAGGCTGTCAAATGCAGCGAATATTGAAACTGTGACCCAGTTTAAAAGGTATTAATAGATTATGCCACGCGGACTGCCAGAACGAGACAGAGATAGATGCGATGTAGAGATGTTAAGTCAAAGTCGAAAGTCGTTGCAAGTCCAAGTTGCAACATGTTTGTATATGCCACACACACACACACACACACACACACACATGCACACTGACTGCATGAAAAACTAATTTAGTTAGTATTAAAAACTCAGGGCCAGACTGTCAACTGATAGATATCTCCCTGCATACATATATGCTGTGAGATCTCGTAACTGCATTAATTAATTATTAATTAGCTTCATTCAGTTCTGGCTCGAGTGACAGCAACTTTCAAGGTTGACATGCAATTTTATGGTGTTTGCTTGATGAACTGCTGCAAATATCCATTCAAAATGCCTTTGAATATAGCTCAAATATAGCTATAATTCTAAAAAATACACATGTCTCATGAGCCATGTTCTAAAGCATTCTTGCCAATTGATACTACCTATTGCATTAAATCAATGCAGTGGAATGAGCATTGAGCAATGAGGCGAGCTGGTTTCTAGTGACTTCTATATATCCTTGTTTCAGTCATAACAAAGATATTGTCCGATTAAACCAGTCAAGTAGATCAAAATGTGAATCGAAATGTCAATGATATTTCTTTCACGAGCTTCCAGTTGAACCACATATCTTTGGCAAATACTATGCCATAGATGTAGTCCTGGTGCATCCAGGCAAAGCTTACAATTGAACCTAAAATATCTGTGATTTATTACGCATAGAACGCATCTGAACGCATAGAAAATGGGAAATCAGGGTTTATGGGGAATAGAGGGAAATTTATGTAACAGGCAGACACCATAAAGTATATATATTCTTGATCAGGGTCTGAGTCGATATAGTACTGTCCGTCTGTCTGTGTGTCCGTCTGTCTGTCCGTCTGTCAGTCTGTTCGACTGTCCGTCTGTCCGTATGTATGAACGCCTCAATCTCAGAATCGAATATCTATAGATAAGATATGTGCATTTCGAGCTAAGATAAGCTGCAGCAGCAGCGTCAGGCTGTTCAGGTTTCAGCTTCAAACGGCAGCCAAATTTTAAAAAACTACCAGGCGAACAGAAATGAATAGTAGGGTGAAAGATTTTAGTTAACATTAATTTAACATTGCGTTAACCTTGAATTAACAGTGTAATGTTAACTAATAGCAAAATTAGCGTTGCATACTTTTAGGCATGCTCAAAATTAATATTGCACAATAAGTTTATGTTAACTTAATGTTAACTAACATTTGTCAGCCTATTACTCTTTTCTGTTCGCCTGGTAGTTTATTGAAAAAGTTGCAGTAAAAAAGCGTCAGCCTTACGGGGACAGCTGCTGCGGTCGTTAGGCAGCCAAATTTTAACGGATATTTTTCTGAAATACCAGGCGCACAGAAATGAGTAGCAGGGTGGAAAATGTTAATTAACATTCAGTTAACAATGTGTTAACAGTGCACTGTTATATTTAATTTTTGGCCATGCCCAAAAGTATGCAATACAAATTGTAATGTTAATTAACATTGCACTGTTAAGCTAATGTTAACGCAATGTTAACTACAATTTTTCAGCCTACTGCCCATTTCTGTGCGCCTGGTACTTCAGAAAAATGTCCGCTCATTTTTGGCTGCTAAATTTTGTCTGACCAGCCACTTTGTGGGCCGTGGAGCAACGTTTTTATTTACAGTGTATTTTTTGAGCGTTAAAATTTGAATTGTCTGTGGCCTTGAGTGAAATAAAAACAGCATTTTCTTAGCATTTGGAGTATTTCTTTTATTGCATTTAATATGTTCAATACATTGTTGCAAATAAATGATATAATACAAAATGATATATGTAAATACAAAATTATGAAATAAAGTAAAGCTAGCTATGTATGTATGTGCAGAACTTCATTAAATGTTTCCTGTTAACAGTAACTCTCTACCTGTGGAAGAGATAGAAATACATATATTTATTATTATATTATAAATTGAATGCAAAGCGAGTGTGTCACTTACCCCATGTCCTTATCAACGACATTTCTCCCCAATAATCAGCTGGCAAATTTAGCTGCAATCAAGAAAAAGAGTTAAATAAATATGTTTAGTTGATCAGCTATTGCTGCTTATGTCAATAGGATTTAGATTCGTTTATCTTAAGCAAATATCAATTTTTCGTGAACAAATAAACGTTGAGCACATAAATGACTTCTGTATGCACAGCTTATGCACACAGATACATACATACATATACACATACATATACATACATATATGTACATATGAATACATTGAGTTCTGTGTACCCCTTTGTGCTGCAGCCAAACTTAAGCTGAACTGCGTGGCAAGAACCTGAGGCAACCAATTTGCAACTTACCGCAAAGGAAATGAGTTTCTTTTTTCTACTGGGTGGCAATAAGCATAATAATAACCAGGTATATGTAGAGCAACAGCAACAGCAGCAGCAGCCTCACGTTGAACGCTCAAAGCGTTAAGTGGCTTTTGTGTAATCTGCATGACAATAAGGCATATGCCAAGCAAGCGCTGAGCGCGTCGCCGAGTGGGCGGCTTTGCTGTGCTGTGCTCGCCTTTTTCCACATTTTGGGCTAACAACTTGTCGGCCAAACTAAAAATTTATAAACACATACAACAACAGTTGGCGCTCAAGGACATGTTAGGTGCGCTGTTTTAAGGCCCACAACGTGGGCAATTAATAAACACTGGCATAACATGTGCTAGTTGCATGGGGCGTATACGCAATGTTGGCAGTGGCACGTGCCGCATATAATGAGCAGCAGCCGACACGTGTGCCACATGTGTATTTGTATCTCTCTCTCTGTGTGTGTGTGTGTGAGGTGTTTGCCTGCCTATCAAAGCAATTCACATTAATCATTTTGACAGCCAGCTTAAAAAAAATGCATTAAATATCGCAAAAAACAAAAGAAAAAAATATATAAATTGATTAATTAAAAGAGCTATGGTCACAATTAATTAAAATAGTGTAAATATGTTAGTTAATATACGTATATGCATATAAATATACTTACTTTCTATTAATTACTTGCAGCACTTGATTGGGTCTGTTCTGTTCAGTTCGCTTTGCAGGTAAAATTCTATAGAAAAACAGAAAAAAAAGAATTTAATTTTAATTTATTTTTTATAAATTTGCATGCAACTTAAAGCCACAAATTAAAGTTAAAAAAAACTCATTAAAATCAATCAATCAATCAATCAATTAAAATTACAAATAATTCTAGCTGTAAGCCGTGATATTTTATGTTCAATTGTAATTGGTGTGATAACTATTGTAATTCTTAACTTAAACTATCGCCCTTTATAAACACACTTCCTTTGTATCTATCTCTCTCTCTCTCTCTTTCTCTATCTCTCTCTCTCTTTCTCTTCTATTTATTTCCGTGCCTTCACTTTCTTTGCATCAGTATTGTTCAACTTGATATACAAAATTCAAAGAAAAAATTCCACTGGCCCAATGCGCATTTAAAACGGTAACGCAACATAAAAATTCTAATTGGAACAATCGGTATTCAAAGCTGATAAGAAAAAGCCCAGATATGGCGCCATTTAAGCTCAAGTTTCGCATGGGCAGCTCGCGCAGCACGAGCACATCGCAAGAGCACGATCCGGATCCGACGGTGAACGAGGCACTATTAGGCACACAGCAGCAGGAACAGGAACAACATCAACAACAACAGCAGCAACAACAGCAGCAGCAGCAACAACAACAACAACAACAGCAGCAGCAACAACAGGCTGTTGGTGCGAGCAGTTCCACAATTGATTCAGTGGATTGCAACAGTCTTGGTTCAATGAGCGAACGGAAGCTGCTGTTGCCTTCAAATTCAAGTAAAGCTGTCAATAATACCAACGGTTTGCGTATGGGTAAGAATAGGCTAAAAAAATACCAACAAATATAGCCAAACAAATTTTTAGACAATCGCATTATACACACTGCCATACTCATACACACACACACTGATTAAGCCCCATTTCTTTTAAATGTGATTTTCAAGCATGACAGCACTGTTTAAATGGCTCGTGCTTGCATTGAGGCGTTTTTTATTTGCCCGACAATTGTTACCCGAACAACTTCTTATTGTTTTCAAATGCACAATGCATGGCTCATTGAAATCTAGCACAACAATACAAGCCCAGCTTACACTCAAAGTAATTCGTGTTTTTCAAAAGACTTTTTTTAGAAAAGATTATTTTTATTTCTTTTTTTTTAATTTTGCTCCAATTAAATTCAGGGCTGCAATCGACAATTGAGAAATTGGTTTAGCAAATCGAACCAGTTCTAGTTAATGATCCTGGCTTTTGGAACTATTTTGAACCAAGTTCCGTTTGATTTGTGTTCCGGTTCAGTGCAAATTGAAATTTAAAATTGGAACCAGCTGAGATCAAAAGCCGCTGCAGCCTTGTGTAAAATATACAATGGAAATTGTTTGATTTATTTATATTATCTATTTGCATATCTGATTATTTATTAAAGACCAAGTCCTTGACAAAGCTCTCACCTGTTTCAAGGCATCGAATATTTAGTTTGAGTGTATGCAGAGCTCGAAATTTGCATGACATCCCTCTCTGCCGCTTAACCCAACCCACAAAGCAGCAAAATCAATAATAAATTTTATGCAATTTGTATGCTGAAGTTTTCTAAGCCCTCTTTCGATTATCTTGCAGGCTATGTCAACCCGAGTCGCACACCGTGCATCAGCGCAGCAGCAACGGCAGCGGATAGCAACAACGTGCCTACCACCCCGCCGCCCACTTATGAGTATGTCCTAGAGGAGGTAAGTGGAGGTTGATGGAACGAACTAGCAGAACAGAAACTGATTAGGTTTAACACACCTACACACACAAACGCAGAACACACGGCTCTCCCAGCACCAGCGGCAGTTGTCGTCGGACAACAGTGCCACGCCTAATCAGAACAGTCGACGCAGCTCGGCGAACAGCTCGAGGCAGAGCGCTGCTCAGTTGAGCGCCGCCCTGGAGCAGCTGACCCTAAATGACAGCAGCAACAACAGCAACTGCAGCAATAGCGACAGCGACAGCAACGACATTTGCAACGATCCAGATTGCCAGCAGAACTACAACAACGCCGGCAATTGTGGCAGCAACAGCCGCAACAACAACAACAATAGCAACCAGCATAACAACAATAACAGCAACAACAACAACAACGAGGGCGAAGAAGTGGAGCAACTGGAGCAGCAGGCCCATCCGTCGCACATCATTGAGGGCGTCACCGAGCTGGAGCTGGAAAACAGCGAAGAGTGCACGCTGAGCGTCAACGAGTTTCTATTGGAAACCGAAATGGCAGCGGCGCGTGCCAACAAGGATAATCTCTATGCCGCCTGCAGCGATGCCAGCAATGGACAACAGCAACAGCAACAGCAGCAGCAGCAGTCCTGCACAGATGCCGACTGCACAGAGTGCAGCGAGCAGGCGGCTGCCTGTGGACACATTGGCCTAGAATCTGAGGAGGATGGCGAGGAGCCGAGCACCAGCAATGCGGCACGTCACAATTTCTATGATCCGCTGCTGAATCGCTATGGCAACGAGCGTAAGCTTCCAACCATTTGGCTTAGCACCAAATTCTAATCAATTTTCGCCATTTCAGCTGGCTGCTCCAATGGCGCCGTATCGGGCAACAATACACAATCCTGCAATGAGGCCTGCTGTGCATCGGGCTCGGGTTCCGGCTCTGTGGCCTCTAGAAGCCGTCGCGGACGACGACAGCAGCAACAGCAACAGCAGCAGCAACAACAGCAGCAGCAGCATGAACAGAACTGCCTGCTAACGCCAGAGATGATGAGCAACAAGACCTCCAAGGAGATCTACAAGGATCTGGCCAAGCAATGGGGCATCACATGCAAAATGTCGGAGAGCTGTCGCTGCATGGACTGTCAGAGTCATTATTTCGATTGCGACTACGATGATGTAAGCATGAAACTAATTTATTATGAATGTGATGAATGAACAAAATTATGTAGGGCAAATCAAAAATTCTAATTTCAGGCTTTCTTATAGCAAGAAAATTAATTCTTATTAGATAAAGATTTTATTTAAAAGAAATAACTAAGTTATAGTGGAAATAGTTAAGAACTTTTGTATTCACATTTGCATTTGCATGAAAAGCTTTGAGTAAAAAATTTCTATATTTAACTATTAATATTATTAATTTTATATAAATTATATAAAAATGTTTAGCTTTTTCGTTAGCCATTTTGCTCTTCAATAGTAATAGAATAAATAAGTGCAGTAGATGAAATTGAAAACATATTTTGATCTTACCAAACTAAAATATTAGTTAGCTATAAAAAACCCAGATCACGAAGTAGTTACTCCAGCTATTATTCTATATACATTGATAGTTACTTATATGAGCCCTACAAGATGAAAGAATTAGATCTATTAATATTTGATTATTATAAGAAAAAGTCAAGATTCAAAGTCTTTTAAACTTGATTTCTAATACTTAGAATAAATATATTTTTCATTATATAACGAATAATTGTGCAATAGTTAATATTGAGTGAAGAAAGAAATTTCCATATTCTAATATTATTTTAATTTTGCATAACTCTTTTTCTATTACTAACTTTCATTTGATCTTATTCCATTTGCAGAACGAGCATCAGAAAACCGACGGAGGCTTGGGCGCTGGCACGCCCATGTTTATTAGCGAAGTAATGCATGGCTCTGGCTGTCAGATATTGTAAGGATATTGTTTGTTTTTTTAATGCCATAAGAAAAGATTGCTGAACAACAAAAATGTTAAGTGTAAATGCAAATTGTTTGCTTTCAAGACGAAGCCAAACGAGAGATACAATTGTAGAAGCAGCAGCAAATACTATGAGATGTTTGGCATAAGAGCAACGCAATTCGATGTTAATTTGCACAAAACGAAGTAGGAGATTCAAATGTTGCACTGCTTAGGCTGAAATATTCAATTACACAATTATTTATAGCCACAAATGTTGGGCTCTAAAAAATTATAGAATTAACTTAAGAAGACGACATCTAAATTCAAAACAAACAAAAAAAAACATATATTTTTTTGTTGAGAAGTTTTCAATTTGGAACTCTAACTAAATGCATTTGGTTTTTATTCTAATTTTCTGAACAAAAAAAGAAGAAAACTTTAGAGAACCCACCTTGCAAGACAACATTTATGAATATCCTTAAATGTGTTCCATTTTTCGAGTCATTTAAAAAGCAAATATTTATATATAAATATATATATTTCTGATTTGAATTTGAACTCAAAAACTTTAACTTCAAAATCCGAGCTTGTCAAGAGTTTTTCACAACAATTTTCAAAACAAAACAAAAACTGGTCAAATTATAAAGTAAATCGGCTTTATATATATATATACATAAATTGTATCGAAAGAGAGAAGTTTGTATGTATTTTTCTATACGACGAAGAATTATGTGTAGCTGGCAAATCGAAATCGAAATCGAAATCGAAATCGAGTTAGAAATGCAAAAGTAGGCAACTGCAGCAGGCATTCCCGTGCCCTAGGAACACGTATATATAGCCATATATATATATACCAAATATGATTATCATTATCAAGAAGATGAAGAAGAAACCAAACTTAACCATAGTTAAGCACTTTTGTGCTGCGAAAAGACGTTAGGATCGTATTAATATATATTTTAAAAAAAGAGAAAAAAACAGAACTAGAATTCTGCCTTATGGAGGCGAAACAAAGTTAACTTTTATTACGAATATGCTGATATTTTTCAAACGAAACGCAAATGTTTAGTCTGATATTTTGTATGGTCTCGTTATCTTTCATTATATTTCACTATATACAAACATATATATATTATATATTATATATTTGATTTTGTTGATGCAGCGAGAAGCATTTAGCAAACCCTCAACCTAGGCAACCCCACAGATGACAAAACCTTAACTATGTTCCATACTAACTAAGCAAGCGGGTTTCATTCGATTCAATTCAAATCTTAAAGCCAATTTTACCTGCATTACTCGCGCAGAGATCGAACATAAATAATTATAAATATAGAGAAATATGAAAAACGAAAAGAAAAATATTTGTTTATAACTCGTAAAAGAAAAAAAAAAAAAAAAATCAGAAAACCCCGACTAAGTCTGTTAGCCGTTAGTTGATATTAATTAGTTAATACTTTGCTTATGTATCAATCGAACTAGACACAAATTAAAGATTTCAAAAGTATTATAAAACAAAATATACATACATAAGACGTTTGAGAAATTCCACCCGCTTGAACAAATGAGATCATAATACTTTGATGCTGTATCAAACAAACAAAAACAAAAACAAAAAATTAACAATACGAAATTGGGTATGTAAAACGTTATGTGAAATAGAAAAACAAACCAAAAAGAAATATATACATACATACCAACACATACATAGATACAATATATAAGTGCTAAAACCTCCTTTGGCTTCAATTATCTGCGGCATGATTCTGGCAGAGGCAAATATACTTTATGTGAAATCAGAGAACACACAAAACTGATTGACATAGCTTACGGTGGGAAAGATGCGTCCGCTGTTGCCGCATAGATTCAGATAACTGGAACTGGGCGAGGTACCATACACGTCACACCTGCTGGCTGGCTGCCCCTTCTTATACGTGTATGAGCCGATCATATTGTTAAAGTCGTAATGGCAGGTCAAAAAGTAGCAATAGCTGTTCTTGAAACTCAGATTTAGTATCTTAAAGGAACAATGTGTTCCTACTACGAAGGCGCAACCGACTCTGGAAACTCTTTCATTCGCCATCAGCATAAAGTGTCCAATCTCTTCATTACTGGAATAGAACCAAATATAGAACGTATTGGAAAAATCTGAGCACTTTATAAGAGGAGAATAGCAAATCTCAAATGTCTTCAAATAGCAGCCAGCGGAGGGACAGGAAGATGCACAGACGGACGGACATTACACAAAGCCAATATAAAACTCAGTTCACATCGTGAGCGAGTGAACTTACGAGAACAAATCCAAATTATTGATCATAGTCTCGGGATCGTCAACAGCTAGATATTCGTGAAACATAACTTCCAACGTAGAGTTCAACAAGTCAACGAGTGTGCGACGCTTTCCCTTGCTGACAGTCAGGCTTAAACTTTCACCGACAAACCGAAAACGGCCCACGGAACGGCATAGTGAATGCTTAAAGGACACAGATTTGGCATGCATGCGTGCCGTATACGCCAGTTCCATATCCCAGATGAGTTCACGCATGCGACTGGCCGGCGGAAAGGTTTCATTCGAAGTAGTCCTCAAATTACCGCCGGCCACACTATTCCGAATCCTGTTATGATACTTCAGTATGACATCACGCAGATGGTATGTATCCGGTACGGGAGCCACAAGTTTGGCTCTGCCAAACAACGGTGGCTACAGCCATAGCACAGATATGATCAGTTCCTATGGAGGCTATGTAAGGTAGCTCTTCACACTCACCAGCTCATCTTCAATGTTGCAACTGAAATGCTTAACTGCCGGCACTTCACATAGTATATTTGATTTTGTGTTACAGAAGTTGTAGGCGTTGACTAGCTCCAGCAATCTCTGCAGCTGTAATAGCAGCCCCACCAAGCCTAACAGTTTCATTAATTATGACTGAGAATTTAAAAATCAAATTTAAATTAAACAAGTTGCAATTTCATTAATAATCTAATTGTTTGAATGCATTAAAGTTGTTTAAAAATTTATTTCTAAAAAAAATAAATATATATTTATATATATATTTATTATATAACTGAGTGAAACACTATGCAAAGCTCTCAAGTCTAAAATTTGTATCATTTTTATACTCATTCATGAAGTGATACGAGCATATTGGCTTGGTTCAATGTGCGTCTTGCTGGCCGTCCGCCTGTCTGTCCGTCTGTCCGTATGAACACAAACCATTTCGCCGCTATTAAAACTAAAGACTTGAAATTTAGAATATATTTTCGTGTGTGCCCTCGTCTGATAAAATGTTAACATTTTCCCGATGCACCCACTAGGGGCGTGGCAAATCGGGAAATGCTTTTTCCAGTATCTTAGAAATTCTACTTAAGGTGATAGAGACTTGAAATTGGGAGTAAATACTCCAACCCAGGATCAAAACGATATAGCGGCTACACGCATTGAGGGCGTGACAAATCGGAAAAACCAGTTTTAAGTCTAGAAACTAACCCAAAATTTGGATAGTTGACTTACTTTTGAGACCTCTTCTATCAATGATCCAAAAATAATTTTTTCGCCCCTTTGGCAGCAAGGCATATCCAAAAAGACGCTGTAATTTCCACAGCTTTGGAACGTAAGCACCAAAATTTTACAGTTACGTTACTTTAGACTCCTTCTACAGATTGGCCAAAAATGATATGTCTACGCCCACTGGGGGCGTGGCAAATACCAAAACTCTATGTCAATGTTTTGTTTAAATATTTACTAAATATTTGAGAGCTCTTCCAAATTAAGGGTAAGTATTTTATAAACAAAAATAGTAGGAAAATAATATATATTATAAATATATATAGTACATACATATGTATATACATTCACAAAAATTTGAACTATATTAATCGATTGGGTCTAAACGTAAAGCATACGAAACGAAAACAAATTAATAATGATGAAAAAGATCTGCATATGGGAGCATTAATTGTCCCTGATGTTCTCCATTTTGAGGATGTGCTCGGGCATATCCTGAAAACAGAAAGCAGAAAGCTGAATCAAAAGATTGTTCAGCCTTGCGTGAAGGTGACAGCTTACCCTTAAATAGATTTTTCCGTTATTGGCGCATAGATTAAAATAATTGCTACTGGGACCGGATCCCCAACTGTTGCACTCCGAGGTGGGAACGCCGCTCTTGTATATATACGAGCCGACTATGTTGTTGAAATCGTAGTAGCAGGTTAAAAAGTAGCAATAGCTGAAATTGGTTCAATTTCATGGAAGCAAGCTGAGGTTGAGCAATTAAATGGAATGTCAAGCTTACCCGTCTTTGTTTGTCTTCATGCATTTAGTGGCTATTGCCACGGCGCAGCCCACCCTTGACACTCGATCATTGACCATGATCGTAAAGTGGGCCAAGCTTTCAGGATGTCTGCAAAAGAAACTTACAGTTACTTATTGTCATTGTGACTGATCAATTTGGATCTGCTTCGGATTTACTGCGTAATATCGAAGTCATCAACAAACGTTTCGGGATAGGAGATCGCCATGTATTCATTGAACATACTCTTCAGTGTTATGTCCAGCAACTCGGTTATGTTGCGCTGCTTATGGGATGCCAAAACCAAACTGAGATTTTCACCGACAAGTGGAAAACGCTTTACAGAACGGCACATCGTATTCTTGAAAGATAAGGTCGAGACATGCAGACGTGCCATATATGCCAGCTCCAAATCCCAGATGAGCTCGCGCATGCGTTTGGCAGCCGGAAAATATTCATCGAACTTATTGGACAATGTGCCGCTGGCCACAGCATTACGAAATCTGTTATGATAGTCCAGTATAAGAGCACGGAGTACGTACGTGTCCGGTATGTTGGCCACAAGCTGGACATGATCATTCAATGGGGGCTACAAAGATTCGAGCTGTAAAACAATTCCCAATCTTGAATAATATCAGATCTCAATTACCAGCTCCGACTTCAAACGGCAGACGAAGTGCATGGAATGGGCCACTTCACAATAGTTGCTCCCATCTGGGCAGAAGTTGTAGGCGCTGGCTTGCTGCAGCATCTGCAGCGACATCAACAATAAGGCAAACATCTTGATTATATAAAATTATGGAAAAACTATAAATATTTGGTACGTAAAAAATTTATAAACAAATTTATATGCATAGAAATTAATATGTATAAGATACAAAATATTGAAAAACAATGCAAAGATGTGATGTTTTGAAATATACCCATGGAGAAAGGGAGTTATGGGAGGGCATAATGGTTTTAGGCAGAAGGACTGCATAGATCGTGTATATATAGAGACAGTTTATGGACTACATTTGAAAAGGCAGATCGATCGAGCTTCATGGTATGTCCTAGTCGTGCAACCCCGACTAGAGCGATCTTACTTGTTTTGCTCTGATATTTTTAAGCTGTTTACTCGAGAGTTTTTTGAATGTTTCTTTCTCTAAGCATTATAGGCATATGTAATTTGTTTTTTACATTTTATTTAAAATATAATAATAATATTGCTTAGTATTTGAGAGTTTTGCTAAATTTAGATAAGTTTAAAGTCTGATTAATTTTATAAAAAAAAAAAAATTAAAATAAATAAATACAAGAGAGTTGAAATTATATAAAGTAAAGTTAGAGTTAAAGCAATTATGTGCTTCTCTAGATTAAGCTTGTGCTAAGAATGTGGCGTTGTCATATGCTTGATGTCATCAGGTTGGTATATGATTTGGGAATATGCCTGGAAAAATATATACAGAATCAAAATTTTCAAGATTTGCAAGATTAGCTAAAGCTTACGCTGGAAAATATCTATCATTACAGTTGCATAGATTAGGAATAGTGGAACTGACATCAAATAAAGCTTTTCGTGGCTGCCTTGCCTGTTCTATGTATGTATGTATGCAAGTATGTATGCATGTATGTATGTATGTATGTATGTATGTAAATATCGAGCACGGGCAATTCAAATGAGAGTTTCCGGGTACTTTCCGCTCTTATGGTATATACGAAGCGTCTAAATTGATATAACCTTAGTGGCAGGTCATAAAGTAGCTAATTCAATAAAAAATATAATAAGAAAAAAACAAATTGAAGTTTGGATTTGATTAGATGATGCGCTTACACTTCATGCAATGTTTGGCTATGGCCCACCTTTTGAGACTCGATTCTTGATCATTCGCCAATTTCCAACTAAACAATTTGTAGCTGCTTCGCATTTAGCTGGATTCGTCGTAGTCCTGAACAAAGTCCGCTGTATTCTTAATATCTCCACACTTAAACATAGTCAGCGCTGTTCGATTAGGTTGCCCTTTGCGTTGGGTCGACAACCAAATTCAGATTTTTACCAATAATGAAAAACACTTGACCGAAGGGCACATTTGTCTGAGAGCAATTTGCCGCCGGCCATTGTATTATGTAAATCCTTATGATAAGCTAGTATAGGATCAGGGCTAGCATGTTAGGTAGAGCTGACACAAACTCAGTTGCACTGTAGAGTGGATGCTGGAGAGATGAGAGTTGGAGAACAATTGAAATTTTCAATGTCACTTCGCTGCAGCTGACTCACCAGCTCCTTGTGCCAACAACAGAAAACTTCCTTCTTCATTCCATTCCATTCATGCCGCTCAAAGTGTCATTATCGTTGCAGCAGTTGTGGACGCTGGTTTGCTACAGAATCTGCAGCAGCAGCAGCAGCAGTAAGACTAACAGCCTCATTACAATTTCTATAAACTATTAAAAAAAATGACGAAAAACACGATAAATTTAAATAAATAAATTTTGTTAGTTAAAAACTAATATTTGGAGAATAAAAAATATTGAAAAGTAATGCAAAGATTTGATGTTTTCTTGAAATATTTTTTATATATTTTTTTTTCAATATTATTTTTGAAAAATTCAGTGTTTTTTTTAGTATTTATTGCTGGGTTTTGTAGGAAGATTTTTTGCCTATAAATTCATTTAATTTGTTTTTTGTTTTGTTTTAGTGTTCAATATATTTTGTATGTAGTTTGTTTTTAACATTTTCATTTTAATTTTCCTTTTTTTTAGTTAGTATTTTAGCAAAGTTGAAAATCGAATTTTTTAACTGTTGATTGTATTCGGTTTTTTGCCTTCTCTCTTAAATATTTCTTTTCATTTTTCTGCTAATATCAACTGATATAATTTGAACTACATATCGTCTATATGCCAGGGCGCAATAAATTAACAACGAATCAAAATAAATCACTGACTTTTGCTACTTAGTACAACGACTAAACAAAAGGTACGTTATTTTCCATTCGTTTTCCTTCTATCGCTTTTATAAAAAAATATGATATTTATTTTGTTTTGCTTAAGGTTTTATTTAACATTTTTTTTTTGTTTTCTTCTTAGCAACAATTAACAAACAAATTAAGTTTTTCTTTTACTTGTATTGCGTTGGGCGTTGGGTGGGCAAAAACCAAAGATTTTGTGGTACTATACATATATATATATATAGAGAAGGTATATATATATATTATTTTTTGTATATATATATACGCATGTATAGTTGCTGTCTCTCACTCTTATTGCATATAATAATATTTATGTGTATTTTTCAAGGAGCTGCTAATAAAATAGAAGTTTAAAACGTTTTCAGTACTACTTGTAATTTCATGTTTGCGGTTTTTTCCATATTGGTTTAGCTCGTTCAAGTTGAATTGATTATATTGTATATTAGTAAAGGTATTTATGAAAAGTTAGTCTATTATACAATAAATATATATATATATATATATACGCATAATAAATATACTTTGCTTTCCCAATATATATATATATATATATATATTTGTTGTATATAATAAATGTAATTTGGCATAAACCACAAAATTTACAAAGTTTTTGCTAGGGTTCATTCAGACACACGCGCACGCACAACTATACACAGTAGCTACTTATAGTTAGTTAGCATTAAATACATTCAGACACAATCGCACACAGGTGTAGGCACATCATTTGCAACAAAAACCGCGACGCCCACAACAAATGGAAACAAATCTACAATCTAATTAAAGCATGTGTACACAAGTCTAATCGAGAACTTAAGATTGTAATCGATAATAATAATATTCATAATATATTACTTATATATAGATAACATATGTGTAATGTATTTAGTTCGTATGCATGTATATATATACAAAATGCTAGGGATTGTGATTGAAAACGTAGTTGCTATAAGACTAGAGAACTTTCTATAAACATGCACACAGTTTTGCAATGACGAATTTCGTATAAAAAATATATAAGTTCTATATGTAGTTGTATATATCCAAAACTCCTTCCATATATCACTTGCGTGGTGTACAGTTTTCATACATATATATATATATAAATCGGATATATATATATATATATAGACATATTCATATTGTTGCATAGCTTAGACACAGGTCGAGGATGCATGAGACACGTTTGCAGCCGCCTCCAGATTAAAGTCCTTACTGCGACAGCACATCTCGCAGATGCGCTTGGTATCAGGATTCAGAAACGTGCAGAAGCGACAGCTCCATTCATTGGGACTAGTCACAATCAGCTGCGTGGATACAGGCGGCGGATGTTTGGCCACAGCGCCTGTTGAATTATTCCTACCGCTGCGCGTACCTCCGCCACCTGGCCGACTGTCTATGGTGGCCGTTTTTAAAGCGGATTTGATTTTCTTTACCCCTGGAGTGCTGCTGTTCTGCGCGGGTGTTGCTGCCGCCGCTTGAACCGCACGTGGCTCACGAGGCTTCTTCTCCAGCGTACGTGATTTCTCCACAGCCCCGGCGGCCTGTGTGTGCGTTTCAGTGCTGCGCCGCTTCTCCACGGATCCACCGGCGCCGCCATTGGCCAAAGTGAGCGAATCCAGATCCAAGCTCTGCACAAGCAAATCCTCACGATCACCCAAATCCTTGGAGTAGCCAGACCGTTCAAGATTCTTAAACACATAATTCCAGGACTCGAAACTGCCAACGCCCTCTTGAACCTTAGGCATCAACGGCGGCGACGATGCGTTACTAAGAACCGTAAAGTCATCCATGCTGGGCGATTCGTAGCTGGTGGCGCCATCGGAGATTTGCAGATCACGCTCCCGCACATGCTGACGTCCATCTGCGGCGCCGGCGGTCAGACTCATGCGTTCCCTCAATTCCTTGTGCATCGTTTTGCGATTATTGTCCAGCGAATCCTAAAATGGAAGACAAGTTAGAATCGAAAAGTAAAATAGTTAAGCTAGCTTTCCAGCTAACAAGCTGTATATATTGACTCTATTCTATTCTCATTTACCAGCATTGGCTCCCGATGTCTGTCCGTTGGTTTGTCGACCGACTCCACCTGGTTGCGCAGCCGGCTACTCTTGGGCACGGGCCGTGCATACACATACATATCCTGCGGCGGTGGCTGGGGCAACGTGGTTGGCAGCATCGCTGGCACCTCGTAGCCACCAGCATAGCCCATAGTCATGGCATCCCGTGGCTGGGCATACATCGTGTTACTCAATATGCCATGCTTGGCTGTCTGCGCACGCTGCCCCCTTCGGTCATAGAGCCGCGGATCATTGAAGTCATGCTGCATCAGCTGCGCCCGCTCATCAAAGTCAATTAGATGATCCGGCGGATATGTGCTCTGTCGATGCTGCATGGCGGCATTGTTTGGCTGATGTCTGGGCGGGCCAGCATGGTAGCCACAGCTATGGGGCACCGATGTCATTGGCTTGCTGGCTATGCTGGCATACATATTCACATTGCTGGGATCCGCATTGGCATAGGTGTCCAGGGGCGTGGCATAGGGCGCGTTTAACTGACTGGAGATATTGTAAGGCAGCGGATAGCGATTGCCTGGCGCATTGTAGGCGCCAGCAACAGCTGCATACGAGGCGCTGCTGCCCATGCTAAGCCCATCCAGGCAATCGTACGGCGTCTCATACAAATGTCCGTGCTGTGGATGCAGTGCAGCGCAATCTTTGGGATGCTGATCAAATGAATGGCGATGCGGCAACGTAGCGTGTGGCTCCTGATAGTGCTCCAAGCTGCGCGAATGCGTCATCAATGCGCCCTGCGGTTGCTGATACATATAATTGAGATTCGTGGGCGGGATTGATTGACGGATAGGCGCATGCAAGGCACAGCTATTCGGATTGCTATTGCTAGGTCCATGCAGTGCACAGGGTGCGGGCGGTGCAGTCAGCTTGTCCGCTGAACAGCTGTCACAGCGATTAGGCGCTATATTGCTGTAGGTATTCTCCGTGTTAAGTTGTTGTTGTTGTTGCTGTTGCTGCTGCTCTTTGCGCAGCCGCTTCTCATGCAGTCTATAAGCCATTTCCTTAATGGTTTGTGTTGTGCCGCCCACATGTCGTTCTCGAAAATGGAATATATCCTGCCAGCTGCAGCTGAAACCCTCGGCACTCAATCCCGCATAAATGTGTTTCATTATTTGGCACTCCACATAGGCAGCCATTGCATCGCGACTGACATTCGTCACCTGATCGGGACAAATGGGTCCCTCCAGCACAAAGGTGTCCTCGGCAATGCGACGATAGCCCATGGCCAGAAACAAGCGTTCAGCATCGATTAAATTCGATTCCACCTCATGCTGATACGAACCGGAGTAGGTCTGTAAAAATAATATTTAAAAAATCAAATTAGATCTGAAAGCTATTACATTGAGCTGTCCCAAGCTTACTTTGAGCGTGCGAAATTCCTTGCGCCAGGGCTTGGTGAACAAGTTGTTAGCATATTGACTGATGGCCTCGAAGCCAACAACCGCATTCTGTGCCGTGAAGTCATTGAGCTCGCAAACAGTTCTGCGCAGCACTTGCCCCGTTTCCGGCAAAAAGAATTTGCGATCATGCGGCACCACGCAAAGAAACTCCTTCAGGCAAGCTGTCAAAGTAAAGATAAACAGAATTATATTAAACTTACTGCAAATCACAATAGAAACTGCTCTGTTCATAGTCCAAATTCAGCTCAATACTCACCCTCAACCTTTTTTCGTTCCTCCAATTTCTGTAGGCTTTCCTCGGTTTCAAGAAACGTCCAGTGGTGTGCCAGTATCTCGTCCCATAAATCGCAGGATACAAAATCGGACATTGTGGCGTGGCGTGACATGCAGCAACGCCAAGGACACTCATTCAATGCAACGGACGCTCCTGCCAGCCAAAAAGTGAGAAAACCCAAAGGAAAAACAGAAAAACAATGAAAAGTGTAAGCAACAAAAGTCCACGAATATGGAATACTCTACAAAATACATACTACAATATATTATATATTTTAGAGAAATATAAGAATACTTTTTACAAATTTGGATTTAGAAATTATTTTATAAAAATAAAAAGTAAAAGAACTTTAGCCCTTTGCTTGATACGAAATGTAGAAATCTAATCTAATAATATATACATATATTGCTAGAGAGATTTCTCTTATCATATGGACTTTTAAACAAACAAACAAACAGACGAGCAGATAGATTTGTTAAAACTGAAATTTCATATTTAGTTTTGGGAAATCTGGAATACCTTCAATCTGTTACAGGTTACATGACGTAACTATAATAGCCACCTCACTGCCTGGCCGTCAGTTTATAAAAATGAATTCAAGGCTGCACATCTTCAAAGCAAGACTTTTATTGATTTTAAAAGCAAATGCTCTTAACAGCTAACAATTACGAGCAACTGCACATTATACATGTATATATAAACATATATATATGTTGGTTGGACTGAAGCCCAATTCAGAGACCCCCACTTCAATTGGCCCAGTCGTACTGCAGAATCTGCCCAAATGGCTGGCATATGAATCACAAGCAAACGCATGGACGGAGAACAAAAATTGCCATCCGGCATGACGCACGCTCAAGCTATCAGAACAATATACAATATACATGTGTATTAGTCTATATATACATATATATATGTATATATATAACTATATTTATTTGACAACAACAAAAACAATATCAACGAACGCTGATAGAGTAAACAATGGCAACATGCTTGCTAGCTGTTGCCTGCCTGCCTTTGGCTATGGCAGCCACATCGATAATGACTGTTAGTTAATACTTATCAAGAGACTTTAGCAGCACCACCAACCGCAACCACCCAACCACCCAACTACTCACCACAAACCGAGCAGAGGGAAAACAGCTGAGGACCGGCATGTGCAATCTACGATTAGATTCGCTTACCAAACCCAATATCAACAACAGCTTGGAGCTTGGTAAATCAATAAAGTGTTTGCTTAATTGTTCAATATATACATACATATATGTATATAAATATATATATATTGTATATATACACATACATATATAAATTGAGCTAAGAAGCTGCAATTCGCAATTGGGTTAGCTGAGTAAATCAATGAATAAATAATTTTATGCCGATTTGGATACAAGCAAAACAGCTTAGCGAATATGTGCAATATAATTCACATCTATAAAAAATTTGGACAGCGGCACAAAAGGGGCAATTCCATACAATTGACAGTTGAAAAACCTGAATACTGCATTATCGTTTTATTTAGCAATAATAAATAATTGCAATATTTCAAATGAAACCGATTTTGAATGTTCTTTCTACAGAGAGTTTCAATAGCAATTCAATTTACAGTTAATTTGGTATTTCCCCTATTATTAAATAAGATTTTGTAGCTTTTCAACACTAGAAGAGCTCAATATAGTTTGCTGATGTATATCGATATGTATCGATGTATTTGTTATCTGGTTCAATTTTCATATACAAAAACAACTACAGTCGAGTCCCGATAATTCGAAATGGCAAGGGGATCAGATTTTTTTTTCGATTTGCACAGAAATTTAAATTATTAATTTTTTTTAAGGGGATAGAACTTTTTCAATTTATCGCAATTTTCGATTTAGCGGGGTACAAATTAACGAGACTCGACTGTATTTGAAGCACATATAATATACATATGTACATATACATATATGTATTTATATAAATATTACCTATTGATATATTCGTCATAGAACCTTTTTTTATTTAACCACCAAAAAAGTTCTATATACAAACGAATTTCTCATTTATGCCCAGTCAGACTGCCCAGTCAGCCTGACAACTCAACAATGTAGCATTTCCAGGGTATTTGCAGGTGTGTTACAACTTTAAACGTTTCAGTAGACAAAGCTGCTGAGCTTTGCACAGCTGCTTGAATAGCTGATAACTGTTTTAAAAGTTTATTAGTCACCCGGTAGCAACAACAATCTGCATATTTGATTTGCAAATCAGCGACTGGCATCTTGACTGCAACTGGGGGAGAGCCGACAAGTGGGCGGCAGAGGAACCATAAAAGTTGGCGTTGCAGTTGCACGGTGACAAATTCAATTTCAAGCGAACAGAATAGAGCATGACTAGATGAAGAGTGAAGCTTGTTAGACAGAGAAAGAGAGTGAGAGTTGCGAAATACTATGCAGCTTTTAAGCCCTGTTGAAATCTTATTAGCTTTAGCTGCTGTCCTACTGCAAGAGGGGTTTTTTTCTTTTTGAGTGGGACTTCTACTGTACTTAACGCAATTTTAATTAAATGAAGCCACAAAGTTGATTGGCAGCTAAAATGCCAGTCAAAGTTGGCTGCACATTTAATAAGTCGTTGAGACAAAAAAAACAAAAAAAGAAAACAATGCAACTTTTAATTTGTATATTTTATGAGGCCAAGCCGAGTGCTGCCAAAGAGCGAAAGAGACAGCGAAAGGGCAATGGTTGCAACTTGAAACGTGAGATGAGTAAAAAGCAAACAACAAAACAGAAAAACTGTAGAAAGTGAACGGTACAAAGCTCAAACGTGTAAGATCGAGCGAGCGAGGTATAGAGAGTAGAGCGCAAACAATCGTCAAAGAAAGGTGGAAAAACACGCACACAACAACAACAGCAGCAACAGCTAACAGCAACTGCAGAAGCAAAGATGGTAACAAAAGCCTTTGAAGTAAAGTAAAGCTGTAAAGCCAAGTGAATGCTGCACAAAACAACTCCAACAACAATGAGAAAGAGCCCAAAGACTGCAGCAGCGCTGAACAACGCAGCAAAAAAAATCAATAAAAACTAAATGAAGTGCAAAACGAGCACAATAACAACAAAAAAATACAAAGACAAACACACACACACATGCATACACACTCTCGCAAACAACAGTTTGATCAGCTTGAAAGTCACGAACTGTAAATTTCTCTCTCGCTCCTACACTGAAGCTCAGCCTGAGCTTTTATGCCTGTGCGTAAATAAAGAAACTACGCGTCGTATACTCTCAATAATGTGGGAGTGGGAGAGAAGCAACTAGCTGAAGCTTTAACTGCGCCGTTAACTGTAAACAACGCAGCAATGTTGTTTTTTTTTCTTGTTGTTTCTCAAGCATTTCACATGCTAGTGCAAATGAACATTAATTAACAACCCACATTGACATTGACAGCATTCAGGGTGAATATGGCAGGCATTTGCGTTAAATATTTAAATATTCTTATTGAAATTACAAATCACTTCAGAGCACTCAGATTATTGGCCATTTATTGATTTTGACAATTTGACCTAAGCAGCACTGCCTGTGTGTGTGTGTGTATGTGTGTGTGTGTATGTATGTGTGCTTGCTTTACTCACAGCCTTTATTTATGTATATATTAAAGTTTTTTTTTTCAATCTTGCTGTTGCGAGCATTTGGCGCAACAGTTTAAAGCACTTTTCTTGGCAAGGTGACAAAAATTGCGTGAGTATGTGTGTGTGTGTGTGTGTGTGCATATGTATGTGTCCGTGAGTGACCCGTTAGTTCGTAGCCGGTAAAGTCTACGGCAGGGTGCTCCAATTCTTATTTTCAGCCCAACACTTGCAACACTAAATTTAGCAAAACACACATATTCACACACTTACGCTCACACACACACACAAGTACACACACAGCATCACAGAAAAGCTTACACCAGAAGAAGAAATAAAACCGGAAATAAACTTACAGAAATTCCTCATCGCTGTTGTTATTGCAATTGTTGTTGTTGCCTTGTTTAATAATTTTGTGCATCTGCATCGCTGTTCAAGTCAAACTCACAATGTGCACTAAGGTTGCCGAATTAAGTGCGTGTTTTGTTTTTTTGGCGTGGGTGGTTAAACGTCTATTTTTAGCACACGAGAGTAGCAAAGCAAAGCAAAACGACGTGCGAAACGCGAACAGCGAATGAACGGAGGAATGCTTCCTCTTGTTGTTATTGTTTTAACACCAGCTGCACACTTATCGATAGCGTTTGACTAGTAATGACCACCATACGCCTATTCACTTCAGCAACAAATGCGCGTATGCATTAACTGACGCATTTTCCATTAACTTTAATTCGCACTTGGTCACACACATATATTTTGTATTATTATTATCATTATTATGCGCTGCGTTGTGTTCGTGTCATTTTCACAGCAAACTAAACTTGGTTGCTTAACAGCACTGATTTTATGCCAACCTACAGCACTGCCACTATCGATTGATTTCAGTTTAAGCTATCGATGTTTAAGGTGCCAGGGCTGCATTAAAAACACGCGCTTTGCTGTAAAGGTAAACACGAGATGGATTTTGATTTGGGTTTCGCCGAGGAGCCAAATAACGCGGCTTGGCTAAGTAATCGCTACTTTCCCAGCAAATTGGGCGGCCAGCCGGCATGGCTGGAGTTGGAAACGTTGCCAAGCGCAGCACAGCTGGAGTGCAAACAGTGTCACTCACCAAAAGCATTTCTCTGTCAGCTTTACGCGGCTTTCGAGGAGGAGTTCAACTTCCATCGCAGCATTTACGTTTTTCTGTGCAGGAATGCTGAATGTCAGCAGAATAACAAGGCAGAGTATGTATAAACAAATACTGCAATGTATATCGAATAACAATTTTCTATTATGCTTGCTCAGAAATTTCACTGTGCTGCGCTCACAGCTGCCACGGAAGAATAAGTTCTACTCAGAGCAGGAGCCCTCAGAGGATGGTGAACCTTTGGTAAGAGAACATTTTTCTCTACGTTAACCAACTGTTATAAATGCTTGATATGCTTGCAGCCCGCTATAGCTGGCTCAAGGAAACTTTGCGCCGCATGTGGCTGTTTGGCTCCGCTTGCCTGCAGCCGTTGCAAAAACATCAACTACTGCTCCAGCTCCCATCAGCGCGCGCACTGGAAGCAACACAAGCCGAGCTGTGGCACGGCAAAGTCAGCAGCTGCTCTTACACCGCTACCAGAGATTGAGTTTCCCCTATACGAAATAGTCATGGAGCCTGAATCAGCAAGTGAAGCAGCTGAGAAGGATGAGCAGGCCTGCCTGGCCGAGTTTGAGCAGCTGTCGGCTAGTGGCCAAGCGGGTGAACTGCATGACTTATCCGAAAAGGAGCTGGACAAATACTTTGGCAGTGCCGCCGCAGCGGAAGACAAAGCCTTTCAGAGCTTTAAGAAACGAATTGCAGCTGAACCCGAGCAAATCGTGCGCTACAAACGTCAAGGTGAGCCGCTCTGGATAGCCAATGTGAAGGACACGATTGAGAGTCAGCTGCAGGAGCTGCCCAGCTGTGCGCAATGTGGCGGTCCGCGTCAATTCGAATTCCAGCTGATGCCACAAATGCTGACGCTGCTCCAAGACGACAACCTGGACTGGGGCGTTCTGGCCATATACAGCTGTGCAAGCAGCTGTCCCATTAACGGCTATGTGGAGGAGCTGCTAATCAAACAGGATATAGCAGCAGCAGCAGCAGGAGATGTAGCTTAAGCTGTTTTTTGGGCTACAGTCTCTGCTGTATGCATACAAACCAATTTTATTTGTTAAAGGACGAAACAAAATGTAAGAAAGAAAAAAATACGGCGACGATCTAAGACAACTAAAGACGATTGACTACTTTAGTTTGATAATGGGAAAATAGCTATGCTTGCTGAAATCGAACTCCGGCTGGCGCTTCAGCTCCTTCTGATGACCACGGGCGAGCACATTCATAACCACAAAGTTTGTGCGCGCTATTTGCAGCAGATCCAGGATCTGCAACGGAAGACAATTCATTCAAATTAGTTGAAAGTGAATTAGTTTTGATTGAATCTGGCTCTTACCTCCTGCTCAGGATTCTGTATGCTCTCGAGCACATTGCGTGCCTGATCGAAGTGCTTGGCTGCAAAGCTGTACAGCTCCTCGACACTGTTGAGCATCATGTGATCCCGTATATTCTTGAATTCAGCATAGGAAACTGGCGGCGGACTGGTCAGCGGCACAAAAGGCGCAAAGCGTCGATTGTAGCGTATCTCCTCATTGTCAAACTTGGACATGGGCAGACGCACACGTCCGTCTTTGGTTAGAGCGCCCATAGCCTTGTACATGCCGCCGCACAGGCTGAGCAGCGCATGATAGTAGACAATCTCCTGGCGATAGGGACGCTGTTGTTTTTTGTTCTTTTTTGGCTTGGCCGCCTTACGATTCTTACCGCCCGAGCCGCTGCCGCCGCCATTCAATTGAATTCTGCTTTGATGCTCGGCATATTCCTCCTGGGCGAGCAATATGTTCTCGGTGCGCGTCAGGGCAGATACCAAAAATCCGACTAGAAACTCATAGGGATACCAATAGATATAGAGAAACTCATGCACCGCATACAGCTCCAGCTCGAAGCCCGACATCAAATAGATGAGCATTGCACGAAAACAATTGTAGAGCACCCAGGTGGAGAAGTGTGTGCTGTGCTTCAGCGCCGTGGCATGCGCCTCGTTGCCCTCCATGGCCCGATCGTTGGCCAGCTGATTCATCAGTGAGTCCAATCGTGCCGCGTCCACCTGCAGCGGATCAAAGTTCTCAATCAGGTGCGCCAGCTTATCGCGCTGCCTGGCACGATTGAAGCCGCACAGGCGTATGAACTGATTGAAGGTGTTCATGTTGATGCAATAGCGAAAGAAGGTCTCCAGGTGCTGCTGCACCTTGGGATCGTTGGCCACCGGATGCTTGGCGTTCAGTACTGGAGGTGAGTTAAAAGCCTGCACCGAATGCCTTAAGAATTGCTTCATCGACTGCTTGCCGTGGGCCAGGCGTATGCTCGAGCTGAACAGGCTCTGCAGCACGCTGCGCGACAGGATGCAGTGGCCCGACTTGCGGCTGTACTCAATAAAGAAATTCTATAAACCAATAATAAATAAACTATTATTAAAATATATATATAGAGAGAGAGAAAGTCTCTCTCCTGATGGTCGTTACCAGCGCTGAGTAATAGTCCTTGTATCGGATCACCTTGCAGGCGTACTTAAAGCGCGCCACCATCTCCTCCAGAAATTGATAGCTGGCGGGACGTTCGCGTATTTTGATGCTGCGCGGAAACGTTGGCGGTTGGCTTCTGTCATGTATGCGCGGCGAGAAACCCATTGGATTCGGTGCCTCAGCTGCAAAGTTTTTCAAACAGATTTTTATGATTCAGCACAAAATGTTTTCTAGACCCGCATACTTACAACCCTCGACGGGCTGTGTGCCACGTTCGATGGTGCGTTTGATGAGCGGCAGCAGCTCGGAGGCCACATTGAGATTCTTATAAATCTCATTGACGGCCTCCTCGGCGCTGTCAGCGCCCACCATCAGCTCCACCTGGTAGATGGCCTGAAATAGGTGGCGCATGAAGCGCAATCGATGCACCACAGCCATCAGATTCTGATTCTCAATGTTCGTCAGCTGCTTGCACTTGCGCACCAGCTCATCCTCCACTTCCTTCAGCAAGCCCGCAATCGTTGTGGGCTGTGCCTTTTCCGCTGCCAGCAGCGCCGAATTGCCATACAATTGGAAGTCCTCCTCCTCGTTGACTGCAGCCAGTATGATGATGTTCTTAATGACGACGATGAGATTGCGCACAGCGGTGCAAAAGACGCGCAGCGCCTTATCCTGAATCTGTGACGGGGCGTGCAGATAGAGGCAGGTGAAGAGCACTTGGTCCATGGAGTTGCCCTCCAGCCAAGAGACCAAGCAGGCAAACAGCGCATCAAAAATGCCAATCAGCTCAGCGGGCTCCAAGCCGTCCAGCTTAATGGCACCCATCTGGAATGTAGACACGGACAATGTTAAGGAATCCTCCAAAGACACTTCCTACTCACCGCTACGGCCGCTTCAAAGGAAGGCGGTGGCAAATCGAATTTGTCAAAGCCCATGCCCACATCCATCTTGGGATCCATTATCTCTATGGCAGACATAGCCTCAAATAAACCGAACAGCATATCCTGGGCCAGCTCGCCGGGCAGCAGCTCGGAGCATGCAGCGTGGAACTCCTCGGTCACATCCACCCAGCCATGTATGGGATATTGGGTAATGTCTTCGGCGGCGCTGCCGCCGCGTATTGCACGTTGTACTTCACTGTCCGCAAATCCACATTCACTCATGCTCCACTCATCCGGATCGTTGCTGTTTTGCTCCCGTTCCATGTCTCTTTGCTCAGCTGTTGTGCGCATTGCGGAGACAGAGGCACTGGCAGAGGCAGCGGCTGCGGCAGCTGCCGCCGCTGCTGCTGCTGCGGCGGCGGCGGTGGCTGCCTGAAAATCTGTTGGCTGCTCGCTGGCGTAGGTTCCGTGCATTATCCTTTATCGCCCAGATGCTTGGCAAATAGTTACTTTTGTCAATTGCTTGCAATTACTTTTCGTGTTATGAATCGAGTCTTTTACTTTTTTCTTGCCGTGCATCTAAGTTTTGAGGCAGTGCTGATAAGTTCAGCGAAGAGTGCACACACTTGCCAAAGCGTATTTGACAACACTGTATTCGACTGGCGCCAAACAAGTTACAAATTAAAAAACACATATGAAACTAACTCAAACTGTTGAAAACAGTCTAAAAGCATACTAAATATAATATGTTTTCAGCTAGATTGTGTGTATATTAGATAAACACTCTTACAGAATTTGTTGTATGTGTTTACATGCGAATTTTATTTTATTCGTGTTCTTGCCTTGCCACTGAGATTTCGCTCAGTGTTGATGGCAGTGTTGAGGAAGAGCAAGTATAGTGCACAGCACTTACCAAGCGCATTTGACAACACTAATTTGGCGCCAAACACGATTTAAATTCAAAGCACATGTAAAATGAAATCAAACTGTTGAAAACTGTCTAAAAGCATGCTACATAAATATTTCTGCCCCTAGAATATGTTTGCGATAATGTGCATGAATACTATTGCATAATCTTTATTATTACTATTCATTTTCTTGTAATCCGATGTAAAATAAAGAGTATTTTGAAGCCAACATTTGAGTGTTTTGTCATGCAGTCATTAAGTAATCTATATGAATCAATTGTAAATGCAGCAATTTATTTTAGCACGCTTCGTATTAACTGCTGACTATATAAAATCCATACATATATATCAATATGTGTCTGAGTAATTTGGCTGACAAGTAGAAGTTAACAATATTGCTCCGTAATATTTTCGGCTGATAAGAAATAAAAGCTGCCTCCAGTTGCTGCTGAGTGCTTGCTCAACAATTGTTATTGCGATTACTTTGTATTTGCCCATATGCCATATAAGAACAGCGACTAGTGCTGCCTTATCAATTGGCCTCAACTGTTATCGCTCGCGCTCCATTTTGAGTGGAAAGTGGGAAAGCTCGCTCAGAGCTCGGTCTGTCTCTCTCGCGCGCACTCTCACTCTCTCTCTCTCTCTCATCCACGGCGCGCTTTAGTTTGGCTCCACAATTTGGGGGTTGTCCGTGTTTGAGTGCTTCGAATGCCCAAATAACGGCAACGGAATTGAGTGGCGCAAAAGCATTTCACCAATGCGAGGGGTTGTATTAGTTTGTTTACAACAATTCTGTTTCAGTATCAAATGCGTTGCCCTCGTGGTTAAGACGCGCTAACGGTCAACCGCTAAATAAAAACTAAAGCAAAATAATAAAAAAAACACACACACTTTATATCGCACAGGGCGCACAAATTTGAAAGAACACGACACAAGAAATACAAAAAAAAAAAAAAACCAACACAAATCAAATACGAAGTGAAAAGTTCTTCAACAACTAACTGCTCGAATTTCTTCAAGGAAGCCGCCGACCCGATTTATTAGCCAACGCGTAAGTTTTTCTAACCCACCGCCAATAATATGTTTTTTAATTTATGTATATGGCTCATAAGGAAAATGTTCTTTTGTGTTTGTTTTTGTTTACTGTACTTTGTTTTTTTTACAATTTATTGCCATGTGTTTTGCTGTCTGTGTTGCTTTGACAAGTCTCTAAGACAAAACAAAAAACCAAAAAAAAAAAAACCAAATCAAATATATGTATTTAAAGAAAAATGAAAATAAAAATATTCGTAGCACAACTTGATTAAATACGGCAAGAACAAACAAACACGAAACAAAAATTACGAGACTTTTTGGCAGGCGACCAAATCAAATTATAAAAAAATTGTGTCTGACCCTATAAATACTATATATAAATATATACAGCCACGACTGAACCAGAACAAAATACTATATAAATTTTCACTTAAGCATATGCCAAACATTAAATATTTATAATATATAATTCTTTATAGTTTTATCGCTTGCCAGTCTAGACCCAAGCTTATTTTGAAAATATGTCGAACATTTGTTCGAATATTTATGAGTTATTTTTAAGTGCTTGACCTAAAGAAGCACTTTTGTAGTAGGTTTTGGAATATAGATTTTATTTATTTTTAAATTTATATAAATATTGACCTAATGCATCATCTTTGCAGTAGGAATTTTAATTTATAGTTTTGAAAAATATATTTATAAATATTTTTGGAGCGTTTTTATTTAGAGAAAGTGCGAGCATCGTAGAAGTAAATTGTATTCAATTTGTAAAGCATTTCAAACCATTTGACCTAAGGTAAAACATTTTGAAAAGTGGGAAATATTTATTTTGAAGAAAACAAAACCTTTAAAGTACTTATTTTATATACATATTTATATCATTTATATTTTTCTTATATTAAAGCTTATTTTTTATATTAAAATAAAACTTCCTTACATGCAAACATATAATAAATTCCAGAAAAATTCCTAAGCGTTCGCAGCCCCCAAACAAAGAAGAAAAATAAAAGCTTTTGTGAAATTGATTTTATCTTATGAATTATACATACAAAAAAAAAAAATATTTTTTTTTCATATATTTTTTATATATACATATATTTTTTATATATATATATATTTTTTTACATTTATGAACAATATTATTTTATAGTTCATCAAAAAAAAAAGAAGAATTATAAAAACTCTTGTAAAATTGATTTTATTTTATGAATTATTCATACAAAAATAAATTTTTTTTTTTTATGACAAACATGATATTTATGATAAACAATATTAGTTTTTAGTTCATCTATACATTTTTAAAGAGAATTTAAAAAAATATATTTTTTTTTATATATATAAAGTTACTGAAACATTCTAAGCTATTTGAACTAAAGACTTTGCAAGCAGCTGGCATATAGATTATTTTTTTTAATTATAAAAAAAAATACAGCAGATAAAGACAGGCAATTTGCAGAATTTGAGCTTGTTCACTATCAAAATAAAGCCAACAAAAATTCTGTAAAAAAAACATATATAAAATTTCTATAACTTGCTGAAGCGTTTAAAACCAAAAAGATATAGAAACTGGTTGTATACGGATTATAATATACAATATATATACTTGTAAAAAATATAAATAAAGTTGTTAAGTAAAGTTCAGTAAGTAAAATATTATATAATTCCATGACAGACAAACAACGCCTGACACCTATTCTAGGCTATCTATAGCTATAAAAATTGATAAGAAATTAAAGGTTTGTCCATAGACCTTGTCTGCTATTGATTACTGGAAATATATGTGAAATCTTATCGGAGTTTAAAATTGAAGAGCCAAACAAGCAATTGAAATGGCAAATGTCAGATTTCAATTTTCGATCTGCATAGCTGAGGAGCGTGTGGCAAATCGTGACAATTGACCACATTATAGATGTGAAGCACGCAGGCAGACGATTTTGTAGGTACACAGGATAACACACACACACACACACAGGACTTCGAATGGGAGGACGACGACTACAAAATGTCGAAAAGAACATACAGAGCAAGCAAAAAATCTGCACGTACGCGATAAAAGCAATGAAAATCAAACTCATGTAGACAACGCACAAAGCAAATAGAAATGGGGAAAAGGGCGAAGGGATGAAAGGAAAATCAGAGCGAAAACTTACACATGGAATTTATTTCAATTGATTGGAGTAAAGACCCCACAACGCTGACAAAGTAGAAATTCCGAGAAACCAGGACCAGAAGCAAGACCAAGTCGAAGGCTTCTCTTAGCCATTGCCATTGCCATTGCTTAAAGTTGCGTATACGCATCCAAAGCCCAGCTCAAGTGAGCGCAAAAAACTTACACATGGCATTTATTTCAATTGCAAACAAACAACAAAGAGGGAGAGCTCTAAACTCTGGCAAAGAATAAATTCCAGTTGCTCAAGCCAGTCCAGCCGATGATTGGGAATGTATTAAAGTTGCGTATACGCCCCCAGAGCCCAACCGATTTTTCTTAGCCCTCTCGTTTTTGCCCCCTCTTTGGCCTTGCCTGGACTTCAGCCTGCCTTCTTCTTTTTTTTGTTGCTGTTACATTTTTGTATCGATTTGATTGGATTTCATGTTACGAGTTTGTTGTGTTTAACACGCTTCAATAAAGTTCAGCCCGGGGCAGAGCAAAAAAAAAAAAGAAGAAAAGTAAGTTGAATGCCTGTGCCCTAATACGCAGCCCCATTTCCTTCCTTCCTTCTTGGCTCTCTGTGGCTTGGTCTACTTAATTGAATTCAAATGGATGACAGATGAGAAGGTCATGTGTGTAAGGGTTGTGTGCGAGTGTGTGTGTGCGAGTGTGTGTGTGTGTGAGTATCAAATAAAATGCAGACTTGGACAATTGGTAAATTGTATTAGTTCGGGTCGAAGGATTCAGACATGATTAGCTTAGCTTGCGCATACAGCAGGAAATAAAAGTTGATGAAAATATAGAAAAATAGAAATAATTTACAGAATACAGAATATTTTAAATGCTTCTACAAGGAAATATTCAGATGTATTTGATGGACATAAAATTATGTTAATTAGAGAGAAGTAGATCAATAGATAGTGCGATAGATAGGAGAGTAGGTCACTAGTTATTATTATTATTGTTATGTTATTAAATATTAGTATTGGCAGCACCTTTGTATGCGATTCTCATTGTTTAATTGAGTTTATTTTGAATTTTGATAGACCTTTGCAGCTGCTGCAGAAAGAGCGACTAGATAAGACTGAGTGTTAGAGTAGGATAAATAATAGGATATGTGAGAAAGCTATTGAGAGTAAGCTAGACATCGAGAACAAAGACAGGGAGAGAAGGAAATAGAGATAGAGAAGGCAAGAAAGAGAAACAGAGAGAGGGAAAGAGGGAGTGAGAAAGGTAGACAAGAGAGACAGGGAAAGAGCTGGAGAAAGACAGAGCAACATTGAACGGGAGACAGGGAGAGGAAGAGAGATACAGAGAGAGAGAGAGAGAGAGAGAGATAACGACAGAGAAAGTGACAGGAAGATAGAGACATGGACAGAAAGGTAGAGCCTGTGAAAGAGAGAATGATAGACAGAGGGGGAGAGAAAGGAAGAAAGAGAAAGAAAAAAAATAAAGAGAGAAAGAGAAAGAAAGAAAGAGAAGAAAATAAAAAGAGAGAAGGATAAAAAGTATGAGAAATATAGATAGGGAAAGAGACAGTGACATAAAGAGTGACAGAGAGAGATAGAAAGAGAGAGAGAGAGAGAGAGAGTGTTGGGGATGGAAAGATACACAGAGAGAATGAGAATAAAGACGTAGAAATAGAGAAAGACAGAGAGAAAGAAAGAAAGAGAAATAGATTACAGAAAGTATGAGAAAAAGAGATAGGGAAAGAGGCAGTAAGATAAAGAGTAACAAAGAGAGAGATAGAGACGGAAAGAAACACAGAGAGAATAAGAATAGAGACGCAGTAAAAAAGAGACTGAGAGAGAGAGAATGAATGAAAGAGAGAGATACAGAAAAAGAGAGTCTGACAGAGACATGCAGTAGTAGGCAGATACCGAGAAAGAAAGGGATAGAAGAAAACTGAGAGCCAAAAACAGGAAAATCAGAAAAGTTAAGCAGAAACATCAGAGGAGTAAGCTAGTCTTATATAGTATATTAAAAAGATACCTTTATCTATCATAAATTACTAAAGCACCATCAAAAAAACCCTTTCTATACGATTTTCATGATGTTAAGAAAGAAAGACAGAGAGAGATCAAAAAAAGAAGCAGAGAGAAAAAAATATAAGAATATGCAGATAAAATAGTTGTCTAGCGGCAGAAACCCAAAAAGTTACAGATCAGAAATATTATTAAATAAATAAAATCAAATGTATCAAAAAATATCAGCTATATTTATAAAGCAACAATTTTACCTAAATTGTAAATTGATTCTGAGCGCAGGCATTAAATCAACATTTACTTCAAGTTCCATTTCAGCTGAAAAGTTGTTGAATAGAGCACAGAAAACAGAAACGCCTTTTGAATAATGCTTTGTGCTGGATAAAATATGCGCGCAGTCGACCAAAAGGCAGCTGAATGGAAAAACCATTTTTCATGCAATTAAATTAATGAGTGCGCATATATATATATATATATATAAGTATATATATGTATATTGGATTGGGCTCTTTACTTTTTCGTTAGCTTAATGAGTCTAGAAGGTAAACGTAAAGGCGGTTTAATCCAAATGCTAAGCGCCTTTTGTGCACAAACCAATTAAGTTGAAATGTTTGCCTCGATGATGCTTCAATAAACAAAGGCAGACAGGACCTGCCCAAGCGCTCCTGCCACTTTGATATAGATAGAAACATAACAATGACAATAAAAACACATCAAAATCAATCTGTCAACAAAGCTGTTGCCCGCTCTCTCTCTCTCCCTCTCACTCGACGCCTTTGTCAAGTGCTGTCAGCCGAAGAACTTTTAACTGGGGGGCGGTGGCTTTGCGTGACGCCCTTAGCGAACGGCAACTGTAATCGACCCTCGAGTCATTGAATTTCTTCAAGTATTTAAATGCAAAATGTACTTGGCAAGTCGTGAACTTGACTTGAGTCTATATAGCTGCCATTATCATTAGCACACCGTCAGCAATAAAGCAAAAATAAACAACAGAGCATCATCAGCAGCAGCAACAGCAGCAGCAGCAGCTGCGTCAAAGGAAACAGCATGCCGGATCTCATTTTATTACAAGAGGAAAGGCAAACAACAAAAAAAACAAACAGCAAAATGGCGCCAACATTGTGTCAGGGGCTTAACAGAGAAAGTAGAGAGAGCGAGAGTGTGGGAGTGTGAGAGAGAGTGAGTGGGGGAGGTAGGCTGGTTGGTTGGTAGAGCAGGCCTAAGGCAGCTTGTTGCTACTGCACTCCAGCCAAGCGGCAAACACCATAATGATAATGACGATGACAGCAATGCTGATGATGATGTTGTTGTTGTTGCTGATGTGCGGCAGCTGCCTGGCTGGCTTCCTGCCAACAATTTAGTTTGCTGTCTGTTTGCTTTTCATTCAACGGCGCCAGGCGAGGCACGGTGCAACGGGGCGTATGCGTATTGTTCCGTGCTGGGCATGCCACAGGCACTGCCAGATTAGCTGTGTGTATGTGCTGCTGCAACAACAACAATTGCAACAACAACAACAACGACAAACAACAGATTTCAGCGCTGTTGCAGTGTGGCATATGCAAGGAATTCTCTTGCATTTTGCAGCATTTCATTTTAATTGAGCTTTAAGCTCTCCCACTTCCATTTACCACTTCGCACTAGTTTGTTTGTTTCTTTTTTTCTCTCTTCCTCTTCTTCTTCTGCATCATTTCCATTTGCATTTGAAGCCCCTTTTTTGCCAGCACTAAATGCAAATGCGACAATGAATCTGTCATGCAGATGCTGCTCGAAATGCTCGCAATTTATGCAACGTCTGTTTAACGACATTTATAGAGTTAACATATAGATAGCTATCTATCTCTCTCTTTCTCTCTCTGTCTCTCTCTCTCTCTCTGAATGGGACTGATCCAAAAAAATGCGAGTGCTGCGAGCCACAGCTAAAGCTGTAAATGCACCAAATTTAAAGCGCGAATAAGCGCAGCGCATGCTGCAAATCGAGGGTATACGCGGGGTAGCTTGTTTCTATATGAAATACAATTTTATATTGTCAAAAAATAAGAATGAATGACTTTTTTTTTAAACTAAGTTAAGCTAAACTAAGAATGTGGATAGTTAAATTAATGTAAAAATTTAATTCAAATTAAAAAAATATTTAATTTTCAAAATATTTAAATATTTAGATAAATATTTATAGAGAAATATAAAATAAATAAATTAAGATATACAAAAAATATTAAATATTTAGAAATATGTTTTTAGACATAAACTCTCATTAGAAATGGAATGAATTTTGGTTTAAAATTCAGCTCATTTGCTTTAAAAAACTGAAAAGTTTTGAGGCGAAACTATTCCGTTTATCACATATTAAATAGATTATCTATACTATATAGATTTTTTGTATAAGCTTATCCCCAGCTATGATCTATCGTGTATAAGCACATATTCCAGCTATGATCTATACTACAATATAAGCTTATATCCAGATATAATGTATACTATATAGTGTAATCATATACCCCAGATATCAACTATACTATGTATATACCTAGTGTAAGGTTATCCCACAGCTTTGTTGTTGTTGAGAGATGACACACTTTGCAAACACCCCAACCAAATTGTTTTGTTTATGAAAACACAGGCATGTAACACAGATATCTTTATACATATATATTATGGGTGCAATTTAATAAACAAGTAGAGCTAATGAATTTTTATTGCCATCCATGAGCCCAGCAAATTGTAGTGTAGGCAAATTTGAGTTGTATTTCGGCTGGTGGCGAGGGTCCAGCCCCCCACTCGAAACACTCTTAAGTAGTCTATTGATCATGATAATACATTAGTTTATATAGTTCGGCCCCAATGTTTGCTGTTGTTGTTGTTGTTGAAAACGTGCTGCTTTATGGCATTGATGCGAGATAAAAGCACCTTAATGTCTTTAGAATGTAACATTAATTTCGCAAAAGCGCAAATCAAATAAACAAAATCAAACAAAATAAAATAATACAAAATAGAGATACCTAGAAAACATTTGAATCAAACAAAGCTTGGGCTCTGGTTGTGGTTGCCAACTGAGTTTCGTTTTAATTGCAGCTCAGACTCTTTAGTCTCTTTAGACAACTGACTGCATAATACTTGTTCGGCAGGCAGATGGACAAGCAAACTGATAGACAGACAAGCAGTAGGACAAGCGGACAGATAGATGGATGGACGGACAGATCAACGAGTCGACGGACGGACAGGCAGTCGGACTGACAGGCAAACAGACGATCGGAGTGAAGGACAGGCAGATGGTCGGACTGACGGACAGACGGATGGAAGGACGAACAGACAGAAGGGCAAACGGACAGACAGACTATCGGACAGACAGAAGGATGCAAGGACAGATGAATAGATGCATCGATAGATGCTAGTAGAAAAACCAATACACACTTCCCTCACACGATGAGCGTGTATGAAAAAAAACACCCACAACCGGGTGGGCAATGCTGATAAGGCGCAATTTGAAGTCATTGAATTGAAATGAAGCAAAAAAAAAACCTGGCCACTGGTAACTGGAAAAGCTGGCAAACATCAGCATCGCGACGGGACGGCGGTGGCGTGTGGCCTGCGACAACGCGACGTCGGCGACATTGGCTTTCAATTTCAAGTCACGTTTAAGCATTGTTGACTTAAAGCCAGCCAGCCAGCCAGCCAACCAGCCACACGACCAACTCAACCATCGAGTCGGAGTCGGACTTCAACTCAGCTCAGCTCCAACCGACCGTGGGCCATTTGTCCAGTTGCCACCCGTTGCCACCCGTCGCCGTCGACGTTTGTTTGTGGGGTCAAATCAATTCCGCTTTGTCAAGCACAAGCAAACACGGACACACACACACTGAGAGAGAGAGAGAGAGAGAGAGAGAGGGAGAGGGCGGCACACACAGTTACACACCTGTCGGAAAAGCCAACACAATTTGTTACCGAACTTATTTGCAATATATATTTTAAAGCTTTTGTTATAAATTTCAATATAAACTGAATATAGTGAATACTATATGCTATATAGCATATTCCTAGCATTTGCGAGGGTAGTCTAATAAATTGATGAATTAACAAAAATAAAATCATACAAGTATATATAAATAAATTCCATCAAGTCCAAGTTCTTAGCTACATTAACTAAAAACTGCGAGGGTTACTCAAAGAGTCAACCAGCAGTAACTTATGCTAACTAGCTGCATGGGTAGTCACACATATTGTCAAACTTCAAAAATATATTAATTAAATCAAGTCAAACTTTTTTTTTTATTTCAAATATTTTCTCTCTTCTTTGAACTTCACTTTAAGTGCAAAAAATGTTCAAACTACCCTCGTATATTAACTTTTATTTAATTATATGACCCGGGTGGCACGTGGGCTACCCTGTACCTTCACTTAATCGCAAAGGGAGTTTAGCCAACACAAATCCATTTCAGAGCAAAATCAATTTGCAGCTCTATCAGCTTGTTCTCTATCAAATCAAACTGTAAGCCCCGTTTTAATGGGTATTTCCCCAGTTAATACGCTCACCTAATGCCCTTTTACTTGTCATTTGTTGATTTATTGCACATTTGCATTAAAAATGTTTTTTTTTGTTTTTTTTTTATTTATGACAACTAAAACTAATTGGGATTCAGTTGCAGTCAGCGCAATATGGAAATAGACTTTTACGCTAATCTACAGTATTCAAGACTTTAATAGACTCTATGTTTGAGCACAAGTGAAAAGATTGAACAGCAATTAGAAATATGCTGAGTATAACAGTTTTATGTTATGTTAAAGCCGCAATCTGGATATTTTTAACAGCTGCTTAACATTAAATGAGCTAAATTTGTGTTGTATGACAGTGCATCAAATATAACTATATATAATCAAATATAACAGTTTATATAACAGAATACTTTATATGATATAACAGTTTATTGAATAGAACAGTTTATATGCTATGACTGCTCATATAACACATATAACAGTTAATTTAATATATTAGATCAAATATGATATAACAGCTTATAGCGTTTCATACAACTTAAAAGCTCAGGAAATATAACAGTTCATATTGTAGCATTTCATATAACACTTTATACAAGTACCTCTCTTTTCTGCTCACGTCTGACATAATGACATTCTGCCATTATGCCAGACAACATCGTTTAGCTGCGTTTAACTTTCGATTTGTTCTGCTTCTAACATCTTTTGTTCTGCTTTTGACATCATTCGTTCTGCTTTTGACATCGTTCGCTCTGCTTTTGACATCGTTCGTTCTGCTTTTGACATCTTCTCTTCTGCTTTTTGTGATCGTATTATCGGCCCCTTATCACAAGACCTTTTCTCCACACGTCTGACATAATGACATTCCGCGACTAGTAGCCAGAAAACATCGATTTGGTATACCATGGAACAAATTTCTTTGTTCGTAATATACCTGTAAACTTTTTTCAACGAGACTCCTCTGACACCTGTCGATGACTCATCGATACCGACAATCGTACATTCTAACATTCTGTCATAGTGACACTCGATACATGACTCTTTGACATCCTGACATCCTGACAACGAATTGCCCTCCTTTGGATTTTTAATCGCTTCTTACGACAAGCTATCCGCCAGCTGTGAGACTATTCTTCTCCCGGTCCCACACGGGGCAACCCTTTATACAACATAAAAGTTCACTTAATAGAACTTTTTATACAATATAACAGTTTTTTTTTAATAATATATAAGATAATATAGTATAATACATTAGCTAAGAAAACAGTGCAATGGCTATAACAGTTTACACTATATAATACTCCATCTAATATAACAATTCACATTATATAACAGTTAATATCACTATTTGGCATGGTTGTTAATATTCTCTTTAGTATAACAGCAAACTATTTATAATTATATAGCTGTTTTTGTTTATTAGTAAAAGCTGCTTCATACAAAGTGAGCTAAGATTAGTGTTATATAACAGTTCACTAATTATAACTGTTCATATAATATAATATAATACTATATTTCCATTAGTGTTAATTATTATACTGTAATCACCCTCAGCTAAGTTCTCAAGTCTTAGACTCTGTAAGCGCTGTGCTTCAAAAATGTTAAGTATAACAGTTTGATTTTAGGTTGTATTTTGTTTAGCACGTAGCTGTTATATTATTATATTATATAAGGGCTGTGGCTAACATATAGCTGTTAGATTATTATATATTGTATAACAGTTGCATGTTTAACAGCTGTTTATATTTAACATATGTTGATTATGACACTGTTAAAAGTCGACTGTTATGTTATTCTGTTAATTAAGCAATGTAGTTAATACATTTGTTATAATACTACTTCTATCTGAAGAGTTATATGTCTAGTTAACAGAATCAATTTCCCAAGCTATTTTCTGTAAGTGTATTTTCATGTCGTTCCATTTGAGCTAAAACTTTCCTTTGTAATGTTATTGAAATAACATGTTGTAAGCTGAATAAGTCATAAATTTTATATACACATCTATATATCATATAGTATTTTGATATATAATCTACATATATTAAATATAGTAGACAAAAATGATATACTCAAGAGCTCGTGTCATAATTTGCTTGTTCTTCTAGTTAGGATTTGCATATGGAATATGTTTGTAGCACTGGGCTTATATTTATATTAATTACACATAGTTAGAAAATCAACACAATTTAATTGCAGTTTAACCTGGCCGGCATTAAATTAAGATTGATTTCATACTAAACTTGACCTTGAAGCGTTTAAGCATTTTTATTAAATAGACGCCAGGTAGGTGTGTAGGCCAGGTGCGCTTAGAATCAATCACCGTTGAGTTTCTAAATAAAAAAAAAGTCTTTTTGCAAAATGCAAAGCAGGTTTAATACCTTAGACTTTGGCTAAGACACGGCTTTAAGTGGGATTCGAACTATTGTTCTCGAGGCTACAAAGAATTCGTTTTGTATTCTACAAAATACAGTCGAGTCTCGATAATTCGAAATGGCAAGGGGTACAAATTATCGAGACTCGACTGTATAAGATATGAATAAAAGACAAAAAATATAAATAAGGAGAAAAGGAGATACCAAAGAAAGAAAAGTGAAGTGGAAAAACAAAGAAAAGAAAAATATGTGAAAGGAAGAGATGAGTACAAAATAAATAAGCAAGAAAAGTAAAAACAAGAGAATATAAACAGAGAATATTAGACAAGGGAAGGGAAGAGATTTGAAGGAAAAATAGCAGAAGAGAAAAGAGCTAAAGAAGAAAATAAGAAAAGTAAAGAAACTAAATTGATGAGATGGAATGAAAAGAAAAGTTGAGAAAAGTTAAGAAAAGAAAAGGGAAAACAACAAGAAAGAAGTAGAGAGCAGAAGAAAAGCCATGAGAAGAGAAGGGATGGAAAACAAGAAAAGGCTAAGAAAGATAAGAGAAGTAAAATCAGTAAAGAAAAGAGGAATGAAGGAAAATGAAGTAAAGTATAGAGATGAAGAAATGAAGAAGATAAAAGAGCAAAAGATGAGTAAAGAAGAGAAAAGAACAAGAAAGAAGTGAAGAAGAGAACGAGTGTCTGCACATGAGAGGATAACAGATGAAAAGGAAAGAGAAAAGAAAGAAAGATAAGCTATAAGCAACGAAAAACAAACAAGAGAAGAAGAGAGGAAAGAAGGCAGGAAAAGTAAAGTTTAGAGAAGAAGAGATGAGATGGAATAAGAATAAGAAAACTGAAGAATAAGAAAAGAAAAAAGAACGACGAACGAGAATTGAAGAGAAGAACAAGAAGAGATAGAAGAAAGCAGCCAGAAAAGAAAAGTTAATGGAAGAAATTTGGAGAAACTCGGAGAAAGACAGGAAAAGAGAAAGAAGAAGCAGTAAATTACTTTCCTTAGAAAGCTCCATGACACTTAAATTAATTAGGCAATTAATGCAACTATCAAAATTGATGGAAGCCACATTACTACTCCAACTAAAGATATATATATTTACTATATATTATATATAGTCGACAATATCAATATCATTCATATGTGGCTTGCAGCTCAAATGTAAAAATAAATCGCAGCCAATGCTCAGTTGCGCGTCGTTAATGTCTTTATAATTATCGATATGCAAACAAAATAGCGACGGCGACACGATCATTAAGAGTCATTAAACGTGCACTAAAAACTCACTCATGCAGGTAAAAAAGCAGAAAATGAATTATAATAGAGACGTGTTTCTAGCTGTGCCTTATAATTAATTGAAATTCACTTAACATTATGAATTGCGAGTCGCAAGACATGGGTGAACACAGAACACAGAATACAGAACAGTGAACAACAAACAGAGACAACAGACAACAGACAACAGACAACAGACAAGAGAACATATGTAAATTGTCAATTAGTCTGTTTATAATGACAGAGCGCGTTGAACGATCTTTCAACACGTGGCACCAAATATTTCGGGCCAATACAAATGACTAGCAAATTAGATGTGGCCAGGCATAGCGAAGTTGAGATACCCTAGAATATAATTTATACTATATACAGTGCGTGACATTAGCATAGAACCCTTTGTATACTCTCAAGTAATGCTGTTTATATATTATATGTTATCCACTATAGTTATACAATTTTTTTTTGATTAAACTTAGTTGACTCGCTGTTTCAGTTGTTTTTCAAATAATACTCAAAGAAACCAATTTTCAGCTGATTTTTCTAGTTGTAAGATAACTCCAAAGATAACAAAAAGAAGCGATAAGATATGTGTACACGTGTTTCATTTTCGCATGATTAATTTATAGATAAGAAATTTTTAATAAAAATGTTTAAAGTGGAATGGAGTAGCCAGCCAGATGAACTGCTAGTTTAATGGAGTCAAGAACGTTTACTTATCAGACATTGGTGTGAGCTTCGGAATTTGTTATCTATGCTGATCCTTTCAAGAAGTAACGCGAATGTAGAATTTTGATTTCTGCGAGCTGCGTATACTTGATTTGTTTTCTTTCTTCTGTTTCTTGTCCCCGAAACTGAAGAGGCTTCTGAAAGAATGATGATAGAGCAGATAAAGACGGCATTGAAGGAGCAGCTGAACAAGATCTCAAATCAATTTTGTTGATTTTTGAAGTGCTTTAAAGATTGTAAAAAAGCTTGGAACAGGTGTTAAATATCTGATGGGGATTAGTTTGAATTGGAGAAAATATGAATAATAATTGTAAAAACCGATAAGTGAAGGGTTTTATGAACAGACCTCGCATACAAGGTGCAATTCAAAAGTTCCAGGACTTTATAAAAAAAATAAAAAATAGATTTTCTTTGGCAAAAATTTTATTGGTCGCCTTCGAAATAGTCCCCTTCGGACTGAATACAACGATTTGCACGATCAAGAAGATTATCAAATGACTTTTTTAGGTCATCCTTCGGTATGGCGTTGAGTATGGCGGTCGAAGCCTTTTGAATAGCATCAATGTCAGCATACCGTTTTCCTTTCATTGCCAAATGAAGTTTTCCGAACAAGTAGAAGTCGCGAAAACGTTTAAACCACTCGTGAATGCGGCTACGGGATAGACAATCGTCGCCATAAACTTTTTTCATCATTTGATGAGTTTCGGTAAATGTTTTACCAAGTTTAAAACAAAACTTGATGTTCGCTCTTTGTTCGACGGACACAACAAAAGTACTGTCACTTTTAGCGCGATATCTCGGCTTCTATACGTCCGAATGTCATGAAAATTTGACACAACATGACAGAGAAATAGACAATCAAACGATAAAATTTTCAGACAGAAATTTAAAAAGTCCTTTTGAATTGCACCTTGTATGTTAAGTCAATGAATAGTTCGATTGAGAGATATATAAACTAGTTAGACCAAGAGATCGATAGTAATTTTGCTGGACGACTCAACTTTACTTACTTTTGTGTCAACTTCTATGTGTTACATATTTGCCAACTAAATCATAATACCCCATTACGATAGTGCATAGGCAATCTGTTTTATTGAAGTTTTGGAGGAGTTACAGCTCGTTAGACAAATGACATGACAAAAATTAAAGCAAACACACACACACACACACACACATACACACACTCTCTCTCTCTCACACACACACAGCAAATCAAGCGGAAATTTGAAATGAAATATGCAAAATCGAAAGAAAAAAAACACACAAATTTGCATGCAATTCATTTGAAACAATGCAACAATCGAAACGGAAAGCCAAATTCAAATTGCAATTCACAAGGTGCTCAAAAAATAAAAAAAAAAACAAAATTGAGCATATATCTCCGCGATGCGAGTTTGATTGCGTAATTAGAATGGAATCAGCTGAACTTGTGCCAATTAGCGTAATTTCAAATTAACTTTTATGCTTTGTTCTAATCTCATTAGAATTTTGCAAATGTAATAAAGAAACCCGAAATCAACAAACTACCTAATTTGCATATCATAACTAAATAGCTTTATGGAGTGCGCTAAAAGAAACTATTCTGAACAAACTGAAATCAGAACAAAACAGTAGATAAAACACACCAAAAGCAAAAACCTAAATTAATAAATTCCTGACTGTCTAACTGCTTATCTATATGTCGCGATTAATGAACAAAAAACAGAGCGAAATTTATGATAAGCTCATTTTTCGACAGGCTTAGCTTGTTTTGCAAAAACAAGTCTGGATTTACGCTTCTTTATGCATTATTTTATTTCGTATTTAATTAGCATTAGATATACAAATGTGGATATATATATTTATATATATATATATATATATATATATATATATATATATATATATATATATAAACTGTATTTATCCAGCAAAATTCATGCAAAATTTATACTTAATATATTTCTTTATCGCTGCGTTTCTCGAAATTTGTAGAAACTGCCTCAGCTTTTAGTTGTCTTTGATTAAAATAATCTAAAAAATTACCCACATAAATAAATTATTTATTATACCCTGAACCCATTGAAAATGGGAAATCAGGGTATAATGTTTTTGTGAAAATGTATGTAACAGGCAGAAGGAGACATGGCAGACCCCATAAAGTACATATATATATTCTTGATCACCTCGACAAACTGAGTCGATATAGCCATGTCCGTCTGTCTGTCCGTCCGTCCGTCCGCCCGTGTGAACGCAGCGATCTCGCAAACCACAAAAGCTAGAGATCTGAAATTTGAAATGTATACTCGTGTATATCCTACGCAGCACAAGTTTATAATTTTTTTTCGATAACTCATCCCATTTCCTTATTATCAATAAAAATCGAAACCTTTTCTTCGTTTTTGAATACCGTTATAGCTATAGATCTCAGATTTACTGTGTGTATCCGTGTAATGAATACAAACATTTTGCGATTTTTGGATTTTGGATACCACGCCCCCTTCCCCCCAAACTTGAAACGTATTTCAATTACTAGAGACTTGTTCGCAGGGTTCAGGGTATCTCTTAGTCGAGCAGTCTCGACTAGAGCACTTTTACTTGTTTAATCTATATTAGTGAAGGCAACATTTCGGGCTCTACACTTTAAACTAGATTAAATAAACGGGGATTTTTCAATTGAAAACTAAACTTACATAGCATGAACTTGAGCCACATTTGATGAGAGCAACTATTAGTCAATTACAGGTATTACACAGCCTCAATAAAAAAACTATATTTTATGCATAATTAAGAAGCATACGCACTGTTGGTCAATCAAAACACTAAAATAAAATATGACAAAAAATATGAATAATTTGCGTCCATGTGCATGACGTGCCAAATTTAATAAAAAAAAGGTGCTGCAAGCACATTACCTTAATTAATAAAGACATGTGATGAATATATAAATACGCATTTAACACCTGCAATTGACCACAACAAAGCAAATGAACCAATCAAAATAAGACAATGATAAAAAATTTCAAAAAAAAAAAGTCAAACAAAAACAATTGTGCAGCAAAAAGAAGGCTTGGCTCATAGAGATTATATTAAGCGCTTTAAGAATTTCAGTTAAGAACTTCCGAAAAGTTCACAGCGCTCTATCAAGGGTATGCAAATATGTATATAAATACATACATATATATATGTATATATTGTATATGTATGTATATATGTACCGATAGATGTATATTAAAAACAGGTTCACAGTTAACCGCAAATTAACCAACAGTTATTTTCCAATGTGACTAAGCACTAACAGCCTATAGTTTTTAACTATAAACAAAACTTAAACCACAAAATTCAAAACAAAAAATAATAATAAAAAAGCCATTAAATAAAAATAAATTATAAAAAAAAACCACCTCTTACGCATCAGCGACAATTTTCCATAATTTTCCATTAATTTGTGATAAATCAAAAGAGCAACAAAATATAAAAGTAAAATAATTTAATACGCGAAATTCATAAATATTTTGATGATATTTTGCCTCTATTGATGATGCGAGAGCGCGCGCCCGCCAATGTAAACAAAATGCGAGAACGCAAACAAAGCTGGCAAAAACAACAAAAAAGGTAAACAAAATAATCAGAAATAAGAAAAAAAGAGAAACAAAAACAAAACGGCAAAAAAAAACAGCTCGCAGTTTTGTTTTTCTTTCTGCTTTTTTTTGCCGGCGTCGTCAATGCAAACACACACACCCAACGCGACCTCCGCCTCCACCTTCATAGCTCACATTGAGAAGCCTCACACTCTATGTGCCGCCAGTGTGTGTGTCTGCGAGAGTATTTGCTTAACAGTCGATCTAGATAACAACTCTTCACTCATTGACAGGCGGCAAATATTTGCGGTATTTGCAAGTGAAGAGCTGCTACGCTTAGTTAGCTAGTAAAAGTCAAAGAGAGCGAAGAGTGGGCACTCTTTACATGTGAATGCATTAAGCTTGAATTGTTGTCTGATAAGCAATGTACTTTCACTGTTACGCTGCATTTAACTGTTAAAAATCAGAATATGCGTGACATTTCAAGAGAGTTGCAAAGTTTGAAGAGTGTATGAAGGAGGAGCATTGAGCTCAATAGCTTTTGGGTATTCTGTGTGCATGTCTGGACACTTTTATTAGCCACTACTGTGGTTCTGCAAGTAACTGTTAAACTGTTCATAGAAGACTTGCATAAATGGAGAGAGAAAAAGAGCGCGCGAGGGGTTACTTTTTGCATACATATGTATATGCATTGACATAACAGTAAATTGTCAATAGGCCTTTTATTACCCAACACTTTCGCTCTTTAAATTTAATTGCTGAACATCTGCTTACAATGAATAACCTTATATACCATAATTACAAAATGCTGTCAAATTTCAAATCAAAAAACACTTGCCTGTTTCATAATTGAAGTTAATTAAATTGAATGACACATTTTAATTAGTTAAGTACATCGTCAAAACTTCAGCTCACTAATTTGCGAAAAGCGATTTCACACACACCGGAAACACACTGCTCCAATTTGACCTCTCCCATTCAGCCCAACTCCAAAGCAGGCAAAGTCAGCCGGAAAGCAGGCGCAGCAGCAGCAGCTGTGAGTGACCGACAATAAACTTGTCACGATGCTAAAGCTCAATTCCCTTCTCTGTTTTGATCTGCTGCTGGGAGAGCAAAGAGCAAAGAGAGAGAGAGAGAGAGAGCGGGAGTGCGACCTTTCCTTCAGTCACACACATGTGCGCAACTGTCGTCTGTCCAATCCGCTCGTGTGCGGAGCCCACAGCAAATGCAAATGCAAATGTTGCCTCTGCCTACCAGTATCATCTGCACACAGCGTCGCTGCTGGCGTCGCATCGTGTCGCTACTGCGACGCTGTCTGTTCGTTTTGCTCGTGACTCGTGCACAGTTGCGATCGGCAGCAGGCAAACAACGGAACTGAATTCAGTCGTCAACGCCAGCGCCTGCCAGAAAGAGATTGAAATTTCGCTGTCCTACGTTGCGCCTTCAGTCTCTCTTGTGCTCTCTCAAACGCTCGCGCGCTCTCGTTCTGGCTGCCTTGTCCGGTTCGGGTTCAGGTTCAGCACACACGGCGTATACGTTAACCCAACCCATATGTATATAAAGTGCAAACAGCTGCGATGTTTAGCATTCATTGTTTGCACTAGGGAAGAGCAAAAGCTCGCTGCGAAAAACGGCAACTTAAGCAACTCAATCAAGGATAAAACTTTTTACATTTGATTGTTTCTTTGCCCTTTGTAAAAATGTGTGTGTGATTGTCTAATAAATGGCCATTATTTGCAACTGTCAAAAGGTGCAAAAGTGTTTGTGCGCAAAATCAAAAATAAATAAATAAATAAATGAAAAACAAAAGCAACAATAATAAATATAAACACGCTGGCAAATAAACAAATGCCGAGACAACAACAACAACAACAACAAAATAGCTAAGAAACGCGCGCGCCAAATAGCAAAAACAATATTGTTAAAAAAATATATATTATATATAGTAAATATATATGACAGCGATTTTCCTATACGTTTTTTAATAACATTTTCTCACGCCTCACACAAAAGTTAATAAAAAAAAAAAATTAAATTAAAAAATGGAGGTAGAAAAAATGCGCGAGCAGCCGCTGCTGCAAAGCAAATGCCGCATCCTTGACTCCAGATGTGCGGTAAGTGTAGATATCTATAGCTATAGCTATATAGTGGCTATATAGTCTAGTATTATAGTTTGCTTGATCGACCATTCGTAAACATTTGCCATTTGCGTGGGTCTCTACCTCTGATTCGTAGGATTGATTGGCACTATAAATATAGAGTGAGAGAGAGAGAGAGAGAGGGAGGGAGGGAGAGAGACTGTTTGCCATTAATAGATCGCACAGATCGAGCCAAGATATAGATTAAATTAAGTGTAAACATTTGCCAAAATATATGTCTAGCTACATCAATTACTAAGGGGGCTTGTGCTTTGATAGGCACTTCAAATGGGCACTCAAAATGCAATCTAATTTGAAATATCTTAAAAAAATAAATAAATAAATATTTGAATTCAAGATTTAGGCATGTGTGGACTATATAATACATACCACTTCTATAATCTTATTGTTAACTCATATTTTGTTCAACTCAATTCCAAATTTTTTAGCATATTATTATTATTTTTTTTTAGTCACATGATACAAATGCCTTTTGAATACATTACAAACAAACTTAATCCAATAAAAAATTCTTTAGAAAATTTTAAACATCCATTAAATATTTATATGAGCAAATTGAAAGTACTAAAAAATTCAATAGAATTTTAATACTGTCGAATAAAAATGATAAACTCGTACTGCGTAGGATATACACGAGTATACATTTCAAATTTCAGATCTTTAGCTTTTGTGGTTTGCGAGATCGCTGCGTTCACACGGACGGACGGACGGACAGACGGACATGGCTATATCGACTCAGTTTATCAAGCTGATCAAGTATATATATACTTTATGGGGTCTGCCATGTCTCCTTCTGCCTGTTACATACATTTTCACAAAAACATTATACCCTGATTTCCCATTGTCAATGGGTTCAGGGTATAAAAACGATAGTACAAATTTAAATACAATTCTAATAAAAATAATAGCTAAAAAAAATAATAAACTAAATAAGAATTGATTAAAATTTGAATGCAAAAGATATTCAACAAATTCTAAAGACTTTTGAATATATTATAAAAAAAAAGGGAATTTGCTAAACAAATTTTCATGAACTACTGAAAACTATTTAGAAAATCAAATATAATTCCAATTGAGTTGAATTATTGAATTAAATAAGGCTGAGGTAGGTAAAAATGCTTTATGCATCCGCCGTCAGTCAGGTCGTCACTCTGGCTGGTGTGTCGGACTGCAATGCTGCTTACCGACTAAAAAACCTCCTCTTCTCGGGCTGCCTGCCACCTTGGAACCAGGATCATTTATCCCGCATTAACCTTCAAGGTGGAGCCCTTGTATATGCTCTAGCTGAGCACTGCCATCTGTGTGCCTGCGTCCAGGTCCCACTTTTTCCGCCGGAGCACCTTTTCGGTGAAGTCACAGACTCTTTTCCAGGCATCTATGCTGTTTGCACATTTGCTGTACTATAGTTTCTACTTCATTTTATAAGTATATTATTGTACTAAGAAATCTTGAAAGAGATTTGAAACTGCTTTGAATTTGTTATGTCATTTAACTTATTTGCCTAAAATGGCTCAAACTAAAGTCTAATCATATATCTATATACATAGATCTATATATATATATCTCCTTATAAAGCAATATAGAAAAGTTCACGCCAGAAATACTCCAAAATGCCTGCATAATTAAGATTATAGATATCTATATCTATATAGATAGATATATCAAAATTATATATATAAAAACTTTAAAAATATTATATATAGATAGATATATCAAAATTATATATATAAAAACTTTAAAAATATAACTAAAATAAACTTAAATATATTGCATAATAGCAAATTTGTTAAATAAAATCAGTCAGACTTGATTATGAAATTACTTACTTGAAAATGATTTACAATTACAACTACTTCTATAATATATATATATAAAAGTCTTAAATAGGTTCTCTGATTTACTAAAAACATAAAAACTATTCGCATATATAGAAAATTCTATAAAATTCTATTATAAACGAAAGAAAAGAGCAAATATTTGTTCAGCCGTTGCCTTCAAGTAGAAGGCATTAATTATTAAACCATAATTTATGCGAATTGTCAAAAGTGTACATGAAAAACAAATTAAAATACAGCTGGGCTATGGCAGTGGCAATGGCAATGGCTATGAAAATGGAAAATTGGAAATGCAAGTGAAAACTGTTGTCGTCGTCATCGTCAGCGCGTAGCTGTTGGCGGCGGGCGCACATGTGCTTCAAATTAAAATGTCTGGCTTTCATCTAAGAGCAATAAATAACCATAATAAATCCAAACATATATATATATATATATATATATATGTAATATATATATATATATATACATATATATATGTATATTTGTTTATACATATAAATTTTAACAACTTGTTTCGTCTATTTCACAGCTGAACGATTTGTATCCGATCGCCCGCTTGACACAGAAATTGGACGTGCTTAATATGTCGTCGTCGTCGCCAAAATTGGATAAGGAATACCCCTACACCATAGAGCTGGTGCAGCCAGAAGATACGGCTGCAGTTCTAACCATGCTAAAGACTTTCTTCTTCAAGGTAATATTTTGAATACAATTTTGTTGACTATTGTATTTTTATACCCTGAACCCATTGACAATGGGAAATCAGGGTATAATGTTTTTGTGAAAATGTATGTAACAGGCAGAAGGAGGCGTGGCAGACCTCATAAAGTACATATATATATACTTGATCAGCTCGACAAACTGAGTCGATATAGCCATGTCCGTCTGTCCGTCCGTCCGTCCGTGTGAACGCAGCGATCTCGCAAACCACAAAAGCTAGAGATCTGAAATTTGAAATGTATACTCGTGTATACCCTACGCAGTACGAGTTTATCATTTTTTTTGCTACATCTTCGCAGGGTTCAGGGTATCTCTTAGTCGAGCAGTCTCGACTAGAGCACTCTTACTTGTTAAAATTGCAGTTTTAACTAGAATTGTACAAAAATATATTTTTTTATTTTATTTTTTTGGGTATTTGTTACTAAGCCAAAAACTTTCTTCATTAAATTAATAATTTGGTTACTTATTTTTTAAATTTTTTTTTGCTATTATTTTATTTTTAACTGTTGCAAAGTATTTCTTAACTGATAAACATTTTTTTTTACATTTTGTTGCAAGTTGACGCTAAATAAAATTTTTATTTAAAATAATATTTTTATATTTTATTTAATATATATTGTTTGAAAGCTCTAATTGGGCCAAAGACTTATTTTTTTTAAATGTAAATTTATTTATTTTTAATTAGGCCAAAGACTTTTTTTTTAAATTTAATTTTATTTATTTTTAATTAGACCAAAGACTTTTTTTCTGAAAGAATTCAATTTTATTTCTTTTGTAATTTTTTTAAGGAATCATTTAAAGAAAGTTTTTTTTTATAAATTAAAGAAAATATTTTATTTAATTTAATTATTTATTATTTATATATATTTATATTTACTACTTTATTTATTGTATTATTTCTAAATATTTCTTTTTTTTATATTTTGTTTTCGTCTTTAAACTCATTTTTTGATTTAATTAAATTTGCAAATTTTTGCTCTTCTAACTCTTGGCTTGATAAATTATTTGTTTATTTAAATTGCGACTGTCCGCACGGAGCAAGAGTCAAAACAAAACAGAAATCGCATAAATAAAGCATAGGAATTATTAATGAGTTTTAGTTAAAAAGATTTGCTTCATTAATTGCAGCTAAACTCGATTTTATGCATAAATTCAACATGTTTAGGTGATCTTAACTGGGGTTTTTTTCTCCTGCGCTGTCTCAGTGAGTGAGTGAGTGACTGAACTCTTTATCCTTGCGATGACTAACGAATGAATTACATAAAAAAAAACCCCTCGACTAGGCTAAGCTTAAGACTGCTACCAACAGAGCTGCCAAAAACCAGTTGGAGAGAACGTCATTTGACTTTGTAGATCACGATTGGAGATCATTAACTGGTTACCCAGTTAACGCTTCACTGCATAGCTATCATATATTATATATATATATAAATATATAGTCATAGTATCATATTATAAGTATATATATATACATATATAATATAATCTGTTGCGATCTTGTCGTGTGACAAACTTCCACTCCAGTTAGTGGGGCCAAAAATCCGTATTGAATTGCACTTAATTAAAAAGCGTGATATATTTTATATATATATATATTGTATATATATATATATATTACATATATATGTATATGTAGTATATATATATATATATATATATATATATATATATATATATATGTTTACAAACCTGGTTGACTGACTGACTGACTGAATGACTAACCGCAGCTCCGGTTCCGTTTTGTATTTGCCATAAATTATGCATAATCTTTGATTAAAACGTGTAAAAGTGAATTAGACGCGATTGCTCGACTAAGAAATACCCTGAAATTGGCGCTGGTTCAAACTTTCTAGTATTTATATATCATAGCCATATGCAGCAATAACCAGAGCTGTTAAGAATTCCATTTGAATGCAAATTCAAAATGGGTTTTTGTTCTGAAAACCCATTTTGAATTTCCATTCAAATGGAATTTTTAACAGCTCTGGCAATAACTGCGGTTGCTCTTCCTTCTAGTAGGGAGGATTATAGAATATTAGTTATATATTTATATATATATTTATTATTATTATTTCTTGTAATTAAAACTAATACTAACTCAAGGCTAAAGCACTTTCTGCTAAGGCCTTCAGCTTGAATATATTATATTGAATATATTATATATATTATATTCTATAATACTTAAGGTTCCAGCTCTATGATCTAAATGATATTTTCAGGGCATTTGCATGTAAAATGCAATAAAATATTCATATATGTAATCAAAATATATCAAGATTTTACTATATTTTTGATTACATAAGAAATGGGTACCAAAACACAATTATTCAGAAAGTGTATAATCATTAGAAGAAACTATATTTCAAATTAGTTTAAGTCTAAGTCTTTAAGTTCTTCAAGTTATGCCCAAACAGCAAAGTCGAAATTGATATTTATAGATAAGAAAATTGAATAAAATGAGAAATTCAAAAAATAAATAAAAAAAACTTATGCTATGTAGAGTGTGAACCTTATAAAATACATATATTTAAAATTTCAAGTATCTAGCTTCTCTAGTATTCGAGATATTTGGATTGAAGAGAAAGATAGGTTAACTTACCTTTAGATTGCCTTTTCATATGATCCTAATCAAAAATATAATAATTTAAATAGTTACCCACGTCGGTCACATACGTTTGCCAAAACACAGCATACCCTTTTTAAACCATTTCCAGGGCATTTAATAAATGTAGATAATAGATTACAAATGCGTGCACATAAATCATTTTCGTATAATTCTAATGTTTCTGATGTCACGTAATTGCTTGAATAATTTGTACAGATTGTTCAACTTAACATTTTCGCATGCCATTATTAATAGATCTTGATATGATATGATATGATATGCCATGAATATTGAGAAACTGTTAGGAAACTGATTTGAATGAGTTTTCTTTTTTGCTGAAATTGAAATTTATATATATAATTTGATGTTTTTATTTATATTATTTGCAGGATGAGCCACTTAATACATATCTAGATCTCGGCGAGTGCAAAGAGCTGGAAGAGTACTCAGTGAAACCGCTGCAGGATAATTGCTCATACAAGGCAGTCAACAATAAAGGCGAAATTATTGGCGTCTTTATCAATGGCCTAATGAAAAGAGCCGTAAGTTTTCATACACCCATATCTACTATATATAATAATCTCTGTTGTCCTTGCAGTCCCCAGCTGATCCCATTGAAAAGTCAGCGGACAGCTGCTCACATCCCAAATTCAAAAAGATACTCAATCTAATGGATCACATAGAGGAGCAGTTTAACATCTTTGACCTGTATCCGAATGAGAATGTCATGCTGGATGGCAAAATTCTATCTGTGGACAGCAATTATCGTGGCCTGGGCATTGCGGGCAGGCTGACGGAACGCGCCTACGAGTATATGCGTCTCAATAACATATCCGTTTATCATGTTATGTGCTCCAGCCACTATTCGGCTCGTGTGATGGAGAAGTTGGGCTTCCATGAGGTCTACAAAATGAACTATGCCGACTATAGGCCAAATGAGGTGGCCATCTTTAAGCCAGCCTTGCCACATGTGGCCGCACGGATACTGGTCAAGGAGGTGGACAAGACCAAGTCGACATTGTAATTGTAATTGTAATTGTAATTGTAATTGTAATTGCTTCAAGCTAAGTAGTTGCGTGAGCATTCTGCAATTCTGCATTTTTTATAGAAAATATGTGATTTTTAGTTTGTAGTTCGGTGGCGGGTTGTCGAGAATCGTGAATTTCATTCATTTCATTCTATTTTCTGTTAAAGCTAGTAGAGAAATTAACTAAGTACAAGTTATATAAATATATATATTAAATAAATAAATGTAATTGAAATTCGCTCGTTCGCGATGTTAAGTCTTAAGTGTTCCCATTTTTTGCTCAAACATTGTTAAATGACAAAATAAATAATTGAAAGAAACAACTTGTTTTATGTATAGCGAAAAGTAAATAAATAAATTAAATAAATAATAAATAAAATAAAAATAATTAGCAGCAATTCCTAACCTAATTTCAGTCAATTTAGAAAAGTGAGACTTTTTGCAAAATCTAAAAAATCTTAAAGTTAAACTAAAAACTTTTTTAAAAAATATGAAAAAATATTTGAAAAAAATAAATACAAATACATATATTTAATATTTAAATAAAATAAATAAATAATTATTGTTGCCCCACTTCCTGAGCTTTTTTAAATAAACAATTCGCTCAATTTGTTACACAAATAAAATAGCATAATTATTTGCAATGAAAACTCTATAAGATGCTTGAAAGTTAAAACTAGTTTTGTGTGTTAAATTAGCTAAATAAATATATAAACATATAACTATGTAAAGATTGTGTAACATTTCTTTTGCTTGGCCCTTAATAGCACATAAATTTATCACAAAATCAAAAAATTATAGAATTTTAGTTGATATCCTTTCGCCTAATACACAATAAATACATATGCTTCAGTTCAGTTTATCACAAGAGCAAAAGATAACTATTTTGCAAATCTATTTACAATGAATTTGGTCTATTTACATATTCAAAACAATCCAAATTATTTGGCTACTGCCGTGGCAATCGGATCTCTGGCCAGACGCTCCACCATTCGTCGCATTTGCTCCTCATTGCCATATTTTTGTGCATCGGCCACTACGGCCGCATGGTGAGAGTTTGCCTCCGCTGAGACCTCGTCCTGGAATTGACGGCTCAGCTCGAATGAGTGCCTGCAATGGGCCACTTAGTATAGCTACCAGGCTGCAGAGCTTATATCAGCTACTCACCTCACCGAGCTGAAACCAAAGATTGCACCTATGACGCCAAGCGAGATGAGAAACAAGGCCACTTGCCAATTGGAGACACGATTTAGGCCCTTGATGCCATAATAGGGGCCAGGATTTGCGCTATAGTTGGGCTTGACATCCCAGGGCTGAATTACTTCACGACTTACGCCCGGATTCCATACTAAGCTGTCGTCATAATCCTTGCGTGTTGAGGTCTTCACCAATGTTTGGTAGGCCTCTGTGATTTTCACAAATCGTGCTGTTTTCTCCACACTCGCCGCATTGCTCTTCACATCGGGATGATACTATAAACACGTAAATATTTAATTAAGATTGAATTGAGAAAGGAAGCCACTTGTTGCACCTGCTTGGAGAGCTTGAGATAGGCATTGCGTATGTCTCGCTTGCTGCAGTCGTGGTTCACATTTAGCACATCGTAGTAGGTCTCCGGTTTTTTTGACTGATATCTTGCATTGTTGTTGTTGAAACTATATGTAAAATACAATTTTAAAACGTTATTTTTATGTAACAACAACAAATAGCAACAAGCGGCAAGTTTTACCTACTTGTGTCTGGTGGCCGTCTTTGAGAACACTTTTAAGGTGGGTAGACGGAGCATAATTACCGATCTCCCTTGTCCGAAATTGCGTGCAGCAAGGTTTATGTAAATAACTTAATAATTTTGCTCTATTTAGTGTGTTCTAAAAAAAAAACATAACTACAAATTTCGAGTGTTGAAAAGCGTGCTATTTCATTGTGGCTATCGATAAGATTGCTTGCAATAGTATCGCACGCCTATCGATGACATGCTGCTGCTGCCATCGATATTGTTGCAGATATCGCTGTCATGACAACCAAAAAAAATAGCGCTCATCGAGAATAACAACAATTATTAAATAATAAAATGGGAAGCGAAAAGAAGGCAATGGAATTACAATACCAGGTGCGCCAAAACGCGAGTGTGTATCAGAACTCGGTTAAGGAACTGTATTCATGGGAAAAGGAAATCAAAAGCAAGGAGCTGGCAATGCAAAATGCGCCCGCTCCCAATATTCAGACAAACGTGAGTAATCAAATTTATGGTAACAATGGTAAAATAAGAATACGGACTTTTTTAGAATACGCCCGTGCGCAGTCATGTGCAGAAATCGGATGAGACACTCAAGAAGCCAACAACAAGCACTGCCATAGGTAGCCCAGGTGGCTCCGCAGCGAGCACCCCAACTGAAAAACAGGACTTGCCTACAGACACACTTGCTCAGCTGCATAAGAAGGCAAATGATATAAAGGATCGCGGCAATAGCTATGTGAAACTAAGCGAATATGAGAAAGCCATTGAAGCATACTCCGAAGCTATTGAAGTCTATGCCCAAGATCCCATTTACTTTATCAATCGAGCTTTGTGTTATTTGAAGCAGGAAAGGTAATGAAATAGTATATAGCCCATAGAGGAACCCAACCAATTTGTTTCTTGCAGCCATGATCACTGCATTGAGGATTGCGATGCAGCCCTTGAGCTGGACAAGTTGTGCGTTAAAGCCTACTACAGACGCATGCAAGCAAACGAATCGCTGGGCAACAATATGGAAGCCCTGAAGGACTGCACCACTGTGCTGGCCATTGATCCGAAGAACTATGAAGCCAAGCGCAGTTTGGAGCGCATCAATGAACGTTTGCGAAAAATTGGTATTTTATGATAATTATTATAATATTTAAATATATTCAGCTAATTCTGTCTATTCCGTAGCTACCAAAAGTGGTCCAAACTTCAGTCCAGAGCGTGAAGATTTTATAGATATTTTACCATTCGATAGGGTAGCTGCCAGGCGCTCTAAGCAGCCCATGCGCCGTGTGACTGTTGTGGATATCGTGACACCCCGTCCTGGTCAGGATGACCCAAAACAGTTGCACATCTCGGATGAGGAAATTGATAAGATATTCAATAGCAATTGCGGACCCTTCGAAGAGGTGAAAAAGCAAGCCAAGCTGCAGAAGGCAGCACAGTCAACAACTTTGGAAACCAATGAAAAATTAGATGTTAAAATTCAGGAAACTAAGCAAACAGCGCCTCAGTCAACAGTGAAGGAGGAATCCCCAAAAAAACTCATTGAAACTGTTCTGCCTCAAGCGGCAAAACCAGCAGCAGCAGCAGTAGCAGCATCAAATCCGAATAATCAAATTGTAGAGGAAACCATTCAGACTCCGTCGCAGCCAATAGTAAAAGAAAATAATATCGCAGCTGTAGCAGAACCAATTGAAATTGAAAAACCTAGCAGCAGCAATACAACTAAGATCGTTCCGGAAGACAACAAAGTTGCAATAATGGAGGTAAGCTTCAAAGCAAATCTAATTATTGAACAATGCTACTTCGACTTTCCTGCAGCGCATACCACCTGCTCCGTCCGGCACAGCCCAGTTCTATATGACCTGGAAGGAATTATCACCAAATCAGAAATATCATTATTTGAAATCTATTGAAATAGCCAATTTATGCAAAGTGCTTGGCGCTGGCTTTGACTCGGATACATTTACGGATTTGCTGCGCACATTGCAGGACTTCTATGTGCCCAACAAGGAGCCAACAACAGCGGCAGTTCTGCTGGAGATAAGTAAAAATGATGAATTCAGCATTTTGGCCATATTCATGTCGCCAGAGGACAAAAAGAGTGAGTAACCCTACTATAATATACATCTATAATATTTGACTTTAATCTCATATTTCCATTTGTTGCAGTGGCTGCTTCTATCATGGATGCCATTACAAAGTTCCCCAAAAATAATCCAGGTCTTTTGCAAAAACTTGGCAAGCTTTACAATGTAGCCTAAAAAAAAAATTGTTATAAACAATAAACGAACTTGATTTGCTTCAAATTGTTAGCTCAAAAACTAGAGAATGTTTCTTAAAGAGATATTTATAAACTTATATGCAATTTGTAAATTAAAATTAGATTATAGTTTTACCCAAACAACAAAGTTCTCAAATGTTTTGTGCATTGCCTGGCACTCAAATGAATTGAATTCGCATTGCCGGATCATTTTAATGCTCTTCTATAGAATTCAACATAAATTACCTTTTTTTTTTCTGGCTGAAAGTAAATAAATAAAAACTATTCACATGAAAGAAGAACGAGAACACGAACGTCACGCAGTCGGGGCAATGAATATTAAATAGCAAATTGAGTAATATGAATTAGTGTAATTTACATAAATCAACGTATTAATTCAATCAGAGAAAGCTGCTACCCAAAATGTACGTGTGTGTGTGTGTGTGCATACATATATGTATATGCGTTCTTCTTGTAAACAAACAGCTCCATTAAGTGATTTAAAGTTGAAATTATGCGTTGATGGGTTAACTGCAGCGCATTACAACACTAGCTGAAGGCGCAAATGACGAAAAAACAAAAACAAAAAAAAAAGCACTCAGTGAGAACATTCTCCAACACAGATTTGTGTCAGCGTGAGAGCGCCGACGCTGGCGTCGCATCGCGTCGCATTGCTCCTCGGCTATACTACAGTAAGTAAATGTGCCGGGCTTAGCTTAAGGCCCATTGTGTTGTTGGCTCGGCTAGTTATAATTTAATTTACATTACTTGTTGTTGCTTCTTATCGTTCGTGCGCGCATGTCTATGTGGCTGTGTGTGTGTGTGTGTGTGTGCTGAGTGCGCGCGTGTTCGGCTTAACGTAGTTGCCAGATGAGCGCAAAGCGTGGCGAGCGCACTGGCAACTCCGCAGCCGAAGCTAAGCTTCATTAAGCAGCGGCTATGGAGAGGCAGGCAAACGGAGCGCATGATCTCGCCCAGTTGCTGTTCACACTCTAACCGATTTAGATATCGCGCTCTGGTTGTACGAAAAAGTAAAATACAAAAAAAAAAGAATTAGATATATATACATATATCAAATCAAATAGAAATCACGGCACACAAATAATAAAAAGGCGAGCGCCGTCGTCGTAGTTGTTGTTAGTAAAATTAAATCGCGTATACGAAGCGTGAAACCCAAAGCGATCAAATAAACGTAAACAATTACAGTTAAATACAAGCGTCAAACTAACGGAAATTTGTGTAAGTGTATATATATAAGTGTATGTGTGTGTGTGTGTGTGTGTGTGAGTCGCAAAATATATAAATGCAAAAATGCATATAAAAAGCAAGTGCAAGAGAGAAAGCAACAAAAATAACAAAAGAAATCAAAGTCAAAGCTTGCGACTTAGTGAAAAACTGGAAAATTGTTGCAAATTAAGAAAAGCCATATAAAAAAAAAAGTAAAAACAAAATCTGTGCAAATGCTGCGTGTGCACATTTGTATGTGTGTGTGTCTAATGTAAACATGTTTGTACACATATTCCAATGCATAGCTAACTTAAAATAAAAATGTGCAAAAACAATGAAACTCCCACCAAAAACAAATACAAAAACAACAACAACAACAACAACAACTCGCGCAGCATCAGCACAAACACAAATACAAAACTAAGCGCGAGTTGATGTGCGAGCGAGATAGACTGTGTGTGTGCGTGTGTGTGTGTGCGTTGTGTGTGCTATACTTACACCTATGTAGTTAAAGCCACGTACAAGCGCTTACCTTTCATTTAATAATATTAAACAACTAAGAATTGTTAAGGAATGCAAAACTGAATTGTTGCTGGCACATCTAGTCTAGAGTCTCCGACTCTTCTCGCCGTGTAAAGTGGCCGCCCACCTGCCGCACGACTCAACTAATTTATGCTGTACAGGTGGGCTGCTGTGTAGTGGAGGGGGGAGCTGTGTTGGGCACCTACAACAAACGCAGATGGTAACCAAGTTCAAATTCAAGCCAAGATCTCGGCCAGTTTGGCGTTTTGCGTCTCTGTCTGCTATCGGTATTTTTTTTTTCGTTTCAACCTGTGCCAAGCGCGCAAAACAAAAAAAAAAAACGAAAAAAATAGCCCAAAAAGTTAAAACAACAACAGCAGCAGCAGCAACAGTGGCCGCAGCAGCCACTAAGACGTCAGCAGCGCGCGTCTCCAAAAGAAAACAACAAAAAGCAATTGGAATATCATCAGCAAAAGACATCAAATTCAACCGGTTGGTTGGGTTTCAGCGCAGCGGCTATAATTTGTAAAATGAAATAAAAACAAAAGGCAAAGCAGAGTGAAAGAGAAAGAAGAAGATGTGCATGAAAAAGGGGGGTAAAAGCCAAGTCCAAGACTGAGAACATTGGCAAGAACTTAGACAAATAGCAGCATTCATTAAAATTACCACTATTTCTTGCTTTATCATATGATTATTCACATTATTATTTATATTTGATGTTATTTATCAGCGGGTAAATACCCAGCCTCAGCCTGCCTTAACACACTTTTCTATACATTCGCTTCTATTTCTGTTCTTTTCGGAATTTCTACAAAAAATTAAGATCTTTTTAAATAATTGCCAAGTGGAATAATACCGGATTTTGTGCAGAAAAATATATATAAATATGTCCAATTATTTATAATTTTATTATGTTAATTATATCACAGTTTGATCAATGGCTTCCAGTAAGTGGCACAAAAGTCTGGCAACGCTCGCACGTCTTAGTCGGCTAAGCAACGGTTAATTGTTTTCTTGGCATCAAATGTTTGCGTTGTGATTTGTGGGCATATCAAAAGCTTAAGTTTGGCTATAAAAGCAAATTTCTTAAGTTGTTAAATGTTTAGCGGGCTATAAAAAAGCTGTGAGCAAGAGTAGCTTGAAAGTTATTAGTATGGCAACGCTTGAAATGTGACTAGCTTAGTGGATAGCAATTTTTAAGCTCACTTTTTAATATCTTTCTCTTTTGAAATGACATTTTTCAAGCAATAAGCTATAGTTAGTAAAGAAAAAAAAGTATGGCAACGCCATAAAAATAAGAAATCATTAAAGAATCTATAAATCTATAAATTACAGCTCATAGTTGTCATTAATTTAAGGACAATTTGTGAATGATCTTAAGAAGAAACTTAATTATTCTTGATGGGCCATTTATCGATACAAAAAGTTATCGATAAATGGTGAGTCTTAAAAGTAGAAGCAATTTTGGAATAAAAATCCTAACTAAGGCAACTATAAGAAACCATATTTGAAAGCCTTACTTAAAACGGAGAATCAGCTTATAACTAATGAGTTTTGATAAAGCCCAGCTTAACGAGTGCAAAAGTTATCGATAAATAACAAACCAGACTTTAAAATTGAGTTAGAAGTAGATCGCATAAGAAGCACAGTCGTAAGCAGAACATGTCTTAAAAAATAAATACTTATTAATATTAAAAGTTATCGATAACACATAACTTTGACTTTTCAAACAGCGCAAATCGCAAATTGTCCAGAATATAAGTCTGTGCATGCATTCAACTTTGTAAATCAACAAAACATAAAGTTAATCTAAAGAAAAACCAATTTTGATGTAGCTCAATTTATCGAATCAAATAATTATCGATCAAGAGCAAACAAGACTTTAAAGGTCGATGAAAGTAGAGTGAATATGGAAGCACAACTTTAGGCAGAGACAACTTATGAACACTAGATTTATAAGTCGTAGTTTATCAAATCCACAAAGTTATCGATAACTTACAAGCTACGCTTTACAGCTGAAACAAAGCAAAAATTTATGAACTTTCCCATATATGCGCCATGCTTTCATTGAACTTAACAAAACTGTGTTAATTGCACGTCAGCGGCCCAGACAAATCTAGATACATATTTATATATATTACACATGAATCATAATGGATATAGTTAAGATATTATATACAGATATGTATATGAAAAGGCCCTGAAAATCACAGCTCGATGGATTGGTCTGTATTATAACTTTTTTTTTTGGCTATTGCAAACATATTTGCGCAAATCTTTAGCGTCGAGGCGCTAATTTGATTGATTTGTTTGGTCTTTGAGACACATGTCTATAATTCCTATCCATATATTTAGATAGATATATGAACTTTTTGCAGCTTGAGTCTACGAGTCTATTTGCATACGTACAAATTGAAATCATGCGTTGCTGCTCAGTTCTGGCTGGTTGCGCATGGAGCTCTTATCTTGCTCAGCTAATCCGCATGTAATTGAAATATTTTCCAAATCACATGCCCCACTCGCAGCAATTAGCATGCAAAGCTCTCTGCCTCTCTCTTGGTATATATATATATAGTTATATATAAATATATACGTATTATTTCAATACAGATTTATGGCTAACCAATTTTGTGGCCAAATCGTGCAGTTCAATGCAAAAGCTGTTGTTGTTGTTGTTTATGTTTTATTGAAATGCTAAAGATTGGACACAAAAAAAGCCGACGAAACGTTTACAGTTTTTGTTGCTGTTGTTTACTGTAGCTCAAGGATGAGCGCCCTGCAAACAGCATGCAACAACAATGAGAAGAAGAAATAGAAGAAGAAGAATCACAGCAAAAACAAACAAACTACCTCAGAGTTTAACTTCCGGCTAAATCAATATAACAACAGAAGCAGCAGCAACAGCAGCAGCAGCAGCTACGGTTTATAAGCAGCGACAGGTTTTTATGTTACTTTTTCATACTCTGTTCGTAATTACACAAAAAGAGTTGATTGGCTTGTGTCTAACTCTTGCATAGAATATTTTATACATTTGGCAAAAGTTTTAAAAGCTTTTTAGAATTTTTTTAAATTTGAAATATTTTCTAAAAAAAAATTTAAAAAAAAGGGAAAAGTTAAGAAGTTAAAAAAAATAAAATAAAAAAGACATTAAGATAAAAAAAAATTCTGAGGCATAATAAAGTAAGCTAGAGGGCTATGCCTCTGTGTGTCAAGTTTTTAGAGCTTATAAACTTTTGCTTAAATTATTTAAAAACTATTAAGAAAAAGAAAAAGTTCAAAAAGTAGAGTATTAAAAAGTCAGCAACAACTTCTTATGGCCTTTCATAATTTATTTAAATAACTCGCAGTAGCTTCTTGCATAAAAAAAAAAACTCTTGTCACTATTCTAACATATTATTCTTTTTCTCTTTTTCTATTTCCATTTGTTTTCTATTTCATTTAACTATTTTTTTTTTTTTTACCAATTTCAAATCAAGTTTTGCTGCTGTTTGTTGCGTCAAACTGAATCAAATCAAATCACTTGAGTTATTTTTGTATGAAAAGCATTTATTTGCTGTTCTGTTTGGGAACTTTACGTATATTTATGTATATGTATATGTATGTATATATATCCACATTCATATCCACAGCCATAGCTCAAGCTAAAGCTGAAGCTGTAGCCGAAGCGTTAATTTAATCAAAATCGTTGCGACAATGCGACGTCAATGAATGCGACAACAGCAACAACAACAACAAATATGACGATAGCTGAGACGAACTCAAAAGAATGTCTTTAATCTATATTATAGAGAGTATCTTTTTTTTACAAGTAAAGAGATTTTACATTCATTGAGTTATTGAGCTCTAGGTAAATATTTAAAAATGTGGAAATTTTTTTGACAAAATAAATAAATATCAAATTATATTTTATATATTTTTTCTTTTATGAAATATATAGAAAATTATTTCTATAAGCCCATAAATATATGATAATATTTTTATTAAAAATGTAATTCTATTTAAATATTTAAATATATTATGTTTTTTAATCATAATAATATACAGAAAATTGTTTTTATTTTCATAAGTCAATCTAAATGTAAAGTTTAATAATTATTAAATACCAAAAATATTTAATAAAATATTTAAAAATATAATAAATTTAAAAAATATAAGTTATTTGTATATATTTGATATATTAATTATTAAAGAAATCTTAAAATATTAATTAAATTATATTTTAATATATATCAGCTTATAAAATTTATGTTTTTAATAAAATGCAGAAAATTATGTTTAATTCTATTAGCATAAATTTTATGTATATATTTGTTTATATTAGCACATTTAATTTGTTGTTACTAATTATAAAAACCTTCAAGTGTTTGCTTATAATATTTCAATATTATAATATTAATTTAATTATCAAATATTTGCTTAAGCAATCATTATCATCATCATCATCATTATATATATATATTTATGGCTGAGGTAGGTAAAAATGCTTTATGCATCCGCCGTCAGTCAGGTCGTCACTCTGGCTGGTGTGTCGGACTGCAATACTGCTTACCGACTAAAAAACCTCCTCTTCTCGGGCTGCCTGCCACCTTGGAACCAGGATCATCTATCCCGCATTAACCTTCAAGGTGGAGCCCTTGTATATGCTCTAGCTGAGCACTGCCATCTGTGTTCCTGCGTCCAGGTCCCACTTTTTCCGCCGCAGAACCTTTTCGGCGAAGTCACAGACTCTTTTCCAGGCATCTATGCTGTTGCACATTTGCTGTACTATAGTCTTTACTTTAACTTCACCGACAGTTTCTGCCAATTCGGTTCTTTCTTCTGACCACTTTTCGCAGTTAAAGAAAGTGTGTTCTGCGTCGTCCATTGCATTGTCGCAGTAAATGCAGCTGGATTCGGCAGTTTTCCCCCTTTCGAAAGTAGCCAAAAAAAAAATATATATATATATATATATATTTAAATAAATAAATATGTAAATATTCCAGACACTTTTGAAAATTTTCGAATTTTTAAATAAGTCAGGAAATGTAGTCTCTTTGTTTTACTTTAATTGTATATGTTAAAAAAAATATATAATTAAAAAAAAATTATTTATATATTTTTAATATTTTAAGCTAATATATAAATATTTAATTAAATCATATATAAATATAATTTATTTATATAATGTAAATGTGATATATTATATTATATTATATTACATTATTGACAACTAGATTAAATAAATAAGAAATTATTTTTATACTATTTATATTGTATTCTACTCTTTGCTCTTATACGCGTTTCTTATGAATGAAGTCTAAAGTAAAGTCTTAGTGAATGAAAACAATTAAGTCACACTCTCAGCCGGATATAAAAAGTTCTGCAATTCATCTCAGTGCACCATATATACATTTATATATATATATATATATATATATATATATATATATATATATATATATTATATTTATTTATACATACAAGTAAACATAAATAAATCAGATATAATGCGCACAACAAACAGAGCCGCCATAAAAAAAGCGAAACAGACACAGAAACAAGCACACAAACAGACAGACAACAACAATAAAAAAAAACTTTGTCGTAAAACGCAATTAAAAAAGCAACAACAAAACACTTCATCAACTGAAAATGATATATTCTAGTCTATGTGCCACATAGATTTCGCATAAACAAAATAAAGTTCAATTTGAATAGATTTCTCCAAATTTTCATTGCATACTTAGCTGGGCAGCTAAGGAATAAGATGCCAAAAAGTAAATTAGAAAATTTACTAAAACTAAGATTATTTATAAGACTAAATAAACAAATGTTGGCACATTTAAAAGTTATATAAAAAATAATAATGTAGACAAAAATTTACTTAAAAGTTATATATAAAATAATTTAATAAATATTAAAGCTGAAATGAAAAAAATTCTCAAAAATATTCTTATCATCTGAATACCTAAATAGAGAGAAAAAAAGATTATCTATTATAATTATATATATGTGTATATATATATATATTAATATATATAGATGAAAGATTATTTTATAAGTAAAAAATATTCTGAACTGGATTCCCATTCATTTAGCCTTTAAAAAAGTTATCCTTAATGTAAAGATAATGAATTTACAATCTGTCTATCGCCTTAGCATAAAGCAGTCATTTGTACACTTAAAAGTCAGGGGCTAAGGCGTTATAGAAGGCATGGCCTGTCCACTAAAGTCGCTATATTCTTGACCCCAATCAATAGCCAAGCAACTGTCCATTTCTCTTTTAGTCTTAGTTGCTTTGTAAGAACACCACTGGAAATTTATGCGTAGCTAATGATTCATTTCAATTAATTGATTGAAAGAAATCGATTAAAGTGGTTGATAAACCTAACGAAGCCAGCAATTTTGAACACCTAAAGACATTTGCTGGAATTATTTATATATGTATGTTTTATTTATGTTTTATTATGCCATGCTCATGGCACCCATTGACATTGCTGGCCTGCAAATTTGACTTAGATACCACATTAAACATCAAAGTTATTAAATAAAACAAGTAAGAGTGCTCTAGTCGAGACTGCTCGACTAAGAGATACCCTGAACCCTGCGAAGATGCGATATTCAAATCACTTTACGCTTCTTTTATACATACATATATACATACACTTACACACACATGCACACGCACGCACAAGCACTTTCTCTGCTACTGCGCAGTTTACGCAGCGGCTGCGCGTGGGCAGCGCTTGGGCTGCAGTATGGGCAATATTATGGAAACTTTTTTGTTGAATAGGTTTGCTTTCAGATGGACTTTCGTAACCAAACTTCTAAGACGTACTAATGACAGTCATATGTATGTATTTGCCAAAGCACAAATCTCTAGTATTTGAAATACGTTTTTTTCAAATTTTGGGGGAAGGGGCTGTGGCATTGAAAATCCAAAAATTACAAAATGTTTGTATTCATAACACGGATATACACGGAAAATCTGAAATCTATAGCTAAAACGGTATTTAAGTTACGCTTGAAAAACAAAGTCAAATTATAATAAAGAAATGGGATGAGTTATCGAAAAAAATTGATAAACTCGTACTGCGTAGGGTATACACGAGTATACATTTCAAATTTCAGATCTCTAACTTTTGTGGTTTACGAGATCAATGCGTTCACACAAACGGACGGACGGACGGACGGACAGACGGACAGGGCTATATCAACTCAGTTTGTCGAGCTGATCAAGAATATATATACTTTATGGGGTCTGCCACGTCTCCTTCTGCCTGTTACATACATTTTCACAAAAACATTATACCCTGATTTCCCATTTCAATGGGTTCAGGTTATAAAAATAAATAAAATAATAAATATATTTCTATTAGACTTTGCCTAGAAGCAAGAGGAATATATTTATGTTTAGTTTAAAAGAACAGCTCGGCACGAGCTCAATGCCTAGAGCTTAATGCCCCTTAAAGTTCTGAGTAAAAAGCAAACCCAACACTCATATATAATATATATATATATATATATATATATATATATATATATATATATATATATATATATAATATATATATAATATATACATATATATATATATACACGATCATATATGTATGTAAATAATACAAACAAGAAAAATACTCTTAGTAGACATAAGTTTATAGCTCGTGAGCTGGCAATGCAAATTGTTTATCTGTAATTTTTGCGTTTTTTTTTTTGCGTTTCGCCTGGTCCACAGTACAAACGAGATATCATGTCAAGTACATATGAATATATATAGTATATATATACATGAAAACTGCGACGTCATACTGATATCAGAAAGCAAAAAAAAAAAAAACATGTTTCTGAAATATGCATAAAACAAACTCTTATCGAGCTGTCTGCCTACGTCGTATAAGAGGGAATACTTAAACACAGTCTTCAACGGGAATTGTTGTTTATTAGAATAAATAAAATGTTCCGGGAATTATGGAAAATCAGAATTAATTTCTAATAAACACAACAAGCTTTGACTTGACGTTGAGTTTCTATACATCTATTTTCTTTCACTTTATACACTATTCGTATTGCAGTTTTACTGAAAATTAAATTATAGAGTTGAAATAGGAGTGAAATAAACAGAAATTGTGAATTTTATGAAAATTAACTACGAATACGGGAAATTTATATATATTGTAGATATTTATATGAATTTAGCTTTACTTCTACTCTTGCAGCACAACAACAATCGGTATGATGCGGTAGAGTTTGCCAAGATCTGGAAAGGATGACGACTAACGCATAAACATTTATTGGACTAACTAATTTTGGATATGAATATGGAATTCGAATTTCCGGACTTTTGTAAGTATGAAAAAAAAAAGCAATTCAAAATAAAAAATTCTTTTATATATATATACATAATAATACATAATATAAATATATAATACATAATATATAAATAATAAAAAATATACATAATTATAAATATACATAATAAGGAATTAAGGAAAAATAACTATATAATTTATTAGTATTTTTCCCATGAGAAACTTAAAACAAGTAAGAGTGCTCTAGTCGAGACTGCTCGACTAAGAGATACCCTGAACCCTGCGAAGATGCGATATTCAAATCATCTAACGCTTCTTTTATATATACATATACACAAACAACACATACACACACACACACATGCACACATGCATACGCACGCACAAGCACTTTCTCTGCTACTGCGCAGTTTACGCAGCGACTGCGCGCGGGCAGCGCTTGGGCTGCAGTATGGGCTATATTTTGGAAACTTATTTGTTGAATAGGTTTGCTTCTAGATGGACTTTCGTAATCAAACTTTTACAGTAAAAAGAGGTTTAAAAGTTCTCTAGTTAAAATGAAACGCTATAAATAAATGTTAAAGTCATATAAAAAAAAAGTAAATAGAACAAATAAATTACAAATTTAACGAGAATAGAATTGTTTAAGATATTAAATTTTAAAAGAATATAAATATGCAAATATATGATATAAATATTATATTGTCTGCTGAGCTGCTAAATAGATTATCATTAGTTTACTTTTGCACTTGAACAAACATAATCTATTGAGAAGTTGCTCTTAAAATAGAGCGTGTTTAAAGCAGATGCAAATCTGTCAATTCAACTATTTGTTTAAAGATTATGTTTAAAATCAGCTATAAAATTAATTTCAGTTTCAATTTAAAACTCTATTTCGAGCTTTTTTAACTTTCAATTTATTATTTCTATTATATTTATTATTATCTATATATTTCTATATTTAAAATATATATAAAGCTTCGCTTGCCTGTAAATCTCACAGCCAACAGTCAAAAATATCCCTTTACTCAAAAGCGCGCCAAAAAAATTTCCCAACTTTCTAATGCTGTATGTTTGTGTATAACAACATTTAAATATGAACTAAAAAATGTTAATGAAAATTGTTATACACAATAGAATACAGTATACAACTGTTATACACTGTGCGACATGTGTATAACATTATTGATATAGTTTAGTCGAGTGTTGTTATAGGGACATTTGTGATAAACTTGTATAACAGTATTTAGTATTTAGCAAATTTTACAGGGAAATTTGCTGAGCAAAGTAAGCAAAGCTCCCACTGCTGCTTGCCCTAGCTCCAAGCTAAGCTGAAATTATCGCAAAGCCAATCTTAAAGGCAAATAGTTTAGATGATAAAAGAAGGCCCAAATGATAATGGCCCACGCCCCAGGGTTATAAAATAGCAGCGGCATAAATTGTCCTTCGACTGGTCTCCAAAATATGCGCCGTTTCGTCAATAACAAAATCTAAATGTGGCTACCAAAATAGATGGCAAATAAAAAATAAATTGAATGTAGCAGTCGGCAAATGCTTAACAGCATTTGACTTAGGCATAGCTATAGATATATGTATAATATATACTATATATATATAGATAGATATATGTAGGTTTATATATTGCTAAATAATGTCGCCTGCTTTGCTTTGTTTGATCAATATTGCTGCGAGCAGGACGCGAATTCAAATCATTTTGCAGGCCAAATCAAATTTCAGTGCACAAAAATAACTCAACGTATTTGACGTTGAGGCGCGGCTAAGTGAAAAATCAAATAAAATATTTATAATAATAATAATAAATAGTATAATAATAGTTAAAGAACAGCTTTTGCTGCAATGTTTTGAATTGTGAATGCATCTGTAAAAACATTGAAAAATCTACCAAGAAAAAACACTTGCAAAAATAATATTTGATTTACGTTTTTCCAAATGGTTTTGTTTTTCCCTTTTTTTTTACATTTTATTTCTCTCTCACTCTCTGTTCTCTCTCTCTCTCTCTCTCTTTCTCTCTATAGTTATTTTTATTATTTTTGATTGGGTTTCGTTTTCGCTTTCAATCACTTGACGAGCTTCTGTTTCTGTTCAAGTTGTTTATATTATAATAATTTTGTTTTCTTTTGCTTTTTATATATATATATAAAAAATATAGAAAAAAATTGAACATTTGGAAAAGCGCATTTTCACTGCTCAGCGAATTGTGAAAAGTGCATCAACCGCTTGTGCATTAGATAATTGTTGTTATATTTCGTTTTTTGTTCGCTCTCTTCGTCGACTAGGTCTATAATACTATACAAATTATTGTGGATGCTGTGTGGCAGCAACAGCAGCTGTTAACTTGGCTATTAGTGCAATTTGTTTGGGCCTGGCCAAAAGGCGCGCAGGCAACGCGTTTCATTCAATATAAAAACAAACTACAAAAAATATAATATATAAATATTTATATATATATAAAACAACTTGACTATGGATTATCCCAAAACATTAAATGGTAATTTGTATAATTTTATTTCACCTGGCATTTGCATTTGGCTCACTTCTTTATCGATCAAACACATTCCGCTTATCAATCCACTTCACTTCTCTGCTCTGCTCTTGTCTTTATTGTTTGTGTTTTGTTTCGCCTTTCGCTTGATTACAATTAGAATTCTGTTTTTATCGCTTTTTTGTAGTACGCATTTGGTGTAAACGCCTCCTAAAAAAACAAAAATTTATCATTAAGCTGTGTTCAATGAGCTTCAGTGCGCGTGTGCACAAAATAATTATTTTAAAAATATTTACTTGGAATTGTTTAGATAGTGCTCATCGCTCAACTATGCTAACAATTTCTGCTCTTAAATATTTTATTATTTATATATATATTTAAATTTGAAATTACTTTAATTATTTGTTTAGAAAGCCAATTAATAGCAAATAAATGTGCAAAATAATTGCTGCAGGCAATTAAATCTTATGATAAGAGCTCAATTCTCAATTTTCCTATTGTCTAGCTTTTTATACACTCAACAGCTTACAGTCAATCTTATACACTCTTCTACGCTTTCAACTCACAGTTATAAACTTACTTATATACACCTATATATAGTTATACCTAGTATACCTTACTATATTATACTATAAAGACAGAGCTGTTAAAAATTCCATTTGAATGGAAATTCAAAATGGGTTTTCAGAACAAAAACCCATTTTGAATTTCCATTCAAATGGAATTCTTAACAGCTCTGTATAAAGACTACTCATACCCTTATATTTACTTATACTCACTGCTTTTTATACATACTTATACTTATACCTATACTTATACTTATATTTATACTTATACTTATACTTATACTTATACTTATATTTATACTTATACTTATACTTATACTTATACTTATACTCATACTTATACGTATACTCATACTTATACTCATACTTATACTTATACTTATATTCATACTTATATTTATACTCATACTTATACTTATACTTATACCTATACTTATACTTATGCTTATACCTATACTTATACCTATACCTATACTTACACTTATACTTATACTTATACTTATAATTATACTTATACTTATACTTATGCTTATATTCATACTTATATATATACTTATACTTATACTTATACTTAAACTTATACTTATACTTATACTTATACTTATACCTATACTTATACTTATACTTATACTTATACTTATACCTATACTTATACTTATACTTATATTAATACTTATACTTATACTTATACTTATATTCATACTTATATTTATACTTATACTTATACTTATTAGCACAATTATATTTACATTTATATTTATATTCATATTTATACTATAAATTTGTTTATACTCCGACTCACATTAATACACATTATCATATATATCATATATTATTATTTCTTTCTCTACTCATACTGGTATTCATACTAATATGCAAACTTATACTCCAACTTATACCTGTTATAATATTTATTTTCATTTACTTTTGTTTGTATTCATACTTATAATTTGTAAATTCACACTAATTTATACTGTTATACATATATAGTCTTACTTGCACTTATACTTATACTCGTATACTTATATTCGTATATACATATATACTTTTATACTTTTTCTCACATATACATTTACCTATATTCATATATTTTATATTTACATTCATTATATATTAAACATTTACTATATTATGTCTTATATTTATACTAAAAGTAATGTCCATAATTATGTACATATATCTAATTATCATATTCATTCATTTTAATGCTTTTACTCAAACTTACGCTCTTTTTACACTCATACTTATAATCTTACTCCTGCTAGTCACGCACATACCTTAGCCATACCTCCTTGCTTGCTTATACTAATATTTATACTTATACTCAAACTTATACGCCCATCTTAACTATACTCACACTTATACGCGTATCATAATTGTACATAATTATACTTATACATATATATATACTTATACCATATTTCGTAGCTTAGTTATACTCATATTATTATTTGTACTTATACTAAATTTACTCTCACTTATACTCACAGTTCTACATAATTTTACACATAATTTACTTATAATTCTACTCACATTTATACTACAGCAATTAGTCAATATATTTCTTATACTTATACCAACATATTCATACTACTACAAATATTCATTAGCATAAGTATGCTAATATATGTATACTCATGCCTAGCTTATGTGACTCATAACCATGCTTACTATACTCATTACTTATACACATTATCATACACATTATCAAGCTCATATCTCTACTTATATCCATATGCTCCCACTTATACTCCTACGTATATAGCTTTACTTATATACACCTACGTATAATCTTATACTTATACTGCTATGTATACTCACACTTATACTTATACACTCTCATCTTCTACTATATTTTCCTCACTCCTGCTCTGTTGTCCATTGCAGCTCGCCCAGATTTCATGGATGGCATCGACAATGAGGCACTCGATCTGTTTATGCAAGCCGCTGGCGTTGGCTCGCTCGATGATGCCGCACAGCATGGCAACAATGAGACGCTCAGCCTGGAACAGACAGCCGGACTTGGTGGCATCTCCAAATTGGAATCGCCGCATACGCCGCCAATGAATGTGCTGGATGCACAGCTGGGCGCGACAGGGCGGGTGAGTGCAATGGCCATGCCACTGGCCCATCTGCCCGAGAGTCCGCCCGATTCGGGCTCTGAGCCCGCGTACAGTCCGCTGGGCGACATCCATGCACTCAATGGGCGAGAGCTCATCTATTCAGGGCTAACAAACATGCAACAGCAGCAGCAGCAGCATCAACAGCAGCAACAGCAGCAGCAACAGCAGCAGCAGCATCAGCAGCAACAGCAACAGCAGCAGCAGCAACTGTTGCACACAGATCTGCAGTTCGCTGCGCCACAGCAAGGACATCATTTTGTGGCGCCAGCGCAGGATGTGCGAGTAAAGCATGAGACTGGCCTGATCATGAATGCCAACAGCCTGCTCTGTCAGCAGCAACAACAGCAGCAGCAGCAGCAACAGCAGCTGGGCGAGCAACAGTTGCTGTCAATGCAACAGCAACAACATCACGATTTGCCGCCTGAGCAGCTGCTCTATCAGCACTACGATAATGGCCATGGTCTATATGGAGCTGGCAGCTATCAGAATCTGTCGAGCATGTCCACCTGCATGCTGACCTCGCCACTGGGCCTGGGCGATCGCGTTCAGGTGATTGGCACCAGTCAATTGTCGCTGAACCGCAGCTCGACGCCCTCGACGCCAGTGCATTCGTTGTCCCGCAAGCGCAAGATGTCCACCCAATTGGATTGCCCGGACTTTGCGCCGAGTGTGCCCAAGCATGAGGCGGGTCTACTAATCAGTCCTTTGCGCAGCTCTCATCATTCCATTGCAGCTGCTCCGTGCAGCAGTAGCAGCAGCAGCAGCAGCAGCCATCACAGCGAACATGATCCGAGCAAGACACCCGCGCACTCACATTGCTCCGCCTCCGTTTCACCAGCCCTGTCCGGCATCAACTCCCAGACAGAGAATAGCCTGGATGGGCAGGCCAGTAATGCGGCAGGTGGCAGTGGTTCCGGCAGCGAAGCTGGTGATCCAGCGTTGACGCAGTGCATCCGCTTTAGCCCCTTCCAGCCAGAGAATTGGCACAAGCTGTGCGACCAGAGCCTGCAGGAGCTATCCGTCATTTATTATCGTGTGGATGCGGATAAGGGCTTCAACTTCAGCGTCTCGGATGACGCGTATGTGTGCCAGAAGAAGAATCACTTTCAGGTCACGTGCCATGCGCGCCTTCAAGGAGATGCCAAATTTGTGAAGACACCGTCCGGTTTGGAGAAAATCAAATCATTTCACTTGCATTTCTACGGTGTCAAATTCGAGGCGCCCAATCAAACGATACGCGTGGAGCAGAGCCAATCGGATCGCTCCAAGAAGCCATTCTATCCTGTACCGTAAGTTGCCCCACTAAGAAAAAAGTTTCTTTTACTTTTTAGTATTATTTATATATAATCTAACTCACATTTGCCTCTATCAGTATCGATCTCCAGAGCCATATTGTCAGCAAGATAACCGTGGGGCGTTTGCACTTCTCGGAGACAACCAACAATAATATGCGCAAGAAGGGACGCCCCAATCCGGAGCAGCGTTTCTTTCAGCTGGTCGTTGGGCTGCATGTGCACACCACGTCCGGGCACTTTCCGGTTGTTAGCCATGGCAGCGAGCGCATCATTGTGCGCGCCTCGAATCCGGGTCAATTTGAGTCGGACGTGGATCTGTGCTGGCAGCGTGGCATTACGCAGGAGTCCATCTTTCATGCCGGTCGCGTGGGCATCAATACGGATCGGCCGGATGAGAGTCTGGTCGTGCATGGCAATCTCAAGGTGTCCGGCCATATTGTACAGCCCAGCGATAGTCGCGCCAAACAGGAAATTGCCGAGCTGGATACGTCGGTGCAGTTGCGCAATATGCAAAAGATTCGCATTGTTCGGTATCGCTATGAGCCGGAATTTGCGGTGCATTCGGGCTTGCGGCGCGAAAGTGACACTAGGGAAATTGTCGATACGGGCGTTATAGCGCAGGAGGTGCGTGAGGTTATACCGGATGCCGTCCAAGAGGCTGGCAGCGTTGTACTACCCAATGGGAATGTTATTGAGAACTTTTTGCTGGTCAATAAGGTAAGATTTTCGAAAATAACCAGCCTAAAATTTGAATATTCTGTATTTGTATATATGGTCACACTGGTCACTTGCACTTGTTAACATTAGTAAAAGGACTAATTAGCAAAGCTATTTAGGGTCACACTTCAGGAGTCACAATAATATCCTCAAATAACCAAAGATATTGATAAAAGTGATTTTTCCGCATCATTTAGCCATTTCAGTATCTCTCGAATCACAATTTTTTTTTCTTAACAATTTGTACTGGGAAACGCACAGTTTCTTTTGCTAAACTCTTCTTTGGGCTAAATTTGCCCAACTTTTGATACGAGCTCCCCTTTAAGCTGTGCTTATTTATGGTCACATTTGGTGTAAGTTAAATAAAATTGAATGTGCACACACCAAAATCAGTGGTAGCTCATGGTCACACTTAAGCTACTTTGATGATTTCAAACAACTTATTTGATAAAAAAGAAACTCAGTTTTATTTGATATACAAAAACAATGCCAACAAATTGTTTATATACTTATATAAAACAAAACTCAAACACTTCAGCCAAACAATACAAATATTTTCCAACTTTTCGCTAGGATCGTATACTAATGGAGAACATTGGGGCCGTTAAGGAGCTATGCAAGGTGACCGGTTCGCTGGAGACGCGTATCGAGAATCTGGAGCGAGCCAACAACACACACAATAATCATCAATTGCGTGCCAAGGATTTGTTAGAGCCACGCTGCATTTTACCGCCACGCGCACTCAAATCAAACAATCGCAGCAATGAGGGCTACGAGATCTGCTCCAGCCGCCTGATGCAGATCATCATCTTTCTGCTGATCATTGTGATGGCAGCCTGGTGAGCAAAGCAGAACAAATAAGTCTAATTTATAGTCTAATTATAGTTCTACATTCAGTTTGGCTGCTGTTTCCACTTTGTACTTTGTGGAGCACAATAAGCAGCAGCAGCAGCAACATTTGGAAGGCTATCCTGTGTTCGGCGATGGTCATCTCTTTCGAGCCGATGGTGCGACTCGCTTCAGTGACGAGGATCGATACAATTTCCAGCAGAGTTTGCAAACGCTGTTCAAGAACAAGACGCATGGCGCGTGGCCCAGTTTATGGTATGCAGCGAGCACCACACGTCCCACTGGCAGAAGCAGCCACGGCGACGGCGATGCCGAGGAGGAGGAGGAGCTGACGGCTGTTATGAACAATCCGCAGGTGAATTTGCCGCTGCCCAAACTCCATGCACGCATCACAACCACTGCACCACGCAACAACAACAAGACAATTGTCAGCAAAAACAAATCGAAATGGCCCGTCTCACAGGATGCACTGCGTCCAGCTGCTGCACAAAAGCTGCTGCAAAGCGTGCGCGTTGCAGCCGTCAGTCGAACTCTAGCCAGCAACACAAACGAAACGGATGGCTCTTCCGAGAAGCCACAGGGCATAACACTCTCCCAGGACTTTGAGAACAATTCCATTGATGTGGATGCACAGCAGCAGCAGCAACAGCAACGATTGCTGCTGCAGCAACAGCAGCAGCAGCAACAACAGCAGCAGCAGCAACAGCAGCTGAAGCCTTCTTCCAAGCTGGACGAGCGCATTGTCGTTGTGAACACCGTTGCCAGCACAGCCGTCGACAATCTCTCCTCCTCCGATGCTGGCCAGGCTATCAGGAAGCTGAACGCAGGCGATGCAGCCATCTATAATGTATACAAAACCGTTTCGCCACCTACAGCCAACCTGGCGCTGACCACCAACAAGGTGAGCACGGAGCAGAGCCATGTGCCCAGCACGCTGTCCCTTGCCTTGGATGTGCCGCCGCCCGCAGCCGTGCGCAACAGCAGCGGCAACAAGGAGAATGCCGATGCACTCGATCTGCAAAATCTGAGCAATACCAACGAATCGGAAGCCGTGGATAATCCAATAACAGCGCTGTTTGGCTTTGAGTATACCGATGCGGGTCTGCGTGACTCCACAGTGGGTCGACGCTCGGCCAATCAACGTAGCCTGGACTGGATCAGGCATAAGAGTGTGAAGACGCCGCTGTTTGGCCAGCCAAAGGAATGCAATGATGAGGAGACAAATGGCGCCACATGTCAGGTAGGTTACACTAGCTCCACTCTCTGCCTCTTCTAATCATTGCTTGTGCCTTCAGTCCAGCTGCTTTGAGTCACAGCAGCCGGCTGCAGCTACAGCGGATAATGTGGATGCGAATGTCAAGCAGCAGAATGTGGACGAGGATCTACAGTCCGCTGAGCAGGACCAGGAGCAGCAGGAGCCAGATATATTGATCATACAGCCAGTGGCTGGAAATGAGACGAATGCCTACCATGGCAAGATCTCGCACAGCACAGCTGCACGCTCCAAGCAATTGGCCAGCGAGACGGGCGTTGCTGCTGGCGAGGATGCTATCTACACCGTGCTAAATGCTGCGCCCGCTGCTGCTGCTGATCACGTGGTGGCAGCGGCACCACTGGCTACAGCAACAGCTATGCCGCATCCCTTGGATTGCTGGAGCATTAGCAGCTGCGTGCTGGCTGGCCTCAACAATCACACAATTGATGTGGAACAGTTCTGTCCCAGCTCCGGCAGCTCCTTGAATATCAGCTACACGGTGCCTGTGTCCAAGTTTTTGCAAGCTGCCAGCTTAGAGCTGCATTTCAGGTTGGATCAGGAGCATATTTCAATAACAGAAAAGTTTTTATATAATTTGTTATGCTTGATAGTTCCAGCAAGCCACTGCAGTGGTCCATTTGCAGCGATGAGGAGCAGTCGAAGACGAATGCAGGCGCACAGCTAAACGAGGATGAGGAGACGCTACCAAGCAGCAGCAGCAGCAACTGGGTGAAGGTGCTCAAGCAACTGGGTAATAATAAACTCATACTAGCGCTCGACATGCCCAACCGTGGCGACTTTCTGCGCGAGTTTATGCTGCGCGCCAGTCCAGACTTGGAGCAGGTAAGCCACATAGAGTTCCACAGGCTATCTCAATCGAGTCCTAATCCCATTTGAATTGCAGCAAAAACTGTGCGATGACAACGCCCATGTGGCGAACCCTATACTGCAGTACAACTTTAGCATCGTAAGAAATTGTGATTAGTTAACAAACAATTTAATTTATGGCACGGATCGGATCAAAAACGAATACAAAAACCAAGGACTTCATTCCGGGCAGTTGAGTGTGGGCCGCAACAAACAAATTTGACAACAAAAAAAACAAACAAAAAACCATACAAAAATGCATTCAAAACATTTATCGACATTTTAAATAAAAATATTTAGTAAAATGTAATTGCGACTGTTTTTTGTTTAACTACTTAAGGGCCTACTTAGAGCAAGATTCAAGTGGGTACTTTAAGGCTACACGGCGAAGGGCTGATCCTTGCCATCCTCGTGGTATTTGATGTAGGTCTCGCCATGCGTAAAGTCCTTGGTGCCTTCGAGGCGTCCACGTGGCGGCGCCTTCTCATAATCGAATGCCTTCTCTGATTTGCCAAACAGCTGATTGGCCATTTCGATGTCCTCCCGATATTTGCCAGCAACAACTTTTTTACCGCTAATCGGATCGGTTATGTCACCCAGTGGATAAACCACTTTTTCCACATTGTGCGTTATCAAACGTGTCAAGCGTTCGGGCAGCTCTCTTATTAATACAATATCGCCCGTCTTGCACACCTTTTGCGGATCGTGTGCAAAGTAGAATGTATCCTTTTTAAAGTACTGCAATTAACAATTTTTAAATAACAAATTTCCACATGCAAAATATTCTCATTGCAAACCATGTTTAGATTTTTGTCCAGCTCCATGCGACGAATGCGTATTTTGGAAGCATTTTGCTTGATGCAGGGCATGCATTGGCCCAATAGCAGTAATCCACGCGCGGCCATCTGACTTAAATATTTAATAATAAAATCAACACATCAATTCACGTTTCTCAAAAAAAAACAAGTAAATTCCAAATACAGTGTAACCAAATTAGTTAGCACCCAAAAATACCAAATTGCCATTGCTTTAGTATTTTTAGTTAATGCGCAGCAGGTGTGCACACACTTGATGTAACTCTTGATCAGCTGTTTGTGACAGCTGTTGTGTACACACCTTGTCTCCGATAAGAAACAGTTTTTGTGTTGTTTGCTAAGCAATTTAAATAATTTTTAAATTTAATACAATATTTACACCATTTTATAATAATAATATAGCGGAGGTCAACCTAACTGCATGTTAAATACAAAAGCTGTGCACAGGCAACGCGCGCTTACGTCACCATGGTAAATAAACAAAGAAGCCCTAGCAAATCAAAGTCGAGCAGCTCCAAAGCTGATAACTAGCTGTAAATGGGGGGAAAAATGTTGATCCTTAAACGTTTACACGATCAGAAATGGCAGAGCAACTGAAATGCGTCTATAGCAGTCAAATCCAACAGCTTAAGTCGCCTATCAAAAATATCTACTTTGAACTGATCTTGAATTTTCTTTGCAGAGCTACGAACATGAAGACTATCCAGAGGATCCGTTCCCAAAAGATTTTGGCTATGGTGCCTACGATCAGGATGGCCTGGATCTCGAGCCCAATGCATCGAGCAACAGCGAGACAAAACCTCGCATTTTATTGATGGGGCTGCGCAGATCCGGCAAAAGTTCCATACAGAAAGTCGTCTTCCACAAGATGTCACCGAACGAGACGGTCTTCCTCGAATCGACGAGTAAAATTGTCAAAGATGATATCAATAATTCCAGTTTTGTACAATTTCAAATATGGGATTTTCCGGGGCAAATTGATTTCATAAAGCCGCCATTCGACTCGGATATGATATTTCGTGGCTGCGGTGCGCTCGTATTTGTGATTGATGCCAAAGACGATTACATCGAAGCGTTAAGGAAATTCAAGGATACGGTCATCGAGGCATACAAAGTAAATCCTCATATCAAATTTGAAGTTTTCATACACAAGGTAAATCAGCAAAGCCCTTATCAATATGCGTTGGTTAATGCAGCTGTTGATTCTCCCATAGGTCGATGGCATTAGCGATGATTCGAAAATGGAATCACAACGTGATATACACCAACGCTCGTCGGATGACCTGAGCGAAGCGGGTCTGGATCAGATACACTTAAGTTTTCACTTAACCTCGATCTATGATCATTCAATATTCGAGGCATTCTCGAAGGTGGTGCAAAAGCTAATACCACAGCTGCCCACGCTAGAGAATCTATTGAATATATTTATACCAGTAAGTGGAGTTCATAAACTCTTATCAAAGTAACTGATAATATATGTTATTGTTGTTGCCCCACAGAACTCTGGCATAGAGAAAGCATTTCTCTTTGATGTTGTGTCGAAAATTTATATTGCCACCGATTCATCACCTGTGGATATGCAAATCTATGAGCTATGCTGTGACATGATTGATATGGTCATTGATCTGTCCAGTATCTACAGGTAGATAGTATATTATATGAGATAATATGAGCGCAATTTAATGCAGTTCATCACCTCTCTAACAGCTCTGAGGAAACGGCCTTTGACAGCGGCAGCTCTAGTCTCATCAAACTGAATAACAATACGATACTCTATATGCGTGAGGTGAACAAGTTTTTGGCTTTGGTCTGCATATTGCGCGAGGAGAACTTCAATCGGCAGGGTGTCATTGACTATAATTTCATATGTTTTCGCGATGCCATTAGTGAGGTATTTGAATTGCGCTTGAAACGACAGAAACAACTGCAGAATCCCGATCAGGACGATGATGAATTGGCCGATGACCGTGGCCTAACCATGGGCGGTCGTTTGAATCATGACAATGATGCAGCTGCGGTATCCAGAGCGCCATAAATTACACCAATCATAATTCCAGTGACCTTAAGTTCTGTGTGCTTCGCTTCCTTTTATTTTTTTGCATCATTTTTTCCCGTTTATCATTATACGTGAGCACACACATACAAAATACTGATAGCAACACTGATTTGTCTTAAACAATTATTTTTTTATCCAATTTTTATGTTATTCTTTTCTTTTATATATCTTTGCTCTGTTCTATATTGTTAATTCATATGTGTAGCCGCTTTGCTGCTCTTTACAACGCCAGAAATGCCCAGCGTTTAAAAAAAAACTACAACTAATATGTATATTTTTAAATAAAATTATATTAAATACAAATTTGATAATATAATTTCAATTTGAAGGAAATGTTCCCGGTCATATTTCAAATACAATATCGATATTATGCGCCCGATAGTTGCTGCCACTTTCAAACACTTGTTTGCATATATCGAATATAAATCGACAATGTCAATAATGCCAAAATGAACAAATTGTTATATACTATAATTAACGCTATTTTCCTGAAGATAAAAAAATACCAAATTATATGTATATATGCAGTGTGCATATCTATCGATATAGTTCGGCAAGAAAATACAAATATAAATCGATGGCTGAAATCGGTGCATCGATGTTTTCTTATATCACTTACATCTCTAGAACAAATACAACAGACTGGTCGACGGCGACACTCTTTGCGTGTGTGTGTGTGCGAGCTGGTCATACAGTAGTGAAAAATGAGCTGCTAAGAGCAGTAGAATGAATAGTTAATGCGCCAGTAGCAGCCGAAATTGTTAATTTGTCTTCTACACATAAATCGTGCTAATTTAATTAAAAGTGGTTTGTGTGCATGTATGTGCTGGGCAGACGATCGACGGGGTGGTGTAGTAAAAGAAATATATAAAAACCAGTTAAAAACGGGTGAAAGAAAGAAATTTTATATACATATGTATGTGTGCGCAAGTGTGAGTGTCTGTGGCTATATGTGTGAGGAAAAGCAATAACAACAACAGCAACACCACCAACAACAACCTGGTCTCGTATGTCCGCTTTCCTTGCTCATTACGGTGCTTTTCTGTGCCCAAAGTGCAGGCAAGTGCAGCCTGGAATAATCATCAGAAGCGACAGAAGCGACGACAGGTGCGTACCACAAAGGTTTTCTACTTTCTGTCTACTCTGTTTGCTATTTATTGATTGTTCGAATGCTCGCGCAGATACAGCATCCCAGCACAATAGATATTAATTCATTCAAGCAACAAATTTTTGATGTATAAATAAAGTGAAAGGTGGTGGCACATCTTCAGGCCTTTTGTCTGTCCCCCCCATCCCATACAAATAACAAACAAAAATAAAAAAGAAGCAGCACATGTAATTGTACTACTAATAATATTATACTAAACAAAATATATACATGTATATTTATATATGCTAAAACTCTATTGTTGCTTGAGTCGGTGAAGAAGAAAAAAAAAATGAGAGTGAAGAACCACAGTAGAGATGTGCGTGTGTGCGAAAGAGATGCAAGCGAACCACTTTCATGATAACAAAAATAACAAATTCGCAATCGATAAATAACAAATTGTTGCAGTTAGTCTCGATGCACACATGCAGCTGTGCAGCTGGGCGGAACCAGTGTATACATAATGCACGAAAGTAGATAAATAATTAACCGCAAATGCTCTCAAGTGTTGTCACCCACACAATAAAGCTTATGTCATGAGAGAAAATATTTGGCTATATTTAGGTTTATATATGCATATAATGATTTTTGGTAACCAACCCCCAAATAACTGAAAGCACCATAGCAACATAGACAGTTATGTTTATGACCTCAGACATGTATGTATGTATGTATGTTTTTTTTTTGTCTCCTCTCTCCTTTTCGGCCATTTCCTACCTCAAACGATTTGAGTCATGCAATCTCAGACATTTGAGGTTATGTCTGAATTTAGCCGGGTAGTTTTCTTTGCAGGGGTTGCAGCACTTATTGATTTTATGATTCACGCAAAAATTACATGCTATTACTAATGTTTAATAATTGCTTAAGCAAGCATTTCAATAATTTCGTCTGGCTAGAGGCGGGCTGTGTGTGGTGGGGCCTGATCAAAAAGCGTTAAGTGTGTTAATGTTTTTTAATTTGTGTTGCCAACACGTGCCGCTTACAGTTTTCGGTTTTCTTTGCTCCAACAACTTCTCAACTTTGAGAGGGCGTGCCCCAAAGGCAACGAGCATTCGACGCAGGTGGCACAAAGAAATCTCAAAAAAAAAAATTTTAAAAAAACCCATTTGTAGGCAAATTAAATTTCCAACAAACCGTGAAGTTGGTTAGTGGGTTTTTGTTGTTTTGGCCAAAAGATATGATTTTTAGTTGCATTCGTTTCTGTTTTTCTTATACGCCGCTTCGCCATTTTCAACTCTGCCTCCATCCATCTCTCTCTCTCTCTCTCTCTCGCTCGCTCTTGCTCTCTCTTTAGTTATCTGCCAGACGAATATTTACCGTTAGTTGTAGTTGGCAGCAGGCGCTTTGTAAATTATTTTCTATCGATTGCTTTCACGCTTCCGCACTGAACAATTCAATCAGACCAACAGACAGACGGAACAATTGACTTTTTGCTACACTTTTTCTCTCATTCTCGTCTCTGTCTATTAAGTTCTTTCGCTTCTTTTTTCTCTTTTTTTTTGCCAGCCATCATTCATTTTGCTAGCCATACTTTGTTTTTGTTGCTGTTCTTGTTGGCTGCGCTGCGCTGCGCTGCTCGCTTGCTCCCAGCGGAAGCGACGTCATTTATGTAAATTGTTTGCGTGACATTGCTATAGAGAGTCGATATTATGAAGCGGTATATACGCACGCCCCTAGGCATTAAATGCAAACAATTGTTACCACCAGAACGAAAGCCAACTCAGCCTGCCGCCCCCGCCCGCCTTCGCCCCTCTCTCTCTCTCTACACTGGCGGCTGCGCTTTGTCAGCCATAAGCAGTCAATTTGCCATAACAAAAAAAAAAAAACAAAGAAAAACAACAGTAAAACGTAAATTTTTCATATAGCAAACTGTTAACTCACAGAAATGAGATCTGCTATTACTGGCAATTCAAGTTGTGTTAAGTATTTGCTTGAAGAAATTTACAGCTGTTAAGATCCTTAAAGCAAAGTAACAAAATTTCCCTATATTTTATATAGATTTCAGTAGTGCAAATCCTTTACATTTGCATGATCTGTTGAGCTGTTGTAAACTTGCAAATTTCCTTTACATTGCTATGTTAAGCAGCTGCAAAGGCAATTTCCTTTAGGTGGCTACTAACAGCTGTTAACAGCTAACAGAAGTGCAAGCCCTTTACATTTGCATGATCTGTTGCGCTGCTGTTAAGTTGCAAATTTCCTTTACATTGCTAGGTTAAGCAGCTGCAAAGGCAATTTCCTTCAGGCGGCTACTAACAGCTGTTAATGATATTTATGATATTTAGCTTCAACTGCACAGAGAAAATTCCCCTGATGTTAAAGTTAAAGTGGGAATTCTTTGCTGTTTACAGATAAATGCGACAAATGCAATTGAAGAACTTAACTTCTAAATTTATTGTTTAATAAAAATTCTCAGCTGTGATATTGTGCCAATTCCCGCAAGTTCATAAAGTCAAGTAAATACTCTAAATGCAATTGGAATATATAACATTTAACTATAAAACGCAGTTAATGTGGGAATACACATTTTTCTTTGTGTGTCGGCAACTAATAAAACTGTTTTATTTTGTTTCTTTTTTTAACTCTTTTTTGTTTGCCCCTTTAACACACTCAACGAAACAAAAATTTCATATGCTTTCATCTGGCGCGCCATAGATTCAAATTGGTTTGCAGCTTGTTGGATTTGTTGTTGTTGTTATTTGCCTAAATTACCTGCCCCGTGCGCAAAGTTCAGCGAGGTGAAACGGTTAAATGTTTTCAAAAACTTGCCCCCAACACACAAATGAATATATATACATATATATGTCTGTATATATAGTTATCTATCTGTGCTCCACATTATGCCTATACAGGGTGCTTTAACTGCACTGAAATATCGGTTCAATGCACTTGGCCCATGATAAACTACAATACAAATTAAGTATGCATTTCTCTTATAGTCACGTTGCGGCTGTCATGTTTTTTGTTTTTGTTTAGCTCGACTGTCAGCGAATATGAATAATGCGAGTTAATATTTAAAAAAACAAAATAAAACGTGATATAAAATAAACTAAAAATAAATATACAAAAAACATATTTATACTATATGTAAGAAATGTGTTTGGGGAGCAACGCACCATAAAAATATCAAGAAAATACTTATAGACACGCGTATATGGCGCACAGCTCGGCAGTCTAGCCCAAAAAAATGAATCATGCGCCAAAAACTAAGGGTAAACAATAATTAAATATATATATATATTATATATGTGAGTTTGAATGATCATAAAATATATATATAGACAGAATAAACAACAGACTACAACAAATTGTTAATTGCTCTAAAGGGTATATTGTTTTTATGCATATACAAATATTTATTTATATTTATGCATATATAAAATATAACATAATTAATAACATTTCAAATGGATACGTTTTTCAGAAATTGTATATTGTTTTTTAACCTCTCACAACCAGCACTACTATTTTAATGATCAGTCGTTTTTCAATGCATCGTCAAAAACAAACTAAATATGACCGAAAGTAACGGGTTTTTTTTTTCAAAATTCTCTTCTTTACATTCTATTCTAAGCTTTACTTGGTTTTTGTTTTGTGCCGTGCAGCACTACTATTTTACTGACCGCAACTGTCTATATAACAGGCATTATATATATATGTTCATATATCTGTTAAAGTCATAAAATATATGCCTGATCAGCATCAAAACTCAAGTTGATTGAGTGTTGTCTCAAATATCATCTCCATATTCCAACCACTCAATGCACTTTAGCTCAAAGTAAAACACTCAAAAATCTCTCTGCTCCTATTTTGAGTGACTTTTTGTCAGCTATAAAAGGCGCGTCGGCTGCTGCGCCTAAGCAGTCACGATCCTGACCTTGACTGGGTCAGTTCCAGTTTTAGTAAGAAGTGCAGTGTGTAATGGAGTTTACTTAGTTAATATACTTAAGTTTCTTTTTTGTTTATAATAAATGACTTTATTTAATATTGTATTATATTTAAATATATTTGTTAAATAAATGTTTTTCATAATGTTTAAAGATAGTATTTTTTTTTAATATTTAAATGTTTTTGTTTAAGAATAAATTTGTATTAATTATTAATTTTAACTATTTAAATGTTAACAATTTGAATGTTAACATTATAAATGTTTATGTTCATGTTAAAAATGTTTATTTTAAAGATGTTAATGCTTAAATTGTTAATATTACAAACTTTAATGTTAAAATATAAATAAATATTTTCATGGTATCAATTTTAATATTAACTATTTCAGTGTTAACAATTTAAATGTTAACAATTTAAATGTTAACAATTAAATGTTAACAATTCAAATGTTAAACATGTTAATGTACATTTATGATGTTAACGTAGATGTTAATGTTAAAAGAACATTTACACAATTATTATATGTGTATCGTATAGTCAATAATAGACTTGTCGCCCAGTTCCCATACCAATACCTACAACGAAGCTAAAACAGTTAACTATTTCTTACAATCGATCATACTCTCTTTCAAACTCAAACAGGGTATTTAAATAGCACACGACAACTAAGCTTCATCAATGCTTCCCTTTCATACCACAATTTCAGCTTATATACATATATTTAACTGCAAAGTTTATATGTACATATGTATATACATATGTACCTTTGCTCAGATCAATTTTCTGCTTGCCTGCAAGCAATTTAAATGAAAAATCACTGTAAAATTAAATTTCACCGTTAATGGTTCCATACGGCTCATACCAAATATTGACCTAGTCAACGAAATCTGAATCACCTTAACGATGACAGCGAACTTTTTTCATGTTTTTTTCTGCTTTTTTTTTATTTCTTTCAAAGTTCAGCCGATCACTCAGAGCGCTGAAAAGTTTGCAAAAAAGCTTTTGCATGCACAAAGCTCAGCGGCAAAGCTTTTAAAGAGCGCACGCTAAGAGCAGTTTGCAAAGTATTTCTCTTTATTAAAGTTTTGTTTTCGACATTGGCGGGGTTTTTGTTGCAGTAAAAAAAAACATTTGTAAAGAAACACTTAACCTTATGCCCTGAAGGTTTTCAATTGTACAACAAGAAAGTTGAGCCTGGTTCAAATGTATATTATATAGGTTACATATAAGTATATACTATATAATATATATGTATAGGTATGTATGTCTGTGTATGTGTGTGTTTGTGCATATGCAATAAAGAATAACCTTTGTTAAGTGCTTAACAATTAAACCAGGCTAACAACAGCGACAGCAAAGTGCAATTATATGCAATCAGTTAACAGCTGCTGCGGCTGCTGCTCGCTGTAAAATGTCATTTGCCACGCCTATTTCAGCAGCAATTGAAGCGCGTGTAAACAAATTCTTAATAGCGCTGAGTAAACAACAACAATATAATATAAACAAAGACAATTTGCTTACGTGCAGTTTTTTTGTCGTCATCGAAACAGTTTTATGCTTTTTTTTATTATTATTATTATGTGCTTTGAAATGCTTACTTTAATTATATATGCATATATATATTGCATATATATTTAATATGTATTTCGCTTTAATTATGCAATAACCACGCGCATTATAATAATTACAGTGCTAACTCAATAGAACGCACAGCTGAGCTGTCAATTTTGATTGTGCTTGAAACTTATTTTAGTAAAATATACAAAAAATATTTTGAAATTTATAACAAACAAAAAAATTATAATAATAAACTAAAATAAAAAATAATAATAATAAAATAGAACAATTAATAAGAATAATAATAATTATAGTTCATCTAAAAACTTTTAGTTTTTTATAAAAGGATTTTTTGTAATTTATAATAAAAAAAAGTTATAATAAAATAATAAATTACAATAATAAAAATTTTTAAAAAAAATTGAAAAAATTTTAAAAATATTTATATACATTTTTTAAAAATTTGTTTACAAGTTTTTAAATAATTTTTATTATTATTACAATTTGATTTTAATTTTTAATATTTTAATACTAAAAATATAAATTCTAAATTTAAATCTAAAATAAAAAAAAATATTTTTATTATTAAAGTTGTATAAAAAATGTTGATCAAATGTAAAATTGACGAATTTTCTTATGTGTGTTTTGAATATTTAGACAGAAAACTTAAAATAGTTAAACAAATATTTTGATAGGTCTTATTATATACAAAACAAACATCGAATGAACAATGTTTATAAGAATTTAGTATAACTATGTTAACTATAACTATATATAATTGTTACATAGACGGAGGCAAACACTAAAACCAATAAACATTGCACATAGTATAAGAACAACTCTACTACAACAATGTATAAGTAGAACGTATAAGACTTACCCCCTTTACGCATAGCTAATAAAAGCTGATTGATAATAAATATTCACTTTGTACGTAACTTAATATTTCTATTAGATTAAATGACCTTGATGTGTTTTTCGTTTGTTTTTTACTCACTTGGAGGCTTTTTTTTTGACGAAATTAGAGAATTAAAAACAACAACTAAAGGCAACCGCACTATTTGGTCTTATACTATATGAACTATATATATAAATATTTATTTATATATGTATGTGTGTCGAGTTTATGCGATAAGACAAACAACATGCGAGCCAACTAAATTTCTCTATAGAACATTCCTTCACATCTATCAATATATACATACATTTATTTGTATATATATATATATATTTATAGTTAGTTTATTTTGTTTGTTGTTTGTTTTTCAAGCTCTTGAGAAATAAACAAAGTAAAACATTTGTACGAGTGCAAATTAATTAAGCGAAACAAAAACAAAACGAAAGTTGAATGAAAAAGTGTGACTGCTATATAAGCAAAATACATATTATAGAGAGCATATTACGTATTTTATACCCTATGCTGACATTTCCGACGTCGCTACGTCAACAGCTTTTGCCAACTATTGAATGTAAAACCTTTTTAAACACAATTTAATCAGATTGTTATTTGATGTACGTAGTTCGTCACATGCCAATTTTTAGTTTTCTAAAATAATATATTCATTATATTTGCTGTTTATGACTCAGAGTATTTAATAAACTTTTAAACTTTTTCGTATGCCAAATTTAAATTATCTTTTAGTTTTTTATACCCTGAACCCATTAAAAATGGGAAATCAGGGTATAATGGTTTTGTTAAATGTATGTAACAGGCAGAAGAAGGCATGACAGTCCCCATAAAGTATATATATTCTTGATCAGGGAGACGAACTGAGTCGATATAGCCATGTCCGTCTGTCCGTCCACCCGTCCGTCCGTTCGTCCGTTCGTCCGTCCGTCCGTATGTGTGAACGCGTCGATCTCAGAACCTATCAGAGCTAGAGACTTGAATCTTTTTGTAGGTTCCAGTATAGCACGCGCTATCTCAAGTTTGTTTTAAAAAAATCGATAACTATTCTCGTTTTAAATATATCGATTAAAACACTATCGAAATGCAGTTAGAAAACTATATCTCGTACATCTTTATAGCTACAGTCTCCAAGTTTTGTGTTTAGATTCATTTATATTTTATACAATACAATTTTGATTTTTGTTATAATTTTTTTTTTATAAGCTTACATTTTTTCTGTCTGAGGTTCAGAGGATGTCCTAGTCGGGCACCACCGACTAGAGTTTTCTTACTTGTTTTAGATATTTTATGAGTGGAATAAGCAGCAAAAAATGTCTAGAACAAATTAGCATTAGACAATGTATAGAAAAATATTATAATTATAATAATATATAAAACATAAATATTTAATTTAAATATGACATGACAACCTATACACCTGTTTCCATATTTAACAAGGTTCTAGCCTTGATTCTGAACTAGTTGCTGTGCTAGGTTGACAAAGTTCACAATTAAACATTAAATATTTGGGGTTCAAATAGATTCAGATTCACAAAATACTTCATTTTTTGCAATTTCCTTATTTTTTAATGCATTAACTGTGTTTTGTTGAACTTTTTTAAATGAAGTTCAAGTTACTTAAATTTATAATAATTTTTTTGAATTTATTTTATATTTATTTTTAAAACAACCATTTTTTTATTTTTACAAAAACTTTTCCCATACTTTTATAATGTTTTTTTTTTATAATTAATTTGTTAAAATTGTATAATTTATTTTTTATAATTTTATAATTTATTTTTTATAATTTTATAATTTATTTTTTATAATTTTATAATTTATTTTTTATAATTTTATAATTTATTTTTTATAATTTTATAATTTATTTTTTATAATTTTATAATTTATTTTTTATAATTTATTTTTTATAATTTTATAATTTATTTTTTATTATTTTATAATTTATTTTATATTTATTTTTTTATTTTTAACAATTATATGTAAGTTTATTATTATATTTATTTATATATATTTATTATATTGCCCATACTCAAAGACTTTTTTATTTCATTTATTTTATATTTATTTTTTAACACTTACTAAATTATATTGTAGATGGATATTTGTTGTTTTCCATACTCAAAGATTAGTTTAAATCTAATTGAATTCTACAAGTTTTTGTTTAAACTAGAATTGATTGCATTTTTATCTTGAAAGCTATGCAAATAACTTTCCCAATTTGTTTACATGAGCAATATATATATAGCAATATATATAGTATATAGTAATATATTACAACACCTTATCTCTAGGGTATTATGCAGCTGAAAAATTAGTCATTCCACAATGCATTTGCACACACACACATATCATTATCTAGTTGTTGTTGTTGTATTTGTTATTGTTATTGTTTTCAGTGTACTTAAGCGAAACCCACGCGCAGGCAGCTCAGGTTGTTTACGTTCTGAGTTGTTGACGCGAGCTAAAGATACAAATACATAGAGACATAGATACAGATACATAAAGAGCAACAGATACATTTGGAAGCAGAGAGACAGCCTCTGCTATGCCCACAGTTATACGAGTCGGGCCCACAAATTACAGCCAATCGGGGCCGCGTAAACAGGCAACAACAAATATATGAATATATATAAATATATATAATATATTTACATACATATATATACTATATATATATATATATATTTGTAGCTATATGCATACATTTGTATCTCATAGAACTTGCTGCGTTGCGTATGCGGAAATGTTGTTGGCCCTTGTTGCTGTTGCTGTTGCTCTTGTTGTTGTTGTTTCGTATTGTTGTTTAGTTGTTTACCCGACTGAATTGCAGCGCCAATTAGATATTAGACGCCTAACCCAAATAAACATGATTACACGTGCCGGCAGTTGTACATCTTGTTATTTAGAAATTATATGAGAAAATAAATATAAAAGTTAACTGAAAGTTTTTGCTAGTTAACTATTTTACTTGCTCTACATAAATGCATTTAAACTTGCTTTTGATTGACTCATAGATTAATTAATATTGTTGGATTGATTGATGAATGACCAACGCACAGCTCATACTCATTATAAATAATTGTTTTGGATTTCTTAAAAGTTTTTTTCATCAACTAAATGAGACTTTAATGCAATTTTGTTGTTAATTTGAGTTTAAATTGTAGAAAAATTGTGGAAATTAATGCTGATCGCTCTTCTTGACTTTTATGCAATTTACCAAAAATTTATTCTAAAAGCTCTTTGTGAAACATTTGTACTATATATTTTGAATGGTTTTCGAAAAGTCATTTACATATTCGTTCATAATATATTTGTAGATTTTTAATTAAATATCCAAAATAATTAATTAATATCATATCAAGTTCATATTATCAAGAGCTTCTTCTAAGAACTATCCTATATATCGTTGGGAACTCGTCATCGAACAAAACGGCGCATATTTGACTTAAATCGCATTATTATAACCAATTTTATGAACAAATGAAAAGTCAATAAAAATACCGCAAGACTTTTTTGACAACCTTATATATAATATATAGAGAAATCTATTTATTGTTAGATAATCCAATATATAATCCAATAATTTATAGATTTTAATTCTTTTAAATGCACTTGGAACTTAACAGAAAGTCCTGCTACCACTTTTTATACCCTGAACCCATTGAAAATGGGAACTCGTGCTATAATCGTTCTGTTTTATTTGAATATACTAAATAATCAAGTTCATAGTTCAACTTTTTTGTAATATTGTCAAAAAATAGTTGTGATGCAATTGCCAAAAATAATAAATAATAATAAATAGTTAAACACTTCAACTTACTAGTGCAAAACAAGCACACCAAATGCCTTATCTCTAGATATGTTTTATAAACACTTAAGGCGCTCAGAACTCACTCTAGATAACTAAACTAATTATATATTTTTATATACATATATATTATATATTAATATATCTTCAATCAAAACATTAAATATTAAATAAATAATTATGTATTTTAAATACTGTTAATAAATTTTGTTAAGGCCTAATTAAATTTATTTTAAATACTTTTTAAGTATTGAGTAGAAATAGTTAAAAGTTAAAAATAAAAAAAAAAACAGACATTTAAAGTTCTTTCAACCGAAATTATTTGTTTATTCAGTCAGTTTCATTGCGAATGGAACCCTAATGCGTAGTAGCTTTACTATGTTGTTGTTGTTGTTGTTGTTGTTGTTGTTGTTATTGTTATTGTTAGTTTTGTTAGTTTTTGCTAGTGTTAGTGTTAAAGGTACGAATAGCGCTCTACACGCGCTCTATGCTTAACAAATTTGACCTTGATATGTGTATTTTTTTCCATTCGCCGGGTTATCTATTATGCTCAGCTAGAAATAGCCGGTTGTGAAAAACATATACATATATAAATAAGTGTATATATATATAGAGAGAGAATGCCCCTTCAGATAAATACAAGCGAATGCCGTATATATGTATCTGCAAGTCTATACTATGTATGCCGCGCATGCTCGATTAAAGGGGCTCGTCTCGAGTTGCCTCTCAAGTTGCCTTTAAGTTTGCTTCACACAAATTTTTGAAAATCATTTTAAATATATATAAAAAGATATATATACACATACATACATACATTCAACTTGATATAATTATGACAGTTTGCAAATTTATTTACAATTTATAAAGTTCAATAGTTTTAATAAATTTTGTTGAAATTTATAAAAAGAATCGTTTTAAATATTTGTTTTATTTGTTTCTTTTGGCATATCCTACAAAACCGGATGTTACCAAATGCAAATTCTTCTAAGTTATGCTCGCTATAAAACTACAATATCAAAACATGATCAAGGTAAAGCAAAGTTGAAAGCGAATGCGAAATTGCCAATCAAATAAGCGAACAAACCAGCGAGAGCTCTACATATAGACAAACTGAACTATTTATATGTATATATAAAATATTACAGAGTGAAAAAATCTTGTCTAGAAACTGTCAACAAGCAATGCTATAAAATAGGCGAATATATAGATATATATAATATATAATAAAGAGAAAAACCTAACAAGAAATTGTCAACAAAAAATATATGTTTTGAAATTATATTTTTAATTAAAATGTCTAGACTAATAAAAGAGAACTATACTATATAAAACTTCGCGTCGAACCATTCAAATTCTATGATTAAATTTGATTATTCCAACTATACTTCCTAGTTCTTTTTTTAATAGCTTTCAGTATCCCTTATAAATGCAAAGCTAAAATCTTTAGTTCTTCAGTTTTTGGCTAAAATTTGTGGGAAGATTTCTTCTTAGAAAGTAGTTGGCTTAAAAGTAGACTCTCTAATTATTATAATATTTAATCATTTAATATTTTTCATTTATGCAAGGAAAATGAGCTAGAATCTTAGTTACATACTAAAATAATAATAATATTTATTTATATTACATTTTATTTATTAAAAAATCTTTTTTGATAAGAAAATGCATATTTCCATTGCAAATTTCGTATTAGCTGGCAACGCCTTCAACTATCTATGACAATCAACAGCGTTGCCAGAGCTCAATTCCTCGCATATCTAGTTAAATTGTTGATATATGAAGCAAACCGTACCAATAAATACCCTGTCATATTTAATACACATTTGCACTTTGTTTAATCTTTCATGTGCTGTTAGGTTTTGATGTTTGATTTCGATTTTAAAATTTGTGTTTCTTTAGTTTTTCCAAATTTGTTGTGTACTATTGCCATACGTTTAGCAAGTGTAACCGAAATATTGAAAAGCAGCGAGGGTCAAAAAAAAATAACGTAAGCAACAGACGTGCGATAGCACGAGCTCAACTCTAAAAGATTCAATTGCCGATAAGCAAAACAAAAACCAAAACACAAACATTTCTCTAAGCTGGACATATTTAGTTAAAGCCCAACAGAGCACAGCTGGTCACATCGGCCAGTTAAAGTTGCATCTCTAGTCAAAGTCATTGAGGGTGGAATGAGGCGAATTGAAGTTAATTCGCCCAGCTAAGCATACGTTATCTTCACAACTCTCTCTCTCACTCTCTCGCTCTCTGTTTTTGCTGTCACTGCTCTCTTTGAGTGCACTTATCACGCGCTTGTCACATTAAAATCTTATCAAATATAAAAAAAAAAAACAGTCAGCAGTAACAAAACTTTTTGCCAGTTTTACAGAAAAAGAAAATTTCCTTTTTATATTTCTTTTCAATGCATTGTGTTTATTTTTGCTGCGCGACGTGCTATCTTTTGTAAATTGACCAATTTTAACTAAATTTATAAAGTTTAATTCAATCCAAAATCTGGGTAAGAAGAACCAGTTCAATTTAACAAGCCAACTGAACGAGCTACGGCTGTTGAACGTCTTTAACCTCACTTGCACTTGTTATTTGTTTGTATTTAATTAATAATATTTAAAACAGAAATGTATATATTTGTGTGGATTTTTCCAATTGGTATAAGCCTTTGTTTTCCATATTTCCATTCAATTAACTTGTGTAATTTCTGATCCGTAGAACTTCTGCTCGAACTGTAGAAACTTTGAACGTTGGTTGACTCATTTTCTTTTTCTTTTGACTCGCTTCTACGACTATAAATTCTTGTGCTTAGATTAGATAAGTTTCTATAAATGTTATGGTTTACGGTTGTTATACATATGTACATACACATACACATACACACACACACATACTCATATATATATGGACACGGAACTAATAAAAAAGCTAACTTTTTTTATACTATCTATAATATCGAACTATTCAAAAAAAAAACACTGCCACAAATTTCTTCTACGTACACAGATAAATATACATACATATATATAGATAGATATATATATACGATCATTATATATAGAGAGAGGAAAAGAGGATCTTTTTACTGTTCCAAACATGCCGCTCTTTGCCCGTAAATCGTCGAAAAACTCCTCCGATCACAGTGACATCAGCCAGGATAGCAAAGGACGTAACAAACCCTACGATGCCGCAACACAGAACAACAACAACAATCATCAGAACAATAACAATGATGTGGACAAGAAGCCACCGCTGATCTTCCATTGCCAATTAGCACACGGAAGTCCAACGGGCCTGATCACTGGCTTCGCTAGCGTCCGGGAGCTGTACAAAAAGATAGCCGAATGCTTTGATATATCGGAAGATGAGATTTTATTCTGTACCCTCAACTCGCATAAGGTGGACATGACACGTCTGCTGGGCGGACAGATTGGTCTAGATGATTTTATATTTGCCCATCGCAAGGGCCGGGCCAAAGAGATTGAGATTGTTAAGACGCAGGATGCTTTGGGTCTAACCATAACCGACAATGGGGCTGGCTATGCGTTCATCAAGCGCATCAAGGACGATTCAATTATCGATCGCATCGAACACATCTCCGTCGGAGATCACATCGAGAAGCTGAACGGAGTGAATATGGTGGGCAAGCGGCATTATGAGGTGGCGCGCATGCTGAAGGACATTGGAACGGGTGAGACGTTCACGTTGCGTCTGATCGAGCCGGTGCGCAGCGGGTTCCAGGGCATTGGACCGCGTAGCCAAAATCGTGCATCCGGCTCGGCGCCCGGACTCAATGGCGGACGTAACTACGGCTCCGGCAAGGAAACATTACGCTTCAAGGCCAATGGCAATGCACAGATTGAGCCGAAATTCGATGAGGCCACCAAGGCGGGCGTCGAAGCCATCAATGGATTGCTCGAATCCTTCATGGGCATCAACGATACGGAGCTGGCGTCACAGATCTGGGAGCTGGGTGACAACAAATCGAATTCGATGGACTTTGCGGAGGCTATCGATAACTCCGATTTGGAATCGTTTGGTTTTACCGATGATTTCATTATCGAACTCTGGGGTGCTATAACGGATGCGCGTCGCATAAGCAAATAGAAACTAAGCGGATCCCAAGCGATCACCAATAATAATGACAACAACAACAACAATAACAACAACACTTGCATTTTATGTTACAAGTAATAAAACTAATGCAAAATCTATATAAGAAAATTCATTTTTCATCAGCTATTTTATTATTTCTCTTATTTGTTAGATCTTAGCATAAACATATTTATATAAACATATATATATATATATAAATATATATATCTTATATTTGTATGCCCTGCATTTGCCAATTATTTTGTATTTGTTATAATTATCTATTATAAATATATAAATATTTATATGCATACAAATTGACAATTAAAACAACAACAAAAACGTAGCAAGTAAACAAAAGAAGAAGGAGAAAAAAACAAAAATATGTATTACATTTTTATATTATATTATTTTTGGTACAATTTGTTCAATGTACATAATTATGCATTTGTCTTTAGTTATTATTTATATCTATAAACAAATTTATAAAATAAAAATTAAATTATTTAAAATTGATTTTCATTTTTATTGAATTTTGTTATTTTTATTTTATTTTATTTTTTTTTTTCAATTTTTAAGGTAAGTTTTTGATTTTTGTATTGTATCTTTTCGCTCAGTGTAGCCATGTATTATTTATCATTTGGCACTCGACAACAATTTGTAGACATATTTTGCAAAAAAAAAAAGATTCCACCGTACAAAACTGTGACAAATTTTTCGGGCATATATTCCGAATTTATACTATTTTTTTTATATTTTTTTTTGCAAGTATGAGAAGGCCATGAGCACGTGCGTTTTAGACTCTTGGTCGAATTTTCTTGATGGCTGTCATTCATACATACATATATGCACACATACACCTATACATACATATGTATGTACATATATATTCAACCGTTTCCTGTCGGTCGGCTAGTACAAAAAGCTTTTATTTCGAATGCAGCATCGAACGACACACTGTCATACCCATCAATTCACATTACACATACTCAGACAAATACATACATACATACACACATACATATATACATACATATGTAGTAAAACACTGCAATTGCTAAATGTACAGCAGCAGCTGCTTAAGGCACAGCTGATAAGCACAGTTATTAAATTTCTTGTTGTGTTTGATCAAGTACACTCGAAGAGAGCACGAGTGTCAGAGAGTGAGAAAGAGAGAGTAAACGGGAAACCCACAAAATGCTCACAAACAGCTGCTCAGCAACAAACCATAGCAACAACTTTTTTGTGACGACAAGAACAACAATGTTTTACAAGATATACTTTCCGGTTTTACAGGTTTTTTTTTTATTTCTTTCTTCTTCTTCAGTCAAACAAACATTGTGCAAAGCTCTCTTTTTCTCTTAAGCATTGCGCGCAACGTGTGCGCCGCTCTCCCACACACACACATATGTATACATAGGCAGCTGCTTAATTTAATTAGCTTTGGCAGACTGCTGCTCGCGTCGAGTAAAAAGAGACGTTGCCTTAGCTTGAGCACTCAGTTGTGCAAGCGCTGTTGTCGAAGCAACAGGCAAGGCGGAAAGACTTGAAAAGCGTTCAACACAAAGAAACACAGAAAAAAAAATACAAACTTGTTAAACATTTTGTACAGAGTTAAACAGAAATTGTGCCAGCTTTAAACAATAAAAACCAAATAAATATAAATTAACTAAAGCAAACAATTACCAAGTGCTGCTTCAGCAGAAATAGAGTGAGCCGCCATCTGGTTTTGCTAGTTTTTCGTGAAAATCTAAAAAAAAAAAAACAAAGAATACCAAGGAAACCACAAAAGCGAAATAAATAGATTTTCAAAGAAGAAGAAGAACCCAAAAGAAGACCAAAAAAAAAAAGCAGCAAACGAAGGTAGCGGACACATAAAATTTCCATTATACTAGAAACGTGTGCAATTCAATGTGATTTTTCTTGGCACACAAAATTGTTCGACTTTGTTCCTGTTCTTGTTTTTAATAACTGTATGTGTGTGTGTGTGTGCATGTCTTGGACTTTGATCGTGACTCAACGCAATTCACTAAGCAGCCTTGCGACTAAGAAATAAACACAAACATTAAAAATTTGTTTAATACACGTCAATTGGTTTACCCGCTGCGCTGCTTACGGCAAATTCGCTTTGCCCATTTGAGTGCCGTCTGGTTTGTTAACTGTTGTTGCTGCTGCTGCTGCTGCGGCGAGTAATTGCATTGTTATCCATCTCGCTCTCCCTCTCTTGCTCTCTCTTTAGTATTGAGCAAGCTTTTTCATTTATGCGTTTTGTTTTGCTTGGGGCTTTTCGCACGTTGCGTTGCGTTGCGTTTTGTTTTGTTTGCAGGTGAAAGTAATGATGCCGATGACGCGTGATAGGTGGCGTGTTGTCTGCGTTACCATTAGGGTGAACCAAATTCAGTTTGTTTAAACAAACCACGCAGCTCTAGTTGTCATTGGTCAATGCAACAAAAGCAAGCGTTTATCAAAACTCTTATCAACTAACTGCATGACGAGCATGTCTAAGTGCAAGTATAATAACATTTTTTGACCATTTCCTTTGCGATAAGCCAAAAACAATAAACGTTCAATGATAAAACAAAAAAGATCTAGCTAAAAACTGGCTGAAAACAGTTGTACATTGACCTTAACAGTAGACGGGCAAATTCTAAACAAGCGAGTTTTTTTTTATTAATATTCAATTATTGAATGCCAAACACTGGGTATGTGTGTGTTGGTTATTTGTGGAGCAGTTAAACACGATTTGCCTACGCATACGTATATATTGAGAAACGCACAACTTAATCAACATGTCACTGCGCTGATAAACACAATAATTTACTTATTATAAACTTACAAATCTATAAATGTATTTATTTATGTATATATGTGTGTGTGTGTGTGTTTGTTTTAAATGCCGCCTTGTGAAATCGCGTGATATTTTCCAGTGGCATGAGAAATGAGTAATATGCGTGTGTGTGTGCGTGTGTGTGTCTCTCGACGATATTATTGTTTTATTACACACAAACATCAAATCGGTAAAACACGCCACTAAAACGGTTAACTATCACACCATCTTCTTTTATCGATAACAATTGCATAGATATGCACACATACACACACACAGGCACACATACATACAGACACACATATGCTGACAGCTCAGTTGCCATGGGCAGCAAATATTACAGTTACACCTTGCGTAGAGTTTTTGTCTGCGCGTGAACTTGTTGTTGTATTGAAGCAAATAAGCCAAGTGAATGCACTTTGAATGTCACATGTGCGGCGTGGGCGCAGCTTGCTTAAAATACTTATTTTTAAATGAAATAATACTTTGCCATAGATTTGTATTTAACTTTAAACACTTGCTCTTAACATACGGACAAATATTACACAATTTGCCCAAATATGGTCAGCCAAAAATATATTCCCCAGGCGAATTGAAACAAATTCGCCTTCCTTTTCACTTATCGGCAATAATTCGCTCTTCACATTTGTTTTGCTTGCATTCGCAATGCAATTAACCTTGACTTTCTGAGCAAGGCAGCAGCAGGAAGACGCTCGCAGATTGAAAACAGTTAGCAACAACAAAATACAAATAAAAGCATTTTTAGCCAATTTCTTGTTGCTTTCATCTTTCTTTGCATTTATATTGCACTTGTTCGCTGCATTTAAAATGTCACAAAAGATTTTGCTAGATGTCGCAAGGGTTTATTTATAAGCATAACGCAAAGAGAATCATATAATATTGAAAATAAATCAGTTTATGACTTACAGCTGTGTTTCTTCTGTCATTTTCAGTTGCCCAAAGATTGATTCAACAGCAAAGCGAACAGATCGCCAACAAGTGCAATAAAATGTTTTCTTATTAATTGCACTCGCACACATAGAAACCAAGGCGAAAGAGACACGCACGGAAGAGAACTAAGAGCGAATAAGAATTAAATCGAATCGAATCGAATCTAAAGTGATATCGATAGAGATACTAGTGTGTGCATATCGATAAAATCGAAAGTTCAAGCAAAATGAACAGTTTGGTGCGCGTTTTTAGCAATTTGCAAGACTTTTACAATGACATCAATGCGGCCACACTGACCGGAGCCATCGATGTGATCGCCGTGGAGCAGCCCGATGGCGAATACCTCTGTTCGCCCTTCCACGTGCGCTTCGGCAAGCTGGGCGTGCTGCGCAGTCGCGAGAAGGTGGTAAGTAGCAAAGGAATGAAGCAGAGACAGAGTAGGTGCAGGGGGAATTATTAAATTTTTAACTTGCTTTTATTTATTTGATTGTTTAGGTGGACATTGAAATCAATGGTGTGCCCGTTGACATACAAATGAAACTGGGCGATTCGGGCGAGGCGTTCTTTGTGGAGGAATGCCAGGAGGATGACGATGATGAGTTGCCCGCCAATTTAGCCACTTCACCCATACCAAAGAGTTTTCTGCAATCTCTGAACAACAAGAGCCTAGACATACTCGAGGATATGCGCACAGTTGACAAGTAGGTTGACCCGCCAAAGATTCCATTTGTCAAATTGCAGCTAGAGCTCATTGTCATTGTCATTATAGAAGCGCTAGCGATGATTTGCAAATACCTTTGCCCATGCCGCGTCGCAACTCAATTGATCTCTCCAAGGAGGAGCCTAAGGAAATTGCCAACGAGGGCAGTAAAAAATTCGAGAATCAGGCCTCCGACTATACGCATCGCAGGTAGCCAAAGCTTTGCCAGAAATCTTCTGCTCAATCTCAAAAAACAATTTGCTTATTCATTTGCTTTACTCTAACTACAGGCACACAGATAACATGCTGGAACGGCGTAAATTGAGTGAATCACTCAAGGAGTATACCACACAAAAGATGCGCGAGGAATGGGCCGAGCATGAGGAGCTGTTCCAAGAGAAAAAGCAGCCCGAAAAGCTAGAGAAATTGTCGGATATCAAAACGGAATTGGAGGCGGGCACCGGCACCAAAGTGGAACCGCAAGCAGAATCCCTTGTGAAATCACAGACAGCATCACAGCCCGAAGCGAATCTAGTTCAAACGCCGCCAACAGTCAAACCAGATGTGTTGTTGGTAACCACACCAACGAGCACAATTGCGGAGGCAGCAACAACTAACTCCAATGATGCCACCATTAAGGACGATGCCAAAAGCAAGACAAAGAAGCGACGCAAGAAGTCGCAAATGAAGAAGAAGAACTCACAGCGTAAAACATCATCGAGCAGCTCTGCGGGCAGCGCCGCTGGCGGCGATCTGACCAATGTAGACACCAACTCCATCAACTCGATGCTGGTGAGCAACATTGATGAGACCGATGTGGTGACACTGAAATCTATTACCAATACGAACGCCAACTCCTCCTCCAATGATGAGCAGGCGTCGGCAGCACTCCTAACCGCACACACGGGCAATGATAGTCCATTGAGTGAACTGAACCATGCTGTCACGCCCACAAATACGTTGCGCCACGATCTGGACATACATTTCTTCAGCGACACTGAGATAACCACACCAACGGGCATTGGTGCGGTTGGAGCTGGCAGGAATGCGGGCCGGCCATCGACGCCCATACAAAGCGACAGCGAGTTGGAGACAACAATGCGAGAGAAACGTCTTGCGGACCTTGAGGATAACACGCTCTGGAAATGGGGTGAATTGCCCACGCCGGAGCAAGCCAAGGGATCGGTTGGTGGTGCAGATGCACAGCAAAACGAGCGCCATTGGATGATCAGCAATATGTTTAGCTTTATGCGGCGGGCGAATCGTTTGCGCAAGGAGGGCGCCACCGAGGCGGGCGATATCTATCTGTCCGATCTGGATGTGGGCAGCATGGATCCAGAGATGGCGGCTCTTTACTTTCCCAGTCCCAAGCCCAAGGAAACGGATCGCGAGAGTGGCAATGGCACCAGTCTGCCCCATTCACCTAGCTCACTGGAGGAAAATCACAAGAGCTTGGATTCCGACTTTGATGAGACGCACAACAAACAGCTCGCACCACATGGCAAGAAGTGGGTAGCTGTTAGGCGAATGCTATTGCAACGCGACTATCAAGAATTTATGTCTTATCCACTGAATTTATATTTGAATAGATATTTGGACTTTGTGGCCATGTCCATGTGTGGCATGCAGGAGAATGGTGCACCGCCCAAGGATGATGATTTCGATAGGCAGCTGGTCAGCTATGCAGATGTAAGTTTAAATGTTTCAAACCGTACATAGAAGCGATAATATTTGATCATTAGGTGTATTCAGGCGTTGAGCAACGATATTTGTTTAATTAGAATTTGTCATGATTTTACTTTGATTATTGATTAATTTAATCAAATCAAATATCAAAATTTATATACGGTTTCTTTTTTAATCATCGATTAATTTGATGTCAGCCCAAACTACATAATAATCGCCACCAATCGATAGGTTTGTAACTAGCTATGTGCGCCAGTTATGTCTGCACTTCCACCCACAACATTGCGTTACACAGCACTGCACGCTGCACCAATTAACAAAATGAAAACAAAAACAAATGCAAATACAAATTCATTTATATTCATGCTTGCCTGCCGACCCGCTGTTTCCCTAATGTAGGTGTGCAAAAATCCAAATATGTTCGCCTCACAAAATCTAGTTGTACGTCTGAATGGCAAATACTATACCTGGACGGCTGCATGTCCCATTGTCATGACAATGATAACATTCCAGAAGCAACTAACCGACGTAAGTGTTGACTAATGCCCGAATAGCATACGTTACCTTATTACCTGCACCTTGAAAGTGTTTAATGCTCTTAATATTTGCTTTCAGGATGCCATAGAACAGCTTATTTCGCCTTCTATCCAAGTTGCGGATGATGACAAGCCGGAAGCGTCACTCCAGCCGGGACTGCCTGGTCAAACCAAGCGTTCCTGGTGGAACTGGCGTAGATCTCAAGAGGCGGTGCCTAATCAGGCAAAAATTCATAAGAATGGTCCCATGTCTAAGGATGAGAAGGGTAAAGTTCCTTTGGAAGCAATCTCCAAATTGATTTTAAACCATTTTTCATCTATTTTAGATGGCGATCAGGCAGCTGTTAGCACCCAAACATCGCGTCCCAATTCGCCAGACTTGAGCGATCCAACGCTTAGCAAGAGCGACTCGCTGGTAAATGCCGAGAATACATCCACACAGGTGGATAATCTGGAGGAGCTGACCATGGGCTCCAATAAGAGCGATGAGCCCAAGGAGCGCTATAAGAAAACCTTGCGACTCAGCTCGTCGGCCATTGTGAGTGGCTATTGAAGCTTATCCTAATCTTTTTCTGATCTAATCTTTGCTGTCTTTAGAAAAAACTAAACCTTAAGGAGGGCATGAATGAAATCGAGTTCAGTGTAACGACCGCTTATCAGGGCACAACGCGTTGCAAGTGCTACTTGTTTCGCTGGAAGCATAATGATAAGGTTGTCATATCGGACATAGATGGCACGATTACCAAATCAGATGTCTTGGGTCATATATTGCCCATGGTTGGCAAGGATTGGGCGCAATTGGGCGTTGCTCAGCTGTTTTCAAAAATTGAACAGAATGGCTATAAGTTGCTCTATCTATCGGCACGCGCCATTGGCCAGTCACGCGTGACACGCGAGTATTTGAGATCGATCAGGCAGGGGAATGTAATGCTGCCCGAAGGTCCATTGCTCTTGAATCCCACTTCACTGATATCCGCCTTTCATCGGGAAGTCATTGAAAAGAAGCCGGAACAATTTAAGATCGCTTGTCTCTCGGATATACGGGATCTGTTTCCGAAAAAGGATCCCTTCTATGCGGGCTACGGCAATCGTATTAATGTGAGTCGAACTTTATTTTTCTTAAATTCTTGAAATACTCATCTTTCTTATTGATGCGCAGGATGTGTGGGCCTATCGAGCTGTTGGTATACCCATTATGCGTATATTCACGATCAACACGAAGGGCGAGCTGAAACACGAATTGACCCAAACATTCCAGTCATCGTAAGTGCCAGATATCGTATCATATATATATGTATTTTAGAAATGGTTATGGTCTAATCATTAATACATTTGCTAACCATTGGCTCAGAGAAAGGCCTAAACAAGCTGCGTGCCTTAAAGCTCATATAATTCAATTGACTCATTAAACAAAAGCTCGCTAATAGCTTTCATGTGCTTCCAAAGTTGGTTTCTAGGGAGCTTCAAGCTGCAAAATCATGCCACATACGAATCCTTTTAATTTTGATTAACCTCATAAAGCAAAGCTAGGTGTCTATAGTTAATAAGTACTACTATCTATCTATCGTACGATATACATATGTATTTGTGTGTGTGTGTGTGTGTGTGTAGGAAAATTCATTTAATGTACTACCAAAACCCCGAAATTCACGCAATCAATCGCAAATCAATCAAGAGCGTCGAGAGTACAAACAAATTCTACTCAAGCATTTCGATTGTCAAATTTATAGTGGCTACATCAATCAGTCGCTCGAGGTCGATGAATACTTTCCCCTGTTGATGCAACACGATGAATACGAATATCGCACCGATACATTCGAAGATGAGGAATCGTCCGATGAGCTACAATTCAGCACCGATAATTCCGATAGAGCTGATGACAGTGATGTTATCGATATTGATGATGATGACGACGTTGACGACGTTGACGATAACGATGATCAGGATATGCCTCATTATGGGCGGCAGACCAAAAACGAAATACTATTAGCTTCGCCACCAAAATGGTGAAATTATTAACCTAACCCATGACTAAGTCACCAATATGGGAATTATCCAAAATTGTGATATTCAAATATTTGTAGCCATTAAGTTTCTACTATTAGTTTATAGCGGGGAGCAAAACCTTTGATAGCTTCAACTCCCCATCTATTGATACTAGCGATAAGTTAAAGAATTATGAACAACCCACACGAAGTATGCCTAGTCTTAAAAAGCTGGCGAACAATTTAGATCTAGATCATAAGCATTATATAGTTTAAGTTGTTTTCTTCTTTGCTCTTAAGTTTTATACACAAATAAAATGTGTGCATACTTTTTGGCTGTTTATCAGTGCGATTTCATTTTTTGTTGCTAAACACGTGGCATGAGTTTGAGGTTAGGTTAGGTTAGGTTGCAGCAGCACAGCTTTGAGGTTAGGTTGGTTGCAGCAAATGTTTGAGGTTAGTTTGCGCGAAATCAAATTTCTGTTGCATACGCTTGGGCGCTGAGCCAATGGCAAATATACAAAATTGTTGCATAGCTTACGTTGTTTATTGACTTCAAATTATGAATTTCGATTGTTTTTCTTATAGGTACTGCAGCATGACCTATATTGTGGATCAACTGTTTCCGCCCGTGAAGCATGATGAAGTTGACATCGAGTTCTCCAACTTTAACTATTGGCGTGATCCCATAGCGGATCTACCCGAGCTGGATACGGAGCTGGTGGCGCCAAATAAATCAGATGTAGCCACACTGAAACCCATTCCAGAGAAATGAAATGAGATGATTAACTCTCATAACCAAAACATACATTTATCTAAACATATATTTAAACAATATTCCCATTAACTAATATAGTCAAAAGCTTTCTAGCGAGTTATATATTTCATATAAAAAGAAGAAGAAAATGTTCAATTCGCACACAAAAAATTTATTTTTTTTAAAAAAAAAACAAACAAAAAATGTTAATTTAAAAAAAAAGTTTAGTTCATTAGTTAAATTTTCTGAATACATTATGCCTATGTATATTTTATAATTAAATATTAAGTTTTTTTTATTTTTTTGTCAACAACCAGAGAAAGTGATTTAGCCTTAGCCTATTTTTGCATTAAACAAATACTATTTAGTTAATTTGATTTGTTTTAAAATTCAAACTGAATTTATTTATTTTAATCTTTAGAGATATTAAAAATCAATTGTAAACTGAAATTCCTGAACTACTATATTGAAATCTTGTGATTTATAATTTTAAAAATGATTCTTTTGTATTTCGCTTACATTTATAATTTAATATTTAATTTTGTTGTGATGATCAGCTAATGATAAAATAACTATGCTTATAATTAAGTTCTTGCGCTGCTGGGCCTAAATCATTGATTGAAAAAAACCTATTATAATTAAATCTGCTTAGCCTGAAAAGAAAAAGAAAAAGAGAAACAAAATATATATTCATATATCTATAAAATAAATAAATATTTCAAATGTTTAAATAAAAAAAAATTGAAGGCTTTAAAGAAATGTTTATCTAATTTTTAAATTTAAAACTAATTCTAATTTAAATTGTTGTAAAGATCAACATCTTGGTTCAAGTAACATGTTCATGAACTTTACGTTGGATTTGCTAAAATGTGGTTCATTTTCAGTTCAAATTCAAGTCAAAGTTTCATTTCGAAGTAAACAGGAACTTGTCTAAACTGGAGTTGTTCTTGGTGCTGTTCACAGGCGAATCACGTTTTTAAACTCTGGCGTCTGGTTCAATTGGGATTCAGTTCAAGCTCAAAATAAAAGAAAACTTATATAAAACTGAAGTTGCCATAGGTTCACAGAGCGAATCAATTAAATGAACTAAAAGCTGGTTCACTTTTAGTTCATCTGCGATTTACTTCAAGTTTTACTATATAGGTTAAGAAAATTAGTTAAGTTCGCAATTTTTATTGGTTCAAAAAGTGAACCAGCTTAATGAGTTCTGGATTATATATAGTAAAATGTGGTTCACTCTTAGTAAAGCTGCAATTTGGCTAGAGTTCAAAGTAAAACTCAAACTGCAATTGTTACAGGCTCGTGAACTAGTTCACTTTTTGTTCAGCTGCGATTCGCTTTTAGTTTTAGTTCACAGGATAAGAAAACTGGTTAAAGCTGTAATTGATATAGGTTCACGAAATGAACCATAAAACAAAAATGTGGTTCACTTTCATTAGTGATTCAGTTCATATTCAAACTCAAAGAAAACTTGCTAAGCTGCCTTTGGTTCACATAGCGAACATTAGCTTGTCCATGCCGAAAAGTGGTTCACTTTTAGTTCATTTGAGATTCTAGTAAAAAGTCTGCAATTCGAGGCAAAATAAAACCAGTTTGAATCAGAAATGTCATTTGAACCATGTTTATGAACTCAGCTCAGTTTACTGCTTTAGCCATGATGCAGTTCGCATTGCAGTTTAGGGAAACCTGCTCGAACCGGTTCGCTGTAAATTTGGAATAAGAGATGAGCTCTATAATTCGTAAACAGAAAAATCAGGCGACACTCAAACTGGGTAAACAAACAAAACAAAAAATAAAACATAAACTCAAGTTGCAGTGGAAATTTTTCAAATGTTCATAGACACAATTGTTGTCGTTATTGTTGCTGTTGTTGCTGTTGTTGCTGTGGCCATTGTGTCGTCTAGCATGCATACATAAACATGAGAACATTCGAGTAGAAAATCTGCGATTATGAACAAACCACAGCCCCAGCCGCACCGAGCAATCAAATCAACGCGTTGAGGGAGCCGTGCGCCAATCGAGGGGGTCGTTGATGGGCTGGGGTTGGTTTTGTTTTTTGGGGGGATGGGGGATGTAGGATGGGATCTCTCAGCGGAGACATGAGGGCAAGCATTTGTCAACGTAATTTTTGCCAATTCAATTAATGCTCATTTAAAGCACAGCAGCAACAGCCCAGGCAGGCAACTGCAACAGCAACATGATCATGATGATGATGATGATGATGATGATGATCATTGTTATTATTATTCGCATCATCATCATCATCTAGAGCTTCATCAGCATACAAAAGCAGCACAGCTGCCTAATAGGCAGACATTATCAGAGGTTATCAAAAAAGATTTAGCATGATTTCAATAAAGAAAGAACTGGAAATTATAAGGGTTTACGTGAAGAGAGATACATACTATGTATGTATATGTTTTAGCTGATCTAGAATATATATATATATTTATATATAGTGGTTAATGGCCACTGAGCAGCTGCTGCTTGCCTTGTCTTAATGCCCCTACAAAACTGCCAAACTAACTTTATATATTTTTAAAAAATCTAAAATAATTTTCTTAACTCAAAATATTTTGTATAAAAATTGTTTACTAATCAAATATTTATTTAAAAATAATTTTGCATTTAAATCAATTAAATTACTAAATTATTCATATTTGTGTTTAAAATTTTATTTATAATTTAACTAATTTTTATTCATTTGTTAAAAAAATATAAATATGCTAAAAACAATATAAATTAAAAATTAAATTGAATAAATAAATATCATTTAAAGTGTATATACAAAAATTAACAAAAAGTAAAATGTATATAAATTTTTATAATTTTTCATAATTAATTAGATTACAAAATAAATCAAGTGTTTAATAAATTGTCAAAAATACATAAAAAAAAAAATTAATTTGATATATTTGACAATTTATTCAGCATATATGTATATTATATGCATATATGTCAAACTAATTTTTTTTTTTAATTTTTTGACAACAAATAAAATGCTAAATAAATTGCCAACAATTTTAAATTTTTATTTTATTTGTTATATTTTTGACCATTTTTTTTTAATTTAATTTTTTTAATTTTTGACAATTTATTTAACCATTGTTTTATTTTCCAAAAATTTGCCTGTGCATATATATATATATATATATATATATATATATATATATATATATATATATATATATATATATATATATATATATATATATATATATATAAGCACATATATATATATATATATATATATATATATATATATATATATACATATTTATAAAATTTTAGTTAATATGTTTTTAATATATTTTTAATTATGTCAATTTATATCTGCTTTAAATACTTTAGAACTGAAACTTTGTCATTAGCTCTGCTCTTTTATAAACCCAAACATTTTGAGTTATTCCAAAATCTATTTTTATTTTTAATTTTTAACAATTATTGAATTTGATCATGCATTTATTAATACATCTAAATGATTTTGTGAGACTAAAAATAAAATGAATAAGTTTTTAATTGAATATAAAATAGGTCATACTATAAAGTATTTAGAATATATTGCGAAACAGTGCTGTGCATAAGTAAAGCTACAAGTATATGCATGTGTATATATACACATGTATATAGATACATAGATATGTACATACAGCACACCGATTATGTTCCGTACTTTTCCGCTATGATTTGGCTTACAGCCAGTCAGCAATGGAAAAGAAGAGAAAAAGCACTCAACTGATATTAAGTTTGAGCTTATGCAGCTCAGGAAGGCTGTTTAGCGAAATTAGAGCAGTTTTAGGCTGATTATGATGATGATTATGATAATGATTATAGAGAAAAGCCAGATAGAGTCAGAGGTCAAATAAGAAGAATTTGCACTTGCTAGAAATTCTATATATATATATATATATATATATATATATATATATATATATATATATATATATATATATATATATATATATATATTTATATAATATATATATAAATCACTCATATTAATCCCTGCCTTAGTTAAGTGCTAGTGACTTTTAAAGTCGACTTAAATTCCAAATCCAATTGAAATTTTTGACGTAGCCGCACAAATCGTTGACTCAATTGAAGCTGCCCGCCGCCTCTCGTCGCTCGTCGCACTGGCGTTCGGCGGCTCGAGTCGTGCGCCCCCAATGATTTGTATAAAAGCCCAAGCGACAGGGCAGTCAATCATTAGTTTTCACTCTGGTGCCCAACACAACAGCTAAAGCATAATCCAAAGTCGCAAAAAAACTAAAAAAAATAAACAAAATCCTGCAAATATGAAGAACACCGTTGCCATTCTACTGTGCGCCTTGATTGGCCTGGTAAGTGTGCCACGCCCACGCATTAGACTCTTTCCTTTAGCTAAATCCACAATCTCCACACCAACCAGGCCTCCGCTGCCGAGTACAAGCTACGCACCGCCGAGGATCTGCAGAAGGTGCGCAAGGAGTGCGCCGAGGCCAACAAGGTGACCGATGTCCTTGTTGCCAAATACAAGATCTTCGAGTATCCCGACGATGAGGTCACACGCAACTACATCAAGTGCATCTTCAACAAATTCGATCTGTTCGAGGACACCAAGGGCTTCAAGGTTGACAATCTGGTTGCCCAGCTGGGCCAGGGACGCGAGGACAAGACCCTGCTGAAGGCCGATGTGGAGAAGTGCGCCGATAAGAACGAACAGAAGTCCCCAGCCAGCGCCTGGGCCTATCGCGGCTTCAAGTGCTTCCTCAGCAAGAACATGCCTCTGGTGCAGGCTGCCATCCAGAAGAAGAACTAAGCGCATTCCCCAATCAATGCCCGCTTAGCCAAGAGGCGCATCCCGTCAAGCAATCGCCGCCAGCAATTCAAATGTTGCGCGCGCGCTCAACACAAACTTTTTGTGCTATTTGCTGCATTTTCTTTAAAAATTGAAATAAAAATCGTATAATAGCGAGCTTTAAAGCCAAACTTTTTATTTTATTATGAAACACACAAGGGCTAGGCTATATATATGTATAGATATACATATATGTATATATTCTATAATGCTTGTATTCCGGGCAATGAAAAGTTCGTGCCAATTTGGTGGCCAGTCAGACAGCTCCTCCTCCTCCTCCTCCTCTTCATCCTCCCAAAACCTTGTCCCACCCAAAGGAAAGGCATAGAAAAGTTGTTTAATTCGTTTATATTTCTTCATCTTTTTCGGTTTTTATCAAATTTTTCTTGTATACCATTACGTATATTTATATAGATTTATTTTTTTCGGAAACATAAGCAAGATTTATAAATTATCTTGTTTTTTTTTTGCTCTTTATTTTTTATTTTTTTGTGGTGTTTTCATCTTTTCCTTGTCTGCAATTTTTTCATATTCTTTTTTTCTGGATATTTTTTTGAATCCTCTTAACTTTTTTTTTTGTTTTCGCCATCTTTAGAACTTCTTTTTTTTATTTTGCTTTTTCTCTGTCTTCTTTTTTTTACATGTTTTATTTTTTTCTCTCCTCTTTTTTTTAGTTTTGTAGTTTATATATATATAAATATATATATATTTATATATATATAGTTTTTATGAAAAATTAAAAAGTGTGATAAGGGGTGTTTGTGGTGTTTGGGTGCTTCAAAAAACATTATAGCCAAGTTACGTTTTTTTTTTTTATATATATTTGTATATATTTTCTTTTTTTCCTTGTTGATTTTCATTTTATTGGGTTTCATCTTATATTTTTTTTGCGCCTCTGCTGTTGATTTTTTAAATTATTATTTCTATGCATAATATTTTTTTTTTTTGTTGGCGTTCTCTTGTATTCTTTATCTTTTTTCTTTTTTTTTTTTTTATTAGCAAAGAAGTTTTTGGCAATAAAATGTTTTTTGAAATTATATATTAAAAAAATCTGAAATCAAATATTGATTGGATTAAAGAAATGTGTTAAAAATAAAACAAATTAGTTGTTATTTAAGTGATCCCATTTTTTGTTGTTGTTGTTCTTTTTGAGAATGTGGAGAATACAGACGTAGAATCAGGCACAATGCCAAAATGACAAAGAACGGATAATTGTTATTAACAAAACACACTTAAGATGTACAAGTTGTATTAGTGTACTTTCTTATAAGATGCTACATATATACATAGCTGGCTAATGTGGCCCAGTTAATGAGCCCCATAGAAAGATAGTTTTGGCTAACTAGTCGAAGGCAGGAAATAATTACCCTATGGCAGTTGGAAGCGGACTGTTTCGTATATACAAATGAGGGCATATATATGCTATGCTATGCTATGGCAAGTAACAAGAGTGTTGAGCACTTGTTCCATTTTACAAGGCATACCCAATCAGACTATAGTTTGTTTGTTTGTTTGTTTTGATTATCATCAGTCAACTTACCTTACTAAATATAAGTTAAGAAAACAAAAATCAATACGGCGCATAATAATTGGCGCGTCCGCGGTAACCTCTTCTGAAACGAAAAACAGACCGGAATTAGCCAAAACATCTTAATATCGGACTATGTATATATTTAACTCTTACATTGCGCGTCGAGCGCCACGAAAGGTTGAATGACAGCAGGCGCGGGAGACGCGAGCTCCTCGGCCACGGAAGCTGCCGCGCGCAAAACGATTTGTTGTAGAGAGTCCGGGTCGATTGGTACGCTTCGACATGACCTGCAGGAGTAAGGTAATGGGAATATGTCAAACACACATTTTTTGATATGTATATTTATAGCACACACACACACAGACACACAGATACACACACACACACCTTGATTTGACGTCCACGGAAGAGGGTTTCGTTCATGGCCAGCGCAGTTTCCACATACTCTTTCGAGCCAAACTCAATGTAGGCAAAACCTTTGGGATGTCCATCAGCCTTATTGCATAGTATGGTAACACGATTTATGGTGCCGCAACCATGAAAATGTGCTTCCAGCTCCTCGGCAGATGCGCCATAGTCAACATTGCCCACATACACGGACCGTGTGTCAATCTCCTGTTTCTCTTCCAGTGAAAGGGGCACAGTGGCCAAACCGGTTGTTGAACCGCCAGCCATTTGTTTGTCTACCTCTGATTGCATTTGCTTAATTTTTTCAGCCTCCTCCTCCATTTCTTTGACGCGGGCCTTGATAGCCTCCAGTTCTGGATCGATTTGCATGCTGCCCTCCTCCTTTAATATTTCAATTGGAAATTTGCAAAAATTCTTAGCTACTTTTTTTAATTTATTTTATTTTATTATAATAATGCCAGGAATGCGTTATGTTTTAGCCAACTCGAAATGTGTTTGGGGAGACGACGCTTCGAAAATGGCTGCCGCTTTGTTACGCGAGCTTTGCGAGCAGACAAAAGCTTTTTCTGCGAATGTCAGTGTGCTTTTGCATTCAAGGCGAATGAAAAAAATACAAAAAATACAAAAAAAAAAACTGGTTTCTTGGCGCCTCACACTCACCTCTGTTTCAGTCACAATTCCAGTCTCCTGTTCGCCGTTTGTCTCTTCCAGCGACTCCAAAAGCTGATCCTCGTTTAAAGTAATATCTTCATCAGCCATTATAATTATTTTGTATTGATTTGTGGGGGTTGGAGTTTTGAACTTTGGTGTTTTGTTTATATTTACTAAGCTTAACTTTGTCGCGTAAAAGCTTACTGCGGCACTGTGGTAGTTATCGATATTTGGTAATTCACTGCAAAGAGAAAATATAGTCAAAGAGCAAGCAAAAACTCGATTAGTTAGGCATGCTCAAAGAGAGGCGCACTTTATAGAAATGTACGTGTCATAAGTTCTCAATTTGGCGCTATTATTATTTTTATTTAAACAACAATGCACTGGTCGTTGCACATTGATATGTTTTGTATATGGCTATACCGAAAACATTTGTACGCATAAAATTACGATTTAAGCAGCACTTACGTCAAAATACAAGGCAAGGCGCTGCTGCTGACGTTTCTGCGTTCGCTCAAAATGGCCGCTGCCCAATGATAATCCGCACGCTACCACCAACGAGGGAAACAACTGTATCTTAATATTAATTTAAATAATTTGCCACTTGAGCTGTACTAATATTGATCTAATTCACACTCTCGGACACCAACAGCAGCAGTTAAATTTACTAATATTTCTGTATTTACAACAGTCCGACAATTTTTCACAGAAACAATTTTGTCAACGCAAAAAAACGCAGCGAAAATACAATATTCGCCTCAATGTTAGAGAAGGTACATTGAATTTATCGTTTCGAGCATGACAGTTATCGATAACAAGCATACTGCGTTGAGTAAACCAAAACGTACATATATAGTTTCTAATTAACATGAACGATTCTGACTCGGAATACGAAGAAACCGAATATTTGGTGTACGCTGACTTTAAAAATCATCTTGCACCGCATCAACTAAAGCATGAGGATGCCGCAATTCGCATAATTGCCATTGAAAGCGACACGCCCATGGCCGAGATCAATGGCAATATATTCAAAGGTACAGCGTGCAGCCAACAAAGAATTTTTATTAACAATTCCATATTTGCAGGTTCCTATGACATGACAATGGGCACTAATGTGTTTTTCGAAAAAGACACAAAGAGCGCACTCGGCGATCCACTTTATGAACCAGTTTGTGGACAGAAATATAAGTACCTAAATAAATCCGACAAGGTCATTAGATTTGATCGGGTTTACGTTGAGAATCTACCACAAGATATTAAGTCGGAAGAGGAACAGCAGCAAGCGGAACCTAAGCCACATACTCTAAAGCTAAATATCAGCTATAAAGAAGCGATTGACAAATTTGTCGAGGAACAATAACAAATGTATGTTGCCATTAGAGGTGGACGCGTGTTCTAGCATCAGACAAAAGTGTTATTTTTTTAAATGTGGCTTCTGTTAGAGATGAGCGCGTGTTCGAGAGTGTCTCTTTTAAATTAGAGACGGATCCGCGTTAAAAAATGTATTTTATGAAAAGATTAACTTCGAATATGCTATATATTCATTTAGTTCTATAATAATCCTTTATTAGTAATAAATTTGATAATTAATACATTTTATAAATTTAATAATAATTCATTTATATATTCAAAACGACTAGAATGCACATCGCTCGTGACACGCTTCCATCTCAATTTAAAAAAAAAATGCCTTCTATTATAATTTGATTATCGTTTGCAGTGAAATATGGAAAACGTACGCGAAGCACCTCAACGAGCTATAAACCTACGCCAATTCCTGGAGGATTATTCGAAGAAGTTAAACCAGCCTGATGAGAAAAATGCAGGAAATGTTCCTTTCTACTTTGCAGACGTCTCACCTGTCTCACCAGCAGTGGCAGCCAGCTGCTCCTTGCAGCTGCTTGCTGCACGAGACGACAATATAATCAGCAGCTTTGAACCGGGCGCCGAAATACAACGTCCCAATGTAACAAAACCACAAATGGATAAGCATGTGCCCAAGACCTTCAAGGCCATAGTTGAGCATAAGGCCAAGTCCCGTAGAAACCCATTTAACCGAAGCCAATATAGTTATCGTTTGATTGCCGATCCGTCGCCGAATGGCGATTTGCCCATGATGTGGACACTTGACGAATTTGAGCTAGAGCTGACCGTTCGGTTTTATAGACCACCGCGTGCAGCGCATCGTGGCTTTAAGCTGGAACGTCCCGTCTTTGCCGAGGAGTTCGTCTGCCTGGGCAGCAATTTGTTAACCGAGCTACGCGATAAAATCTCCTGCATCTGTAATGGCAAACGATTTGTCGACATAAGCGAAGAGCCTGAAGCGCCGCTACCTGTGCTCAAGACAGATCCGGGCTACTTCTTCATCAATGGCGTCTTCTATAATGATACACGCAATCCCAACAACTGTGACTACTCCGAAACTGTGCTGCAGTGGGCCAGCACAGCACATGGCATGGAGAATGTACGGTTTGAGGTGGCTTCCATGGAGGCGACACGCTTCATCGATCTGACCATTATCCTGGGCGCACCTGTGCAGTATCTACATCATGGCAATTGCGAGCATTTGTTTGTGTTCTCTCAGGTGGAGGTGCTAAGGCCACACAGCAAATACATATCTCGCAATCTCTATCCCTTTCTGCGCTGCTTCAATACCTTCAATAGACGCACTTGCTATATGTGCGGCATGCGTGGCTATCATTTCATTGTGGAGCAGTCGCGCAGGCAGCTGCACGATCCCTCATATCTCTGTCGCAGTTGTTTCTTCAGCTTCAACTATGTGGCTGGCCAAAAGGTGGGCGACTTTAAGGCTTATCGTATGTATGATCGGGCGGATCTGTCGGACGAAGAGGCCGAATGCCAGCGACCTGAGATACTGAACATAAGCAGCAGCAGCAGTGATGAAGATTGTGGGGATGGCTCGGATGAAATTAGTTAATTATAAAATTAGATATAAAGAGTTAATTTTAATATTAATTTTATTTTGATAAAATATATGCAAACATAAATTATAGATACTGTTTTCTTTTTTTTTTTTTTTGTTAAATAAATGTCAATACACGTTGTAACAATAGTTAAACATATGCCGCACAGTTCAAGTGATCTATATATATGTATATATATATATCTAGTATAATAGCAAAAGTTAGTTTTGACATTAGGAATCAAATGCATATATATATATAGTATAACACAAATATTTTGAGCTTATACAAATACTTTTCTTTAAAGAGCACACATATATTATATTTTTATATATATAGTATAAATTAGTATCAATATCAATTAGGCGTACAGACTTTGACCAAGACCAATGGAAAACGAGTTAATAGACTAATTTTGGCCAATAACATATGTGTATTCTATATATATATATATATATATGTATGTAATGTGTGTGTTTGTGTATATAAGAATACAAATATACTTAATACAGTTATAGATTAAAAACATGCACAATATATATGATGGTATATGTATATACCTCTGTATATATATTTAGTGCCAACTTTTCGTTTGTGCGTGTTTTAATTGCTTGTTTACAAATGCAAATGAAACACTAGTCACTTTTCTTTTTTGTTTGTTTGTTTTAACTATGGCCTGTGTGTGTGTGTTTCGTTTGTTTGTTTGTTTACGATCTCAAGTTTCCAGCTCACGATCAAGCAATTCCAATTCCGACTATATATATATATCTATAATTTGTGGCAGTGCCAGTTAATTGTGTCGCTGCCTTCTTAACCTTCTTTGGTTTCTTACACTGGATTTAAAGCTAATACCAGGGCCGCTGTGCGCCTAGCTTTGAAATACCAATTCACGTTCAACGGACAGATATTCGAGCATTTGTGCCGGCACTGGCAGTTGGGCTAGCTCACCGAGCGGCATCTGGCTCTGCAGCACGCGTCGGCACAGATCTTGAAGCTTGGGCATGTTCAAGTAGCGACTCAATGGATACTTGAGTATAACTGGAAATGGCGGCTGCATCTCGTTCGGCACCTTCACAAAGCAGACGAAATTATCATTGGTGCAGCGATGCAAAATGTCCTCAATCATCTCTACAATCGATTCATATTTCAATTCCTCAAAATGCCAAAACTGATCTCGATATTCCAGACGATAGTGCAACGTCACATTCAAAATACGAAAGCTGAGCGTGAAATGAGAGCCGCTCGACTCCGAGTCTCGCACCAGAAACGAGCCGGTGGGCTTATCGCTCAGCTGACGCTGTGAGTCCCGTCGCGATATCTCGCCCCAGTACCAAACTTGACTGCGAACAAAAGAAAGGAAAGTTAGATTTCAAGGTAAATTCGTCAGCTCTTGGATCATGATTCATGAGAACAGGTTTTTTTTTTTTTACATACTTGAGCATTTCGGAGCATGCCTTGTACATGACCTCATTTGGCTCATCCTGCTGCTCCAGCCACTTCTTTCTTATGAAACGCATATAGTCATGGGTGAAGGGTAATGTAGGCTCCACACGTATGGTGGGCGCCAGAAATTCGTACATTGCATCCGTGGTGCCCCCATCACAATCACAATCATCGCCCATCGAGTGCCAGTTGCGCAGTGCACTTAGCCCCAATCCCATTTTCTTTCGTATGCGCGAGAACATGTTCTTCTTATCCTTACGCTTGCGCAAAGCGCCACCCAGGCTGCTGCTATTGCTATCGGATGCAGCGGCACTGGAGCAGCTGGCCTCCATGGCGGCGCCAAGTGGTTCATTGTTGTTGTTTTGCAGCTGCGCTGATTGCGAGCCGCCGGCGACAGCGGCACCAGCACCAACTGTTGAACTCGAGCTGGCTAACGCTGAGTCTGACCTTTTGCGTCTGGTCAGCGAGTAGAACCAGTTGCGCTTCTCCTTTGTAGCAGACGTTGTACCAGCGGCTACAGAGCATATCGAAAACGAATAGAAGCAAAGGGGCATATGTGACATTTATAAAATGTAGTTTAGTAGAAGGAGCTGTGTCTATTGCGTAGCTGGGATTGGGGTAGCTACTAGCTGGACAATTGATGAACTTAAAATGAATATATTTACATACCCTGTTCTTCGCTGCTGGCATCTAGTATTTCCTGGCTGGCTGCATTTCTGGATCGATGCTGGGCTGTAGCAGTGCTTGCCGTGCTCGCTGATCCACTCCCACTCCCACTCGCATTGCCTTCAGCAGCACTTTGGCCTTGGTTTTGGCTTCGTGCATTTGAGTTATTCTCACCGTTACTCATATTGATCAGTTTCCCGAACGAGTTCTATTTGGTTGTTATATCCGTTGCATTATCACATAATTAGCCATACTAGGAATTCGGATGACTAAACTTAAATTTTAAGTGATAAGGAAACTATTTGTTTTCGTTTTCGTTGGAATAGTATACAAGAAGTGGTAGGGCTCTCTGTGAGGGATGTTCAATTTATCGATACTTTGCGTGAGTACAAAATGCAACAATTGCGCTTATTTGACGATGCAATACCCTGTAACAGGTCATTGCATACCCACATTTACATATTAAATATATATTTATGCATAGGAATATGTACAAATCTAATTTATTTTATTTCATAATTTAACCATCGTAAAGCTATAATAACTTAAAAGAATTAGAGTCATTTTTCTACTTTCATGCATTTTCATGTTAATATACCCCGTTTGTATTTGTTGCAGATTAAGAATCATCAGAAAATTGTTACTCGATAGGTTTCTGCTTATCGATTAACCGCCGATAGCACAGTGTATCCACATGCAAGCTTATAATATGTTTTGAACAAGAAACCCGATTTAAGCAGAATGCACAATTTTCCAATAAAATTGGATTTATCCAACTTCTTCAGTGATGAGCGCCGCTGCTCGTTGGTCTTAGTCGATGAAACATGGATAAATGTGAAAGATCTGCAAGATCACGTACAAAAGTTGTTCAATTTGGTAAGTTCACATTTAATCAATTGCAAGTCATATTTTTTAAATCCAGTTTGTTTCATGTATGTAGAAGGACATAAGTCTGATGACCAGTGACGGATGTTATGTGCCCTACAAGGAGTCCATCAAAGTAATCAGACCATCGCACTCACTTAAGGCTTTTCAGCTGGATCCAATCGGCAGTTCAAAGGAGAATCTTTCGCGTTTGTCAACAAGCAAAAAACGCAAAAATCGTTCGGTCGAAACTGAAAAAGAGTTTATTAGCTCCACACCCAATCTACCCAAGCGTTCCAAATGCAAAAACATAACAAATGAGTCCACTTTTGTGGAGCCCGCTTCAAATGGACTAGGTACCAGAGATAAATCAAAAATTTCAACTGAATCATCGATCCAAGCTGATCCACCAAAGGCCTCAGATGTTAGCTGTGTCGAAAATAATAAATCAGCTACCAGGACTACTGGGTCGAGCACATCAAATCAATCAAATCGGACTACTAGGAATCTCAGCAGCTTCAACCAGCAAAGTGTTTCAAATAATCATATTATATATAAGGACGGTGAAGAGGAGGAAAATGTGCCAGCAAATGGCACAGCTGCGGAAGAGAAGAGTCGCCAATCCGAGCTAGCAGCACCTGAAGTTGAATTTCGCAGCCATCTAATGGAGCTAGATTTGGATGCTGTGCGCATCTTTAAGCTGCCACGCAAACAGGAAACACTACAAATTATCGAGCAAATTGTGATTCCAGCCAAGTCGCCGACACCCGAGCCGAAAGAGGCTGAAACCCAGCTGGAGCAGTCGATGGAGACAGCTAAAGCAGATATCACACCGAATAAAGCTGACTGTGAGCAGAAGGCAATGTCAACACCAGAAACTTCACCTAAGCTACCGTTAGAGCTCTCACAGAAGGAGCAAGAATCTGAGGATGAATCACAGATCGAGGAGCCAATGCAGAGTTTGTTGGACTCCGACTCGGAGGACGACATTATGGTGCTGGACGATACAAATGTGGATGACTCTGACTCAGATGTGCAAGCTGTGCCAGTGAAGGATACGTCATTGGATATCATTCGGGACATGTTACAAAATGCAGCGCCTTTAGAAAGTTTACCCAATGTGAATGACACGATCATCTTTAAGTTGGCTAAGAAAAAGGGCGCAAAGCCGCCAACAGCGCTTACGGATAATATGGCGGGCAGCTGTTTATACATTAATCGACGCACCAAATCCATCACAATGGCTGTAATCGGTAAATACAATTTAGAGATAGGCAAAACTGTCTGAAATTCAAAAATTTCATTTAATTTTTTTTTTTTTTTTTTTTTTTAGCATATTCTGATAAATTTGCTGATGTGCTGCAACAGTATACCAGATGTTTGGATGATACTTCAGATAAGACGCCCATTATATATATGAATTTTCGAGACTTGATTGAGGCCAAAGTAATAGTGACCTCTGTGGATTAAGCTGGCCCATTAGCCTTTCCTTAGTTTTTATATTTTTCCATAATTTATGTTTCTGTAAACGATCATCAATTAACATAAATGTGTGTGAGTTAAAAGTTCACTCAGCTAGCGAATGTTTTGTTGTTTCAGACTGAACGCTTTTTAATTTCCTCGAATAGCTCATCAGCGGCCTCAGCGTTCTTGACGCGCAACAGCATGGACATGGGCTTGGACTCCTCGGGCGTTGGCAAGCACACCATCATGATATTGTTTGCGCCCATGCGCTGACAGGGCAGGCCCTCGGCCAATATCAGATTGACCAGTATGTTGCCCAGATTGGTGTCGGCACGCACCAACATTTGTGTCTTCTCCGAATCCTTGACTGGCTTCAAGTACAAGGTGCCCACGCCACGCTCAACAAAATCGGTCTCCTTTTTGACAAACACTTTGCAGCGTTTCGAGTAAACGGCATCATCTTCAACCACCTGCAATGGGATGTAGTAAAATGGAATTGCTGAGATTACTGAGCTTAAACATTCTGGTGTTTGTGCCCATTACCTTGTTGAACTCGACTATTGGCGGCTTGTCTTCATCATCGTTGTTGTTGGCATTGGCATCATCTGGATTTGGGTTAGCATTAAAGTTGAAAGATGCTACGCTGCTTGCAAAGAAGCTACTGGGTGCTGGCTTATTTGTATCGCTGGCTGGTTTGCTGAAGCCCGTGAAAACAGATGTGGTTGGCTTGTCATCCTTGGCGCCAAAGGTGAATCCGTTCGATTTTGGCGGAGTGTTAGATGTGTCCGAAGCCACAGCGGGTGGATCTGTACCACCAAAGAAGAAACCCTTCTTGGGCGCCTCATCTTTAGTGGCGGCTGCTGGTTTGAAACCGAAACTGAAAATGTTCGCTGGCAAAGCTGTGCTGGACGTTGCCTCCGACTTGGTTGGTGTGGTGCTTGGCTTGGGCACAGAGCCAAACGCAAAGAGTGGGGCTGTGGCGCCACCACTTGTTACAGTGCAAGTTGGTTTCTTGCCAAACATCGATGCAGTTAAATCGGTGGAAGTTGTTGTAGTCGACTTGCCAAAGAAGAAGCCACTTGAAGCAGGAGCAGGAGCAGCAGCAGCAGCAGCTGTTGGTGCAGTTTCAGCTGGAGCTGGCATTGTGGTTGCAGTTGCAGTTGTTATTGGTGGTGTTAGTGTTGTGGCTATAGTGGCTGTGGTTGCCTCTGTTGTCTTTGACGGAGTCTTTGCTGAATTCGTATCTTTAGTTGCATCCTTCTGTCGCAGCTCCTTCGCATACTTATCGTAACTCTCGAATACTGGACTCAATAAACAATACGGATTCTTGTCCATATGCTCCTGCAGAAATTTCATTATAGCCATATTCAAGTCGGCGACATTATCACGATATTCCTTTGAGGCGTTTATTGCATTGCCTGCCGCTGTCTTCTCTGCGGGAGCAGCTGACTTTAAGATGGAGCCGGCAGCCTTTAGTGGATCATTGGGTAATGGACTGCCAAATATCGAAGTATTTGCACTTGCTCGAGCAGTTGATGTTGTGTTGGTTGTAAAGTCGCCTTTTAAATTGGCCTCTGCTGTTAATGGTTTAGCTGGTGGAGTTGGTGTTGCATCATTCTTAGCAAGGCTGCCACTTGGCTTTGGAGAGCTCTCAGCAGCTGTTGTCGTTGCAGTTGTAGATACAGCCGGAGATGCAGCCGGCAGATTGGAGAGGAATGCAAACGGAGTGCCGGCGGCTGCAGCTGTTGCTGGCTTGCCAAAACCTGAAATTGCAAATAAAATATGCATATATTATGAATGAAAGAAACAAAATGAATGCATCCAGAACACACCTGAAAAGCCACTGAATACAGTTTTACTTGGACTTTCGTCGGCATCGTCGCCTTCTGTTGTGCCGGTTAGGGGCTTGCGCCTTGTCGCCTTCTTGATAACGCGTGCTCGTAGCTCTTCGGGCGGCGCTGTTCGGAATGTGCCGCGCTCCTCTGGCTCTTCTTCTTGATCCCAGTTTTCATGGTTCAGATTTGATGTCGCCTGCCGTTTACCAGCCATTTGTTATTATTGCAATTACCAAAAATATAACAAATTCTGTATGTTTCTGGAGCAAAGAGGAAATGTATATTGTACTGCTTGTTAGCTCAGTAGCGAGTGAACAGTATCGGATTCGCGGAACTAAAGAACTCAATTTGCTGGTTGCAATTTTCTATTGGTTCATTGAAGAACTACCGCGAAAAGTGCTCAATGTTAATATTTTACACAATTTGTATTCACTTATAAAAAAATATTACTCACAATAAGTATACTGAATTTCTTCAATTTTTTATAATTCTGAATGTTCTGTAATTATTTTGTTGTCAAAGTCAGTTTTGAGAACATGTGAGAACCAGCTCAGTTCAATTCAATTTTTATATGTGGCCAGCCCTGAAACTCATTGCCACTGTGCTGGCTGTACGATTTTTGTACTTTGGTCATTTTTAGTACTTTTTAGGTTGCAAAGTATAGACAACATTGCTAACATTGTACGCGACAACGACGACGCCAGCAGAGCAGCAAAAATTGCAATATTAATAATATTTAATCCTAACTCCGGTCCGGGCTAGTCGTAAATAAATAAATACAAAAATAACAAATAAAAAATCAACAACAAAAAAACCAGCGGCATTAATGATGTGCAATTGTTTAGCAGTGAGTGGTGGAGTGATAGCAATGTGACAAAAACCGTTGCAGTTGGGTGTAAATATGCGCGGCGCATTTCTCTACTACTGTAACATTAATTGCGCTTCGACTGCGACTGCGACTCGAATTTTGCTGCAAGATGAGGCGATCAGGTGGCGCGCCTAAAAAGTGTACGACAAACAGCAAAAAAAGGTTTGTGCGTAAAATAACTGTGCAACGGCAGCGTGTGTAAAAGCGGGTGTTATAAACAACGAAAAACGGAATAACTCGAAAATTGCTGCATAAAGGAAGGAAGAGAGTGAATAAGTTGAGTGCTGCTCCCATACAGACTAACGTGCCAACACCAATACCGTAATACAAACACACACACACGCACACGCACACGCATACATATATACACACGCTAAACACGAAGAGAGGGCAAAACGTAAACGTTGTCGTTGTTATCCTGCTTATTCCTGTTGCCTCGTCGTGTGATCCTTTATTGTTGGCCGCAGTAGCAGCAGCAGCAGCTGTGCCGTCATACAAAACACATTCGTCGTGTCTGGGTCGTGTTTCAGCTTTGCCTTGCAGTCGTCGTTACTCGTTTATTTGTTGCTGTTGCTGTTGTTGTTGGTGTTGGTGTTGTTGTTGCCTGGGTGTCCTTGAAGTTCGCGTTTTCAGTGTGTGCAAAATTACAAAAAAAAATAAAATAAAATAAAATAAAGAAAGAAGATACAAAAAGTGTGCCCAGCAGCAAGTGAAGCAACAACAATATCAAAATGCCGCCAGCTTTAATTGGCGTCGCCGAGTTCGTGGAGGAGACGCGCGACGATTATAATTCGCCCACCACCTCCACGTTTGCATCCCGCATGCCGGATTGCCGTCAAACGATTAGCATATTGGAAGAGGTAAGCATTACTCTCGCTCTCTCGCTCTCTCTCTGTCTCTCTCGCTCACTTAAGTTCAAGGTAGCTACTCAATGATCCAGCGGTTTAAAATGCATTTTTCATTTTTATATACATATACTCTATATACAATAGATGGTGTCTCCCCCACAAAAACAATTTTGTTTATTATGTATTTTCACAATGCGACCTAGGCAAAGCAAAAAAAAAGAACGTATTGCATTAAATTGGCGCTGTGCCAAATGAATTCCACACTCCCACCCCCCTCTGGCTCTCTGTCTCTCTCTTTCTCTCTAGTTGGCTTCATTTCCATTTGTTCTACGATGACGTCGTAGGCAATTGCAGGTGGTTTCTGCTCTTCGTTTCCATTAAAAGTCATAAATAATGAAAGTGCACATTCTGAAATCAATGCAGCTGGGCCGCTGCTTGCTGCCCCCACGTTCCCCCCCAATTTGTCCATTTTTCGTCGTTGCCACTCGAGAACGCAATGTTTTATTTTTAGTCATTGCAGCTGCTGTTACTCCCCATAAAAAACAACACACACACATACACATTGCCACGCGCTCACATACACTTTGCCCCATGTATGATAAGGGCAAGTGCGGGCGGAAAGGCGTCTGATAAAGCAGACGCTGGCATGTGGCGATGTATGTGTGCCGCATAGTTAGCTTAAAGCTGTTGTTGCATTCCCTCGATCGCAGCTTATCAATCATGTAACCACAATATAGGCGCGGCCACACATGCTTACGCATGAAATTTGTCCAAATGCTCGAATTTGTCTGCCAAGTATATCAGCTACATATCTACTATATATCGGCTATAGACTATAGACTGCCGGCTAGCTCTTCAGCTAAAGCTGTTCCCTACCATATTTCTCTGTGAAATCTTACGGCGCTCCAATTCTTTTTGCTAAAATTAGCTAGCAGACGCACAGTGGTCTAAATATAGCAATATAAGATGAATAAGACATGTCTCGAAATACAAGTTCGAAAAGAATGTCATACATTTATAGGAATATAAGTTTGGTATATAAGTTAGACAGACTTATATTATTAGCGTTTAACACTTGGAGTAAGCTTTCTTTTAATTTGTGCTTTAAAGCTGCAATATTAATTTAAGAAAAGCTTATTTATAAATCCCATTAATGATTTAATGGCATTTATTAATACAATATGAATGCAATTCTAATATAAATACAAAATAAATAAATATAATATCAATATAAATAAAAAATGTTAAATGTAAATGAATGCAAATATAATTAATATATTTGAAATGAATGTAAATATAAATAAAATATATAAAAAATTAGATATAAACAAAAATATATATTTTTATTAATAGAAAATAAAAGTAAAATATTTATAAAAATAAATAAATGTATGTATATAAAATGCATATAAATATAATAATAATATAAAATGTATATAAATATGAAAAAAATATTTAAAAAAATTATTTACAATAATAAAAAATATAAATATAAATATGCATATAACAAATTAAATAAATTAAATTAAATAATTAAATTAAATAAATTAAATATTTTTATATAGAAAATAAAAATAAATATATATACAAAATAAATAAATGTACATAAATTGGCATTCATATTAATATGAAAACAAATAAAAATAAATTATTTTAAATAATAAAAAATAATAATAAAGGTAAATACAAAATTACACATACAAAATTATAAAAATATTTAAAAAAAAAAACAAATATATATACATATATTGAAGTAATTAAAAATAAAAAAATATAATTAAAATTTATATAATTGTAAATAATAAAAAATCTGCATTAAAATTAAATAATATTTACTTTTTATTGAAATTAGACAAGGTATTAATTTAAAGCTTTCAAAACTGTATTTAATGATTATTAAAACTTTACCCAATTAAATGAAATTATAATTATAATTCGTTTAGTTTATTTTTAATCAATAAATTTTTAAATATTTTTTTAAAGTTTTATTTTGTAATTTGAAAATGATAAATGAACTTCAAATTGTATTTAAAGAGCTTTAAGCACAAAAAGTTTTGTATATTTATATAAAGTAACTTAAAATAATATACTATATATATTTTATTTTAATTGTATTAATTATGCAAATAACAACGCTTTTGCACCACTGTGCAACAAATTAGCTTAAATATTTTATTTGATTTTTTTTTTTTGTTTTGTATTATAACTTTTCAGATTTGCCGTTTGACAGCAAATCAAATGTTTAATATTTAATTTCAGTGATGGGTCTGCCAAAGCGCGACCCAAAAATCTAGCAAATCAATAAATGAACCCGTAAGACGACAGACACACCTTTCTTTCATATCATTTCCTTTGATTTGCTTTCATTTCGCCTCATTTCTGTCTTTGTTTTGGCTCTGCCTTAAAATAGAATTGTTATTCAATCAAGCAAGAACGCCTTATATGTGCATATAAATACACAGATGATTGGCCTATATATATATAGCTTATATATGGTATATATTTATATAAATAAAAAAATATATAAACTAGTTATTAAATTCTTCAATAAGCGTATTATTTACAGTCCAGCTTATTCACAACATTTACTTTTTATAATCAATATAAATATAATGCGGTTTTCTGGTAAAAAAAATATATAAAAAAAGAGTAACTTGAGCAGGCATTTAACCGTTTTTTGTATTTCCCCTGAACTTCGTCTCTTTTGTTATCAAGCCGCACAACGGAATATCAGAAATAAGAATAAAAAATACAAAAAAAAACTCAGTTGCTAGAAAGAGAAACGGAAACCAGTTGTCGAGGTTGTCCAACTTAAGAATTTTTCGTTATTGTTCTAAGCGATTTGCGTTCCAAATATTTGCCATCAACTTTGTTTATATGAACATGACTAATCTTTATTAGCACGCTTTAAACATCTTTTCGCAGCTCGCTTATCGCAGCCGACTCACCTTTTCTTTGGCTGTATTTATGCTCGCTCATGAGCTGGCAAATGGGGTGTATTGGCATTGCTATGTGCCTGTTTGTTGAATGAAGTCTTTTCTCTGTTTGTTTGTTAAATGAAATCGTTTCTTTTCAGTAAAGCTAAAGAGTTCAAATTATAAATGTATGTGGGGTCAGTCGGGCATGCCCAGTTGGGGCTGTGACTAATTGGTAAAAATCTATAATTTATATGTTATAGTTGTCCCATTGGAATGTTCAAGGTTTTGTAGATCTAACTTAGTCTTGGCATCATCTACAGATTTATGTAGTTGTTTGATTGTAGATAAATTACATATTAAGGCGTGGCATAAGGGCTAAACTATATCACATTTTGAGCTTTGCATCTAAACAAATAATTGTTGAATACCATTAAAGAGTTGGACTCGCAAAGCTTCTTCTGAAACCCATTTAGATCGACCCAATTTGCAAAAAAAAAATATTTATAAAATATATATGTATATATATTTAGCTAAGTATCATGCAGTCAGTCACACCCTATGTTTGGCTCAAGCTCTTATAGCACAAATACCTCAACTCAATTGTTCTTTTGCTCGCTTCTAAGTTTTGCTAAATTGTATATACTATCTGAAGCATTTATCTAATCATTTTTTATTTTTCTGCACAGTAAAAGTTATTAAATGGAAAATGTTTTGACTTTTGCTTCCTCAATAGTTGACTAACTTTTTCTACTTTTTTTTTTGTGAGTTAAAAAGTTGTTCGAATTATGTAGAAAAGAACTTTGATTGCACGCGTCACTAATTCAATGAAATGAATTAAAACTAATTGAGAAAGTCAAAAGGTTAAACAAGTCGAGTCAAGTGTGGAAAAAAAGCTGAAATAAAAAATGCATCATATCAATTAAGAGACAAATTTTTTGGATAAATTAAGATAAGATAACAATGCTCATTATTTCTATATCTTTTCTCTCTTTGCAGCGTTTGGAGTTTGATCGCGAGGGTCTAACGAAGCTCAAGAAAGCCGTCAAAGCCATACACAACTCTGGCAATAGTAAGTGACATGAATTTCATTTAAATATTGTATTTAGATTCATTTATATAATTTGCATTTGCATTGGCATTTCCATTCATTTAGCTCATGTGGACAATGAAATGTTTATGGTGCGCGCGCTGGAGCGTCTGGGCGGCAAGGTCATTGATCAGGATGAGCCCGATATTGGGGCGGCGTTTCTCAAGTTCTCAGTGGTCACCAAAGAGCTCAGTGCACTAATGAAAACACTGGTAAGAGAGGCACCAAAAACAGAAAGAAACTTTACACACTTAAGCCTAATATAACTTATAGATAAGCCAAATGTTTGTTTATGGCTTTATTGCAAAATTTACAATGACATCAAATAGCTGATAAAGCTTATAAAGGGAGCATATTGTATTAGCACTGTATACACAATTGATTGATGAAGCATAAAACAAATTGATGATATTTAAAGATTTAATGTCAAGTAAACTAGTTATTGATAAATAAACTTGCAATGTTTGTTTAAATTGTTATATAAACAATTAACAATTGTAAAAGGTAGACCTGTGAAATAATATGTTTCTTTATTTATGCCATTGCAAAGCTCCTGTCAAATAGATAAGCTGAAAAAACGCTTTTTTTATACCCTGAACCCATTGAAAATGGGAAATCAAGGTATGTAACAGGCAGAAGGGGGCGTGGCAGAACCCATAAAGTATATATGTATATTCTTGATCAGGGTGACGAACTGAGTCGATTCATCCCTGTCCGTCTGTCTGTCTGTCCGTCCGTCCGTATGTATGAACGCGTCGATCTCAGAACCTATAAGAGCTAGAGACTTGAAATTTCTGTAGGTCCATGTATAAAATCGATAACTATTCCCGTTTTATTGTTATCGATTAAAAACCTTATCGAAATCAAGTTATTAAATTATATCTCGTACATATTTGAAGCTAGAGTCTCCAAATTTTGGATTCAGATTTATTTATGATTTATAAAATTTTGATTTTTGTTATATTTTGAATACCATCTAACAAAATTTTTTTTTATAATTTAATTTTACAAGCTTAAATTTTTTGCGCAGAACGGACGGGGCTCGGGGTAGCTCCTAAACAAGTTTTCTTCTTGTTTAAAATGTTGAATGTCAAAAGACTAAATAGTTAGTTGTATAATCAAATAACAATATAAACTACCAAAAAAAAAGTATATTTAACTAACTTTTTCCATGCTCATTGTAAAGTTCATGTCAAGTAAACTAGTTGATAAATAGAAATTAATGGGAAAAATCTTAAAAAACTATATATTCAATGCAAATGCTAGTATTTTAGATTTTACCTTAGCAAAGCAAACTTCAAGGCAATAAACTAGTAACACTCTTGTATATTTAACAAAATGGCTTGACTGCATGTTAAATTTGCCATAAACATTAACAAAACAAAAGACTTAAACTATAACACAGTAAAGCCAAGGAAGTTAAACATAGTTTTGACTTTATTAAATTCAAAATAAACACTCAGAAAAGAAATCTGAAACCTGAAGTATGCATAAAACTTACTGTTGGATTAAGCCTGAATCTTATCTTGTTCCACTTTCACTTGACAGATGCAAAACATCAACAACATTGTCATGTTTCCGGTTGATTCGATGCTGAAGAGCGAGCTGCGCGGCGTTAAGGGCGATATGAAGCGGCCATTTGATAAGGCGGCCAAAGACTATGAGGCCAAGTTTATCAAAATCGAGAAAGAGAAAAAGGCCCAGGCCAAGGAAGCGGGCATGGTGCGTACGGAGATCGATGCCGCCGTTGTCGCTGATGAAATGGAAAAGGAGCGTCGCCTCTATCAGCTGCAGACCTGCGAGTATCTGCTGAAATACAAAGAGATCAAAACAAAAACTGGCATTGAGCTGCTGCAGCACTTCATCGAGTATTATCACGCGCTGAATAAGTAAGCTGGCCACAAAAACCTGAGCTGAGCTGAGCTGCATGCTAATTGGCCCATTGGCTTTTGTTATTGTTTACGGTTCCCCATTGTGTGCGCCTTTATATAATACGTTTTATTGACATTGCAGTTACTTCAAAGATGGCTTGCAAACAATCGAACACTTTGGCACGTACATTGGCGATCTGAGCGACAAGCTGCATGTGATCAAGCAGAAGCAGGACGAGGACAGGCGCAGTCTCTTGGATCTGCGAACATTGTTGCGCAGCACACCGGACTTCGAGCGTGTCGATAATGCGCAAGCATCGGAGAATCGTAGTGGTGGTGCGGGTGCCGGTTACTCGCTCCATCAGCTCCAGGGCGACAAACATCATGGCGTCACACGACAGGGTCATCTGCTGAAGAAAAGCGAGGGCAAGGTGCGGCGGGTGTGGCAGAAGCGACGTTGTCGTGTCACCAGTGATGGCTTCCTCGACATATTCCATGCAGACGAATCGAAGCCGCCGACGCGTGTTAATCTGCTCACCTGTCAGATCAAGCCGGTGCCAGATGATAAGCGTGGCTTTGACCTAATCAGCTGTAAGCGACACTCAAATTATAAATAGAAAAACAATTGTTAATATTTCGTGATTTTCCTTAGACAATCGTCCGTATCATTTCCAAGCGGAGGACGAATCGGATCAGAAGGCCTGGATGGCAGTGTTGGTGAACTGCAAGGAGAAGGCACTGACCAAGGCCTTCCAGCATGCCAATCCGCAGATGAGTCCCAGCCTGGTGGAGCTACAAAAGACAGTGATTCGTTATGTGCAACTGTTGCCGGGCAACGATCGCTGCTGCGACTGTGGATCGCGCAACGATGTCACCTGGATCAGCTTGAACTTTGGCATACTCGTCTGCATACAGTGCTCGGGTGTGCATCGAGATCTGGGCGTGCATCATTCGCGCATCCAAAGTCTTACGCTGGACAATCTGACGACGGCCAATCTGTTGATAGCACGCGCCATGGGCAACAGCACACTGAATGACATTATGGAGGCCAAGCTGGGCAGGGGCAAGCTTAACCACGAGAGCAGCATGTAAGCTAAGCAATTTAGATGTGTCTGGATATATGTATTTATTCTACTTTTGCATTATTTGCAGGGAGGAGCGATACGATTTCATACGCGCCAAATATGTTGCGAAGCGCTATGTAATGCGCACCTGTGCGGATGACAACGATCTGCGCTGCGATCTGGAGCAGGCGATTGTCAATGCGGACATGAGTCAACTGCTGCAGGTGTGGGCCGAGGGCGCCGATCTCACCTGCTGTTTGCCCAGCTCCGATGCGGGCGAAACAGCTCTCCATTTGGCTGTGCTACGCGAGGGCGGCTCCACGCTGCACATTGTTGATTTTCTCATACAGAATATGCCGCCCAAGGGCCTCAATAAGGCCACCAATCCGGCCGGTGTGCTAGATGTGACGGGCAAGAATACGCCTTTGCATCTATGTGCACTCCACGATCGGCGCGAGTGCATGAAACTGCTGCTGCGCTCAGGCGCTGACTATGAGCTGCGCAATTCACAGAACAAAACAGCGCTGGATATTGCCAAAGAGATGGGTCACAACAGCTGCAAGGAGCTGGTAAGCAGAGGAGTAGTCAGCAAAATAAATAAAAAATAAAACAAAATCAATTTTGTAGATTGAATGTGCCATAAAGCGAGAGAAGAGCGCCTTTGATCACATCAACACTGATTGGAATCTGCCCAATGAGGATGGCTCTACAGACTTCAGTGATGATGAAACTGTTATAGATGAGCGTGTAAGTATATATAATAGAAATATATATATATATCATTACAAACTACTTGAACTCTTTGCAGAAATCACGTTCACGTCCACCCAGCTTTGCTGGTGGCGATTCGCCTGTGTTGCGCTCCCGTTCATCGACTTGCGATTCGATACAGTCCAGTTCTAGTCCAATTGCCAATTGCCCCAGCCGGCAGTTTACGTTGCCCAGCTATACGCAGTCGGCGGGCACATCGCCCAAGCAGCACACGAATGTTGGCCAATATTTGGGCAGTGGCAACAATTTGGGCGTGGTCGGCGGCGGCAGCAGCAGCAATAACAATAGCAACAGCGGCAACGGCGGTGGCTCCAGTCCCAGCTCAGCGTGCAGCCAGAACGTGCGTGGCACTCGCAACAGTTTGAACATGCAGAGCGAGCTGGGACATGTGACGGGTGCCCGGAAGTCGACGTCCACAGCTAATATGAACTCGCTGAAGAAGCGCACAGCGCCAGCACCGCCGCCTGGCACTCCGGCCAGTATATTCTATGGCACACTGCCGCATCCGCCCAGGCATTCACAGAATATGGATGCCAACGATATACGCTCTATCAATCACAAGAATCAGTCCATGGATGCGTATGGCACGCTGCCGCACATGAGGAGCGTGGAGAGCTCACCAAGGATAACTGGCGGAGTTAGTGCAAGTGGTGCAGGTGCTGGAGGTGGTGGCAATGGCAGCAATAGCACCTTAATGCCCATGACTACCTTTGGCCATAAGCGTTCACCTAGTGGTGAATCATTGAATCGCAATATTCATCTGGCGGGCGCAAAGCTCGTGCTGCCGCCCACTGGAGAGCTGCCCACGCTCAAACATGTGGATAAATCGGCGCTGATGAGACCCAAAATACCACCGCCTGGTCCGCCAGCAGGTGAATTTGATCATCTTTAGATCTCTTGGACAAATCTAAAAATTTATTTACATTTAATTCATACAGAGCGCGAGATACCAAATGGACAGTCGAATGAGAGCATCAGCTCTATGGACGAGGGTCCGATTGCGCCGCCACGCAAGGTAAGTTGTTAGCATCGAAGACAAGACAGAGGCGCGCGTGTGCTTAGTTTTTTTTTGATCAATGTATCCATGTGTATATCTCCTGTAATTCCAACAAATTTCAGCGCAAGCAACAGAACTTGTTGAGATTAGAGCATTCCAGCGAGGAAACGGTAAATGCCAGAGATAAATAAATCAATCAAACAATTCCAAAAACAAATCAAATCAAACAAATTTTTGCCGTTCTTGTTGTTGTTCTGTTCCTTGTTTATTTATATTTATAAATTATAATATATATTTATATACATAATTTGTTTAATGTTTTTTTTACTAAATATGTGCCGTGTGCATCTTCTCTAGAGCTCTTCTAACTCCAATCGCGCATACTCTAAAAACTCAAAAACAAAATCAAAATCAAACTCAAACTCAAAATCCAAAAACTTTTGTCTGTTTATCTTCTGTGTTTTTCTTAATATTTGTTGCACTAACTGAAATATTGTAATATTTGTTATAAATTAAACTAATTGAGCTGTTTGTTGTCTTTAGCTCATCAATCAATCAGCCAATTTTACGGACTATGAGTCCTGGCACACGGACATGGACTCCTCTGGCGGCGGTCTGGATCATTCGGCCGACTCGAATATTTCTTCTAGCGACAATGACAGGCTGAACAGCTCGCCCGATAATCAGCTGAAGAATGCAGCTGGCTCCGTTTCCAAATTGCATTATGTAAGATGTTATAGATTTTTTAAAATTATTATTTAAATTTGAGTTATGTAAATTTGTAATACTTTAGAATGGTCAGCGTCGCTGTCGAGCTCTGTACGATTGCGTTGCGGACAACGATGATGAGCTGGAGTTCAAGGAAGGCGAAATATTGATTGTGCTTAATGAGCGCACCGATGACGAGAATTGGATGGAGGGCATCATAGAGGGTCATCCGGGCAGGCGTGGCATGTTTCCCGTTAGTTTTGTACATATGCTGCCCGACTAAAGTGGGCAGCCCAGCCCAGCCCAGCCCAGCTCCCCTGTTTGTCTTTATAACTGTGTGAGAGTATGATTGTGCAGGTGTGTGTGCGTGTGTGCGAGTGTGTATTTGTATGTAAAAAAAACAAAAGCAGATATTATTTATTACACTTTTTAATCGCAACAACTACAATTATATGTATTATTTTTTTTTATTATTATTATTTTTGGTTTACTTTGTTGTGCTCTCAACGTAAACCAAATCATTTATACTTCTCTATTATTATGATTAATATTTTGTAAAGAAAACCTATTTAAAGTATACTAAAACTTATATGTAAACACTTACTGTGTATATTTAAATCGATATTGCTACCATTTTTGAAAGCATATACTATAAGTAGGCGCCGCTTTGAATTGCTTTTACAACTGAATATGTCCTGCAAATGTGTTATAGGCTATAATTTTTAGCTAAACCTACTCATCAGCCTATCCTATGATAAATTTAATTAAGTTTACTTGCTAGCCCAAAAAAGAAAAACATCACGCTGTCCGCAAAAGTTTATGCTGTAAAAACTACATTTGTGTGTTGGAATATCGAAATTGATGAAATTATGTATTGATATATGCTTAACAATACGCTGCCATATACGTATATACAGATATATATATAAATATGTACTAACAATAAAATAGCCGACCTGGTCTGGCTTTATAAATTACATAGAACGCGTACACAAATTATGTAATACTGTTGATGGATTTAAATGAAAGAGTTTATAAAACAACGTTAATAAAAAGGAAAAGAAGATTTACTCAGATTAAAGCTTAACTCAATTGCAAACGTAAAACTAAAGCCCAAATGCTAAAGACATATTACAAACAAATTAATAATGCTAATATAAAGTTCTAAAAAAAGAAAAAATAAGTCAACATTTCAACCCTCTGTACCTAGAAGTTGTTACCAATTAAGCACACATATTATATAAATATATATTTAATTCCAAAGCGAGCTGTCGGGTGGCATAGAGACACACAGAGTTCTGGACTTGTTTGACTTTGTTGTATACCACAAATAACATCATCATCATTTATGTATATGTCAACTGTAGATACAATTTTTGTTTAATGTACACGCGACCCTTTACATTTTGTATACACGTTTCAGTATTTATTTTAGCAAAAACCTTAATATTACACTATAAAACGTATTTGATATTATATTTAAGACAAATAAAAGAAAAACTCAACGCTTATTACATATATATATATACATACATACATATAAGGTTGTGTTTTTACCAAAAAAAAAAAACTAAATCGATGTTTTGAATGAAACGGTTTGGGGCGACCGGGTAAACGGGTTTGAAAATTTACTTAACTCATCATACAAATCAGGCATTTTTGTACGGTCATACTCTCATACGTATGCATGATGTCACATAAGTATCGATGCTGAAACTATCGTCGTGTGCTTTATAATTGTGTGTGGCGGTATGTAGATATATTATCGATTGCTGTCACTTATATCCAATGCATAAATTGAGCTGTGCAGTGCAAATAAAGAATTAACGCGTAAATTGTAATCACTAGCTTTGCCCGTTGCAATTTTAGTGCCCGGTCACAATAAGCCACTTGGAATTCAATAAAGAAAGTGCCTTTTAACAAAGCCATTCGTTTATTGCCGATGGCGACATTGAGAAGTGTGCAAAACTAGCGAAAGGCATTTCTTATCGATATCGTCGGATTTGTTTAGCACTAGCACGGGGTAAATTTATGCCAATACGAAGGCAATTTTTTTTTTTTTCTTTTAGCCTATCCACAAAAAATTAATCTTTGTAAGTAGTATAATCGGTAGGACGACAGTTAAGTGGAGGAGAGTGTCTGGTCAGCAGTAGCCATCAGTAATTGTCATCGCAAACGCCAACGCCAGCGCCGTGAGCACATCCAGCTCCAGCGTATTGGGCACCGCACACTCATTCCAAGCAATGAGTGCAGCAAAGAAATACAAGCTCATGGATACGACTGAACTGCACGACACCGAGAATATTGCCGCCTGTCTGAAAAAGGGTGACAACGGCAGCAGCGGTGCAATTACGACAGCGAACAACCTTGGCCGGAGCGCCTTCGCCGCCCAAAATATGAACTCAGCAGCGTCCACAAACGGCGAACGGTTGCCAAATTTTTCGAAATTGGGCTCGCATCATGGCAGCGATATACGTGCGGCATCAACTACCTCAAATCTGCTTAATCGCATGGGCGCCATACACAACACCAAGCCGGGTGATGTCAAAAAGATAGTTATTAAGAACTTTAAGGGTAAGCAAGCATTCGGTCAGCGATAAACGATAACGATTAACTGACATTTCTGGCATATTCTCGTTATAGCTAAACCCACACTGCCCGATAACTATTCAGAGGACACTTATGTGAAACTAGAGGAGGCCGTTATCGCTATTCAATTATCAAAGCCCATCAAATATTCACTGGAGGAGCTCTACCAGGCCGTTGTAAATATGTGTAGTCATAAAATGGATGCACAGCTATATGTGAAACTGATGGAGCTGACCGAGCAGCACGTCAAACGTAATATCAAACTTAAAGAGCTCACTGGCGGCAGCATGGATAAACTGGTAGGTGAAGCCTACTCAACTCATTGCCAATTATATTCCACATAAACTCATTTCAGGTACTGCTGGAGAAGATCAACAATTGGTGGCTATCGTTCTGCCAGCAAATGATCATGATACGTAGCATATTTCTATACATGGATCGGACCTATGTGCTGCAAAATTCGTCCATACACTCTATTTGGGACATGGGGCTGGACCTCTTTCGCATACACTTTGCCCAGAATAGTGTCGTACAGAAGCGCACCGTTGATGGCCTATTGACGCTGATCGAAAAGGAACGTCAGGGAGCAACAGTGGACCGTGGATTGCTCAAAAGCTTAGTGCGTATGCTGTGTGATCTGCAGATATATAGCAGTGCGTTTGAGGAGAAGTTCCTGGATGCGACCAATCAACTGTACAAAGCTGAGAGTCAACGAAAGATGCAGGAACTGGAGGTGCCCGAGTACTTACAGCATGTGAGCAAGCGTCTGGCCGAGGAGAATGAGCGTCTGTTGCACTACCTGGACTCCAGCACAAAGTATGCCATTAAATATATATATATATATATATATATATTTAGAAATTAATCAATTGAATCTACGCTTGCAGACATCCTTTAATATACAATGTGGAAAAGGAACTTCTTGCCGAACACTTAACAACAATTCTGCAAAAGGGCCTTGACTCCCTGCTAGAGGACAACAGACTGAACGATCTAACCCTTTTGTATGGACTGCTGAGTCGAGTCAAAAACGGCACTTCCGAGCTATGCGGCAATTTTAATGGTTACATCAAGGTATAGCCAAGCAAACATATATATATTTTGTTTAATTTATATAGATTAATGTATATATATTGTAGAAAAAAGGACGCACCATTGTCATTGATCCCGAGAAGGATAAGAGTATGGTGCAAGATCTGTTGGACTTTAAGGATAAAATGGATGTTATTGTCCGCAATTGCTTTGAGCATAATGAGAAGTTTACGAATTCGTTGCGTGAGGCCTTCGAATTCTTCATCAATCAGCGCGCCAACAAGCCCGCTGAGCTCATTGGTATGTTTTCTTTGCCTCTGTTGTTATATGTATATAAATAATATGTTTTTGTTTATCTATATTTGTAGCTAAATATGTGGATATGAAATTGCGCTCTGGCAACAAGGGCACCACCGATGAGGAGCTGGAAAAGACCTTGGACAAGATAATGGTTCTGTTTCGTTTTATACACGGCAAGGACGTCTTTGAAGCATTCTACAAAAAGGTTCAATACATTCTACATATGCAATGGCATTTGTGAAGCCAAATATAATGTTCTGATCTTTTACAGGATTTGGCCAAACGCCTGCTGGTGGGCAAATCAGCCTCGGTGGATTCTGAGAAGAGCATGTTGTCGAAATTGAAACAGGAATGCGGCGGCGGCTTCACATCGAAGCTGGAGGGCATGTTCAAGGACATGGAATTAAGTCGTGATGTTAATTTGGCTTTTCGCGGGCATACGCTCAGCAATGATCGCGATGTAACCAATCTGGACTTGACTGTCAGCATCCTGACCATGGGCTATTGGCCAACGTATGCGCCCACTGAGGTCACAATGCCACCGCAATTCATCAATCCCCAGCAGATATTCAACAAGTTCTATCTGGAGAAGCACAGCGGGCGAAAGCTCCAATGGCAGCCAACACTGGGCAATTGCGTGTTGCGTGCACAATTCGATGCGGTAGCTGAAACATTTACATTGCCAACCATTTAGATCTACTTTAGTATTTATATATATATCTATAATATATATATATTTGTATTTCAATACAGGGTTCCAAGGAGCTGATGGTGTCGCTGTTTCAAGCACTGGTTCTACTGCTGTTTAACGACAAACCTGTGCTCAGCTACGAGGAGATCTTGGCTGCTACCAGCATTGAGGATGGTGAACTGCGACGCACACTGCAGTCGCTGGCATGTGGACGTGCGCGTGTCATTACCAAAACGCCGAAAGGCCGCGACATTGAGGATCGGGATCAATTTGATTTTAATAATGAGTTTGTTAACAAATTGTTCCGCATCAAGATTAATCAGATTCAAATGAAGGAAACGGTAAGTAAAAGGAGTTAAAATAAAAATATATAGATCCACAACTAAATCAACTCTTGCAGAACGAGGAGCAAAAGGCGACGGAGGAGCGTGTTTTTCAGGATCGTCAGTATCAAATTGATGCCGCTATTGTGCGCATTATGAAAATGCGAAAGACGCTGAGTCACAATTTGCTTATCACCGAGTTGTTCAACCAGCTAACCTTTCCCGTCAAGGTGCGTACGCCAATTTGGCTAATTGAATTGAAGTTTTTTATAATTGTTTTCGCTTTAGCCTGCTGATCTGAAAAAGCGTATTGAGTCACTGATCGATCGTGATTATATGGAGCGGGACAAGGATAATCAAAATCAATATAACTATGTGGCATAAATGCGCGAAGGATCACTTTTTTGGCCAACTAACAGCAACACAACAACAAACGCAAACAGGCAGACAGACACACACACACACACACAGACAGACAGACACACACACACACACACACACACACAGAAAGATTGTAGTTTTTTCTCTCCATTTTTTTTTTGTCCATACCATACTTTCGAATACTAAGCGAGTGCAGCGGCAAACATAAAAATCATTTGGTATCTGCGTGCGGCGAGCGTCTGGAACAAATATCAATTACATGTTGTAGTTGGAGTTGTTTGTCCCACACGCTGGCCTCACACGAAAGTTTCGTTTGTGAGGATGGTCAGTGTAGTTGCTGCCATCCATTTCCCTTTGTAAGTTACTACTGTATCATCATCTAATAAATTAGGCGTTTCATTTACAAAAACTAACTGCAACTTTGTCTCTCCCCACTGAGAGTGATATATATATACATATGTCAAGTGCATCTAAAATTACAGCAATATATGAAAAGTACGAAACATGCAAAAATTGTAACTTCCGATAAAAAGAAAAGAGAAGAAAGGAAAAGAAAAGAAAAGAAAAGAAAATTGTATATCTTTGTTGATTGGATTTCTGAAATTTGATTATTTTCGATGCTGAAAGTAATTTCCCTTCGAATAACAATAGAAGAAACATTTGCAGGCTAATATTAATAGAATACTTAAATAAATAATGAAACTTGTACACGTAATTCTGCATCTGTGTGTAAAACAGATACGCATAAACTAGATCGTTTTTATTTATGATTTTTTCGATAAATAAACAAAAAAAAATTACTTGTATACATATATATAAATTTAATGAACTTTTTTATTGCATCGATTGGCACTTGGCGGCAGTAGCAGGCGAACAGCAATTTCGGCAGGTGATTCTACGAGGGGCAACCACTGATGACATCATGGAAGCATCTACTTAATACTTTTGTAATTTGCATGATTCATTGAATGGCAGAACGTTTTCGAACCTTGGAGCTGTAGTCGAAGTTTTAAATTAAAAATATTAATGGGGTTTGTATTTATAAATTCTTTTTTTTTTTATTAGACTAGACTTATAACAAGTAAGAAAACTCTAGGAGATCCCCTGAACCCTTGAATATACTCAATTATGTATTTATTGAAGCAGCAAAAATTTAAACTAGTAAAATTAAATTATAAAAAAAAAGTTTTTTTTTAGCTGGTATCCAAAATATAACAAAAATCAAAATTGTATAAATCATCAATGAATCTAAATTCAAAATTTGAAGACTCTAGCTTTAAAGATGTACGAGATATAATTTAAAATCTGCATTTTGATAATGTTTTTGATATCGACTTAGTTATCGACTTTTTGAAACAAAGCTGACCTGCGCGTGCTATACAGGGACCTACAAAAAAATGTCAAGGCTCTAGCTCTTATAGGTTCTGAGATCGACGTGTTCAAACATACGGATGGACGGACGGACGGACGGACAGACTGACAGACGGACAGTCGGACAGACAGACAGACGGACATGGCCATATTGACTCAGCTCGTTTCCCTGATCAAGAATATATATACTTTATGGGTTCTGCCACGCCTCCTTTTGCCTGTTACATACATTTGACATTTCAACAAAACCATTCTACCCAGATTTCCCATTTTCAATGGGTTCAGGATATAAAAAGTGTTAATTCAAAATAAAACTTTAAACACGAGCTTAATAATGCATTTGTTGGGTATTGGAGATTCTGAACTGGAATGATATATCTTGGATAGGAATTGATATAAGAAAATGCCGAATTCAATTTAAGACCCATTTTTGATTACCCCGAATGAAACCTTGATATTTTGTCGATTTGATTACTTAACAGTATCTTGGATTTTATATACCTTGCCTAAACTCTTATACTGACTCACATTTAACAAAGCAAATCCATAAATTATCAAAATTCAATATCTAAATTGTGCAAAGCGAAGCAATTCATAAAAAAAAGTCATGGGCATACAAAAGCGTATCTTATCTAGTTTATACTTTTTTTTAGACACTTGTAATTAATTTCAAGATTAAAAAACAAAGCTGATAAAAAAGAAAATATTTTATTGGTATATTATTATATATTATATTAATATTAATATTAATAATGATAATGATAATGATAATAACTCTCATTGGAATAACAATATAAGTTACAAATTGCGGACTAATATTAAAACGAATACTTAAATAAATAATTAACTAAAATACACGTAAGTTTGGATCTTCTGTCTATAAAAAACACTAAATCCGCCTTGCTGCTCATAAAATTAATTGTTTATATATATATATATATGTCTCGCGTGTATATATAAATATAATGCACTGTTTTGTGGTCTTTTACTGCTATCGCTAAAGTACAGACAAATATTATGGAGGGGCTTTGCAGTTTAGCTATAGAATACATGCTTTTTGATCAATTAGACGTAATATTTACAATTTAAAACTTAAAGCATACAAATAATTATATCAGGGTAAATTATAATATATGTATCTATGTATATAGTATATATATATATTAGTTATATGTATATGCTTATGTACAAAAAAAATAATAAAATAAAATAATTTGAATAGAAGGGCTCAGGCTCAGCGGGGCACGTGTTTTGAAAACGCGTTTGCTACCGAACTCAGACGCAAATCACGAGGCTAATTTCTATCACATTTTCGGATCATTATCGATTTTTGCAAGCAAAGTCCATATATTTCTGAAACAGTTATCAACGGCTTATAAAATCCTTATACAAAAATATGTCAACATTATTTCAATTACTTGTCGAGCGAGTCTCGTTTTAGCCAAGGAAAAATAGAAAGAAAGAAAGAAGAAAGTAAAAGAAACTAGCTTCGTCTTACGCCTCCACGCTATTGACACTATACTGGGAGCTATCGTAGTCGGACACATTGTCCGAGCCATATCCAGGAAAGCCGACTACCGACGGCCTGGCGCTGGTCTGTGTGCTCGCTCGGAGCACGTCCGGTATGTAGGCGGGTGCAGGTCCGGCGATTTCCACAATACTTGGACGTCGCGTGGCCGCACAGCGTTTGATCGGCGACATAAAGATGAACAGGGTTACGGTAATAGCTAGCGTTATGATCAGTAACAGGAATCTAGCCATGCCCGCATCGCCGCGGAAATAGCATATCATGGCCATAACCAGTACCAATATCAGCACTGAAAACTTGGTCATGGTCACCGCTGTGGAATGAATTTTGCCTCCTTTCCGTGATATCATATTGGATGGTCCATAGGCGAAATACAGATTATAGCGATCCACCATATGCTTCAGGCATATATAGATCATGGCGAAAGGCATGATCAGTGGACAGAAGACGCTGTACACAATCGATATGGTGAAGACGAGTGTGGTCCAGGCGTAGTGTGTGCCAAATGGGAACTCAATCAATATGGATTTACGTATATAGGGCGTCTCCGCCTTTGAGGTAGCCTTCAGCAATGCCCAAATGTAGACAATGAGCTCCGGGAAACGCAACAGCTCCAACGAGGTACCAATAAAGGCAGCGGTTATAATATAGTTGACATAGAAGGAGCCACGGTCCGGCAAGAAGATGCACTGCCAACGTCCCGTGTCGTTCGTCAGGCCCCATTCGAGCAGTGCCTGCGCCGACGTCAAGCCCAGCGAGGGCAGAATGAGAATCATCAGCAGCAAGTAGCCAAAGCATTTACACATTATCGAATAGTTCTGCTTGGATCGCGTGTAATGACCCATCCATTTGTCCGATATGGAGACAATCACTGGCATCAGGGCCGACAGCGTCCACAGCATCAGTGTGGGCAAGAACTCAGAGACAAGTGGTGAGATTTTGCTCTCCGTATCCAAGACCCACGGACGACTGTTCAGCAAATTGACCACCATGGCCGGCGTCGTTAGGAAGAACAGGATAATGAAGAGCACAACGTTCACGCAAACGAATTTCAAATACCAATGGCTCTTGTTCACATTCAGGTTCTCCCAGAAGATATCATCCGGTGATGGTGCGAACATGATGTGCCACTGCCTATATGTGCCGGGCGTGAAATGATTCACAATATTCTGTGCCTCCTGCACCGTGGACACGGTCAAGAAGGCAATATCCAAGGGCTCATTCAACGTTGAGGCACGCAAGCGTGCCACATCGCCAGAGAGCTTACGCTCTTCGCGTTGATAATACTCAAAGGCGTTCTCTTTCTTGCACGAGCACATCTCCGGCTTGGCCATCAGCGTGTCCCGGTCCCGATGATGCTCGCAATAGACACGCGCCTCGTGCGCCCTCTCAAACTCCGCATTGCGCACAAACAGACGTGAAATGTTATAGGCAATGCTGACGCTCTCGATGGTCACATCCGGAAACAGCTCCTGCATGTAGTTGCGTATGACCGTCTTGTTCCGATCACTAAAAGCAAAACAAACACATCAAATATTTGCATATAGATCATGTATAGCAGCTAGTGTAACCTGTTCGATATATTGGATATCATGATGGTGCGCGTGGCCGCCTTTTTGAAGGCATTGCGACCCGAGGAGCGTCGCATGATGAGGACGACCAGCGGTATGTATAAGATGGTTATGATGGTGTGCACCCACAGCCAGGGCGAATTCGGTCGCAGATTGGCCATGGTGGTGCGTCCAAAGGCATTCACATCGTACAGCTCATCCTGGGGTCCATTCAGAAAGTTAATGGGCAATATGATAGCTAGTGAGATGACGGTGACCACCGCCATCACAATCATCATATGCTGCTGAAAGGACAAATAGTGAACAGCATCCGGTCCGGAGTGCAGCAAAATTGTTTCCTTGCGCAGCTTAAGGGTCACACGAATCCAATTAAACAGACCCGGCTCGGTCGGGATGGGCGACAGAGGTGTCGAGTCGCTCTGCGGTGACGTTGCGCTGGGCCTGGGCGTTGGATTGGAGGTGCCCGGCTGTGGCTCCACAACGCTGGCGGCACGTGAATAAAATATTTCCGTCCAGCGTTTCTTAGTCCCATTGGCATTGACCAAGGCCAGGCGATAGTCGCTCGCCTGATGCCGCAGCGTCGTAAACAACAATATGAGCAGCACCCAGAAGATCGTATTCAATATCAACGTCTCCGGTATGCCATTGTAGGCGCTAATGAAGAGCGTGGTGCGATTTCCCGACTGGCAGTAGGTGTTGTTCTGGTAGCCATTGTCATGCACCGTAATATCCATTTTCGTGCGCTCTCTATCCCTCTGCTCTGATCACAATTCAATGAGTTAAACGGCCAAGCACAGGTGAATCACTGCAATGGTAAGGTGAAACAGAAACACATTCGAATATTAGAGAACAAACTTAAACTCTTCCATTTGCTGGCAACTCGGCCAAAGCCAAAACGTGTGATATGGGCATAAAAAGAAAAAACAGAAAACAAAAAAACTAAAAACCAAATCTAAGATAAGAAACCAGCTGGGTACAGAAACACAGCAACAACATCCACCCTCGACTTCTGATTACTTTAATTTCACTTTAACAATTGAATGGGTATTATGAATTTGTCAATGAGTAAGACGTGGGATTTCTTTAAATATAAACATTTTAAACTCAACTAAATAAGCCTAAAATTCAAATTTTTCTTTTTTTCAGGTTTTTTTTTAAATTTCTTTTTTTTTGCCTCATATATTATTTAGATATATATTTATATATTTATTGAATATTATTTGTTGTTATTAAAATACCTAAATATTAAGATATAATCCAAAAAATATATTTGTAAGAGTTTTTTTTATTATTATATTTTAGGACATTAAAAAAAAACCTAAAAACATTACAAAATTTGCAAATAAATATTTTGGAAAAAATCTTCTATTATATATTAAAAAAACATAAGAAAAAAAATCATCTATTATATATTAAAAAATAACATAAGAGTTTAATAAATTAAAAAAATATATATTAATATTTTCCAGTTTGTTTTTCTTTTCTTTTTTTAAATTTAATTGATTGATAATTATTTATTATAAATATATTTCATTTGATACAACAAAACTGGGTTTATTTTAAATATTATTCATTTATAATATTATTCAATATATTTATTTTTATTAAATATTTGTTGCTCTATTTTAAAATCCCTATAAATTGGCTGCATCTTTCTATAGCATTTAGCAGACAATAACTATTATTAGAGAATAATATTTAATAATATACAAATAACAATGAATTCGTTAAATATACATGTTTTTCAAAGCATCTTTTTAGACCTTACAAAAGAATCAAATGAATTTGATTTTTATGCGGGGCATCGCAATTGCTTAAAATGTATGAAATGATTCTAATTGGGATTTATCTTATTGGGTCGCGTTCACACGAAACAAAGTCCATGCGTAGAGTGTAACGCCTGCAAATTTGACACACACACACACACACACACACATACACAGAGAACGTTATCAAGCTACTCATACTGGGTTTGTAGACGTTAATTGTTAGAAGAAAAAAAGCCATAAGCAAAAGAATATTATATACATGTGTATTTACATAGACATTTGTAGTACAACTTTTAAAAAGCAAAGACATTTATTTGCACTTATTTCAAATGAAAAATAAAAGATAACTATTGCCACTTGTCATACAGCGCATGATGACATGCATCTATTTGTAATATGCGTATATACATACATACATATATTTATATACACACACACACACACGCACACACATGTGATTTATATGGTTGCAGTAATCGCTTTCTTTTGTTGTTTTGGTGAACTAAATGCAAATAACACTCACACACACAGACACACACACACACACACACATGCAATATCAGTGAGCAAATACATTGTACAATAAATAATTATAGTTATTTTAATTTTTTTGGAGTTTGTTTTCTTGCTGCTTATTATTGCTAGTGTTGGGTAACGGGGGTTGCGAGGTAAGTGGGGTACAGCTAAAGGTAAAGAGGTGGTTGCTGCTCAATCGCGTCACTGCCACCTTTCCATTTCTTTTTGTATCATGTTTTTTTTTCATTTAACTATGAATCATCGCACATTACAAATTGAGTTTTTCACTGCGGCAGCAATTGGCATTTCAAAACGTAGAAACACATTTTCTTAAACGATCTGTTACGCCTTCGTTTAACTAGCAGATTTCACACTTCTAGATTTATTTGCTAATTTTGTTGTTGTTAGTCTGAATTGATTTCGGGTTATGTTTTTTTTTACACAATTCCAATTGCCACGTCTACACTGCACGATATTGCGTACCTTGACAGCTTTTTTTTTTTTGCTTTATTTATATGTTGATTGCCAGTTATTTATTGCATTTAATAATATATTTGTTTGTTGCTGTGTTACGCTCTCTGGCTCGTCTGTCTGTTAACTAACAGTTCGGTAACATGTTGTTGGCAGCAACAGCTATTTTTTGCTCGAACGGTTGCAATTTAACGGTGTAACTGTTGGTGGTTGTTTAAAAGTGAAAAATGTTGCTTCTTACTTTAACAGCTGTTAGCCAATAGATAATAACAATAATAGAATTATAACAGTGACACAAATCACTGCTGAAATTATTTAGTTTATTTTAGTAAATAAAACAGATCTCCACGATTTGGCATTTTTCACAAATCTAGGTACTTTTCCACGAGGTTTAATTCTAGTTGGCGGAAACATGTTGTATTGCTGATTTTACATATTTAAAAAATAAGTAATGTCCAACAGTACCAAATGAGTATTTTAAAAAGATATGAACATCTGCAGACTATCGATTACACATGCATCCTTGAATGTCGTATCGGCATTGACTGTAAACGATTTCAATTTGCGTTTGGTTTAAATATAAACTGTATTTTACTTACATACATATACATATATACATATGTAAATATATATATATATATATAAATACAAATTGATGCGGAACGAGCAGAGTTGCCCACTCTTTAGGGCTTCGACAAGCCAGATGAACAACTCAAAAATGCCAGAAATAGCTAAACATAAATAAAAAGTCCAGAAAAAAAGCTTTTACAATGTCAAGAGCATTTTTTTGTGTTTGAAGTAAACAACCGTAAAACACACCGAAACCAGTTTAAAATCTGATTTTGATGACATTTTTTTACCTTTTAGCCCTAAATCCCATCTCGGTATGATTTTTGCTTGTAAAACATAAAATTTTGATATTTTCCCACAAAAAGATATTTAATAATTCAAAACAGCCATAATTCCACTGTCACTATTTTTCCCGCATTCGGTTTGTAAAACACCAGAACTGGCGGAAAAATAGCTAAATTGGCAACACTGGCTACGAGCCGAATGAGCATTGGAAGAGTAAAAGCAATTTTGTTTGTGAGACAACAAGAGCTTGGCTAACTCTCTTTAATTGTGCACATACATATATGTATATGTGGGTAAGTGAAGGTGTGTGTTAATTTCGCACACAGATGCATAAAGAGGGATCAAAAAACGCTTCAACAGCAAGAAACTGCTTCGGGAATTTTCAATGTTTATTCTATGAATCGTAATCTACTCAAATTTACTCATAATATACAATCTCAGAGATAAGAAGGGTAAGCATAAAATACAAATAATAATGTAGTTAAATAAAAATTATATTTTACCTAAAAGTACATTTTTCATAATTTAAAAGCGCTGCGCATTTTTTGTGGCGTTGCCATATTGCTGAACTAGTATTGCCACACCAGCTCAACAACTTTATTGGCGTTGTGAACTAGCTCGTGCATCAAGTTTTCAAGCATAACTTCCTGGGAAGACGCGGAATTCAGTGGAGAATAAATTCTTACAATAATTATTATAAATTATTGCAATAAATATTATAAATTATTGCAAAAAATATTATAAATAATTACACGCAATCATGTCCGACTATATGGTGGAACGCATTGAAGGCAAACGCATTGTAAATGGAGTAACTCAATACTTACTAAAATGGATGGGATATCCCCGTAGTCAAAATACTTGGGAGCCAGTGGAAAATCTCAACTGTCCCGATTTTATAACCGCATTCGAAGAATCGGAGAAAAACAAGACCAAGGCTAAGAAGAGGAAATCATCGTCGAATGAGAAGACAAATTCTGGAGAAACTAACGGTACCACTCCAACACAGAATCAAGTCGATGGGAGTTTTGGTTTTCAACGTGGATTGGCTGCTGCGAAGATATTGGGAGCCACGGATACTTCTGGAAAACTCATGTTTTTGATGTCATGGAAAAATTCCAATTACATCGATCTGGTGCCAGCTAAGCTGGCCAACTTAAAATGTCCCCAAGTTGTCATTCGCTTCTATGAGGAGCGTCTCACTTGGGAGTCGGACAACGACCAGAAAAAAGATAACAAAAATTCTAAGCGTCGCGCCGCTCCGAAGAGGGCAAATAAAGCCTAAAGCTACCTAACGAATGGCGGTTGCTGGGACGGATCAACGGTAAATGTGACGCACACATATACGTATGTATGTATATGCAGATGTACATGCACATTGAATTACAGTATACATATGTATATACATACATACGTTCATTTACAGTTAGAAAAATACGAAGGCACATACATAAATATGTACAAACAAGAATTGATTGAAGTACATACATACATACCATATCTATTTGAAATGAAATTGTGTTACACATTCAAAATTTTGTTAAATCGTAGTATTTAAGTTGACTATTGAAAAAATATATGATCTTTGTTTAGTTGTATTGTTGTATCGTGTCGTTTTTGTTCTATTTTGAGACTCATTTTTGGCGCCGCTACATAAAAGTAACTGCAAATTAGAGTTGCCATAGTATTGGCAAATCCAAAATAAAGAAACTAGTTCGGTGAACTTGGAATTTTCGCTCAATCACGAACCACAAGCGCTGTTGGGCAATTGCATTTTGCTGCGAGGTGCGTTTTTTAGTAATCTCGTGAAAATAGCGAAGTATTGTGCTATTTGGCCATTCCACGTTGCGCGCCATGATTCTGCGTGTGTCTGCCAGACACTGGTATCTGTGCAACTGAAATTTGTGATGCGATACGATGAAAATGCGTGTTTTTTTTCTTTTTCTGCGAATTGCAGGCGTGGGCTGGCACTTGCGAAATTGATGTGAGCTGCCATTGGGGATATTGTTGAAGCGTTGCCGCCGGCTGCAGACGTAGACAGAGACGACAACAATGACCACCAGCAGCGAAGATGTGCTGCTGCAGATGGGCGAGGTGCGTTACAAGAAGGGAGACGGCACACTCTATGTTATGAACGAGCGCCTGGCATGGATGGCGGAGCATCGGGACACTGTCACCGTTTCCCATCGCTATGCGGATATCAAAAGTGAGTGCGCTGCAGCATCAGTTTCTTAGACAAGACATCAACTTTGATGTTTCCCAATACAGCACAGAAGATCTCGCCCGATGGCAAGCCAAAGGTGCAGCTACAGGTGGTGCTGCACGATGGCAACACGTCGACGTTCCATTTTGTTAACCGTCAGGGCCAGCCGGCCATGCTTGCCGATCGCGATAAAGTTAAGGAGCTGCTGCAGCAGCTATTGCCCAATTTTAAGCGTAAAGTTGACAAAGATCTAGAGGACAAGAATCGCATCCTCGTCGAGAATCCGAATTTGCTGCAGCTTTACAAGGATCTGGTCATTACCAAAGTACTTACCAGCGATGAGTTCTGGGCCACGCACGCCAAAGACCATGCTCTCAAGAAGATGGCCAAGAGCCAGGAAATCGGTAAGTATAAATCTATATTTATTATATTTTATTATTATATATATGTATATTTATATTTATATTTATTTATTCACAGGTGTCTCGGGCGCTTTCTTGGCTGACATTAAGCCACAGACGGACGGCTGCAATGGCCTCAAATACAATCTTACCTCTGATGTCATCCACTGCATTTTTAAAACATATCCCGCCGTTAAGCGCAAGCACATGGAGAATGTGCCCGCCAAAATGCCCGAATCGGAATTCTGGACGAAATTCTTTCAGTCGCATTATTTTCATCGAGATCGTCTGACCGCTGGGACCAAGGACATCTTTACGGAGTGCGGCAAAATCGATGATCAAGCGCTGAAGGCAGCCGTGCAGCAGGGTGCAGGTGATCCGCTGCTTGATTTGAAGAAGTTTGAAGATGTGCCGCTGGAGGAAGGGTTTGGCAGCGTTGCTGGCGATCGCAATGTGGTCAACAGTGGCAATATTGTCCATCAGAACATGATCAAGCGTTTCAATCAGCATTCCATAATGGTATTGAAAACGTGCGCCAATGTTAATGGCGCCCCAGCCACCATCACCAATGGCACAAGCACGGCCAATGGCCCACTAGGACAAGCCACCCACACGAATGGCCTCAACGGTAAGGCAGCTAAGAATGCGGTCACCGAAAATGCCACCACCAGCAGTAGCAATGAGGCACCGCAAGCCAAGAAGCAACGACTCATTGAAAAGATACACTACGAAGATTTGGGCAATCCACTAATCGAAACCGATGAGGATGCGGTCCAATCGACCAGCAAAAGCAAACAATTCGAACTGTCCAAAGTGGAGCGCTACCTCAACGGTCCGCTGCAGAATAACATGTACGAAAATAATAATGATGCTGTCAATCTGGACGATGTGCAGTATAAGTTGGTGCGCAATTCCGAAAGCTGGCTGGATCGCAGCTTGATGCGCAATTTCATTTGCTCCAAGGCGGCTGTCAATGCCTTAGGTGAACTTAGCCCAGGTGGCGTGCTTATGCGTGGCTTTCAGGAACAGTCGGCGGGACGTAAGTGTGGCTAATAAGAATTTGATAATTGATAATTGAAAATTTGTTCATTTAATTGTTTAGAGCTGGTGCCACGCGACTTTCAGCGCGACTTGCGGCATTTGTATTTGTCGCTTTTGGAGCTGTTGAAACACTTTTGGAGCTGCTTTCCACCCACCACGGAGGAGTTGGAAACTAAGGTGCAGCGCATGCATGAGACTCTACAACGTTTCAAAATGGCCAAACTAGTGCCTTTCGAGGTGAGCAAATGCTAAAGCTCAAATCACTCAAAACATAAATATGATATATATATTTTTTATTATTTATTTATATAACTATATTTTATATGTTGTAGAATCGTGCCATGCATGAGCTCTCGCCGCTGCGTTCATCACTCACACAGCATATGAACTTGCTGCTGCGCACTGCCAACTCCAAGTATGCAACATGGAAGGAGCGCAAGCTGCGCAACAACAGATAACAAATATAGCCGCAACAGCCAATCATATAAGAAGCAACAACTATAGAAAGAGAGAGAGAGAGCGAGTTCATTACTCATTAGATGTTCGTTAAGCAGCGCCCAACGCATTCAAATACAAATATATATAAATACATGAATTACGTATAAAAATATGAATTAAGATATCTAACCACTGTTTGTAACGTGTCCATGATGTGGTGCTTATAAATTTCTACAACATCATATTGTCGACTCAACTGTTTAACTGGATTTATTTAGTTAATAGATTCGTTTGCTTGTGTGTATTTCAGGCGCGCCTCTCTTCAATTAACGTGTAAAGTTCCAACTGCATTTAACCAATTCCCCCTGACCCACTTCTCGTGTTACGCATCGCTATCAAAAACAAGAAATCCTAAATTTGATTCTAATTAACAACTGTTTGATAGATTTCAACGGCAAGCTTCATGCTTGACTGTGGATCCAATGGACGCCAGTTCAGTGCGAGTCGTGCTTTCAAGAACAATCAAATTCTCCTCCGATTGTTCTAAACTTTCAGTTTAGTTGTAGTAAGATGCAGCGCCTATTGAGCTTAGTTCTGGGACTGTGTTTATTGTGCAGCTGCTGCATTTCCTTCAATCATGCGGCGCTGCTTTATCCCACAAATTCGGAATATGGTGTAACTTGTTATCTGTTGGCTTAGAGGCTCTCGCATGTTGTAGCTAACGTTCTTCTCATTTGCAGATCTTTATGGCTATATCTGTGCCAATCAGTTTGCCGCATCGCAATGTCTTTCTATCCTACAATTACGAGTTCAATTACTATCAGCCCGAGCATGTGTACAAGTTTCCGCCAATTTTGGTAAGTATAGTTAGGCAAGTTTGTTGCGTAAGTCTTTTGAGCTATTACAAGTTTGTTTCCGAAGTCTTTTGCCATGTTTTTATACCCTGAACCCATTGAAAATGGGAAATCAGGGTTTAATGGTTTTGTTAAACTGTCAAATGTATGTAACAGGCAGAAGAGGGCGTGGCAGCCCCATAAAGTATTTATATTCTTGATCAGGGAGACGAGCTGAATTGATTTAGCCCTGTCCGTCTGTCTTGTCTGTCTTGTCTGTCTGTCGGTCCGTCTGTGTATGTATGAACGCGTCGATCTCAGAACATATAAGAGCAAGAGACTGAAATTTTTTTTGTAGGTCCCTGTATAGCACGCGCATATCGAATTAGTTTTTTAAAATCGATAACTTTTCCCGTTTTATTGTTATCGATTAAAAAACCTTATCGAAATCAAGTTATTAAATTATATCTTGTACATCTTTCGAGCTAGAGTCTCCAAATTTTGTATTTAGATTCATTTATATTTTATACAATTTCGATTTTTGTTGTTTTTTGTATATTTTTTTTAAGTTTTATTTTACAACCTTAAATTTTTTCTGCCTTAATAAATATCTTACTGAGTATATTTAAAATGCAGATCGGACGGGGCTTAGGGGATCTCCTAGTCGGGCACCACCGACTAGAGTTTTCTTACTTGTTTCATATTCAAACTGGCTTTTACAGATGGGCCAAGACTTTGCAGATGGCTATCTGACATATCCCACACATGATGCACGGGAAGGTAGAGAATGCAAGAACTGCACAGTGAGCGTCAATAGTACGCAAACGGAAGGGATGGAAGTTCCAGCGGAGCAGAGAAAAGCATCAGAGACGCCAGCAAAGCATCGAGAAAGACGCAATTTGCCAATGATGACGCGAAAAACCTTCTATGCCATGATCAGTGATAAGTTAGACAGGTGAGAGCCACTCTAACAAAATACTTAAATATGTATAATAATCATCTGACATCCTCACCAGATCTGGCTATCCCTCAGAGGCCTGTTTGCTGCGTTTGATATGCGAGACGAATGCCTCAACGCTGGGCGAGGTCAATGGACTGCTGGGCAACCTTGTGCATGTGATTTTCAGGTAAACTGACAAATGAGTTTCATAAGGCAACTATGAGTTAACCTCTCTCTCTCTCTTTGTTGCATTGCAGTCCCAGCAGCTCCAGGGATGAGCAGCTACCCAGTGCCTACTATCAAGCCGAGTCTGATGGACTGCAGCAGCAATGTGCTGCCTACAATGGCGGCTGTCCGCACAATGTATTGGACTTGATATCGGTGCCCGTGGAGCGACTAATACAAGATCTTGTACATAGAAGAAGAAGAAAATAAACTGGAGTACATAAGCTAAAAGTACTTGAAAAACTTTCCGTCTCGCTCTCACTCATTCACTTGCTTCTCCCGCTGTTTGCGCTGCGAGTTAACGCGATATTTCTCTAGAGCAAACGCATTTGCTGCTGCTCAGTTCTTAGCTGAAGCTGCAACTGATCAATTGGAAATGGGTTTAGTTCGTAGTCTGTTGTGGCTTTTGGCCCTGTGCGTGATTTTCCAGGCACATTGCTGCGTTGCCTACTTGGCTTTTATGCCCTCCAGCACGCATGGCGTAGGTTTGCTTTGCATTGGACTCTGAGTCGCTCTCGCTGAGATTGTGCTTCTCCAACAGGTGTTTGCCGCATTGGCTGTGCCGCTGGAGCTGCCGCATCGCAATGTCTTTGTCTCATACAACTTTGAGGCTAACTATAACTCGCCCTACAACTGGAGTCTGCCAACCTTATTTGTAAGTCTAGCCACTTAGCACACACTTAAAAGGTCAATTAGCAACTTTGCGAGCTACAAAAATACTTTCTTATCGAATTGTTTATTGTTGTTGTTGTCAGCAAAATGGTCCCATCGAATCAGAGGAGCTGGAGCTATCACGCAAAGCAACAAAATTGGAGCAGGCAGAGAATGAGTCACTGGAGCTGGAGCTGGATGTGGAGGGCAGTGGCTCGGAGGAGCAACAAACAACGCGCGAGAGACGCGCCTTGCTCACACGCAGCAATATTTATCATATATTCATGGATAAATTTAAGAGGTATTTAGGAGTGTTATATAATTATGTATATATAGTAGAGCTGATGATGTTTGCTATTAGAAGCGGCTTCTCGGGCGAGTCCTGTTTGCTGCGTTTGATATGCGAAATCAATGCCGCTGAGCTGGGCGAGCTGAATGGCGTGCTGGGCAGTCTAATGCATGTGCTCTTCAGGTAAGTCAGCTTAGAATCTCTAGAGCTTGTTTATCAGCTTGCCACCTTGCAGTCCCAGCACCTCGGAGCCGGAGCAGCTGCCGCTACACTTCTATCAGGCGGAACATGATGGCTGGCATAATCATTGTCAATACTATGAGCAAAGTTGTGGCCACAGCTTGCTGGACCTCATATCCGAGCCTTTCGAAGAGATGCTCAAGCGCATAGAAATTTAGTAAACAAATAAATTTTATTTTATTTAAATTAATTGATGTTTATTTTAAATAATCTTTATATTAGATTTATTATATTTATTTATTTAAAAAAAATAAATAATAAAATTGGTTTTATATACAATAATATATATGTATATTTATTTTATTTAAATTAATTTATATTTATTTTATATATATTATTTATTTATTAAAAAAAAAATTTGTATATTTTATAAACTACATATATTTTATACATTATATTTATTTATTTCTAAACAAATTTTTATTTCTTTTATATAAAATATATATTTTATTTATTATATATATTTATTTTATTTTAAATAAATTTATATTCTTTTCTACATTTAATATATATATTTTACTGGAAGCCGCTTTCTTGTATGACCTGATTTCAAATGTGGCTTCATTTCAATTAACAACTTTCACTTCCAAAGAACTATTCCAGCTGCTGGCTGCTGCTGCTGCTGCCAATTGGCACATCAGGCGACACAGTTTTCTGCTTTTGCATTTGCCAAAATATTTTCATTTTCAGTTGTTTCTTAGAAGCGTCGCGGCTATCAAGTTCTTAGGCCATGCTGGGCTTGATAAATCTGCTGTTGGCCATCTGCTTGGCGCACAGCGTACGGTCCGCGCTTGTATGGAATACAGGTGGCGAAGTAGCGGTATGTCTTTAACTGAAAAAACTATATCTATTCTATTATCTATATCTATATCCTAGCTAGTAATCTAGTAGTCTAATCTAGTTTTGACAGCTCTTTATATCGATAGCTATACCAATTGATCTGCCCACGCGTCATGTGTTTGTCTCCTATAATTTTGAGGCCAGCTACAGGCTGCCACGGCGTTGGCACAGAAGGCCGCCCATATTTGTAAGTAATTAGAATTGTTTGGTTTTTTTGTTTTTATTTAAATTTATTTTTATTTTATTTTTGAATAATGTTAATTTATTAATTTTTTTTACACTTAAATCTTATTTTTATAAAGTTTTATTTTATAAATATACATTTATTTATATTTTACTTTTAATTTTATTTATTTATTTACTGTATTTATATTTTATCTATTTATTATTTTTATCATATTTGTTTTTATTTTATTTTGTATAAATTTGATTGTATTTTATCTATTTAAATCTCTTCTTAACTCTCTGCATTTCAGCGTCGTGGCAATGGCACGCACTCGGATTCACATATTCATCCATTGGATGACTTTGACGATGACTATGATGACTATGAGGATCATAAGCCACACCACAGGCCGCCCAAGTTAAGGCCACCTAAGCGCAGAAGGCCAAAGCCACCCAAACCTCCCAAGCGCAAGCACAAGCACAAAACTAAGCCGAAGCACAAGCCGAAGCCGCCGCCCGAGGATGACTACAAGGATTTCTTTGAGGATTCGCTGGCGCGAGGTTTGGAGGAGCAATCGCTGCTCTCACGCACCAAGTTCTACAATATACTCAGCCAACGATTCGAACAGTACGTATAGCTAGCAGTTACAGTTACACTTACCGTTACACTTACAGTTGCAGTTACAGTAAGCAAACAACCCAAAGAATAGAACATGAAAAGTCTCAAGTTAACTTCGGACTTGCTACTCTAACTCTTAATGAGCAATAGCAACTGTGAGCCCTTATGAGTCAGTGCGATCAAGCGAGATGGCCTCTTTCTCTCAATTTTTCGCATGCTCTCATTGCTCTCTTAAGTGTATGTAAACATGCACGGCAGCAAATTTCACCGTTTTTTCGCCCTTTGAGAGTGAAGCATAGCAAATTAGACAAAGAGTTTGTCACGCTCATATTGAAGTTTCATTTTGTTGCATGATTATATTAGGAAAGAGCATTCAAGTGTTGTTGTGGTTAATATGAACTAATTTTTGGAGAGAGCGCGCACACACACATGCATACATATGAGTGCTTGTACATGTACTAGCATTTGTGTGTTAGTGTGCGTAAGACTTGCTGGTTGCTGAAGGCAATTGTAGTAATTATAATAAGATGACGGTTGATATTCTGGATTTCTACTTCACACACACATACATACATATGTATGTACATGCTTATGTATGTATATATGTATGCAACTATTTATAGTTACACTTATCTTTATCCCTTGCATGATTACTCTCTGAATTCAACTAATAAAAACTATTTTTTGTATTCCCATTAGACATGGCTTTGGCACCGGCGATGACTGCCTGCTACGACTCATTTGTGAGGTGAACAGCGGCCCAATAGGTGAGCTAAATGGCGTGCTGGGCAGCTTGATGCAAGTGATGTTCAGTCCCAGCAGCTCGCAGTACGAGGCGTTGCCCAAGCGCTACTACGAAGCGGAGCGCCAAGGAAAGAGCGACAACTGCGCGGACTACTCGACCACGTGTAAACGCAGCGTATTGGATTTGATAACGCGTCCCCTGATTGACTATTTAGGCAATAAAACTGCTTTGCTATAGCAAATACATACATATCTATTCAGCTTTATTCTATGTGCTTTTCATGAACTTCTTCAGTGCTGGCCAGGAACAGGTCTTCATATACGCTCTCGCCTCTTGGCACTGTTTGTTCGCGCGCTGCCAGACATTGGTGGGGCAGCGTTTCATCAGGCGCGAATAGGCGCAAAGGCTGTAGAAGAGGGCGTGTCGATCGCAGGCATCACTCTGTTTGCTGAGCTGTGTCAGCTCCTGGTATTTGCTGTGCACCAACGAGGCGCAACTGGCAAAGTTGCTGGCATAGGCATCGATGATGTCGGCATTAGTGAAGGCGCGCTCCAACATTGGACGCACATGGGTCAAATTGAGCTGACGACCCTGCAGCGCCATTGTGGCATTGAATATGCAAGCCAGGCGACACTATGTGGATCATGAATATGAATATATAACCAGGATTTATATAGAGTTTCACATGCTTACGCTAGGCTGGACGCCCGACTGTCCGCACTCGCTGTTGTAGGCGCCCCAGTTGGGCAAGGGCAACGGACAGCATATTTGAACATTCTGCAAATATCGATAACATGCAAATATTAATCGATAACATGCGTTAACTTAAGTTTTATACCTGCACAGATTTAGGCGCTGCTTTGCACTTGGCTGCGCTCACGGCAGCTGGAAGTAGAACTAATGACAGGAATATCAAATGCGGCCACATGCTTTAAGCTCTCTTTAGTAACTGACTAGATTTTAATTAATTGGATATATATTCCATTATGTGTAAATTGCACTTGCGTTCAGCAGTTGCATGCGCAACTTGACAAGGGCAGCTACATGTTTTGAGCAAAGATACATAATGATTAATGCTTTAGATGTGTGCAAAAATAGAGTTAAAAACAAATTATAACTTTTATTATTTAACGATTTTTTATAAAACATGGAAGATTACTTAATACTTGAACAATATACAATGTATATAAAATAAGGCATTCCATAAGCATGTACAAAAAGGAAAAGGTTACAAAGTGCACCTATAAATGGCATGTGTTCCCGTCGACATAGGTGAAAAACCGCAAGTAAAACTTCATGTTAAACTGTATGTTAAATGAAGAATGAAAAAATTAATTTAAAATTGTTACATTAAGAATAGAAAAAGTGATTCTAAAGAGCATTTTTAATATGTGCAGCTTAAAGTGTGTAAGACGCAGCTGAAAGCCTCAAGCCTCAAGCCAAAGTTAATGTTAAAGTGCATGTTAAATTTAAATTGAACTTGAAATCAATTGAATTGTAAATAGTTCTAAAAAGCATACAAAAAAGTATGTAAAAGTCAATGCAAAAGAGTTGCAATTAAAAATCCCAAATTAAAGCTCATGTTAAATTAACAATGAAGCTGAAAAGCCGATTCTGGGTATATATATATAGATGATATATGTCCAATTAAAATTTGTCCACATATTTAATTAAGTATTTCAGCTTCATTAACTTTTTGAATCCATTTAATCGTATATATAAAGCAACAATTTCAGACTGACATGGCTTAAAGCAAACGCAATGCTAGCCATTTGGGTGGCTTTAGCAATTTGGCTGTGGTCAGGCTGCAGTTCGGCCAGCAACTGCAGCAAACGTTTGGATTCGAATGTGAGTAGCTCTCAAATGGATATTTGTTGAATATATTATATATAGTAACTCATATATATATATATCTTTATTCAGACTGCCAGCTGCTGTGAAATACCCGAGGTTGATTTTGAGCCATATCATCAGAGTTGCGGCCACTTTCTGCCCAGAAGCCAAAACAGCTTGATACCAGTAAGTGGCAGATGCCAAGTCCATATTCATATCTTCAGCTAACTCTATGTCCAGTGTCTGGTGGACTGCATCTTTAATGCCAGCCAAGTGTTGACGGGAAATCAGATGAATGCGGTTAACGTGCGCAAGATGACAGAGCAGCTATTGAGCGCTAATCGGGACTTTGTGGACATCTCTGTCACGGCGCTGCTCAACTGCTCGGCCAACAAGGACCAGTGGGAGAAGTTTCAGAAGCGTCGTTTCTTTGGCAATTACAAATGCAGCCTATTGCCTCTCTATCTGAGAACATGCGCCGTGGAATATGTTTTCGTCAATTGCCCCACGGGCAGCTGGAAGGGCAGCAAGGCATGCGAGGAGGCGCGTGAGCATAAGTTGAATTGCAAGTGTGACTTAAGTGGCAGAGTTTGTAGTGAAAGAACTTAAGAATGGAGGCATATGGAATATTGTGAAAGAGTGTTGTATAGTCAAGAATTTTGATAAGTATGTCAATATCTGCTGCCTAATCCAAAAACTTTATTGCAATAAAGTTCAATTCTTAGCATTTTTTGATATCCATTTAATATTCATTTAGATTAACCAAAGAATAGCTATTGAAATTGCAAAAGGTAAGCGTCGCGAGTGCCCGACTAGGAAATACCTTGAACACTGCGCTGATATTTCAAGCATTCTACGCTGCTGAGTAGCGTCACCCTGATCAAGAATATATATACTTTATGGTGGTCTGCCACTCCTTCTGCCTGTTATATATATTTTCACACAACCAATATATTCTGAATTCCTATTTTTTAGGGTATAAAAATGACAACTTTACTCAATATAATTAATTTAATTGTTTAGAAACTTTATTGAACTAAAATACAATCATATTTATTAAATAGTTTCTTTCTAGGTGAGATCAATTTCTCACAGCTCTTAAGACTTAGTTGAAGAACACATCATACCAGCTGGGCTGCTCACGGTAGCTAAACGACTCGCCGCCACAGCCATTTTCAGCTTCCATTAAAGCATCTGCTTCTATTGCTTGAGCTTGATGTGCTAGAAAGTTAATATAAATATATAGAAATTATATATTAATTGAACTTTGTACCCACCCAATTGGTCCAGACTCATGCCCAGACGCTGAGCATGCTGCATGAGCGCTGAGAGCAGCAGCTGTGTATCTATATCACCATCCTGTTCCACATCCTGAAAGGATATTAAATGGCCAGACTCCTCGGCTGCACAGCTCAGGCCTAAATCATTGTTGGGCTCAAGCTGCTGTCACAGAGATTTACACTTAGTTAATGCTAATTATTATTGGGTGCCTGCTCTAAACCTGTTCATTTCCTGACTCCACAACAAAGTCCTTGAAAGCAGCTCGAACATTGCTCCACAGCAGCAGGCAGGTTATGATCAATACAGCGGAATGATTCATGATAAAATTAAAAAAAAAAAACACACACAGATCAAAGATCGAACTGAACTCTTTGGCAACTGAACCTTGAATGAGCTATGGCAAAGATCGTTAGCCGGATGCGGCTTGACATGGCTCATTAAGTGGGCATGGATAGCGATCAAAACATTGACATTATAAAATAAATATATATGATAAAGTATATATATGTATATAGTATTATAGATTTTTTGATTGACATATATTTATAGTACCGTTGTAAGAGTACATATTATATATACTTTATTCCAGTTATTATTAGAATATTAAACTGGAATATTTAATATTTTAAATAGGTCTAATAATTAAATATTTTTTGAACAAAAATATTTTAAAAATAAACAAAAAATAAAAAATAATTTAAAATTAAAAAAAAAATATTAAAAAAATTAAACAACAAAATATTAAAAAAGTCAGAAATGTAAAAAAATATTGAACTATATTAAAAAAAAAAAAAAAATGTATATAAACCGCTACTAAAAACTATACAAAAATATTTAAAAATATGAAAGTAAAAAAATATAAAAAAAATATAAAATTAAAAAAAATATATAACAAAAATGAAACAAAAAATATCAAAAATGTAAAAAAATATTGAACTATATAAAAAATAAAAATAAAAATGTATATAAACCGCTACTAAAAACTACACAAAAATATTTAAAAATATAAAAGTATAAAAAAATAAAAAAAAATATCGAAAACATATAAAAAAACATAAAGAAATACAAACAAATAAAAAAAATTATAAAAAAATATACAAAAATACAAAAAACTTAAAAACAAAAAATTAAAAAATATTAAATAACATTAAAAACTAATATGCAAAATTAGAAAAAAATATAAACAAATTTAAAAACACAAAAATACATAAAAAGTATTTATAAAAATATATTTATATTAAACAAAAAATATATATCTATATTTAGTTTTTAGATTTAAACAAGAATTTTATTTTAATTATAATTATATTTAGCCAATAGATATTTCAAAAAGTGTTTTGAAGCTGCTCAGCTCATGGGCAGCGGCACGTGGGGCAGCGGATTGCATTGCTGGGCAAATTCCTTGGCTACCAGGCATTGTTCGTCCGATTTCCACAGCTTGGCGGGGCAATTGAGAAAGGTTTCCGCATTGACGCAGCTATAAAGCATGGCAGCATAGGGCGAACAGCCCTGGGGCAGTACTTTATAACCCTCCAGGTTGGCGGACTTCAAATGGCCATGAACTAATAGATATTAGATAATAAGAAATTAGTTTTGAAATCAATACTCAAATATATATTATGTATACGCACTGTTTTTGCGGCACGTATCGAAGGAGCGCACAATGTGTGGCACCACCTCGCGATCCCGTCGATGCACATGCTCCTGCAAATACTCGCGCACTTTATCCATTTGCAGACGGCCATTGATCAGGGCGCCAGTCTCTCTATAGATGCACTCCGGATAGCACTGAACGGCGGCAGAAAGATCATGAGCTCGAATCTAATTAATATTTCCACTGCATGAAGCTTACCAGATGCGCAAAGGCTGGAAATTTCTGATTGGCAGACTTTAGTTGATTCACGTGCTGCTGACATTTCTGTGGCACGTTGCCCAAATTGATTTCCGGCGTCCGGCAGCACGAGTTTACGTCCTGGCAAAAAATCAACATTTAAAAAAAATCGTATTCATTATTCAGGCATTCATAATGTACTTACGAAATTGTTGAAGCTCGGCGGCGCTGAACAATTGTAGGCGGCATGGGCGTGGCACAGCATCACCAGCAGCTGCGCATGAATAAATAATTAGCAGAGTCGTGGCCCAACGTTAAAGGGTATTTACTTACCATTAACAATGCAACGCACGCGAATTTTTCAATTTTGCTCGTCTGCATTTTGGTTTTTTGGTTTTTGGTGTGCAACGAACGTGTGCCAAAAAAAGTATAAAATTTGTGCGCCAACAGAACGAGGCTTTATATAGGCATTCGGATATTATATTTTAATGAGCTTGTAATCGTCATTGCCCTGAAAATAAAAACACAGAACTTTGGTTAACGTGGTTCAATGCGTCCATTGAAGGTGACACATCGAATAACAAAATGTTGATCAACTGATGGGTCGAGTGCGTCGACTGATATGGGAATTACTTTCACCCAGCCAAGCGGACACGGCGCGTGACCGGGGGAAATACCAGCAGTCAAATGGCAGCTAATACGCACTAAATACTCTGACTTAGATTGAAACATATAAGCGCACATTATTTGATCATTTTCAAGCGTTCAATGAGGTTTTTTTGTGAAGAACTTTCTAGGGTAAAATTAAGTCACATTTTTGTAAATGTAGCTTAATTCGACAAATTGTATAAATGTGAATTAGCTTTCGGTAAAGACTCAGCTTTAGATAATGTGAATTGTATTTGTTTAAGTTTGTAAAGTTACTTGATTTACTGCATTTTTTAAGAGAAGTGAAAGAGGACACAGCGCACTCTTATCAAGCTCTGCTTGTATGAGCTGTTCGGTCCTTTTCTTTTTTTAGTGCCAGCTCAGAGGGAAGTAGCCGCTAGTTGCAGCTCCATCCAAGCACAAATGCTTCAAGAAACTTTCTAAGTTTTTGATAATCCATTTTAAAGATTTTGTATTTGACAATTTGCTTAACTCAGGCAAATGTTAGGTTTTCGGTAAGATAAGCGAGGTCTGCTTAAAAAGTATCACGAACTTTGATTTCTGCCGTTATGTCTACTTCTCTCACTCACTTAAGTCGACAAATTCAGTCATTTGGAATGATCTTCGACGTGTTTTGTGGCTTCAGTCTATAATAACTGATGTGAATAACTTTAAAGCAGTCAACATTTATATTCAAAGAAAAAACACAAACACACAGTATTCGCAATACTTTTTAAACACACCTCGTACTTGTGCAACTCCTTCAAATATGTTGGCCTTAGGTGCGCTCCATTTTTGGCTGCAATTCTATATTAATTTTGAAATATTTTTACAAATTTATTTATGTGCTCACTTCGACATATTTGACTACTACTGAGTCGCAAAAGTTAGAATATTTCTGTATGAGATATTTCAATTTATTATTGTAAATTATGTTTATAGCTTGAATGGGAAATCAGGGTTTAATGGTTTTGTTAAAATGTCAAATGTATGTAACAGGCAGAAGGATGCGTGGCAGACCCCATAAAGTATATATGTATATTCTTGATCAGGGAGATGAGCTGAGTCGATTTAGCCCTGTCCTTCTGTCTGTCCATCTGTCCGTATGTGTGAACGCGTCGTTCTCAGAACATATAAGAGTTAGAAACTTTTTTTGTAGGTTTAGCGCGTGCATATCAAGTTTGTTCTAAAAATCGATAACTTTTCCCGTTTAAATGTTATCGATTAAAAACCTTATCGAAATCAAGTTATTAAATTATATCTCGTACATCTTTTAAGTTAGAGACTCCAAATTTTGTATTTAGATTCATTTATATTTTATACAATTTCGATTTTTGTTATATTTTGGATACCGGCTAAACGGACGGGGTTCAGGGGATCTCCTAGTCGGGCACCATCGACTAGAGTTTTCTTACTTGTTGTTTTTCATTTTATTTAAAAATATTTCCAATATTTCTTATCATTTTTATTTGCTAAACATCTAATTAGCATTGTTCATACATTATTTTTATTAACAACTCAATTTCGTTTATCAGTGCAGTGGCAGCCTTCAGAAGAAGTTAGTTCATGCATGGCTGAGCAGCACGCATAATAAGATTCGTTGGTTGTTGTTGTTGCTGTTGCTGTTGCTGTTAAGCCACCCACTTGTCTGCTGGCTCAGATAGCCCATTGTTCAGTTACAACTTTGTCAGCAGCATCATCGCCTGGGTATTCATCTAACTTGCAGGTTTCAGTGTCATACGCTCGAGACATTTGGCTTAACCGCTAAGACGAGTGTTGATGACATTCTTTTTTTTCAAGCCTAAAGACTTCAAGTATTTGAAGTTGCGGTTGCTTTTAAGATTTAGTGTTTGAGCTTTAATCATATATATATATAAAGTTATGTTAAGCAAACGACATGTTGTGTGATTTTGCCAGGCAAGCTGATAATGCTTTTAAAAGGATTTAGCAAACTGCGCTTCTTAAAAGAAAACTGATGGCCTGTGAGTAAAAAGTTACAGCATTTCAATTTATATTTACTGGCTAGACTTAGCTAAGCTGCTTTACAAACTTCTTCAATTTAATAATTATAGGGTATTCACTTGTCTATCATTACTTGAGCTACATTTATAACAATTGTGATTTACGCTCGTTCACTCTTTGCCAAGAATTTTCTCTTAACTCTTTCGACTGACTGCGAAAAAACAAACAGTTAAGTTTGATAGTTTTTCCAGCTGCCGCTGCGTGTGTTAAATTGAAAAACTTTGTGTCTGTCTTAGCGAATCAATCTAGGATTCGAGCTGAAAGCTCTTTAGACTCAACTCACACACGCGCATACTTGAAAATCACTTTTATGGCTTGTTTAGCAGAGCTAAAATGCTTGGCATTTAATTCAATTGACATGTCCTTCGAGTGACTGTGGCGTAGCTTTAATATACATCAGGATATGCGCATACAACGCACGCAGGACATTTACGGCGAACATGTCTTTGCTTTTGGCAATGAATTTTTCAAATGGAATTTAAATGCTCTCCACTGGCAGTTGACATTAGCATTTTTAGAAGGTTTCGTCTGTTCTTCATCTTGTTGTTGTTGTTGTTAAGCTGTTAAGGACGCTTGGCGAATGTGTCAGACACATTCAGCCCTCAGCTGTTTGAATTGGGGGAGTCGAAAAAATGTTTTGTCAGTGTGTTATTATCAGTAGGCTCCATGTTGGCTTTTTATTTTAATACGTGAGTGAGTGTACGTGTGCGTGTGTCTGTGTGTGTTTTGGGTTAGCTTTGTTTGGCACTGATTTTGTTTTTCCATTTGTTTTGGCTCGTTTTCAATTTGAGTTTGCTTTCCGGCAATTTCGGCGCACCTGGCGCATATTGTGATTTTTAATAAATGTCGACACGCGTCGCACTCGAGTTTAATTTGATTAGAGCTCAGCGCTACTTCAAAGACCGCCACTCAAAACTAATATCCTTTTTGCCTGCCTGCCTGCATATTTGCTTGGCCAACAGAGGAGCACCTAAGCAAACAGTGTCCTTGTAAGGGCAGCCAAGTGCTGAGCAAACAGTGCCTCTAATAAATATTTACATAAATCAAATGAGCGGATTAGCAGTAGGCAAAAAAGAAATTGCATTTCCTTACAAAATGTTGTACAAAATTCACTACACACACACGCACACACACACACACACACACACACGCACACCTGTTGCTTGGCAGCCGAAGCAGCAATCGTTTTGTTGCTTTGGTGGAACGCAGCTTTTGCGCCGAGCTTTTTCTTGTGGAACGCAAATATTTCGCGCCATTTCGCCGAGGCCTTAAAGTGGTAAGAACTGGAAGCTTGTTAAGATGCGAAGCATTCAGTTATCAGCGGCTTCTCAACGAGTGCGGTGCGTATAGCGAGCGCTAGTGTCTAGTCTAGGCCTGAAATAATATTCCCTAAAAATCGACAAAAATATACGAAATAAACAAAAATTAAATTTAAATAAATAATAACAAATTGTGTTAAGTTGTTATAAAAAATATTTTATTTATTGTTTAAATTTATATAAAAAATAAAATACATATATAAAAAAATCATCTTCAGCCGCTGGCAAATGTCATGGCAATTAATCCAGCATACAAATGCGTAAATCAGAACAACAACTGATGTGTATAGCTGTGTGTGTGTGTGCGAGTGTGCATATAATAACCAAGACAACCACAACAAACAAGTAATAAACGCTTAAGCATAATCATTTCGCAGCTTAGCAGGCGTTAAGTACATTTAAGCCAGCGCAAAAGGACAAAAGGATAAGCAAATCGTTTGCCCAAGCTGCGGTCAAATGGGAAATCTAGCGTTAGCTCAGGCCAACACACGAAAGGTATGTGCAATACATGTGTGTGGGGGAGTGTGTGGGGGTGTGCGTGTGGTGTGTACCAACAATCAGTTACTGTTTGCAGCTTTAATTAAAATGCCAAGCCAAAAAGCAATACACGCCCAAACAACACACAACAATGCGCAGCTATATAAAAGGCTTGCCAATTGGCTTCCTTGTTGTGTGTGTGTGTGTGTGTGCACGCACAACAAGTGCAATATCGATTACCCAAAACTCTAATACATATACAATAGATATTGATAGCCCTGGCAACAGACATATGTAGAAAACGGACAATGGCTGCCAATTGAGAAAACTTGTTGCCTACTTTTAGGCTTCGCACAAAAATTTGATTTCCTTTATGAACTTCCGTTCGACAACCCATAACAAAGGCCGTAAATCTGTTGGCAAATCTCTGGCAAAAAGGAAACTTGCAATGCATTAAACCAAATTTTTATTGACCCAATAAATAACAGATTTCGCTACACATATGGACACACACCCGCACACACACCCGCACACACACCCGCACACACACCCACACACACACTCCCCGCCCCCCACACAAAACACACTCAGCTTTTCTGTTTGTCTTATTTAGCTTTTGTTGTGCAAGTTTTTATGGATTTATGCGAGCCAGCAGCCAAATATAAATCCCCAGCTTGTTAGCAGCAACTCCAAAAGAGTCACAGCCGGAGCCACATCCACTCAAGCTCTCACGTAGCTGCAGCGCGTGCCGTTCCGGGCTGTGCTGCTGCACGTGCCTCCCAAAAAAAAAAAAAACTAAAAACGAAACGGAAAACCGTTAATGGCGAGACAATAAAACGCAACATTTGTTGGCAATGGCCACTGATCCAGCTCCAAATGGCAGACCATCAAGTTTTTGGCCAACAGCCAGGTGTGGGCGTGTCCCACTACAGCCAAGCGGAAGTGTGCAAATTATTATGGTTGTCTAGACAAGACTCGCTTGACGCTTTCTTAGCTCAACTTGGCCCCACATACTAACCCCCATCCCCCAACCCCTCTAATATTTAAACCTTTGCCCAACCTTTTGACTGGGCAAGAACAACATTTGGGTTTTTTCATGTTGCCCATCATCAAATTTCATTGTCGCCTGTGGATGCATAAAAGTCGCATGGGCGAGAACACGAGAAAAAATAAAACACTTGCCACACAAAACTTTTATGCCCCAGCCGATCTATGTAGACACACACACACACACACACACACACACACACACACACACACACACACACACACACGCACATATTACATTGTAGACACATTAATGTGTGGCTGAGATTGTGCCTGGGGGAGTCATCTTACAAGGCGAATTCCTACATTGCAAACGGATAGGGTATACAAATTTTACTATGTAAATGAAATTTGGTAAACATTTTAGAAAACGTGTTTTGAATGTAGAAAATCAATGAAAATTTTAATATTAGAAATTATGAAAAAATATGAAAATATGAAAATGAAATTGAAATTAGAATATTCGAAAAATATTCAAAAAATATAGCTATATTTGTTTATGTTTAATAATAGCTTTAAAAATTAAATTAAATTAAAAATTATTAGTTGATTGCAGTATTAAAGGACAGAGATTTAGATTTGATTATAAATAATAAGAATTGAGAAAAGTATGGAGCACAAGTACTTCCAATAAGTGTTATTGTTGTATTATAATTGATTAACTGCAGTCGATATTAAAGCACACAAATCAAGCTTTTATTACATATAATTAGCATTGTTAAAAGTGCGAAGCAGTTCTTACACGAAAAGCAAATCGTGGATCTTGCACCAGGACAACGCACCTGCCCATAACGCGCTGTCTGTGAAGCGTTATTTAGCCGCTAGAGGCACTCCAGTGCTCGAACACGCGCCGTACTCGCCTGATTTAGCACCCTGTGACTTTTTCCTATTTCCGAAGATCAAGTCTGCCTTAAAAGGAACCCGGTTCGAGTCGATGGAAGAGGTGAAGCGAAAATCGGCGGAGCTCCTAAATGCTCTTACAAAAGAAGACTTCCAGCATTGCTTTGACCAATGGAAAAAACGAATGGAACGGTGTGTGGCGAGGGAAGGGGAGTATATTGAAGGGGTGCATTCGATTGTAGAATAATTTTTAAAATAAAACTCTTTTTCATAAGCAGTCTCGTTATTTAATAGCCAGACCTCGCATTGCAGTCGATAATTATCAAGGTATACAAAACTATTTTATATTAGCAGAAATGAAGATCAGGCAAGAAGTGTTACTAAAAACTATACAAATTTATCTTAATAATCGCTTAATTGCAGTTGATATCTATCAAAGTATTAATATATTGGGTCGTTCACTAAGTAATTTCGTTTTTTTCATTGCAATTCAAACACGATTTTTTTTATTTTATAAAACATTTTATGAAATTATGTAGTCTCCATTTTGATCTGATACCTTTTGCCATTACTTAGTGAACGACCCAATATTATTCTTATATTGAAATTTCCATTGACTTTCTACATTCAAAACACGTGGTTCACTAAGTAATTTTGTTTTTTCGTGCAATTTAAACAAGATTTTTTTATTATGCAAAACATTTTATGAAATTCTCCATTTTTATCCAATATTTTTTGCCATCTTTCGGGCTAGAGATTGTTTCCACGCTCATAAAATTTGTTATCCTTGCTGGCAGAAAACTGGTCCAAGTGGTTTTTGATGTCCTGATTTGAGGTGAAGGTTGTTCCATCCATAAGATTTTGCAGAGACCGGAACAATATTATAAAAATATGTTAATTATTTAGATCATTTTAGATAGTTTAGATCATTAGGCTGGAATATGGTTTTTATAATTGGTATCGATCGAAACAATATTATAAAAATATGTTAATTATTTAGATCATTTTAGATAATTTAGATCATGAGGCTGGAATATGGTTTTTATGATTGTTATCGTTTAACCCAACAACAATCAGCCTTACAACTTGTCGCTTGTCAATTAAGCGCTATCGATAAACGTAGTTTTCTTAAATTTTAATTTAAGATCAAATGTCGTTGACAGATAAGAATATATTGTTATATAATATAGTTATCGTATCTTTTTTAAATTTTAATTTAAGATCAAGTGTTGATGACAGATAAGAATATCTTGTTATACGAGTGTTATGTCATCAGTTATCAAAATATATGCTGCTATGGATAAATGATATGAATTCTAATAAAAACTGGTAAAGGTCATACCAAAAATGGGATTGCTGTCTATATCACTTGCAGCTAGATCGTTCAGCACATGACTCAGTTATCGCGCTCTCAATATCTCAATTGATAGGCAACACAATTGGTATATACAAGTTGTTTATAGATACTATAGAAATTGGTGTATAGATTTACTTCTGATAGTTTTGCCATGCTTTTAGGTATTCTTTTATAAATAACAATTTAAAATTTTAGCTTTTATAAACTATTTATCCATATCCAGTCAAATCAAAGCTATAAGCTGATGAGTTTAAAAGCAAACTTAAATCGGTTTTAAGTACCTTTGAGGACAAACATAGATTTTTAATTTCATTTTCAATGTTTGTTAAATGCAAATGTCATAAGCTATGCCCAAAGGCGTGCTATACTCTTTATTGTATGCTAATATTGGCCTTGAAACACTTTGCTAGGGGCGCACGCGTCGTATGCGTAATATTTGCTTATAAATTTTTAAATGCGCCGCAAACTCATTGTTTTGTTGCGTTCCGAACTGCTCGCATATAAAATTTAATGAGCTACAATAATGAGCGCTGAAACAGAGCAGCAGAAGCTAAAAATAGCAATCAAGCTGCGCTGTCTTTTTGTTGCCCATGCGCATCCTGGCATATTGTGTCCTGGGTGAGTCCTGGCGTTTTATTGTCTCTTGCCGTTTCGCTGATAATGAGAATGTCTTCAACTCAACCGCGACCTGTCTACGCATGTCATGGCCAGGCCGCCAGCTGGAGAGCTGCCATTTCAACCGCAGCCATTTAGTGTTGCCAAACAATTGCTCCACTGTGCGTGTGTGGGATTTAGAGTTGGTCTCTCGAATGATTATTATTATATTTTCAATTCTATATATCGGAATGCTCGACAATTACGAGAGGCAGCGAGGAGAGTAAGCATTTATAAGCATTAGAGCAGCAGCCGGAAATTGCAGAGACTGCAGACTGGAGGAGGACTGAAGTGTGAGCAATTCGCATTCCTCTAACACTGCGGTACTCGTTCAGCCGCAGGAATTCGATCCACATACTCATACACAGCACACTAAACGTCTCTGCATGAGTGTGTGTGTGTGTGTGTGTGTGTGTGTGTGTGTGTTGTCGCCTTTGGCAAATCCATTGTGTGCAATCGCACGAGATTAGATACAATCTTCTATAATAGCATACGCGCTGGCAGGACTCTAAGACATGGGGACTGGAAGCTGTGAGGCAGGGGCAATTGGGCAAGGATGCGACAGCAAATAAGCAAACGTTATACATTACCAACGCCCCAGCCCTCGCCATGCCCTTTAGCGTATATCCATTGGCTCTGCTGCTATTTATGTGTGTGAGTGTGTGTGAATGTGTCTTTGCATTTTATTTGCTCAACTACGTACATATGCGTCCTTTCGATACCCTGCAGATAAAAAAGAAAGTTTTGCGCAGAGTTTATCAGAAATTAGGGTGGGCCATTAAATAACTAATAAAAAGTTTGATTGGGAGCACTTGGGTTGATTTGCGGATATCCTGTTGAATGTCGTATAAAGTGGTTACTTTTATATATAGTTTAACGTTTATCGTTTATCGTTTATGCCATATCGAATATCGTATATTGTATTTTGAGATTATAAATAAATCGAATAACTTATATAGCATATATCGAATATCGTATATGTATATAAGAATGTCGTATATCGTATTTAGTGAAATATATACTATATAGTATATTTCAGATTATAAAAAAATCGAAGAGTTTATATAACATTTATCGTATATCCTATATGTATATAAGAATGTCGTATATCGTATATATAAATAAAATCTAATATTTTATTTATATATTTATATTATATATTATATTTTATTTAACATCTCATATGGTATATCGTATATAGCATTTTGTATATCGTGTGTTGATTATAGTGTTTTATATAAAAGTTAAATATGCTTTGCATCATATTTTAATTTTTATATTGAATATCGTAATATGGTATGTCGTGCATTGCGCCTAATATGTCAAATCAAATATGGAAAATATTGCTTATCGTATATGAAATTAAATATTGTAAATCGTATGTCGAATATCGTAAAAATTGCATCGTATATCGTATATTTTTTTCGTCTTACAATTAATACATTATCGACATACTAATCAACTATATATCGTATATCCAATGTCGTATATAGTATATTGTATATCGTATATCAAATGTCGTATATAGTATACCGTTTATCGTATATAGTATGCTCTTTTTTCCCCTCATACCCTGCCTAATTAAGTAAAGTCTTCTTCAGCGAAAATAAATTTTTTAGATTTTTATTTGTAAACTTAAATAAAGGATATTTTGTAGCATATCCTTCATATTGAATACATTCATAGTGCTTTTACATTCCTTGCTGTTTTTGCTCGCCAGCAGCAGTTTTCGTAATGTGCTTTTTATATTTGCGTTGATTTGGCCAAGCTGAAAATATTTGATGATGCTAGCCGGACATTCATCAAGTTGTGAACGCCATAAATGAGATTGTCAGATGAACACATTTCATTTCTCTCTCTATATGTGTGTGTGAGTGTGTGCCTGTGTGTGTGAGCTGTCAAAATGAATTTGCATTTGGGCCCAATGAATTGTGCTGGCATCTCGTTGCGGCTAATTGAAATCAAATATGCAATTAGCAATCAGATTTCCATTTTAATTTTTCTATATTTTCTATTTCTTTTACTTTTCTTTTTTAGGTTTTTTTTTCTTCTTCTGGTATTATTTATGAGGCAATTAGATACTCGGCTCTCGTTGCCAAGTAAAATTGCAAAATTGTTGCCTTAAAATTGTGGCAAGCCACAATTGCCAACAACTGCTAACGTGGCTAATGAAAGCTGGGCTAAAAGCAACTAAGCTTCGGGCATGTGCAGAAATAATCTAGTCGGCGGCTTTATATGGCGCTAATTTACGAGCTAGGCGGCATCAGCAACCACAACAACAACAATAACAACAACCACAAAGAAAATTACAGCGAAAAGGCGTTGAACAAAGGATAGCAAATTATGAGTGTACAGTGAGTCAGAAAAGTAGAACACCCACGTACAGATAGTTAGACATGTAAGAATGTGTGTAAATGTGTGTTTGCATGTGCAAAATGGCCAAGAGGCAACGAATGCTATGTGAAACATTAAAAGCTAAGGCTTACTATAATGAAAACTATATATATTTATATATATATATAAAGGCAACGAATATATGTACATACATATATTTATATACTTACATATGTATATAAACTTTTCTGTCTGTCTGCTAGTCTTTAAATCCATCTCTTTACGCTATTTCCTCTCAGCTTAAAGTCTAATGAGTGCTAAAGACTTTGTGAGTGATTCTTGGAAAAAAACTCAGCAAAAGAACTCAGCTCAAAAAAAAACTCATGAGCGGCGCTTTGAGTGACTTTTTGTCAGTTATAAAACGGCGAGCAAGCTGTAGAGGCGCCGAGTCGATCAGTCGCTTGCTGGGTCTGGTGCTGATCGGTTGTTGTGCAGCTGCATTGGAATGTTAATACACTGTTAGTAAAATGTTAATACACTGTTAATACAGTGTTAATACACTTTTAATGTAAAGTTAATGCAAAATTAATGTAAAGTTAATGCAGTGTTCATGCAGTGCTCATGTAATGCACATTGCTTAAGATAATTATTCATATAATGATCTTAATTATAATTTTGCTTACAAAAATGATCATAATGATACATTTCTATTAAGATAATAAATGTTAAAAAATTGTTAATGACAATTAAGACAATGTTAATTTTTGTTAATAAATATCATAAGGCTAAAATATTGAAGCGACAACCTTTAGTCGGGCACCGCCGTTTAGAGTGCTCTTACTCTTTAGTATGTTTATATATATTTATTTTATTTTATATATATTTTTATTACTTCAGTTATATAAAAATAAACACAGGCCGACGTTGACACAGACAAATAAGCTTTAAATATATGTGTATACATATACTATATAAAAATATAAAAAGAAATATAACAAATTAATTTATTTTTTTGTATATTCATTTTCATGCTCTATTTGTATTTACAAATAAATAAATTCATTTATTTATTATATTTATTTTCACGCTCCATTTGTATTTGCAAATAAATAAATTTATTTCATTTCTTTTATTTGTTTTATTAAAGTCACATTTTTACAATATTAAATTAAATTTTACAATTTCTCTTTCATTATTTGTTTGTTGCATATTTGCTGAAATATTCATGAGCTGAACGTTTTAGCAAAATTCCATTTGAGTTTGAATCTTTTTGGCTGTTTTCGCCGCCTCCTAATACATAAATAATTGTTAGCTATTTGCCGTAAACTGTGTTTATTTATGCCACCCCTGCACATACATTAAAAGTAACTATTTGATGCGAAACCCTTTTACGGTCTCAACAGCGGCGCACAAAAAACCACTTCCACTTCCGCCTTCATATGCCACCCGTACGCATACAACACGCGCGCACTGTGCTGCACGCTTGGCTGGGCACAGCTTCTACATATTTATTATCTGTTTATATTTGTCCATGTATGTGTGAGTGTGTGTGTGTGTGTGTGTGTGTGTGTTTTTTTTTTATGCCATGCATTAATGTAACGATGCATCATTTATGCCATTTATTATCAGCATATAAATGCAAGATTTGGGTCCTGCTGACTTGAAGGTTGTAGCTTCTGCCCCCCTGGCCACGCCCTTTGCCAACTGTCTAGCCTTTAATTTCTACAGACAAAAAGGTATCCTTTTTTTTGCCTGATGCCCTAACCCACTATCAGTCAGTCAGTTGTTGATGGCCAAGTATTGTGCTTGCTAATGAATTTGTATGGCTTCCTGCCACGCCTCCTACCCAACTTGACTCATGCCACATTAATAAATCAGGCAACAAAATGTGTCTAGGCCAAGTTAAAGCCGCTGGGCATAAATTGCAATTTTTGCTCATTGATTTTATGGCGCTTTAAACTGTTGCCTCTGTGGCATGGTGCACAATACGCTGAGTTCTTTGTTGGCCAGTGTAATTAACTCTCTCACACACACACGCACACGCCCGCTCACACATACAGAGAGAATAAATTTAGTAGCCGGAAGCTGTGGCTGTTAGGACTAGATCCTTGTTGCCGTGTACAGGCCGCGACATACACACACACACACACACACACACGCACACACTGTACAGTGTTTTCTTAGCCATTTTGTGGCTTGTCCTGTTCTCGGGTTAGCTTAAAGTCATTTCGTTGCAGAATTTACATGTTTTAAGTGCGGTCTAAGGTCACAACTTTTTTAAGAGTTATTGCGAGCGTTTTTTATTTGACATGTGACAGCATTTTATGTACTTAATAAACACACAAGCAAAGATAAGCATGTAAGACATAAAAGTATGGAATGTACGACCTTAAAGCGGTAAAAGTTCTCTAGTAACTAGGCAAATTGAGAGTTGTCACAAAAGTGAATTGTTTTAAATATGGGTATGCCTTATTAGAGCTTGCATACCAAATTAAGTGTATTTAGCTCTTAAAGTCTTTGAGTTATGCTGATGTATAGGGTATATGGCATTAAAATGGCAAAAAGTTCTCTAGTAATTAGGCTAATTGAGAGCTATCACAAAACTGAATTGTTTTAAATATGGATATGCCTTATAAGAGCTTGCATACCAAATTACGTGTCTTTAGCTTTTAAAGTCTTCGAGTTATGCTGAAGTATAGGGTATATGGCCTTAAAATGTCTTTAACTCTTCAAGTTTTTGAGTTAAGCTTAAAAATCTTGCGCCTAAAATGGATTTTTGATGATATTAAGGTAATCATTAATGACCTTCGAGTTTTGCTTAAATGAGTCAGATTAAAAATTTATTTTTAATAATATTAAAGTAATGGAAGGAAATACAGTCGAGTCTCGATAATTTGTACCCCGCTAAATCGATAATCGCGATAAATCGAAACAAATTCTATCCCCTTGAAAAAAATTCGTCGAGTCTCGATAATTTGAATTTCTGTGTAAATCGAAAAAAAAGCTCCCCTTGCCATTTCAAATTATCGGGACTCGACTGTATAAAAAACTTTGATATGCGGGGATGGCCTGAAAAGCTGACTTAAGCATAGACTTAAAAGAATATAAAGAGGATAGATGGAAAATTAATTTTTAAGTTAACTTTTAAATTTCCAACAGAACTTTTCTATATTACAAATGTCAATTCAATTAAATTTCTCGAGCTGGCATCATTTAAACAAACTCAGCTTCTCATTCTGATTGAGAAGATGCTGCCTGCTCTCAGTCATTTTGATTAATATTTAATGGCTTCTGGTTTATAAAACGTGATTCAATCAAACAATTTTGTTCTCATCTCAACCCTTTTCTAATTTGAATGTACCAGGTAACGTCACTGTAAATGCCGGACATGCCAGGGTCAAGTCAAGTGTGAGAGGCGCCCGCTGCCAGAGCGGCCTCGAGAGCTGCAGCAATGAGCGACGAGAGCAACACAAATGCCAACACAAACACCAACAGCAATGACAACAACAACAGCAGTAGCAGCAGCAGCAGCGGCAGCAGCAGCAGCAGCGTTTGGTCAGCCAGCAATCTGGATGCGATCAATCAAAGCGTCGAGCTGAATTGCCTGCTGCAGCAGCACATCGAGACATCGACCTATGGCAATGCCAGCGACCATTGCCTCACTCAATTCGATTCGATACTCTGCTGGCCACGCACGGCAGGAGGCACTTTGGCCGTGCTCCAGTGCATGGACGAGCTGCAGGGCATACACTATGATAGCAGCAGTGAGTATAGAACAAACATACCTTAAAATACAGTGAACTCTGCCATTGTTGAACAGCAAAGCAGGTTGGGTACGTTTAAATGAGCTCATAGAAGAGTTGGAACATTTTTGCGTATTTCTCTCTACGCTTTATTTATTTTTTCGTTTTCTTATCTAATGTATGGAATCTCTATACATGTACTAAATGCACTTAAAACGTACTAAATATATTAAATGCTCTTAATTTACTGAAAGTACTAAAAAAGCTAGTAAATTCATTAAGTTTACTAAATTTACTAAATGTACTTAAAGTTGTACTAAATGTACTAGTTGAACTAAAATCACTAGATAAGTTTACTAAAATACTGTACCAAATGTACTAAATTTACTAAATGAACGATATGAAGTAAATGTACTATGGGTACTAGATACTATAGACGTACGTATTGTACTAAATTTACTAAATGTTCTAAATTGACTGAAAATAATAAAAAAGATATTAAATGCATTGAATTTACTAAATGTACTAAAAGTTGTACTAAATGAACTAAAATTACTAGAGAAATGGACTAAAATAAAATTTCTTCTGATATGAAAATGTATTAAAAATATTTTAACTGTACCAAGTGTACTAAATTTACTAGATGAACTATATGACGTACGAATTGTACTAAATTTACTAAATGTACTAAATTTTCTAGATGTACTAAGCTTTCCATAGATTTCAAATGTACTAAACATAATCAAAGAACTTTGTGAACATCTTTTCTATTTCAAAACTATATACAAAAGGTTGTCCGCTCATGGAGCTTTCACTGTACTCACCATATAACCATAGCTCTTACCTTTGACCTATGCAACTCTTCGTACTCCACAGAGAATGCAACGCGCTTTTGCCACTTAAATGGCAGCTGGGCGCAGTATACGAACTACGATGCATGCGCCCATTTGCCAGCGGAGACGGAAACGGTGCCGGAGTTCGAGACAATTGTGGAGCTGCCGACCATCATTTATTATATTGGCTATGCATTAAGCCTGGTCTCGCTTACCCTGGCGCTGATTGTTTTCGCCTACTACAAGTGAGTGTCTAGCTGTTATCTACCACATAGCTATGTCTCCTTTATATCCACTTCGCCTACTCCTCCTTCTACTCATACAGGGAGCTGCGTTGCCTACGCAACACCATCCACGCCAATTTGTTCTTCACGTACATCATGTCGGCTTTGTTCTGGATACTCTTGTTGTCCGTGCAGGTGGGACATGCCCCCATGGAGCCCCCATTCCTCATTTCACCATTTTCCTTTTACCTTTATCTGTTCTGCCTGCAGATCTCGGTGCGCAGCGGTCTGAGCAGCTGCATTGCCCTGGTCACGCTTTTTCATTTCTTTACGCTGACCAATTTCTTTTGGATGCTGGTCGAGGGACTCTATCTGTACATGCTGGTGGTCAAGACCTTTTCCGGCGATAATATACGCTTCAATATTTACGCGTCCATTGGCTGGGGTAAGTCTTCCTCGCTAATTAAGCTGTCATCTGCAAACTTTCAATACTATCCCGCTGTTTTTTATTTTTTTTTTGGGCCAGGCGGTCCGGCATTGTTTGTGGTCACCTGGGCCGTGGCCAAGGGTCTGACTGTGAACTACGCCAGCTATGTGGAGAAGGTAAGTGAAGGTTGCATTTGGATTGGACTGGGGAGCTCATTAAAGTTTTATTCGCGCCCAGTATGACATCAACTGTCCCTGGATGGAGGAGACGAATGTTGACTGGATATTTCAGGGTCCCGTCTGCACGGTGCTCATCATCAATTTAACATTTCTGCTGCGCATCATGTTTGTAAGTTGTTTGATATGCCCGACATATTGCCGACAGTCCGACAGTGCTTTTCCCTCGCCAGGTACTCATTACAAAGCTACGCTCGGCGAATACCGTTGAGACGCGTCAGTACCGTAAGGCGGCCAAGGCACTGCTCGTGCTAATACCGCTCTTTGGCATCACCTATCTGGTGGTGCTGGCAGGACCCTCCGAATCGGGTCTAATGGGTCACATGTTTGCCGTGCTACGCGCCGTGCTGCTCAGCACCCAGGCAAGTTGTTTGGCTTTGTTTTTGTTTGTTGGGTATACAAATATTTACGCTTACGCTTGACAGGGCTTTTGGGTGTCGCTCTTCTACTGCTTCCTCAACTCGGAGGTGCGCAATGCGCTGCGACATCATGTTTCCACCTGGCGCGATACGCGCAACATTCAACGCAACCAGAACCGAAGGTGGGCGCCACTTCAAATAGTTATTCACACTAACACTTCCTCACTCACTCACTCCACTCTCTTTCTCTTCGTGTCTCCTTCATTTTAAAAACTGTTTTCGAATATCCTGACAGGTATACAACAAAAAGTTTCTCCAAGAGCGGCGGCGGTGGCTCGCCGCGCGCTGAGAGCATGCGGTAAGGCAAAACTGTCTTAAAGACTTTTTCGGGGGTTTTAATTACACGCGCTTGCTTCCTTTAATGAGTGTCTGTTAAGAGCGTAATGAGCGGGCAGGTGCTACAATCAGATTATGTTACGCTTCAACTAGTTCAGTTTACTATTTATTTTTATTAAAAGCTTAAGGCAAATCTATGTTAAGTTTCTTCAAATAAATTTGGCATGTTAATTGTATAGGTAAAATGGAAAGTGTGTAATGAGGAAGCAGGCCATAGAAACGGATAATGTTACGACTAGATTTGTTAATAATCCTTGTAATCCCTAAAACAATTTTAAATGGTTCGGTTACGGTTAGTTCTTACGTTCTTCCCTTTAACAAGTTTCACAGCTGTAAGTGCTTTAAAAGCGTTTGAAAATTTGTTAAAGCTGCATTCGGTTTTTATTTTTCATTTAAAGTTTCAGCTTTTTAGCTTAAAACTTTTAAAGTGTTATATATTTATATATTTATATCTTTATATATTTATTAATATATATTATATATTATTAATACACTCTCCTTTCTATGTATATAATCCCCATATAATACCCCTTCCCCAATTTAATTGCCGATTTGTATTAAGTTGTCTATTTGTAATCAGCCCATTGACCTCGTACTACGGCCGTGGCAAGCGTGAATCGTGCGTATCGTCGGCGACAACCACCACGCTGGTGGGTCAACATGCACCGCTGACCTTGCATCGTGGCTCGAACAATGCATTGCATATGCTGCCCACGAATAATGCAGCAACTGGCAGCACGCTCAGCGTCATGCCGCGTGCAATCAGTCCCCTAATGAAGGTAAACGCAATAAAATAACAAATTTATTTTGTTTCTTTTTCTTGGAATACGTAAGGAATTTTGATTAATCTCAGCAGGGACTCGAGGAGAACTCTGTGTAGAAGGATGGTCGATACAGACAGAGGCGAATACTCACACACACACACACACACACATACGGACACAGACACGGACACTCGCATACAGCTTAAATGATGTCTCCTAGGATATTGATGTTGTTGTTGGCATTGATGAAACTGTAAATTATACAACTAAGTAGTCAAGATTTTAGCAAATGGCACGCAAGTTGCAAGCATCTGAAGAGACTGAACTGAAATGATTTATTTTCGATTTGTTTTTTATCCACAATTCACACACTGTGGCTGAGGAGCTGAACATTTATAAGTTAACAACTTTGATTTCCACTTATGCATAGCTAAATGTAGTTTTAAATCTAACTGTTGGATGTTGTAAGTGTTTTATTCCCGCCCCATCGGAAACTATGCGAACGCTACCTTAACTAATCTATATAAAAAAAACAATATATATATATATACATGTGTAAGTCGACAAGAAAATGTTAAACACAAACGAAGATGAAACTAATAAATCAACTATTTATTTGAGTGTATACGAACAGCACATTTATCCGCCTGGCAAAGTAAATGTTAAATAGAATCTGTCATTTGAATAATTGCAATGCACAGCATAAATAAATCTCTGCAATTCGTAAATATGAAATTCGTTTCTCTTTTATGTTCGCATATAAATTTTATCACCATATTCTATTTATCTCCTTGTCCTCCCTCTCTCTTGCTTTTGGCCTGGAAAATATCATTAATTTTGATAGCTTATTGTGCTGCTGCTGCTGCTGCTGCTGTTATACGAAATGTTTTCAATGAAATTTTAATTTTCTTGTTTTCATAAATTTACAGAAAAATAAAAAGAGAAAAGAAATGAAAGAAAAATGGGAGTCGGGTGCGCACACATCAAAGCAATTTTGTTGCGCACAGCAACAGTTGCTGAACGACAGCAACAATTTCTTCTTTTTTTTTTTTAATTGCATTTTTGCAATGTTTGCTTTTGTCGTTCGGCGAATCATAAAAATTAATGCCAATTTTTCTTGTATATTTTTATCGGCTGAGCAAGCTGCAGGCGCGACTTTGTGTTAGCTATGAAACTGCGCTTTTGCTTGCTATTGATGCCTTTTAATTAATTATGGATTACGCCTAGGTGAGTCAGCGTATAATGCGTTTATTGAGTCTAGGTGTAGTAGAGCTCTTTAACAAGGGCTTTACTTGGTTGGTTGGTTGGTTGGCCTGACGTTTGAGTGTTTATGAATAAACCATTGCAGCAGACGCCGTAAAAATGCATTGCACTGGCAACGTCCAATTCCACTGGCCATAAATATTGCATGAGCCGAGCCACGTTGAACACAGAAAACAAGTGAAAATGGTGAGTATAGAAAATGCTGTACGGGCAAATACCCTATGTAAGCTATAACAATGAGATAAACTTATATTGAAAGCTGATTTTTGAGTTAGACAAATTTATTTATATAAAAAAAGAATTTGTATATCAAATATGATTTCTTTTGCTTTAGCACTTGCTGAGTTCACTGAGTTAGTTTTTGCTGTCTTCAGTAAAAACTTTATTTAATTTTAGAGAAAAAAACGCGCCTATATCATATTTGTAGAGCATAGCTTTTATAGTTCTCGAGTTCAATGGGTTCATATAGCTGGAAATAGTTCAAAGGACATGGCTTGCGCATGCTGATAAGGCATATAAAGTCTGCTTGTATATTTTAGGGTCAGAAATGCTGTCTGCTGCCAGTTATTCATACTTTTTGTGTGAACGTTGTCGAGCCTGACTATATATATATATATATATATATATATATATGTATACGTGTAAAGGGCAATATGAATGCAAAACATGAGATTTGCTGTAGTGGCAAACCGCATGAAGTGCATAAATAATGAATATGTTTATTAATATGTGTGCATAGCATGGCTCTTGATTGCCAACTGGCACAAGTTTCAACCGGAAGCGCGCTGGCTACGTGGCGTATGAGTAATATAACAGTTAAACAGAGTGAGTGCCCAAATTTATAACAGTTATAACAGTCAGATAAAACCGTGCACATGTACTTAAGCTAATGGGAATATTTTGGGCTAACACAAAGGCAAAGTTCAAAGCACTTAAATGCCAAACGAACAGCAGCAGCAGCAGCAACAGCAGCAACAGCAACAGCAACAGCAACAATTGGACAGCATAAAACATTTATTGTGGGCGTCATTTGGTATGTGTTGCGGCAATTGCAAAGTTTGTGTATTATGCTTATGTAAATTAGTTGCAATAAATAAAGATTTTTACAGACTCTAGAAATTAAGTCGCATGTGTGGGCGAGTATATACATATGTGTATGCTTGGGTGTTGCTGCTGCTCTGGTAACACGTTTAACTTTCGTCCTTGCACAACTCTTGGTACACACACACACAAAAGCGTCCAATGCAGCTGAGACAAGGACACTTGCCACTTGCTACCTGAGCTGTGCCACCGCCACTTCAAAGTGTTTGTTTGTGGGCTGGCGCTGCAGAATGATAACCACAATGCCAACTGCCAACTGCTAACTGCCAACTGGCAACGGCCACAAAAATGCCAACGTCAATTGTAACATTTTAATTAACCAAATTGTGCGTTGCTTCCTTCGTCCGTTCCTTTCAACAAAAAAGCACAAAAACTTGGCCAACATAACGAGCGCGAAATGAAAACTCAATTAAAAGTCGCTTAGACGCTCAAATTGCTGCCGCCTGTTGAGGATACAAACAGAAACACACACACAAAGACACACACACACAGACACACACAATTTTTGGAGGCGCTTTAATTAACTGCGGCCCGAAGAGCATAATTTCCAGTTGGCGCATAATCAAAAGTGAGTCACATTACCCACTCGACCCGCTGCCCCAGCCAAAAATTATGTTTAAGGTCAGCCGTGTGGCTGCGCCGCAAAATGTTGCTATAAAGCCAGCGCAATAACAACAACAACAACAGCAATAGCAACAGCAGTTGAAGGCTAAATAATTAGCCAAGTTACACAAAACACAATTTACAATATTTCATTTGGTTTTCAAAGTACATAATTCCAGAACATGAAACATCATTTAATTTAAGGTAAAAGTTTTCGCTAGGCTTAAGTTCACAATTTATTAAAGAAGTTCAAGAACTTTTTATATGTATACCAATATATTGTATATAAATATACCTATCTATATATAGGTATATATGCTCAATAAATTTGTATATAAAGTGTGACTGCTGTGGGCGCTTAAGCATGATGCAAATGTGCAAGGAAATGGTTAAGCCAGAACAATTTTTTGCAAAAATTTATTATCTATGTATTGGTCATATATACATATATAAGACAGTTCGGTAATCAAATCAGTGAGAGTTAAATTTTTGAAAGATGTTTCTCCATATTCTATTAAAATGAACATGTTGCAGCTATATATTGATCATATTTTTTTTTAGCATTTTTTAACTAACTCTTAAACAGGACTTAATTTTAATATACAAATTTAAGTAATTTTCTGTTTACCAGCTGAAGAACTTGAACAGTTTGAGTTCTTCATGTCCAATGAGTCATATACTTAAAAAATATGAAGATATATTTTAATACCAGAAGGCCAAACTATCCTTAGATATTCTTGGATTTTTGGTACTTGCTTGAATTTGATTGAAAAATAAATCATTTTTTTCTGTTCAAAGATTTCTTTGTATAAAAATACAATACATACAAAATTCATAGTATTTAAGCTATGTCAGATCAGACTTATAGTCTTATGAATGTTGAGTATATATACATTTTTAAAGCAGCTATCCGGAACACAGTGCTCCATTTTTTCACATCTAAATATAAAATGTACTTAAAAATTCTGAAATTAAAATTTTGCTTCTTTGTCGCTTGAGCGATTTCTTTGAAATTGCGTTAAATTTTAATTTGCGCCTTTTTGGGTGTGCAACGAGATTCTTAAGCGAATTTTTGGTTTACTTGCAGGCATTTGTGTTTGCTTGTATTTTTATAAAATTAAATTGTGCTTAAATACAGGCTTAAATATATATTATTATTTCTTTGGATCTGTGTACTGGACTTTATTTTTATTTTGATTACTTGCTTTGCCTTAAAATGCTAAATGTCAGTGATCTAATTGTTTTTTCTTTATTTTTATAAATAATAAAAATATTTTAAAATATATAAGTAATTTTAAATAATTAAACATTTTTAAATATATTTATTAATATATATTTTTAAATATATAAATATTTTTAAATTTATAAATATGTTTAAATATTTCGTAAAGTGAATATATAAATATTTTTAAGTATATAAATATTTATAAATATATACAAATTTTTCTTAATTTTTTGTCTGCTATATTAATACACTTAATTATTTTTAATAATTTATTTTATTATTTATTATTATTTTTAATTGTATCAATAAAATGTAATATTTCTTTTAATTGAAGGATAATTCATAATTCCAGTTAGCAATATTATACTAATTGGAGTTGGTAGATTCGAACTTATATATAGTATATATATAAAAAGAACAAAAGAATAATAAAATACATATTAATTATTAAATAATATTAAGCCCCGTGAGCTCATGTGCCCGACTCTACAAGGCAACATAATTAAATTCCTAAAATAGATTTAATTTGATCAACATATTTAATAGCTATGATATAGACTTGCGAAATGTGTTTCAGCGAAATTTGCAGGATTTAATGAATAACTGAGCAACTGATTACAGTTTTTCTTTATTTTTTTTTGCGATGCTTTATTAATAGAGCTCTAATGTAGGTAACTCACAGCTCACTATTCTGCAGCCTCGCTGTGATTTATGGCACGTCGTGGCAAATCCATTTTAATTATGCCTGACTCGCATCTTTATGGTTTGAGTAGCTGGCATTAAAGCTTGAACTTTGTGCGCATAAGTTGGCGACTCATTTGGGGAATTCTCTTTAATCTAGCAGCCACAAAATGAATTCCATCGACATGGTTTCACGCTCCAATGCCACGGAAAATGTGCCTGGGCCGCCAGGCACAGGATGTGGCCGTCGCCCGCTCGACTGGCTGACTGTCTGGCTGGCAAACCGGACAGCCCGGTCGGCCGTCATTCCCCAAGGCGTGTCTTGTATTATAGCTAATTAAATATTTGCTCTCTGACCAAAAGCATGTCATTGCTGTCGAGAGATTAGTGAAGAAACTTCCCGTTAAGTTGCTGTCGCCAACTGGCGCTGGTTGCTGCTGATGCTGATGCTACTGCTGCTGACAACTTCAAGCATTGCCCGTTAACGTTTAAAAAACAATTTCCGCTAAAACAAAATGGAATTAGGCGTCACTCATCTTGGCTATATATAGTTGGTATATAGAGATATATGTAAATTGCTAGATGTGTTCGGCTGTATCGCAAGTTGCAACATCCATTGCCCTTGGGAAGCAACAAGAACATAGAAAAACCATATACACAACTACAACTCTCGCTCTAGCAAGTTTTCCATTTACAGGGTATATCGAAAGTATTATCAGCTTTTCAACTACACGCCGTGTCGGCTGTTGGCTGTCATGCATACCAATTATTGTGATAGCTCGTCTATAAATACTCTTTAAACGTTCAAGTTGCCAACTCATGAACTCTGCCTTCAGTCGAGCTGCCAGCGTTTCCATAGAATTCAGCTAAGATGTTGATGGCCACACAGCTAAAAGAAGAAATCAATCAATATAAAGTAGCAAAACATTTGACATCAGATCAATCGCAGACTTAATTGATTGCATGTAGCACTCAACTGACAACAAAAACAACAGCTGCAGCAGCAGCAACAACAGCAACCGTAGCTATAGCAATAAACAGCAACAATAACACGAGCCACAGCCAACGGAGCATTGCCAACAGCAACAACAACTTAAACTATAGCAGTTAGAGCAACAATAGCAGCAGCATATGTCATAACAACAACTAGAGCAACGAGAGCAGGTCTATACTTATAAAATTATCGACAGGAGCTGCTTCAATGACAATAGCAATATACACAAAAGAAATAAGAGCGACAGCACTTCAATGCATCAGCAGCATCCGTTGCATTAAGAATACTTCAGCAACAATAACTACAGCAGCAGCAATAGCGATATATACAGCAGCTGCCACTGCAACAGCAACATCTATAGCAGCAGCACTATAGAGCAACATCTAAAGGAGCAACATCTAAAGGAGCAACATCTAAAGCAGTAACATCTAAAGCAGCAACATCTAAGCCAATAATACTTACAGCAATAACATTTAAGCCAGCAACATTTGCAGCAGCAACATCACAAGCAGCAATATCTACAAACAGCAACCTAAACAAAAGTTAGCAGATCTGAAACATTAACAGCGATTGCATTAGCTAGAAAAGCAAGTGCAACAACAACATTAACAATGATAGCAGCCCCAGCAACTAAGTAGTTAGTGAGAGTAGTAGTAGCAATAGTTGCAGCTATTCCTGTTGCCACAGCAGTAGGAGAACAGTAGAAATCACCAACATCAAGAGCAACAACTGCATGCGTAGCAGCAACACTAGCTCATATTGCTATATATATGCAATAACAGCAGATACAGCAGCAGCAAGAGCAACAACAGCAACAGCAGTAACAGCAGCAGCAACAGCAACAGCCACAGGAGCAGCAACAAAAGGAGCAGCAACATCAACAGCAACATTAACAACAATATCAACAGGAACATCAGTTATTGTTACAGAGCTAAGAGCAAAACCTGAAGCAGTAGCAGCATCAAGGAATACAGAAAGTACTCAATAACAGCAGAAGCAGTAGCAGCAGCAGTAGCAGCAGCAGCAGCAGCAGCAGCACCAGCAGCTATGACAGCATCATTAGCAATTATCAGATTCATGAACAATAAAAGCAACATCAACATTTTTAACAAGCAATAGCCACAGCAGCGTCAAGAGCAACAGCGCCTACAGCAAGTAGTTAATAATAGTAGCAGCAACAGCAACAGCAGCAGCAGCAACATCAGCAACTGCAGCAGCAATATCAGCTTCATAAGCAATAGAAGCGGCATCAAAACCTTAACAAGCAATAGCCACAGTAGCAACAGTAACAGCAACGACAACATCAGCGCCAACAGCAAGCAGTCAATAATAGCAATAGCAGCAGCAGCAGCAATAACAGTCGCATCAGCAGCAACAACAGTTGCGTCAGCGGCAACAACAGTCGCATCAGCAGCATGATTATCATACAAACATGAACATAAAAGTTGCAGCTATGCAGTTTACTGCAGCAGCAACAGCAACATCAACAGCAACAGCAACACCAAATGCAAACATCAAGCTAATCAACAACTACAATCTTAGCAGCAGCAACATAAAAGTTATAGCAGCAGCAACAAAGTCTTCAACTGACGACAGTCACATCAGCTACATCAACAACAACAGCAACAAGGACAACAGCAACAACTTACATTTAAGCTGTTTCAAACTATAAAATTGAGTTATTGGCAATCAAAGAGTTGAACGCGTTAATTACATCATAAATGGGCGTTGGGATTATGCAGTTAAATTTTGAACGATTTCGGGTAGTTAAAATCTCGCATAATTGCAAGTACTTGAGTGCCAAAATCTAATAAGTTAACAAGTGTTGTTTCTAAGGGGTTATCACGAACAGGCAGCACTCTCAAGTAAGCTTAGCTGCTTAAACACGCTCAAGCAGCAGAGTGCAATGTGAAAGCAGCTGCTGTTAGAGTGGAGTGCGTGGGTGTGCGTGTTCGTGTTGGTATGTGTCAATAGAGCAATAGAAATTGAGACTTTAATGCAACTGGGTGCTCTATTTCAGCTTCAACTTCAACATATATGACACTTGCCGGCGCATTGGCAATATATTCATATTTTGCAGCAGCTGCAGCGACATTTGCATCACCAGCAGCAGCTGCAACAGCTGCTCCCGAGCGTGGCATAATGTAAAGGCAGAAACAAGTCTGTGGGGAAAAATGGCTGGCAGCAGAATTTGTAGCATACTTTTGTGCGCGTGGTATAAAGTTTTTTGCCGTTAGACGCAAGCAAGCGGAAAACTGTGTTGCAACCTGCTTGAACCACTAATTGGGCCATTAATAATGCGGCTTGTTTCTGATATTTCATGGGGCAACAAGTCATTCGACGTGTATCTACAAAACTTTGCGGCCAAAATATTGTTTTAGGCATGTTTTCTTCGTTGTTGTTGCTGGGCCGTTGCTATCTGATATCTATGTGGGCGGCGTGGGAGTTCGAACTTTGTGTTGTGTATTGAAAACTTGGCAATGTTCTTGAGGGTTGGTTTGAGTAAATCTTTAAAAAAAATACAAAATGATATATATATAGAGAGAGAGAGAGAGGGAGAGGGTGGCAGAGGCAGGCAGAGAGAGTTGGCAGCATTTGGGGTTGGCAAGCAATTCGTGTGGTTGCTTTTGATAAAGTTTAGTATATTTGGTTTTGCTGGTCATTTAATTGGGTTTTGGGTTTTAGCACAAAGCTCAAGACTTCTAAGTGAAACTCAAGTGCGAGCACTTCGGGCTTTATTCAGTTTGTGCAAGTGTGCAACTTGCAAGTGTGGCATGAACTTGCAGTTTTATATGCTGCCCACTAAATGGAGTAGACAAGCCAAGGCTTGTCTCTTGCCAAAAGGTCAACTGCAGAGCATTAAAAACTTTAAAGCTGCTAAAGACAGAAAAAAATAATTAAAAATAAAAAAGAAATGAAACTTTCTGTGCAAACTTAATTTAAGAGCATCAAAAGGATACAAATGCTGCCTCGCAATTTCCGGTTTGAGATTCGTTTCATTTCAGCCTTTTACCTTATTATTTCTTGCTTCTTTTGGCCCTACCAAGTTTGCGTATGGGCAACAAGTGTTGACACACAATGGCGCCTGTTTGTCGGTTTGAGTTTGACACTTGTTGAAAACTTTTGGCCTAACCTGAGCTGACAACTTGGCGACACCTGGCCGAAAGTTTTGTGCTGTGTCCTGCTACTAATTCAATGAGAACTCTGTCAGGCTGACAGCTTGCCCAGCCAGCTGCTAATGGCAGTAATGCAATTTCAATTACTATTTAATATTATTTACGTCACATTGGCTTCACTTCCCATTCCTTTGCTTTACTTTTTTTTTGGTAGCGCTGTCAATTATATATCACATCAAAGGCTTGTTTTGCTGCCAGGCCAAAGCAAACAGAACGCGCGCACGCTATGTCAATAGCAAGTGCCATACATATTTAATTGTGTCTGCCCTCAAATATTGGCAAGCCCTCAGCAGCCGAGAGCAGTTAACAATGCCAAGCAGCAAGCAGCAAGCACCAAGCATCGAGCCATTGTTGCCGTCTAGCTTTTGGCCATTAGCTTGCCGTATGGCAGGTGTGGTAAGTGCTGTTATTGACAGCACCAGCCACGGGTGGCATTCTCTCTTTTATTGTTTTCTCTGTTGCTGCCGCATTAGCCGTAGTGTCATTTTAATTGCAGCACATTTGTCAGCGTGCTACGAGCCGAATGCGTGATTTACAGCTTTGTCGCTCTTGACTTGATTGCCATACTTTGTCTCTAATGGCCACCAATCCTCCCCCAAAAAATCTTCGAAGTTGGTCAGCTCAATCATTTATTTAACATTTAAGGCAAATACAGAAACAAATCAAGTTTCGCTTGCCTCTGTTCTAATCTGTCAGAAATTTTGGCATTGCCCTGAAAAGTATGCTACATAAAAGGCAACTTCAGTTGGGAGTGGCAGTAATGTGATTGATTATAGCTAGATCATGACTACTGGGTCACCTCTGCTGTAATTGAGCATAGCATAGATCGAGCTGAATGTCAAACATAATTGAAGAGCAGCGCTCCAACGCTTACTTTGATTTGGCACACTTCAAGCTCGTCTGTTGTTAGGGCTGCTTTGGATTTCATTTGTGCCTTTTGCTGCATGCCGCGCACGAAACTCTCACATTTCCAATTACGTTTAATATATACCCTGAGCCCATTGAAAATGCGAGTTTGATGTCGAATGGTTTTGTTTAAGTCTTTGTAACAGAGAAATGGAGGTGTGGCAGGCGAAGTGAGAGAATGAGAGAAGTAGGTATATACTTGAGCAGAAGCTACAGCAGTTGTAGGTTATTTCATTCTAGCTCTAGTTAATTTCTTATAATCAATAATTTCTTCCATTTCTATGAAAGATATTAAAAAGGTTTTTCAACTAGAAATTGAATTGAAAATAAAACAAGTAAGAAAACTCTAGTCGGTAGTGCCCGACTAGGAGATCCCCTGAACCCTGAACTTGATTTCGATAAGGTTTTTAATCGATAACAATGAAACGGGAAAAGTTATCTTTTTTTTAACACACTCGATATTCGCGTGCTATACAGGGACCTACAACAAATTTTTAAGTCTCTACCTCTTATAGGTTCTGAGATCGACGCGTTCATACATACAGACAGACGGACGGACAGGGCTAAATCGACTCAGCTCGTTTCCCTGATCAAGAATATATATACTTTGTGTGGTCTGCCACGCCCGCTTCTGCCTTTTACATACATTTGACAGTTTAACAAAACCATTATACCCTGATTTCCCATTTTCAATGGGTTCAGGGTATAAAAAAAGAAGAAATTTAACACATCACTCAAGTCTTTAGAGTTCAAGGTATTAAATGTTGCACTTCATTTGGATTCCATTCATACCATTTTTATACCAACTTTAATTACAGCTTAGTATGGGTATTTGCTAGTCGAGCACACACTGCCTCGCTTCAAGTAAAATTCTTATGCATGAGAAATTGAAGCTGCTGACAACATTTAAATGCTCTACTCATAGCAAAGCAGCAGGCAGTCAAACAGTCAAATAGTCAAGCATATCAGCTTTTGATTTTCTTGCCAAGCAGCACCAGCAGCTGCAGCATCTTTAGAATATTAATAACTACAAGTATTTTGCCAAGTTGCTGGCTGGCATAATGAAGTTGCTGCTGTTGTTGTTGCTGTTGCTGTCATTGTTGCTACCTGCAGCTGACAGTTTACGCTCGCAATTGTATCGCGTGCCATTGAGTCGGTTCGCATCGGTGCGACATCGCTTTCAGCAGTTCGGCATACGCATGGATCGACTGCGGCTCAGGTACAGCATCTGGGCGAACGAGAATGAGGCGCGAAGTGTGCCACTGAGCAATTATCTGGATGCACAATACTTTGGCCCCATTAGCATTGGCACACCTCAGCAGACGTTTAACGTCATCTTTGATACGGGCTCAGCGAATCTGTGGGTGCCATCCGAGTCGTGCCACAAGAAGCTCGCCTGCCAGATACACAGTCGCTTCAATGCCAAGAAGTCAAGCAGCTACAAGTCGAATGGCAAACGCTTCGATATACAGTATGGCTCTGGCAGTCTCGCCGGATACCTCTCGCACGATACGGTGCGCGTGGCTGGACTGGAGATAGCGAATCAAACGTTTGCGGAGGCCACGGACATGCCGGGACCCATATTTCTGGCGGCCAAGTTCGATGGCATCTTTGGCCTGGCCTATCGCGGCATCTCCATACAGAATATCAAGCCGCCATTCTATGCCATCATGGAGCAAAATCTGCTGAAGCGCCCCGTCTTCTCCGTGTATCTCAATCGCGAGCTCAGCAGTCGCCAAGGTGGCTATCTCTTCTTCGGGGGCTCCAGCTCGCGCTATTATCGCGGCAACTTCACCTATGTGCCCGTCACGCATCGCGCCTATTGGCAGATAAAGCTGGAGACGGCGCGCATTGGCAAGCTGCAGTTGTGCCTGAATGGCTGCCAGGTCATCATCGACACGGGCACCTCCTTCCTCGCAGTGCCCTACGAGCAGGCGATACTCATTAACGAGTCGATAGGCGGAACGCCCGCTGCTTATGGTCAATTCTCGGTGCCCTGCGACCAAGTGCCCCATTTGCCCACACTCACGTTCACCCTGGGCAGTCGGCGCTTTGAGCTCAAGGGTGAGGATTATGTATTCCATGATATCTTCACGGATCGCACTGTCTGCGCTTCAGCTTTCATTGCCGTCGATTTGCCGTCGCCCAGTGGACCGCTTTGGATATTGGGCGATGTATTTCTGGGCAAATATTATACAGAGTTTGACATGGGCAATCATCGCATTGGCTTCGCCGATGCCGTCAGTTGAAGCTGCTTGCGCTTTGCTTCTGTTTTTTATGTTTTTTTTCTTCTGTTTCTTGCTTGTTAAATGGCTGCCATGACAGCGAAAAGTCTGCACAGTTGACACAAATTTAAGGAAACATCAGCAAACGGCATTTTATTATTTTATTACCTGCTCGAAGCGGAAAACGAGGGGGCTCAGGCGCAGGCACAGGCCCAGGCGCAGGCTAAGGCATCCGGACGAACCATATTACGTATGCGCCACGTTGACGTCAAATGTCCGCCAAGCTGCGTGGGCGGAAGCTAATCAAAACTCGCTCCCAGCAATCATAGCAAGTGAAGCCCATGACAAAAGACAGCGACGAAGTTTGGTTAGCCCTGAGAGCTTTGCGGAGTTGTACAGCTGTAATTGATTTGCCAAGAAATAAACAATGTCCTTTGCCGCAGCTGCTTAAAAATTGAAATGAATAGCTTTAAGTTAACGACTGACGCGTTGCGTTCACATTTGAATTTAAATTTGGTAACCGCTACACCAAAATCTCTGCCCCACTCCCCACGCTCCGACCCACCGACCACCCTAAGCATCCATTAGCTTTCACGTTTTAGGGTTCGCAGAGTTTTTTCTGCGAGTTTTACGACCGCACACAGAACATTTCGCATTTCTGCGTGAAAGGCGAGTTGATGTTTTTATTTTTTATGTCGAAGGCTCCGCTTATATAAACACTATAGCATAGATGTTATTTTTTGCAATAGCATAGGGTAATTGCTAGTCGCGCAGCTCCTTTTTTTTATTATTTCTAGAGCTATTTTTTTTTTTTTTGCCTGAGCTTTGCCTTCCTTTCGTTTGGTTTCCTGTGGCTTACAAGGCCTTTATTGATATTTGCCTGCTTTTGAGGTTTTTCTTAAAGCCTTCCACTCATCCATCCGCCTGGCATAGTTGTGGCTTTAAAAATTTTGATTTTGATTGCTGCTCGCCTAACCTTTTCTTTTCATAATTTCAATACAAATCAGCAAAAAAGAATTAGGGACTTCTTTTTGGGAAATAATGAGTGGTCAATATAGGGCTTTAGGCCCCATGTTGACTTTTTAGGTTGCTATGCTAAGCATGCTGTCGATTTTCTATTTGCTTTCAAGTCTCCTTTACTTGAAACCCTCAAGCTACCTAACATGAAAACCAGTTGCAAAATACTTGGAGCTCAAAGTGGTTTTTATCGCCAGACGCTTTGCCTGCTAAATGCTAAGCCCTTTATTTTTTTGCTTGCCACCAGTTAGCAATACAACAACAGCACTAAGCTACTTTCGCATTGTGCAATAAAGGAGCCACTACGAATGGCTGCGTTTAAAGCGCAAAATATTTCACAGCATTTGCTGTGACAGATCCAGGCAGTTGCAGCATTTGCGCAAACGTGTCGCTGGGGATTTGCGCAATCAGCAACAACAACAACAACAAGAAGCAAAGCTTGAAGTGAAAATCAGTTATGTAAAATAAAGCAAACCATTGCCAGTTCAGTCAGCCCCCAAAAAAAGGGTTAGCACGTGTCAGCGTCAGAATCGTGCAAAATAAACAATTTGTCGGAAATAAACTGTAGCATACTTATAAGCGCAACATAAATACTTGGCAAAAATAAAGCGTAGCATACTTACCAGCGCAATATGAAATGGAAAAACTATGGAATCAAAGGAATATAGTATGTATTTTTAATAAAAAGCACTTGTGTCGGCACTTGTTTGGTAATTCAAGCGCCAAATGGCAAATCGAATCAAGTGTATGTGTGTTTGTAATATGTGAAACAGTTTGTCACATTTTTTGGGCGGCCCAAAAAGGCCAGTAAAAAACTGTAAACTGTAAACTGTGAACTGCAAACTGTGTGCGTTACACCCACATAATCACCATGACAGCCAGGCAGGCAGGCAGACAGCAAAAGTAAGTAATTGGCTGAGGCAGCTTACGGTCCACACACACACACACACACCCACTAAGACACAGGCAGCTCATTTGTTTTAACAATAGTGACTGGGCTGCAGGATAACGCGATAAGCATCACAAAGCTAAATGGCAAAGAGCCTGCGACTGCCACTGACAGGTTCACCAGCAGCAGAAGCAGCAGCAGCAGCAGCATCCACAGCTATAGCAGAATTAAATCATTCGATAAGATTATGCAAACATTGTCATCGCCAGCGGCATTGTCCTGGCTGCCCAGGCTCCTAACATTTCTATGTAAATTTATTTGCTTGCTGTTTTTATTAAATTTTTGTTGGTCGTCGACAGCAGAGCAAAGCATAGCAAAGCCTAAAGCTAATGACACTCAAAAATTGGGCTAATGAGTCAATAAGGCAATTTGCCGACTGGCAAAAAATGTCAATGAGCGAGGCTCTACAGAGTGTTGTGTGTGTGCAGAGAGGGACAGCAGGCATAGCTGAGCTATGCCTGCCTAACTTATTATGCCACTTAATTACTTTAATATGGCATTTATGTGAAATGCTTTGCTTAGCCACAGCAATTCCATTCCTCCCTCTCCCCCTCTCTCTCTCTCTGTCTCATTTTCAGCCTGTCTGCTGTTTTGATAGGCAGACAGGCTTGGGTAGGCAGAAAGATATATGTATAGGTAGGTCGTGTCCTGTGTTTGCATTGCCTTGTGGACACCTGTCTGCGTTGTAAATGTCAATTAGTTTTTGAGCCCATAGCAATTAAACGTGTGTATGTGTGTGTGCACAGCTGCTGCACACACACACACACAGAGTCAAACACACTGCCAATCATTGCAATTGAAGTTTGCAGCAATGCTGGCAATTAGTTTAAGTGCATGTCCTTTAAGGTATAACAAGTTGAGCTGCCTGTAAAAAATTGTACATCATTTATCAAAAATCCTTTTGTGTCTGCAGCTAAAACACATTAATCTAAGCCGCCTTGCGAGCTGTGCCTCAGGAGTTTCCCTTCGCAAATGTTGCTTAGCTACCGTATACTTCTGTTGCCAGCCATGTTGTTGTTGCTCAATATATTTTGTCGTAGGTAAGGTACTGCCTTGGCTTTTTTTCTCGCAAGATTACGTGTCTTAGCTTAAGTCTTAGCATCTGTCTTTAAGACACACACAGACCTGTGTCCTAGTCTGTTTCCAATAATGTTGCAGCAACTTCAACTGTCAGCATGCCTCATTTTTTAAGTGGCAAACGTGCCAATGACAACGCAGCAACTACATGACTTTAAGGTTTGTTTAGCTGCACACGCATTACGCATACGCAGTGTATTGCAGGCGTTGCTTAAACTTTGGCCTGATAATTGCATTAAAGCAATTAGAACACTTTACGGATAGCCAGCAAGGCAAAGTTTTATTTTTGACCCACACGCGGCAGTGTCTGTGTGAGTGTGTGAGTGTTTGTTTGACATTGGCATTGAGCCTTTTGTAAGCTGTCAGAGCAGCTGGCGTGCTGCTCGTTTCGCACGCCTGTGACATGCATACTAATTAAGCAGTTTGCCATGGCTTTAAAATTTCAAAAACAGACACAAACACACACGCACACACACACACATACACACACACACTTGCCTCGCAGCTTAAAATGGCTTTTCGAAAATGCTGCATAATGAAGCTAATCAGGCGCGCTGTACGTTGACGAGCTTAGCACGAAACAAAACTGTGAAATTTGAATTGCGAGTTTTGGAATTTGAAATGTGAAATTGCGAATGTCTCGCACTTGAAAAACTGAATTTGCAACTGCAATGCGCGAGCTAATTAGGACACTGAATGCAGTGCCAGTGACTGTCAGGATAGTCTGGATTGGAGTGGCATATGTGCAGCGTCAAGCGCAGGGCGTCAACAAAGCAAATCCCCATAAAATATTTAACACCTTGACAGCACTTCAGTGTATGAGTGTGTGTCGGTGTGTCGGTATGTGTCGGTGTGTGCGTGTGCCTGACAGTCAACAGTAAAATAAAAAATAAAAAAAAAACTTTGTTGGCGCCCCATTGTCAAAAAGCGCAAAGTCATTTCTAGTTGTTTACGGCCAGAGACCCAGCGACCCAGCGACCCAGAGACCCAAACCTCAGCTGCCAAACTGGGATTCCAGTCAAATGGCTAAAACTTGCGGCGCCCTTAAAAAGAAGATAAACGACTTTTAGTTCTCTACAGAGGTTCAAAAGTTGCTACCAAAAGTGCAGCTAATTGAATTGCAGTTTCATGTAAAGCTCTCTTACCTGTTAAATATCTATACAAACTTTTGCATGTTGCGTGTCTATATGCATGACATTGATTATTTAATTTGGGTTGCTTTAAAGTGCCAAATCATGCTCATGATGTGTTAATTGACTTGGCACAAACTAGTCAAGGCAACATATAAATTGAATCAAAACTTCTTAAAATATAAATTTAATTATTTATTTTTATTTAAAAATTAAAATAAAATGTGAAAACCTGAAAGTGAATGATAAGCCTCAAAAAAAACAATTTAACTTTGACAAAGTTATGCCAGTTTGAAAGTAAGGGAGAAGCGAAGAAGCCTTACAAGTGCAAAACTTTTAAGGGATATACATTTCAATTGCATTTTCATTTCATTTCATTTCAGAGTAATTATTGTATTAAGCATTTGTAAGAGTTCTGCTTTGGGAATTTACTTTTGATATAATTTATGGTTATTTTTAGATTAAGAAATTGCATTGCAAAAGTGCTTATTATGAAAACAGATACAGCTAAAATATAATATAGTAAATATATATAATATATAAATATGAAACTAAAACTTTCACTCATATATATTTATCAAATTATATTAAATAAGCTTAAAATTGTAACTAGCAAATAAATAAGGCGTCTTTTGTCCATGAAAATATGACTCCATTAGCAAACATTTTCAGACAAATGAGGGCGCAACAAAAAATTACAAACTAAATTTACTAAATTTTAAGTGAAAATTAATCCAGAGGAAAGTAGTTGAATTTCGACTAGCTTGAATCTCGTTTAACATTGCAAGTCTGCTTATAACAGTCTATTAACAGTGACTGTTAATGTGCGCTGTTAACTATGTAAGTCAATAACATATCAAAGCGTAAGATCAGGCAAATGCTCTCAAAAGAAGACAACATATATATGTAAGAGGGAGAGTAGGCTTTGTAGACAGGAGAATCAGGCCATTCTGGAATTTCTGCAACTAAGCAACATCAAAATCAGGCCGCTTTGTCGCTGCCATCAACGCCAACTACAACGTGTAGAGCCAACTTAGATTAACCAAATTTAGTCTTTAGTTTGAGTCAAAAAATATGATCAAACTCTTCGTTAACATCATTCGTCTATAGTTAGAAATTATTAATATATATAAAGCAACACAACTCTATAAACTAGCCTGCAGCTCGTTCCAAGATCCTGGAGTCAACTCATCTAACGAGTCAATTTTGTAAATCTTGGAATACTTTGCTATATTTTCTATAATACTTATTCAATGTATATACAGAACTTCGCTTACAGCTTAACTCCTTTCAAGCAGAAGAATAGCTGCTGCCCTCAAAAGCTTTTCTGCTTTATCGCTGCCTCATCAAACTGTCAGAAACGCTGCCACGCAGAGCAAACGCTTGCTTAACCGGGCCAATTTTAATGGTTTAACCATTGAACATTTATTGGATTTTTTTTTTGGACGTGGCCTGATTGTGCCAGCAGCCATTCATATGGGAGTGTCAGAGTTGGAGCAGCAACTGCTGCGGGCACAATTTGATTTATGCGCTCTGCACTTTTGATAAAGTGTTTGGCATTGACGTTGACTTCCGTTGCAGTTCCAGTCAGAAGATGGCCAAGAGCAACGATATGGGCAATGGCAGCTGTTCTGTTGTCATTGCCATTGCTTATTGGCCATTGTTGGGGCAGCTCGCATAAAAGTTGCAGTTGACATTTGAATGTGCATGTGGTCTCCCGAGTGGCTTTTGCTGTTTCGAGTTGACTGTTTTTTGTTGCCCCTCTGCCGCTCTGTCCATCTGCTTACTTAGCATTAGAATTATGCGCTGTGTGTCTACAAAAAGTTTGCGCTTTTTATCCTCTCAACTGCTGGCTACCTGTCTCAAGTGTGCTCCAGCGAGTTGGAATAGGAAATGGACGCCTTAAGCCTGTCCGCTAGGCTTTCAACTTTGTTTTTTTTTTTGTGTATTTTTTCCATGCTGATTATTCGGATAAAGTAGCAAAAACTTGTGCCTTAAGCATTTCATTGTGTTACTTTAACAAAGGAAAAGTTCAAAAGTTCTCAGAAAGGCAAACAAAATATTTGTGTATTTATGTGGAACTTAAATTGAAGTTTATCTTATCTTACTTAAAGGCTAATTGATGTTTATGAATGAGAAATTTCTGTTCACAGTTCCATAAAGTGTAAACCTTTTCATTGGTAGAACAAGAGCTAAGTAATTCTATATTAAACTACAATTATTGAACATAATTTAATGCTACTTTCTTTTCAGATTTATCATTCCGTTGTGGTGCAGCTCTGCGAGGTATGACAGTTTGCTGGATTTCTAATGTCTCGTGGCATATGCGTACCTTAGAAAATGAAATTGATCTACAAGTCGATAAAACGGAAGATATTCTAAGCTGCCAAGCTGCGGACTACTTTGAGAGGCGAGTTTCCTGTGCTGGTGCTGGGTGGTCAGAGGAGTGAGAACTCAACTTCTTGGGAATATCTTAAGCAAAATATTACGTTTACTTTTCTGCTTGCTATTTAAATAATAATATTGTCTTCCACTAGGACAACGCCAGGCCCCACACATCTTTGGTGACGCGCCAGAAGCTCCAGGAGCTCGGATGGGAGGTTCTTTTGCATCCACCGTATAGTCCGGATCTCGCACCAAGTGATTACCACCTATTTCTTGGCTTGGTAGTCGAAAGTTGTCCACAAGAGAGTCCTGTGAAAATTGGCTCTCCGAGTTTTTTGACAATAGGGAAGCGAGCTTCTATAAGAGGGGCATTATGAAGTTGGCATCTCGTTGGGAACTCGTCATCGAACAAAACGGCGCATATTTGACTTAAATCGCATTATTATAATCAATTTTATGAACAATTGAAAATTTAATAAAAATGCCGCAAGACTTTTTTGACAGCCTTATATAAGTTTTGATATTAATATTTTTATAAATTTAATTTAGACGCATCTTATGAGCGTAGACATAACTGCTATATATTTTTATTTATTTTCTTTTTATTTTTTGTTTATGCGAGAAATTTCAAAATTTCAAGTCTTTAGTTGCTTAAGTAATAGTATTTCTGTTATACCAAATTTCTTGATTTGCCAGAAAAATTCTATAAAAATACTACTAATTGCTACTACTACTAATTGTTTTACATTTCAAGTGGTTTTCAAAGCGACAGAAATGGTTTACGTTCAAACGGATAGATCGAGTAGCAGATGAACGGACGAACAACCAGACGGACGGATTTGACACTGCACTTTCATTAACGACTTTAAGTAATATATATCTCATACCTTTTCTCAATAAAAACATTAAAACATAGCCACAATGACTTTCTCGTTAAGCCTGCACAGCTCATAAATATTTAACTTTTGTCAACTCTCATGCCTCATTTCATATGCCTGTCCTTGGTATCTATTGTATTAATATTATTTCCGCAAATAATAAAATGCAATTATAAATTTTTAAATATTTGCATATATTTTGTCGTCAATTTCATTAGAAGCTGTCGCATTTGCATTCAAAGCTGATTAAAGTGAAATTGATGTCGAGGTATTTAAATAAATGAAAATGTGCTAAAATATGGAAATGACGCATTGATACATTGTGTGCATTGCTAATGAGATTTCCATAACGGAGTTTGCTGGCCTCGTTTCCATTGCACAAGCCGCAATTAAATCCGTCAATTGCCCGTTACGAATGATACGAACAAATTGACAAAGTTGCAACTTCCGACGCGCCCGTGGGGCATAAAAAATTCAATGGAAATATGGCACAGAACCAGACAGAGGCAGTGGGCAGAGAGTTGGTTATAAATGCTGCCAGTAGCAGCAACAGCAGCAGAGCTCGGTGCAAATTTGATGGAAAACGGCGCCAGTTTCAACGCCCAAAAGACGTGCAGCGGACAATGTGTACAATGCCCAAAACTCTCTCTCTCTGTATACGAGAATTTGTTTGCTTAACTGCATGACTGAGTCGAATTGGCTGGGTCTTGGGTTGGGATCGGAATCGGAATCGGTGCTTGGGATCCCAAAACAGAGTAGAGCAGAGCAAAGCAAAGCAGCTCTTCCTTCCTGCTGCTGCTGCTGTTGCTGCTCCTCGTGGCAATTCCCTTGCCGGCTGCTGGCTGCTGGTTGGTTAGACTCTGCAACTTTTAATTTGGAAAATTTGTAACAAAACTTTGTGTGTTCCCATACCCTGTAGACGGCATTGGGCTTTGATTGATCTGACATGGATTTTGATTTAAAATATGCTGATAATTATTATAAATATTATTATATTTTATTACTATAATATTATTATTTTCAGACAAGGTTAAAACATTTAAAACTCGTTTTTTGGCCAATTACTAAAGGAAACTTTTCGAGTTCATCAGTTAGAAATTGTAATACTATATAAATAATTTGCTTTTGCTTTGTGCTTTTCCCTTTTGTCGGACAGTGTTTACTTCCTTGTAATTGTTGCTGTTGCTGCTGTTGTTGCTGCTGTTGTTGCTGCTGCTGTTGCTGTTGCTGCTGCTCTGTCACCCAACTCGAGTGCAGCAACAAATGTTAAACAACTTGTGCAACATTTTTTAGTGTTAAATATGCGCAGCTATTTAGCATGTTTATCTCATTGCAACAATTGCGCAAAGCACAAAAAAGTTTACCGAAAATGTTAACTGCACAAAGAGCTGAACAAATTTGTTAAATTGTAACTCGTTTAAGCGTTGGAGAGGCAATCAAATGTGTAAATCCCTGGATGGTTCGTTATCAGCATCTGATTAACTCAAGCACCCACTTGACCAGCAATAAAAAATGGCCCTCACACATGTGTCAACCATCGCAAATCCCAGCTGAGTGGATGCTAAAGCAACTTCAAAGGGTCGTCATCAAATTTTGAATGTTTGATGCGTAAATCTATTGAGATTTGTACTTGAACAGATAGAGAGCGTGCAGATGCTGATTTTAATAAAATTTATATGCGTCAATTGATATTTTTATGTGACATTTTGAAGCTGGCTTTTAGCTGAGAGCTGAGAGCTGAGAGCTGAAAGCTTGCCTGCTGTCTGTGGCGACAGCTGTAAAATATTTGAGGCAATCAGCTCAGCATTTGGCGCACAATGAGCTGTTTGCCGCACAATTTCCGCTTAAATGTGGCAACAATTGAAATGTCTGCCAGCTGGCAACAGTAGCAGCAGCAGCAGCAGCAGCAGCAGCAGCTTACCTAGACCCAACCGGCTCACATGGCGTATACTTTGTTTATGTCTAAGCCAGCCCCAGGCATAGAATAGAGCTGTAGTCTGCTCTGCATAGCGCATAAATCTTAAGCTAAGCCCCGCCCATGCTCCATAAATAGCATATATGCTTGGGCCCTTGTTATCCCCTGTTCATCCCACATTTAATGGGCGTAACAAATTTATTTCGAATTATAGCCAAAAAAAAAAAAAAGACAGCGCAGCGTCTCACGAATTTTGCGCGAACAGCACAAAAATAGACAACGTAAACACTTGAAATTGAATTTTAATAACAGGCAAAACAAATCAAATGAAATATTTAATGGGACATTAATACGCAGTAAAGTCATTTCTAATTAGTGGCAAGCAACAGGGGCAACACTGACTGGCGGGGCACGTGGCAAAGGGCAGACACAAATTTGATATTTTCAGATGCCGCAACGAATTTGAATACATATTAAATTTTTGCTGCGGCCTTCATTTTAAATGCAAATCAGTGGCAAACGCAAACGCAAACGCAATCGTTTCGCTTGCCAATCAATATGAACAGGTTGTATGCAAAGGAGGCCATTCAACCAGCTTGCACGGGCGTGGCAAATGTGTCTTTTTCTTCTTATCTGCAGTGTTAAATGTATATCTGGCACCTGGGGGGCGTCAACCATCATTATCCATTAGGCCAAATGTTTCCAATCAATATATATATTATATATATAAACTGTATTTATACATATAAATTCATTTGGTTTTCTGAACTGTCTTGGCATTATGTTTTATGTGTTAATCAATTTTCAATTAAAGTTAAGCCACACCATGCACAGACTTTCAACTTTTTTGTGTGTGAATGAACAAAGTGAAATAAAAAACTTGCATTTTGCTGCAGCGCCCTGGGGCGTATGAGCAATATTGAGCATACGTATGGCTGCAGCATATTTTCTAATAAAATTGCAAGCTTGCAATATACTCTAGTGTATATGGAGTAGTACTAGAGAGTGTTGTATTATGTAACACATTGAGAAACTTGTCAATATATATGGTATATATGTAACTGATAAGGTGAAAGATTGGAGCATTTGTCTTAGAATTTTGTAAAAGAAATCTTTAATGTAACTAAAATTGTTAAAATTACATAAATTTAATGCAAATTCTTTGCTCAACATTGTAAAAATCAAAACACACTACTGAGGTCGACTGGTTTGGACAGCTACTGTAAATACTCCGGTTGACAGAAGGCGCTTATTTTTGGCACAGTATTTGAGGACAGTCCAATCAACTTAACAAAAAAAGAAATTTTAAAAAATATCGAGTGGGGGCATTATAATGAGAATTTTCGGATACTTTCCGGTCACAAGGTATATATTGATTAAGAGAAAGATTGAAGCAATTGCAGCGAGGTTCATTTGTTTTAATTAGTCTTAAAATTTTGTATTTGAAATCTTTAATGTGACTAAAATTGTACAAATTTGATCAAAGTATCCTATTAATATATATTTAATATGAATGAAATTTTATTCGAATTTTTTATATAAATTTAAAACTAATATTTTGCTTAAGGCTGGTATAAAAATTACATAAAATATACAATGCTGGCCACAAGTATTTTGACAACATATTGCAAAGTCTGAAAGCGCTTATTTCTGCTAATGAGCGGCATATGAGCTCTGTTCAAAGAGTAACGCGAATTTTTACTTTTGAATTCCGCTGTTTACGTAAATTCAATTTTCCATTTGTTGCTACTCATATTCCTCAACTATGCCAATAAGTTTGGTCAGTTTGATTGCTCAGTTAATTTTTGACAGCTACTTTGCTTGGACGTGTTTTGGTTCGTTTTCAATTGTTCTCTACCTCTACCTCCTCTACCCCTGCTCACACACGCCGTTCTTGGCGCACATCAACATACTAATGATGCTGTATTCTCCATATGCCCCAGATCTGGTCTTCCGAGACTTTATCTTGAGTCCGAAACTAAAAAAGCCCATGAAAGGACGACGCTACGCTATGATTGGGCAGATAAGGACAAGATCGAAGAAGCAGTTGAACCAAATCATAGCAAATGAGTTTATGAAGTGCTTCGAAGATTCGAAAAAATGAAGGTGTATATTATGTGCTGGGAATTACTTTGAAGGGCATCAAATAAAAATGTATCAATTATAATTTAAAAAGAAACGTAAAATTCGTGATAACATTGGAGCAGGCATAGTAATTTAATTGAAAGTTTTAGCTATAGACCGACTCAGAGCTATATGATAACAAGCACAGAACCTGAAGTCTGTTAATCAAACTACATACGAGTATATCTATACCAGTTTATGAGAAAGGTAACTATGTAAGTATAAATGTCTATACATCAACTGCTGGTAAGGGCATGTCATAGTCAACTAATCATCCTTTGTTGTTCTTTCTACTTTTTTGTTCCCTCTCTTACTTGATAAACATAATTTGCTATATACAATGCAGCTGCATACACAATGGACTGTCGACTACAAATTGACTTTATGCTGAAAGGCAATTGCCGTTGCTGTTGCTGTTGTTGTTGCTGTTGTTGCAGTAGAAGCAGCTGCTGCTGCTGCTGCTGCTGCTGCAGTTGGCAAGACAAAGACGCAGTTGAAGTTTCGTATGGTGCTTATAACATTGTTGCAGTTATTAAGGACCCAGGCATGCATATGAAATAACAAATATGGTATTAAAGAATGTCTCTTCAGTGTGCGTGTGTGTAGACAAGCAGCATTAATTAACTATAAAGGCAGCAAACAATAGAAACAAATTAAGAGTCAGGCGAAAAGGTGGGACTCCAACACAGCCACAGCCACAGTCAGTGAATGAGAGTGCAAAATGTTGTTAGCTGTATGCAGATGACAGGACGATGAAGAGCGCCAGTTGAAGGTTTTCACCAAATACATATAAACATATATATATAATTTTGAAATGCAAGACATGTGCAGAACATAAGAGATTGTTTCTAAGCATTTGTGCAACTCACAACTGTCTGTCTGCCTGTCTAATTTATTTCAGCAGCACTTAAGCATATGGCATATGGCATAAGCATAAGCATAAGCATAACACAGACTCCACTTGAACTTAAAGAACTCAACAGTTGCATATTTGGTAGCCACTCCCAAGTTCATGTAATATTTATAAAATGAAACGAGCAACAGTTGTAGCTGAAAGTTTTCAAAGTTCTTGCGGCATAGAGATGGACGCGTGTTCCATGTTTGTTTGCTGTTGATAGGCTAAAACATGATTCAACACTTAGGACTTTCTATATATGCAACTAAATCTGAAGAGCATACGAAAATTTCCATTTATTGACATTTCAACAATTTTTTATTTGTATAATTAAATACTCCAATTTGAGTGTCTTTTTTCTCAATTAATTCATGACCTCCAGCCTGACAAGCTGACAAAAGCTTAAAAATAGAAAGGTCACAGTAAACCAATTGTGAAATGCCAGACGGTCACTTCGCCATTCATTTCTGTTAAATTTTAATAAAGGTTTTCTAACAGGACCTTTTTTTTGTATAGACACAATTTGTATACAAAAATTATTTGTGGCTGATAGCGGTGGCCACTCACTAATCAGTTTTATGCCATCAGGGTTCAGTTGCCATTGAAACTGGATGCTGGTTTTGGCTGCCGTTGACTGCCTTTGCATAAGTGCTAACCACATAGTTCTCAACTGGCTGCAGATAAGCCAGAGTAGCAAGAGGATGATGAACGAACGAGTGGCCGATAGCAGCGTCTGCAGTTGATAGAATCGGGAATTCTAAGAAACAGAAAATCTGCTCATTTTCTTATTGTTGCTTGGAAATAAGCGACATGAGCTGGAGTCGGCCATAAAATTGCTTTAAATTGTGGATTTTTTCTTAAATGTTTTATATTATTAGTATTTAGGCATTAAAAAGTATATTTAAAAAAAAAAGATTTTGTAGCTTGTACTGCCTATAAAAAATATATTTGTATAAATATAAAATAATTTTATATAATTAATAATATTTAAAATAAAATAGAATACATTTTTTACAGGTTGCATGTCTTGGTTTGTTTGGTTATTGCTTATCAGAACTAAACAAACTTTAACGCATATGACTCAGTTTTTTGAATTTGAATAATTTCAAAGCTTTTCTAAAAACTTAATTTAATTAAATTCCACAATTTGTTTAAGTTGGCGCAAAAGTATCTTTAGCTAAGAAGAATAAAATTCTTAGCCCAAGTGTCATTTAGCAAGGCACAGAACACGCGTCCAACTCTAATTTAACAAACAAGTCGAACAATGAAGGACAAACGGGAATTGTTCCTTTGAAGCGTAGTCGAGGACATTACCGAGGCACTCAGAGTACATTTAACTGGCCGTTGCCGTTGCTGTTGCTGTTGCTGCTGTTGCTTTGCTCTGTTTTTGTATTTTGTTGTTCACTCAATTTAATAAAATGCAGCTGAGTTTCTGTGCTGCAGCCAAGCGAGAGAACGTGCTAAAGCTTAAATTTGCAACATGAAATGCATTTAATAACTGCAGCAGCAACAACGACAACGTCAACACACCCTATAATTTATGCATGCCTGACATTCTGCACATTACTCTGACATCCTGGCGTGCCCTTTTAGCTATATAGATATATATATATATAGTATAAGCAGCATGTAGAAAGCCAAAGGCAAATCCAGTTGAGGGCCGGAACCAACCAGATCGGACAGTTTGATTTGCATTTGTAATTTGGATATATTGGGGGCAACAGCTTGACGTCGCTTTAAAGGCGCTCAGTAACCAGGCCAGGTCAGGCCCACCCAGCCAGCTCTAGTTAAAGACCTGTCAAACTAAACTGGGCAAGCCAACAACAGCTCTGACCTAAGCCACTCAAAATGTGCGAGCATTTAGGCGCTCTGGCATTTCCATTAGTTATCTAAGCATAACTTGTGAGCGTTCTGGGCAAGCATTTATCTTCATTTTGTGCCAAAGCACAAGAACAAAAGGCCAACTCAATTCTTTTTTGGCAGCAGGCATGTCCCTAGGAACTGTAACTGAAATGGAAACTGTATGCGATTATCTCATGCACACTGATTGGCTTGTTTAGCTAACCTAACTAGCTGCGCTCTCTCTCTGTCTGTCTGTCTCTTTCTCTCTTTGCCTTACCTTGGCAATAATTTTGCCCCATTAAAAAGTTAACTAAAGCCAAACATCTATAACAATAACCATAGAGGCCAAGTTGATTACCTTTCGCTTCGTGTTTGTTTTTCAACGAGCAAACACTTAACAACTCAACTGTTCTGTGTCGCTGTTTTGACACTCTTTGAGGCGGGCTCTCACACCAGCTACAACAACAATGTCAACGAGTCGACTTCAAGAACATTTTCCAAATTAACCTGCCTTGTTTTAGCCGGCTGTCTGCAAAGGCAACGCGTTAGTTTAAGCGACTTGCGTGCTTAATAGCTATCTACATATGCCACTCCCACACAAACACCGTCTATTTCCATATATATGCATATGTGTGCTTGAGTGTGTGTGTGTGTGTGTAGGCGGTTTTTATGGGCCTATCTACACACGGCTATGTCACGTTCACAGACACAACATCCGCTGTGACTGGCATGCCAAAAATACAAAACATAATCAAATAGTAACAAACTAGAATGGCTTAGTCCAAAGCTGTCGAGCTGCTCAAGCAGCGGATACCCTATAAAAATAAATTTAGTGGAAGCAAATTATGCAAGAAGTGAAATTGTTACAGCTGACAAAGCAAAGTGTCCTTAGTAATTAGTATTTATTTAAGGAATTGGAAGGAGAACAAACTGTAGATACCCTATAAATAGTTTTAACTGTAAGAAGTGCTAGAGGAAGTGAATATAAATTTAAAGGAAGAGCTAAAAAATAAAGTTTTTTTTAGTATTTATTTAATATTTTCAAATGTAAATGTAAAGTTGACAGGAAAAAAGGACTCAATTATAGAAAGTTAGAAAGAAAGATCAGAGGAACAGCTGATCAAATATTCTTAGTGTTTTTAAGCCGATCAGGGATCACTTGTATTGATGTGCTTTATATAGTTCTGATAATTCAAAGCATGCTTAAAGCACTTCACTTCACTTCAGTATTCGAACTCTCTCATCCAACTCAACCTTTCTCCAATACCCTGTGCGCTCGCTTGAGTTTCTGCTGGCTTCGATTGATATAATGATACCCTATATTGACAATTTGATGGCAACAGGGCATAAAAACAGTTTCTATGACAGCTTGGCAATGACTTCATTTGGATTATAGCACACACACACACAAATTCACACAGTTACATATGAAACCAGCGCGTATTTCTGTACAAATGGAACAAAAAATCTGCTTGTTTATTTAAATTCAGCCTGTCAATTTAGTAGACCGTGTGAAAATCGCATAATATTTACTCTGGAGTGTATAAATATTTAAATATAAAGTTGATTTTCAATTCGATTGCAATTTCATTTCATTTCATTTGTTTCGCCACGTTTGTGCGCTATTTGCTTTTAGTACTGCGCGCACAATGGTACGTATGCGTAATTTTCGCTGCGAGTCCTGTTCAGTACTTTGCTCGCTTACGCCAACGAGCGACATAAAACTCAATTACGTTGCGGCTAAGCCAATTTGGCGTAGCTCTAATGGCAAATTAAAGCGAGAATCAGAGCTGCAAAAGGAACTGCAACAGCAACTGCAACTGCATTTGATTCCTCCGGCCAGTCGACTCTTAGGCACATGTGGCCAACTGTTGTTGGCAGTTGCACAAGTTGGCCATAATGTGTAACCACTAACACCTAAACGATGATGGCAACCACAGCTGCTTCAACATGCCCAGCCGCCGCCCCGCCAGCCACCCACGTATTGTCTGTCTTTTGTGGCTCCCATTTCGGTGCCAGCTTCTCCTGCTGTGGCTGCTACTTTAGCTGAGTGTTGCGTGTTGCGTGTTGCTGTCAGTTTTCCAAAATGACATTGCCACTTTTCCAGCCGAGCTGATAATGATGATGACAGAACATTTGGCCAAATCAATTTAAGCAGCGAGCGTGAGCGTGTTCGAGGGCGTGTCTATTGGCCGCACACATAAGCGTTAATGTCAGTGGCTGAAACATCTATCGAAGTTACTCCATCCAAATTGGCGCATGGGGAATGGAACTAGTAGAAACTAGCTAACTGAAACCGCAGCAGTTCAGTTCAAAACTGATTTTAATTGAATGAACTGTTCGTCGTTGGTTATGTGTGTGACAGCCAAACTGCAAACTAAAGTTGAATTGAACAGGGAAATGCTAGTATCCGGTGTGAAATTGAGTTTGCAGCCAACAAACTCCTCTGTATTGAAAATAATCAAATGTATCTTAGTTTTATGGGTGGGTGAAAGTTAATTCGGCTATTATATGAAGCGAATCTGCGAAATAAAGCTACCTCTCTCTCTCTCTATATATATATATGTATATATATAATATATATAAATACGTATATATAACATATATATCCATTTTCCATTTTTTAATACATTTGATCAACTTTACAGTCCATTTAAAACTGCTTTACAAATATTATATCCAACGCCCACTTTAAAATGGAGTATTAAAAAAAGCGTTGCCTACTTTCCGGTGCTGCTTTAAAAAACGCTTTGCTGCGCCGCCATTTTGTTTTGTGCTGGGGGTCTGCAGCGTTAATTAAACGCGCGACGCAAAAACTCATCAACGCATTAACTATGACGTCAGCGCGTGCCACACTGCAGCTTGCTCTAACTGTTTGTGCACTTCCACTTTGATTACGCGTATTTGCATGCTGCGCCGGTTGGGTTGGGCGTTGAGCGCTCAGCCATGGCTGCCCCCTTTTGCCACACAATATGCTTGGGCAAATATTTGTTATGGATAAAACACACAGCGCCACCTGCTGTCGAGGGGCGAAAGTTATTGCTGTATGAGATATTCATATTGATTTTGAATGCATTGAATTTTAATAATTTGACGCATTGCGTTGCGTTGAGCGTGAATTAAAGTGAAACCGTGAAACTGAAACTGAAACCGAAGTCGCGGCATTTGCACGCAACGTAATTCTTTGCGGACAACTGGACAAGCAAACATTTTCATAAATGAATTTATAGCGAATGTCACGCTCTGATATAATTAATGTTGCCCATTTGTCCGGACGGACATTAAGGCGACTATTTAAGCAACTGAATGCCAATTGAACGCACACACGACGCACAGGCGGCGACGACAGCAGCAAAAAGAGATGAGCAAACGGCTGGAAGCGCACATGATATATTATAGAAGCCAAGCGCACACAGAGGCGACAGAGTAACCAACCAAGTGACGGCATAATAGTTTGATTTACGTACCCTACTCTGGGCCAGGCGCTGGCGAAAGAAAAAGAAACGCATAGGAGCATTAACGAGGCAGCAATTGCTATCCTTTAGCAATAAAGATTGCAATTTGATAAAGAAACCTGCGTAAACGTCTGTGTTTTTTAATTAGTTTTTAGATCTAGTCAATGACAAACTGATAAACAGGAAATCCATTTTGAATTCTATATACAATAAAGCAAGCAGCATCTATATGTTTTTCTTATTAACTAAGCTCTTTTCATTTGCTAATTTAGCACTTGCATTAAAATCAAATGGATCGAAGTATATAGACTATATAAACATTAGCTCAGCTTTATGGCTTAAACGAACTTACGCTTTTTAGGTTCTTTTACTCGCGACACGTGACAAAACGAAATGCTGAAAATCATAAAGCCATAAAGTCGCGCAATAAACATGCAGTTAAAGTCCTTAATCTTTAGGGTCAATAAATTTGCACCATGATTTTTGTTATGTTTCTCATTTTACTGCTTTCAATTGCAATTGACGATTGCCAAAATACGTTTAAATTAATGCTATAAGTAACATTTTTTGCTTGTTTCCATTTTTTATGTCTTGCATTTATTTATAAGAAGAAGAAATATGTTGGCCTGCATATTCATTAACGTAGCAGTCGCATTTATCATATATATATATATATTTTATATATATGTGTGATTCCACTCACTTGATTGGATGTATAATTACGTGTGGCTGTGTATAATCATGTTGTGTAAAAGTGTAGATGTCAGTATGTGGCATTAATGTGTAGTCTCAATAATGATCTCGTGCGTATCCAGATCGGGCACCGAAAACTTCATCGGCAAATAGTCATCCGCATGCATATGGGACATTTGATTAACCTCTAGCTGGGAGCGTTCATGATCCTCATGGCACTTGCCCTCATGCTTCTCATAGTCGCCAAATGTTTCGAAAATGGCACGACATATCATGCACTCAAAGAAGCTTCTGCAAAGGCAAGAGGACAAAATTAGATTGGGCTATACAAAAAGATCAGTTTCTCTTACGGTTTCTGCTCGGCCTCTAGGCGCTCCCGTGCCAGAGTCGTTGCCTGTTGTATTGCACCGGGTACATCGACATCGACGCCCTCCTTAATGTGTGACTGCAGATGCCGCTTGAAATTGGAGAGTTGTGTAAAGCCCTTTTCACAATAGTTGCACTGATACGGCTTGGCATTCAAATGGCCCAGCTTATGCTTCTTGAGGTTGACCAATTGCGAGAAGTACCGACCACAGCGCTGGCATCGAAACGGCTTCTCGCCCGTGTGTGTCATTTTGTGGCGTTTCATATTGCTTTGCTGGGTAAAGGATTTGTTGCAGAAGGTGCACTGATATGGACGCTCGCCGCTGTGTACGGCATAGTGTCGTTGCAGATTGACCGCCTGTGCAAATGCCTTCGAGCATATGTTACACACAAAGGGTCGCACATCGTTATGGACCTTCATGTGGCGATCCAGATTGCCGCTGTTGCAGAAATTTTTGGCGCACAGTTTGCATTCGTAGGTAGTTTTGTTATGATTGTGCACCTCCTGGCGATGAAGCGTTTGATCGCGTTTGCTTTTAAACGTCTGCGGGTAGGCCATAAGAAGTATATATCGTAAATAATATGTTCAAGTTCGCTGGATGCGAGTGAAACTTACGCGGTCGCAACGTTTGCAGCTAAACTGATTGACTACTGTCTCATCGAATTCCACCGGGATGCCCGCCATTTTGGGCGCTGCTACAACATCGATCCGATGCGGTTTTATATCCTGAATCGTACTTATTGGAAATAACAGATCCATATAGAGTACAAGTGTACTAAAACTTACTTTGGATTCCCTAATTTATATGTAATTTTTTCGCGTCTTGTAGAAAAGTCATATGGTAGTAGAGATGTGAGCTATATATCAATATATCGTGTTATCGGTATAGTGCATCGATGCGATATCGATATTTAATGCGATATATCGACTTATTGTAAAAAATACGTAAATATTACACTTTTATGTATAAATAAGTTCATTTTTTCGGTAAAAATATAAATGTTTATTATATATTTATATGTCGAACAAAAACAAAACTTATAATCTGAAGGATAATAAATACTTAATTTCAGTTTGACTGTCGCAAACTATCGTCGTTGCAATAGCACGACTGCTTAAGAAACTTTAACTTAAAAATGTATTTAAAAAATCATAAAATTGAATATTAATTGTAAATTAAATCAACATTATATAATCAACAGTTGCCTTATAATATATTAAAAATTTATGGAAGTTCATTTGCTGTATGACAGATATATGTGGCGTAACCTTCGCCGTAAAATATGCTTGTCAAATAAATTGTCAGGGCTGCATCGCGCAATCAGCTGTTCTGTTAGAACTCGTACAGCTCTGTTAGTTAGCGGATGTTAACTCTTATCTCGCGCTTTAAATTTGTTTTCTCCTAATTATACTGCAAAAAGAAACATGTATTTTGCAAAAAAATATAATTATTATAATTTTTTAGCAAACTGCATTTACCAAATCCGTTTTTTAGATACAAAAATGTAAATAAGCCAACTTTGCAGCAAAATGGTTTTACGCTGTTAATAAGAGTGGTAGAAATGCTAAATTTTTGGGGTGGCCACACACCATAATTAGTGTTAGTTTGGAACAAAAACTAAAGAAGAAGAAGAATAATTAAGAGGAACACAACTCCTGGCAGCCACAAATGCTGAGATAACTAAGAATCTTGTATTGTTTTGTGTAGTAAGAGACGTGTTACCTAGTGCAATGGCCACGTATTCCAACCAGCACTGGCTGCTCTCGCACATACGCAACTCATTCATCTCCACAGATGATACGGGCATATGCGAGACCGTAATGCTCAGCGACGATATGCCCAAGCATTATTTAAGGAAATTTCAAACTGCCAACACAGCTATGGAAGCTCATAGACGCAGCCATCGGGCCGCGCAGCAGCGTAAATCGCAAATTCCCAAAACTCCAGACACTGCCACGCCTATGCAACGAATTGGGCCACTGCTGCATATGATGCCACCGCGGATTGCGGATCAGCTGCTGCACGAAGTTGATTTCGTATGCTATCCGGGCCTCGATCTGAGCGATGATGAGGATCTGGATATGTCGACACATTCGTTCGACATACAAATGTATCCCGAAGTAGGCGCCCATAGATTTCGCTCGAATACAGCGCAAAAACTCGAAAAACTGGATATAGCCAAGCGCAAAGCGGCGCGCATTAAAAGCGTTAACTACAATGAGGAGGCGCTACTGCCGGATCGTAAAGATTTCTTCAAGCGGAAAGTGCTTAGCGAACAACCCATTGATAAGCCCTCCACATCAGCAGCAGCCGCAGCCGCAGCGGCAGCAGTGAGAGCAACAACAATGAACCGAACGGAAGTAGCCAACGATGATGACCTTTTCGATGGCGGTGTCAAGAGCAAGCTGTCAGAGCAGCTGGCCAGAAGTCCGAAACAGGCGCAAAATCGTTTCATTGAGTATGCGCGCTTTGATGGCACCGCCCAGGTGGGCATGCCCACGAAGCGAATCAATGTTTATGTAAATATGCTGCCCGAGCCGGAACGCAATTATCCGCTCAAGATCTGTGTGCTATCCACGGCGAAGATCATAGAGGTCATTGGCCTGGTTTGCTACAAGACTACCCTACAGTATCCAGATGCAGTGCAGCTGCAATCTGTGCAGCACTATGCATTATATATGACGGAAGACAATGATGACATGGATGATTTCCCGCCGCTGGACAATCGTGAGCCGTGCTCCAAATTTGGTTTCTCGCATTTGACATTGGCCGAGCGACGACCATTGGCGCCGGTCACCCGCATCGACTATCACAATCAGCTGGGCACAAAGTCCATGACATCCGAGGAGGATAAGGCGGCAATGGCGGATGCTGCACTGCATGCCCTGCAAAATATCAATTTAAATGGCGATGTGCCGGACACGGGCGGAGGAGACAGCCCGCTGGATCATGTCAAGGAGTATGAGCAACGCCTGCTTAATCACAATGATATGCTGGAAGCACCCATGCATCGCACCTATCGGGTCAGCATCATCGACAAGCGCTTCTTCAAGTGTGACGTGACGCTGGCCGTGTCTGGGGAACGCATCGAGATCGATCAGCACAAGAACACCAAATTCTGGACGCAACGGAAGCCACTGTCTACGCCCATTGATTTGGTGGCGCATTGCGAGATTGTGGAGCAGCGACAGCTAAAGGCGCTGCTGCGCATTTGGCTAAAATCCAACTCTTCCAGCAGCCTGCCCACCAGCTGCACCTCGGCGCCCAGCACGACAAGCATTGCGACGTTGATCGCGGGCAATCCGAGCTCGAGTCTCGTCTATTCACCTGCCAATCCGCGTTACCCGTGGATGCACTCCAGTTCACGCTTTGGCCTCTTCACCACCATATCCAACATTCGTTTCAAGCACTATGACTTCTACACGGACGTGCATACGGCCGAGCAGATACGCAACAAACTGAACTGCATACTGGAGATGCGTGCCAGCGATATACGACGCGAGTTCCTGCAGCAGCGCGAACGGAAACAGGAGAAACAGCTGGCCAAGCGCCAGCTCAAGTTGTAGTATTTTGTTCCTATATTGCTGGCCAAGCTGTGCCGCCTCGCCTCGAGTTGCTTGTGTGCCGCCTAGCGTGCAGTAGACGTAACTCTGGAGGCCAAACTACTTTTGTCTATCGCCGGCTAATCAAACCGTTCCTCCCCTTCCCACCACTCATTGTCCTACTATCTCCCCCGCTATTTTCCCCGCTTAGCTCCCTCCTCCAAACATCCGTTGAAGTTGTATTTTAGTTGCTAACCTAAAGAGGCGTGTGGTACACACGCTTCGCATAGCCTATAAGTATTTATTGAAACACTTAAGTAACTAAAAACCAATCCGAAGTGCAAAATGAAAAATAAATAGCATCAAAGTTCACAATTATGCTGAAAGACAAACACTTTGCTATCAGCTTCCACTCTATTACTGTAAATTGTGTAATATTAGCAACAACAAAAACAACAACACACACTGATACTAATGCCTTCGCCTATAACTGCAATTGACTTACCCAGTCAATTCATAGAGCATGCTGTACATCATGAAAACAGCAGTGAGCAGCTCACATAATACTAATTGCCCATACAGACGCCTTTGCGAAGTGCATTAAGTTCAGCTGGACTATTTACTAGCTACATATATTAGCAACAACAACTCACACATTGACTGAGTGACTGTTTCTATTTTCTGTTTCACCTTCGCCTTTGGCTGAGTGAGACCAGACCCAGTTGAACCTGCGTGCATGCTAGCAACCTGAAAAGTGCAGTGAGAAGCTGTTGCTTAAGGGTGATCGTTAGCGACAGCTTTCTTCATGCCTCAGTTCTGCTGGGTCATGAAATGCGCGCACGCTCGCTCTCCCTCTGTTTCTCTTTCTCTTTCTCACCCGTTTGCGCTGGCATACAAACGCTCGAACTTGAGCTACTTCCGTATTAGCTGCTTCAATTGTAGGCGTCAGACGCGAGCGCGCGACTTTGAAGCGTTTTTCTGGCGTTTTGCGCGCGATTAGCGTTTTGTATTTCCGTTTGGCGCGGCTCGTTGACATTGCAATTGTTTGTAATCAATGTGCAATTAATCTAACAGATCCCCAGACGGGGTCGGGCCGTACTAACGGCTATATATTTATTTTTCTTTATTGCTATTGTACTTATGAAGTTTGTTTTGTCGTTAGATTTGTGTTTTATTTATAGTATTGCAATGTCAGCCGCTAACTTCGTGAATGGGCGGTGCCTAGGGACGGCAGCTGTGTAGCTGATTAACAGCTGTTTTTACAAACTGCCGTTAGAATTATGATAGATCTGTGTGAATAGAGCAATAAGATATATAAATATATATATACATACATATATATTTAACGTTAAGTCATGAAACGCTTGTTTTCGTTTCGATTCTATGTAAGGCCAAGGTTGCTGAACAAAACAAAACAAAAGCACACAATTGCGATTTCACTGGCAACAGAATTTGACATTTGAGGTCAGCCAATGATGATGATGATGATGCTGCTGCTGCTGCTTCTAACTAGCGTGACTATATAAAGTCAGGCATTAACAAGTTCAACAAATGAATCAGCAATGATTGATATAAAACGAAATTAAAAATTTGGTTATATTTTTCAAAGTTCTCACACATGTCTATATATATGTATATATATAAGTATATATGTATATATATGTGTATTCAATGCCAAAGCTTCTGACGCAGTCGGCTAACTTCGAAGAGACTCCCGTTCAAGAAGACTTCTGAACGCTCTGTTGTATTGGGCTTAAAGAACTTAAGATACACTGTGAAATCCATCTCTGGCATAAAAGCCGGAAAGTTCTCCAAGTTAGCCATATTGTTTATGTACAACATACCCTATAACAGAAAAATGAGCTTTAAGCAGTTGGCCATTGCATCCGTTATACATACCTTTCTAAAGGGGCACTCTCTGACCAAATTGCTATCCTTCAACATGTTCTGAAAGACAAAGGTGACCATTTTGTTACGCACACTGCCGTCGCTTATCAGCTTACAGATGTCCACAGTTGTATCGAAGAGAACCATTTCTGAATGTTGAGCGGGTCGCAGGACAGTAAACTTACAGTTCATCCACATCACAGGCAAGGGTTCAAGAAATATCACATGTGTGTTGAGAGTGCTATTCTCAACGATGAGGCAGGTCCAGTTTTTGACAGCTGGCATGTTATTGACGCAGTCGAACCTATGAAAGTTCAGCATATAACGCGAGCGCTACAGAGTTGAAGAGGATCTCATAGTAGTTGTAGTCATAGTAATAGTATCCTTAGAGTACTCACGCGTGCCGCTTCTACGGCTGAACCGATTCCCAGTAGCCAGAGCAGGCAAAGGTAACAGCAAATGCGACTCATCTCCATTGCAGAACTAAATGAAATTTCCACATTTTCGACTCTTGCTTAAGTAGATATTCTGAATTAAACTGTCATTATTAATATTACTAATAGAATACATCTTTAGTAACGCTTCAATAGCTAAATAATTGATTTCAATAAATGATACAAAAAATGTTCAAAATACTTTAGGGCCACATGACGTATACGTAATAAATGTGGTCTATTTTGTCAGTGTCTGTTTAACTGATTTGTGCAAATGATTATCGTGTACTATATATGGCATATAGGCATATGTAAATATGTGTATATGTATATATATAACTTGTCCATGCCCATGATTTATGCGTATCACACGTAGCCTTGACGGCTGCAACTCCACCTCCAAAAAGTTAAACAAAAATCGAGACAAAAATACGACACAAAATCCCAATTTGAATATTGCTTGCAATTTGTCAAATTGCAACGCGAGTTCAATGTTTTATATATATATATAGATATATATATATATATATATATATATATATATATATATATATATATATATATATATATATATATATATATATATATATATATATGTATATATATCTGCAAAAAGCTCATTGCGAATAGAATTTATTATTGGCAAGTGCAACTTGACAACGTCGACAAATTGCCTTCAATATATTTTGTTGTTCTTTTATTTTATTTTAGTTTTAATTTCACTAGATTGTGCCACTAGTGTTGTTGCTATTATCAACTAACTTATTTAAGAGCATACACACACACACACACACACACACACACACGCACATACACCTTTATCTATGCATTTTGACTACAAGGATGCTTTGCTTCTACAGCTAATTGAAAGTCAATAAATACATTATAAACATTTTTAATTACAAATGCACACAATTGCAACCTTGACATTGAAAATGAATGACAGACAGACAAACAACAATAATAACAACAACACAACAACAGCAACTACAACAACAACTATGAAAAGTTCACGTATGAAAGTTGAGAGCGTGTTGGCTGACAAACTTGGCACGCATTGTGAGCGGATTTTCACTGCAAAACAGCAGCAGCAGCAGCGGCAACAGCAGCAACAACAACAACAGCAACAACAACAATGTTGCATTGTATAAAAAAGTGAGCGGCATAGCAAAATGTTGTGCCGGCCCGTTTTGTCAATTTATCAATTGCATAAAATAATAGGCCTAGGCGCATAATTTAATGTCGCGATTTTTTAGAAGGCCGCACGGGCAGCTTCTATGCATATGCAGATTAATCACGATGCAACAACAGCAGCAACAGAATAGCAGCAGCAACAGTTGCTTGGCCTATGCATGTGGCATGTGTCACGCAATAGAAACGGACAATGCAAATCTAAAGGCGATGCATCCGATAAAAACTGCATAAATCTATTATTATTATAATGAAACTTATCTGAACCTAAGTTAAATATTTTCAAATTAAATATATTTAATTTTAAATTAATTATAATTTTATTAGCAAACTAACATTGAACTTGTCCTTATGTCATTTATTTATTGTCTGCTAACAATTGCCGTTGTTCACAAATTGATTTTTTTTCTTTTTATCTATAGAATATAAATAGCCTAATTGAGCAATTAAATAATTGTTAAGTGCGAATTGAATTTAATGAATGCATAAATAAATTCTAACAATTAGAGGTAGCTAACTGTAGTTAAGCATTGTTAAACATAACTGAGTAAGTGATTAAAAAAATGTTTATTAATTTATTGAATTGCTTTTAGCGAACAACACAATTCTACTTAAATAATTTGGTAGCACTTGAAGCTCTACTCCAAATTACATAAAACTGTCTTAAGGCAACAGATGGGTCTGCTCTAATACTGCAAATGGGCAGCACTTTTCTTTAGGCACGCGCCGCTGTGTGTGGTGGCAGCACTGGCTGGCAACAGCATTGTGCGATTACGCAATTTGGTAACAGTTTTATTCAAAAAACCAAAAAGACTAACAAAATAACAACTGTCAGCCCATAAATGTTAAGAGTTTAAAGTGCTTGAAATGTGCTTTACATTATTGCCATGTCTTTCATTATGGCCATAACATTTTGCACATACCGAGACCAACCCACACACACACATAGATACACCCGCCCGGACGGTGCGGCACGCACCAAACAGCGAGTTCGCAGTCGTTCAGTTCAGTCGTCTCTGTGTGAAGCCATTCACAAAAACGTTTGCGGGCTCAAAATGTGATTTTAATTGCACAACAATTTTCAAGTTGGCCGCCCCCAGTTCTACATAGGCCCAAAGCGTGTTTTATGGGGCTGCCCGCTTGACACATGTAACCCAATTCTGTCGCAGAACGCAAAAGAGAGAGAGAGAGAGAGCGAGAGAGGGAGAGAGAGAGAGGGAGAGAGAGATAGAGAGAGGCGTTGCACTTGCAATTTTTCAACATAATTGAACAGCGAAGTTTTAATTAAAAAGCGTGCGTTCGGTAAATAAACGAAAATATACAGAGAGAAATATGTAACGCCAATTGTGGAGGTCAACTGCAGTCAGTTAACCCAAAGAGGGAGCCGAGCCGGACAACCTGTTCCACGCACTCGGATCAATCTGCGGCTTCCTGACCAGGCCTGGCCTGGCCAGTGCGCGCTTTCTGATTACAATGCAATAAATTTTGTAGTCTTTTTTTTGGGTCTGTCAAGGTTGTGGCTTGTCGGAGCTTCATTAATGAAGTGCCGAAACTTGGGCTCGTTGCCAGGCGTTGTGGCACTTGCAACTTGTTGGGGGCAACCGGTTCACAGTTGAGCAGCAGCTTAGTCGCTTAGCTTAATGCAGGTGGTGATTGCAACTTGTGGCCAGACAAAAGGTTCACCTATCAGGGCACCAAGGTTGCATTGCCCTTGGCTGGTGTCCTCTCAACGGAACCGGTCCAAAAGGTTCTGGCTTATGCAACCAGTGCCAAGTGCCTGTTGACCCAGTTTTTTTTCAGCATAGCTTTCAATTCGCAACGGCTTCACATCAATTCAGGCATCATAAATCGCATAATCTAGAAGGATTTCATATGCTTTGCACTCTACACATTTGAAGCTCCAGTATAAAGTTAACTTTAGTCGCAGTTTTCATAACAATAACTGCGCTTCCACGTTTCATCGCCTTTAACATTGAACTTGAGGTGAATAGCGTCATTTTTAATGTTTTATATATATTCATTATTATTATTTATATTATTTAATTTCATGTTTTCTTTGTGGCTTTTGGGCCTAGCCAGTGTCGGACGACGCGTCAGCAACAGCTGCCATGCAATCTAATGAGGTGATTCACATATTACGGCATAGACTTAGCTGTGCATATCGTATAGCAGGTAAGTTATACTATAAATATAAATTATGTAAGTTAGTTATATGACAGAAATACAAAAGCTTATGCAGCGCATAGTTGGCATACATAATAAAGATCTAGCTGGCTTTTAAAAATTGAACTGCTGCCATAATAGTAAATAAAAAGCACAAAGCTGCGTAACTACTTTGAAATTAGAATTGAAACTTGCTAGAAATTAAAACCAAATTTTGGAATTTTGATAGTTTTGTTAACTTGAATCGCAAGCCTTAACTGAAAGGCCAATTTAAAGGCAAAGCTTACTCAAATAATATCTTTAAAAAATAGCCTAACTAATCTTTACAACTAACTGTATCTATTATCTAATCAGATGTGTTGTAGACTTAATTATTCGCTGAGCTTATAGAAAATTAGTATTCGGTATCTCCTAGTCTAGCACTCCCTCTGACTTGTTTTATAAAGAACATTTTTGAATCTTGTTTTTTTCTTATATTTTAAAATTTTGTGCAGCTAAAAATATTTTAATATTTTTAAATATTTTTTATTTTTTTTTAAATATTTATTATATAAGGTTGTCAAAAAAGTCTTGCGGTATTTTTATTGAATTTTCAATTGTTCATAAAATTGGTTATAATAATGCGATTCAAGTCAAATATGCGCCGTTTTGTTCGATGACGAGTTCCCAACAAGATGCCAACTTCATAATGCCTCTCTTATAGAAGCTCGCTTCCCTATTGTCAAAAAACTCGGAGAGCCAATTTTCATAGGACTTTCTTGTGGACAACTTCCGACTACCAAGCTCGTTCGCCATGGACAGAAATAGGTGGTAATCACTTGGTGCGAGATCCGGACTATACGCGCTTGCAAAGACAAGCTTGCGGAAATACCGCAAGACTTTTTTGACATATATATTTTTTATATATTTATATATTTTTTGATACATAATCATATTTGATACGAGATGAGATCCAAGAATTTGAATATCTGTTACTTTTTCTTTACACTTTGTATACGTCCCTATTTATCCTTATTTTCTTAACATGTTTTATGCAGCAAAAATTTTCATATAAATATCGAATATAAATTTTTAATAAATATCAATTTTAGCGCATTTTGTATATGAGAATATGCGAAGAATGCATTTTTGTTCAGTACAAGGCGCAATAATAAAACAAAAACTTATTTAAATTTAAATTAAATTAAGAAAAACTGTTAAATGCAAAATAATTGACTAAGAAGCTATTTTAGTCAATATAAGCATTTTGTATGAACTGTAAATGGAAGCGCAGATAATTTGTTTAAATTTGACGCATTCGATTAAATTTTAATTATATATAATATGATTAAACCTTAGAATGCAAAAGTAAATTTTAATTAAATATTGAGCGCTAGGAAAATATAATTTAAAACAGAGCCGCAAGTCAATAGTTAAGTCTATAGACTTGCAGCTCTGTTAAAGCTTCTTATCTAATTGAAATATACTTTTACCTCTCTACAAGTGACACTATACGACTGAGAAATGACTGAAGAAAAAGTCATCTCTCAGTCATTTAGTCTCTCAATTATTTTTATGAATTTATCATATTTAATTTAAGACTTTTAAAGACACAAACTTTGTGCATAACATAAAACTGGTTTGCTTGCACGCAAAGCTGTTCAATTAAATAACTTTCGGCAGTTCGATGTCCTTTAGAAATTTGTATTTGTTGGTTTACAAAAATTTGCTGTTTACATTTGTGTGTTGGTTTCTTAATCATCAATGGGTATTTCCTAAATACACAAAGTTTGCCTTTCAATTACTCTTAAATTATATTATATTAAATGAGCTTCAGCTGCCACCTACCTCAAGTCATTCAATGTGATTCGATTCGATTTGCGTTGCTTTTGCGTAGGCTCTAGTGAACAATTGCCGAAATAAAGTAAAACGCGTGCAAAATGTCAACAGAAGGACAAACTCAAATACAACAAACAAATTAGAGTGTAAAGCAGCTGCAACAACAACGACACATTAACAACAATAACCATAAGTAATAATTATAATGCTTCAACTGCTGATCATAAGCAGATCGGCAGCCTGGACGACCCTGGACTACAGCAGCGGCAGCAGCTCCAAAGAGTGTGGGCAACAACAACAACAACAACAGCAGCAACAACATCCCAATGTGTGTGCAAAAAAGTAAATAAACGTTTCATAAAAGCAAATAAATGAGTGAACAACAACAAACAAACAAACATGGCCAACACAATGCAGCTAAAAGCGCCTTTTAGACCCAATTGATAAATATACCCATTGAAAAATATGGTTATAATTCAATGGGGTATTATGTTTTTGGGCAAATGTATGTCAGAGGCAGAAGAAGATCGGGTCGTAGCTATGTGGTGTATATATAATATATATGCTTGATCAGTATTAGATGTCGAGTCCACTTAGACAAGTCTAAGTTTCTGTCTGTTCGTCTGTCCATATGTCCGTCTGACTGTCTTTCCGCATGTCTGTCAATCCCTCTACCAGTTTATCCCTTTGTCTATCTATCCCTTTGTCTGTCTATTCCTTTGTCTATCGAATCGTCTGTTCGTCTGCCTGGCTATCGACATCCCAGTGATCCATTCTATGAGCGCCTTGATCTCAGCAACTACTAAAGCTTTTAAGACTTGATATACTACTTATATATTCTTGTATTCTAAATGTAATACAAATTTATAATAATTTAATAAAACATCGAGAAATTCCATACAAATATTGCCAATTTTACATACTTACCTTATTTTTAATCCCTCAAATTCAATCCCTTATATCAAATAAAAGTCTTAGCTTTTCGTTTATACAAATAATGGAATGTCAACTTTTTACATGGTATCTGCTAGTTGGGCACTGCCACTCTTACACACTTCCCAGGCAGCAGGCCAACTGTCTAGGCCACAAAAAAAACCGGGCCTTAAGTAGCTGCGACTTACCTCAACAAAGCGAGAAAGAAACTCTTTGGCAACTTCCTGGTTAGATTTCGCCAAAATTGCAGATTAATATGTCTTTTGATTGACACGCCCTTTTTTTCATATTTGGAGGCTGCGCGACAAGCAACAAATTACAAAAAAAAAAATAATAACAACATATTTTTGCTAAATAAATAAATCATTTGTTTTGTTTCTGTTGAGCCAAGAGAAATACTTGAATTTATATTTTTGTGGTTGTTGTGTCTTTTACCGCAAGGTTAACTTTGCCTTTTGTGTTTGTTGTTGTTGTTTTTGAAAAATAATCATAATTTACTTGTTGGCAAATCAAAATGTATGACTACTCGAAATCAAATGGGCCGCAAATGCCTGTCGTCAATTGCCAATTAATGGACAGCTGACCTTATCGAACAGGTAGCAACAAAAAAACAGAACAAGCGAACATATATCAAGCATACGCCCCATTAGCCCAACTGAGTAAGCGAGAACTAACTACATGGACACACACACGCACACACACACACACGCACGCATACACTCACACACACACACACATGGACAGTATGCGTAATTGGATTGCAAATGTTTGTAGCACTTTAAGATTGTATAATTTGATCGGCTCATTGAATATGGTAAACAAAACGTCTAGCGACGCAGCTGATGCAACGTTTCCACGCAAATTCCAACTAAAGGGATTATAATGCAATAGGGGCAGAGGGTTACGTTATAGCAGCATAACAGAATAGCGGTTGTGCGGCAAAGACCCGCAGTCGAGGCGCCTCTCATTGCAATTTGCACTTGAACTTGCACTTGGCTAGCAAATTTGAAAAATGAGGCCAGCTGGCCTGAAATGAGTTAGCGGGAATCTAGCTAATAAAATAACGAAATCGTTCAAATATCGCCAATTGCCAGCTGTGCAAACACCTAAAAACGTAAATAGTTAAGCAAATTGTTGACCTTGTCGCAAAATGCGATTTGTGTGAAAGTAGAAAACTAACATAACTTTACATAACTAACTAAAATAAATATATATCAATATTGATGTACAACTAGATTAAGATTTCAGATTAATTATTAACCAATTAAATGAAATCATTTTTGGTTTATTAGAAACGTAGGCTTAAGCAAATTTATATATTTATTATATGTTAACTAATTTAAAGATCTTGGGGCTCTGATGGATGGTACTCTGTATTATGCGGAAGCTTGGGGAGAAAATCAAGAAAATGGAGAAATGTGGAAGGATCTGAAGGATTGTGTAGACAACTGGAGGAATCTAGTGGAATTTGGAAAAATATGGAGGCATATGGAGGAATATGGAACGATCTACAAGGATCTGGATGGATCTGGAAAGATGTGGCGTAATCTAGGGTAATCTGCATGGATCTGGAAGGATTTGGAGGGATCTGTAGGGATCTGGAGGGATCTTTGGGGATCTGAATGGATATGGAGGACTCTGGAGGGATCTGGAGGGATCTGGAGGGATCTTTAGGGATCTGAATGGATCTTAAGGGATCTGAATGGATCTGGATGGATCTGGGTGGATCTGGGAGATCTGGGAGATCTGGAGGGGTCTGGAGGGATCTGGAGGGATCTGGAGGGATCTGGAAGGATCTGGAGGCATCTGGAGGCATCTGGAGGCATCTGGAGGCATCTGAAGGCATCCAGAGAAACGTTGATGGATCGTGATCGACCAGGGATTTGTTTTATAGATTTCATGAAAAAATTTGTTTTATGAATTTCATAAAACAATTTATTTAGTTTTAAGAAATTTGTTCTCTGGAATTTGTTTTATGGATTTCATAAAACAATTTGTTTTAAGGATTTCATAAAACAATTTGTTTTATGGATTTCATAAAACAATTTATTTAGTTTTAAGAAATTTGTTCTCTGGAATTTGTTTTAAGGATTTCATAAAACAATTTGTTTTAAGGATTTCATAAAACAATTTGTTTTATTGATTTCATAAAACAATTTTATAAATTTCATAAAACAATTTGTTTTATGGATTTCATAAAACAATTTGTTTTAAGGATTTCATAAAACAATTTGTTTTATGGATTTCATAAAACAATTTATTTAGTTTTAAGAAATTTGTTCTCTGGAATTTGTTTTATGGATTTCATAAAACAATTTGTTTTAAGGATTTCATAAAACAATTTGTTTTATGGATTTCATAAAACAATTTATTTAGTTTTAAGAAATTTGTTCTCTGGAATTTGTTTTAAGGATTTCATAAAACAATTTGTTTTATGGATTTCATAAAACAATTTATTTAGTTTTAAGAAATTTGTTCTCTGGAATTTGTTTTAAGGATTTCATAAAACAATTTGTTTTATGGATTTCATAAAACAATTTATTTAGTTTTAAGAAATTTGTTCTCTGGAATTTGTTTTATGGATTTCATAAAACAATTTGTTTTAAGGATTTCATAAAACAATTTGTTTTATGGATTTCATAAAACAATTTATTTAGTTTTAAGAAATTTGTTCTCTGGAATTTGTTTTAAGGATTTCATAAAACAATTTGTTTTATGGATTTCATAAAACAATTTATTTAGTTTTAAGAAATTTGTTCTCTGGAATTTGTTTTAAGGATTTCATAAAACAATTTGTTTTATGGATTTCATAAAACAATTTATTTAGTTTTAAGAAATTTGTTCTCTGGAATTTGTTTTATGGATTTCATAAAACAATTTGTTTTAAGGATTTCATAAAACAATTTGTTTTATGGATTTCATAAAACAATTTGTTTTAAGGATTTCATAAAACAATTTGTTTTATGGATTTCATAAAACAATTTGTTTTAAGGATTTCATAAAACAATTTGTTTTATGGATTTCATAAAACAATTTGTTTTAAGGATTTCATAAAACAATTTGTTTTATGGATTTCATAAAACAATTTATTTAGTTTTAAGAAATTTGTTCTCTGGAATTTGTTTTAAGGATTTCATAAAACAATTTGTTTTATGGATTTCATAAAACAATTTATTTAGTTTTAAGAAATTTGTTCTCTGGAATTTGTTTTATGGATTTCATAAAACAATTTGTTTTAAGGATTTCATAAAACAATTTGTTTTAAGGATTTCATAAAACAATTTGTTTTATTGATTTCATAAAACAATTTTATAAATTTCATAAAACAATTTGTTTTATGGATTTCATAAAACAATTTGTTTTAAGGATTTCATAAAACAATTTGTTTTATGGATTTCATAAAACAATTTATTTAGTTTTAAGAAATTTGTTCTCTGGAATTTGTTTTATGGATTTCATAAAACAATTTGTTTTAAGGATTTCATAAAACAATTTGTTTTAAGGATTTCATAAAACAATTTGTTTTATTGATTTCATAAAACAATTTTATAAATTTCATAAAACAATTTGTTTTATGGATTTCATAAAACAATTTGTTTTAAGGATTTCATAAAACAATTTGTTTTATGGATTTCATAAAACAATTTATTTAGTTTTAAGAAATTTGTTCTCTGGAATTTGTTTTAAGGATTTCATAAAACAATTTGTTTTATGGATTTCATAAAACAATTTATTTAGTTTTAAGAAATTTGTTCTCTGGAATTTGTTTTATGGATTTCATAAAACAATTTGTTTTAAGGATTTCATAAAACAATTTGTTTTATGGATTTCATAAAACAATTTATTTAGTTTTAAGAAATTTGTTCTCTGGAATTTGTTTTATGGATTTCATAAAACAATTTGTTTTAAGGATTTCATAAAACAATTTGTTTTATGGATTTCATAAAACAATTTATTTAGTTTTAAGAAATTTGTTCTCTGGAATTTGTTTTATGGATTTCATAAAACAATTTTATAAATTTCATAAAACAATTTGTTTTATGGATTTCATAAAACAATTTGTTTTATGGATTTCATAAAACAAATTATTTAGTTTTAAGAAATTTGTTCTCTGGAATTTGTTTAATGAAATTCATAAAACAAGTTAAATTATAATTTAAGGAATTTGTTTTATGAATTTCATAAAACAATTTGTTTTATGGATTTCATAAAACAATTTATTTAGTTTTAAGGAATTTATTTTCTGGAATTTGTTTTATGGATTTCATAAAACAATTTATTTTGTTTTAAGGAATTTATTTTCTGGAATTTGTTTTATGAATTTCGTAAAACAATTTGTTTTATGGATTTTATAAAACAATTTATTTAGTCTTAAGAAATTTGTTTTCTGAAATTTGTTTTATGGATTTCATAAAACAATTAATTTTATGAATTTCATAAAACAATTTTATAAATTTCATAAAATAATTTATTCTATGGATTTCATAAAACAATTTATTTAGTTTTAAGCTAATATGTTTTCTGGAAATTGTTTTGCGAATGTCTTAAAACAATTTGATTTATGTATTTAATTAACGTTGTACTGAGATCGTTTATAGAGCGACGACCCTTATAAACATTAGTAAAACAATTTAAATATTAAGTTTGATATAGCTATTAAAAAAATGCAATTTTAAATATGCCAATGCAAGTTTAAATTAAATAAATAAATATTTATATATATTAAAATTATAAAAGAAAAAAGTTTAAAATGTGACTAAAATAAATGAATATCAACTCAGGCAATTACATAAAATGATTGGACTTTGTATGTACAAAGTGAAATTGAAAATATATTTGAATATATTTAATATTCGTAGACATTTCCCTTGCAAGTTGCTGGAGAACTTCCTGCCCATAGACGGCATTTCTTTTGAGTAGGCATCTAGACTTGTAGATTTTTCATGAGTGCTCGCTCGTTCATTTGTTAACCCTCAACGAATTGTCATTTCGTGTTGCTTCCTGCTTCCCCATAGATAAATGTTTTTTTTTTAGAATGCTGGACTTGCATGCTGCATTGCAATTTGTTTCGACTGCAAATTGGATGCAACAAGGTCGCCAATCGACAGAGCAACAACAACAACAACAACAACATTAACAACAACAATGACACTCAATGTGAGAGCTAAATAAAATCAACTGAAGCACTTTCCAAATTGTCGGCGAACGCTGCGTATGAGCAATGCGAGCGAACATTGCGCGATCGCTCGCTCTGCCTCAATGCAAACTGCCTGTGAAAGAAAAAAAATTAAAATTTGCAAAATAAATAAATCGGAAGCACCTCGCAGTGTGTGTGCGTTGCTGTAGTTGTTGTTGTTGTTGTAGCTGTATCTTGCCAGAACAATTTATAAGAAATAAAATTCAAAAGCTACAATAACAACAAATGCCGCCTGACAAATGCACCAAGCGATTGTTGTTGCTGTTGGTTGTTGTTGCTGTTGTTGCCAACGCAACAAGTTTCGTGTGCGCCTGTTGCTGTTGCTGTTGCTGTGTTGCTCAGTTGCCAATAAGTTGTCGCCGCTGGCAGCGCAGTCAGCGCAGCTGTCTCTCCCTGTTGCTGTTGTTGTTATCGGCTGTTTCGTGCGTACTTGGACCGCTCAATAACGCTCGACGCGGCTGTCGCTGCCGCTGCTGCTGCTGCTGTTGGCGTCGCTGCCGCCGGCAGTCGCTGTAAACACAACAGCAACAAAAATACGAAAAATGAAAAAAAAAACATACAAAATTAAACGAAAGCAGAGGGTATTTAACCGACCTCAAATCAATTTGCAATTTCAGTCTATCTCCGCGTTGCAGCGTTGCATGAACTCGCGTACGAAAACGGATCAACATATTTATATTACATATATGTATATAAACAACTACAACAACAACAACAACAATAACAGCAATAAGCATTTGGCATACACCCTCAAGCCAAACGGAAATAATTAAGAAACTCGCACGGGCAACAACTGAAAGAAAAACGGAATAATAATAACAAATCAAATATACAAAAACAAATGTTTTATAAAAAAAAACCCAATTGCATACGAAATTGTTTTACCAAAAGCAACAACAATAACAAATTGTTGCGGTGCCGTTTTTTTTAACGACTATCAAATGGTGTCGGTGTCAAGCGCGGCCTAGAAAACAAAACAATCAGCCCCCTCTTTACCTATATATAAACTATATATATACTATGTATGTATATCTAAAATTATAGCCAAATACAGTCAGAGAATTCCAAGCACGTTTCCAACCAGGCTGCAGAATTACGCAAAAAAATAAACTGAACAACAACAAGCAGCAATAAACAGCTGACGTTCAATGAACGCCCAGAGCTGAGCGTAAATGCAGACAGTGAGTGCCAAATGTAAGTGCACAGCGCTAGCGAGCTGAACTTGAAAGTGAAAGTGAAATTTGAAGCAGCCAAACTCAAGAGAGATAGACGCATACAAAACAGACAGTTACAGATACAGATACAGCTACAGCTATAGCTGCAGATAGAGATACAAATACAGACACAGATAGAGATAGAGATACAATTGTGGTAACAGTTGTAACAGCCACTTACAGCTGCTTTTGCTGGAGTGCCCAGTGCTCAGAGCATTAGTCAACTATCAGAGATAAAACGAAGCAAATCTTCAGGTATGAGTGAGCAGGAGCAGGCGGCAAGCAGCTATGAGGTCAAGGTGCCACAGGGACACACCTTTGTCGTTAGTCCCGTGACAGCAACGCCCATACTAACAGCTGTGCCCGTCATGAAGCCCACGGCGCCGCCCATGAGTCAGCTGGTTGAGCTGGAAGATGAGGAGCAGCCGTGCTGCAGCTCGCAGGCTGTGGTGCCATTGTCCTCGTCGCTGCCATCGAAGCTGTTGCGTTTCCATGCCAAACGCTCGGCTCAGGCGCTGCTGCATCAAATGGAATCGCTGGACTCGCAATTTGGTTCCGGCTCCGAGGATGCACCTGCAAGCAGTCCCAGTGCGCCGCCCATGTCGCCGGCCAGCGATGATAAGCTGCTGGACGTGGGCATGGGCTCGTCCATTGGTGACTCCGAGGAGTCTGAGGAGGATGATGAACTGAAGCCGTTGGCCGTGGATAATCATATTATACCTGACCCGGAGCTGGCGGAAGGTCAGGCGGCATCGCCGCCAGCTGTGCCGCTCAGCGAGGCCAATTTGGAGAAGTTCCGCAAGCATCAAGTGGACAACATCTATCTGCATCCCAATTTCAATTTGGATGCATCTCCACCGCCAGCCGTTGCGCCAGCCAATTCGCCTGTGATGGAGACGAGGCGCGTGCATCGCTCGTTCCTCAGCATAAAAAAGACAGCCGAACATGAGCCGGAGCAGCAGCCAGAGCAGCAGCAGCAGCCGCAGCCTGTGGAGACGAATGAGATAGATACACTGGAGGCGTCGCTGGTGCCCAGCGATGAGCTGGCCGCTGAGATTGCGGATGCTGTGGAGTTTTACTTCTCCAATGAGAGCATACTGAAGGATGCCTTTCTGCTCAAGCATGTGCGTCGCAACAAGGAGGGCTTTGTCAGCCTGAAGCTGGTGTCCAGCTTCAAGCGCGTGCGCCAGCTAACCCGTGAGTGGAAGGTGGTGGGCGATGCAGTGCGTCGCATGTCGCGCAAAATTGAGCTGAACGAACAGGGCACCAAGGTGCGACGCCTGGAGGCTTTGCCCAGCTTCGATGAGACAATGCCCTCGCGTACCATTGTCGCCTGTGATCTGCCGCTGGACAAGCTGAGCATCGAGAAGGTCTCCGATCTGTTCTCCAAGTGTGGCGAGATTGCTCTGATTCGCATACTCAAGCCGGGCATGGCCATACCCGTGGATGTGCGCCAGTTCATGAACAAGTATCCGGAGCTGCAGCAGAAGGAGTGCGCTCTGGTTGAGTATCTGGAGTCGTCTTCGGCCCGAGAGGCACTGCATCTGGCTGGTCCCTTCCAGGTCTACGAGATGGTCGCCCCCAAGAAGAAGACGGGCAAGAAGGCAGCTGTCATTCAGCTGGCCGCGCCCGTCGCCCGCATGGTGGAGAACTATCGCTACTACAACGATGCCAACTGTGAGAGGACACGTGGCGGCAGCTTCTCAGGCATGCCCAGCCACGAGCTGCCCATGCACGATCTGCGCTTCAAGCTCAAGCGCAACAACTCGGACTTTCAGCCGAGCTACTACCAGCAGCAGCAGCCCATGCATCATCCCATCTATCATGGCCATGGCTATCAGCACTATCAGCCACGTGGCAGCATCAACATGGAGCCGCCACAGCAGCAGCAGTCGCCCACATCTCCTGGTTTTTTCGGCTATGTGCCCAGGCGTTACAGCAATACGTCCACCATATCAGCGAACACAGCGGCCGCTGCCTTGGTCGAGCCCTCGTCGCCGCCTGTCGCTGTCGTCGCCAACAGCGGCAGCAACAGCAGCAGCAATGTTAATGCTGTGCCCATAAGCAGCCTGCAGCGTCGTCTGTCCAATTGCTCGGAGCAGAATTATGGTCAGGATGCCACTCAGGCGTTGTCCATGTCGCGACGCGCCAGCAACTGCTCGGAGACGGGCGCACCGCAGCGTCGCGACTCCAACTGCTCGGAGAGCTGTCCCTGTTCCAGGCGCGTCTCCGACTTTGGCCAGTCGGATGCGTATCGCAAGAGTTCCGTCTGCTCGAATGGCAGCTGCCCGGGCAATGGAGAGCGTCGCTACTCCAATGGCTCCATGCAGTTCGAGCGCACCTTCTCCAATGCCAGCGATGGCAACGGCTTCTATCGTCGTCCCTCGAACGACTTCAATGTGGAGCGTGAACGCGAGCGCGAGCCGGATCAGCTGGTGGGCGGCGGCGGTGGTGGCTATCAGGTGTGGCCGCGTCGCTACTCCAACAATTTCCAGCAGCTGAACAGCAAGCTGGCCGCCTATGACAATGCTCAGTATATTGGCGGGCGTCGCATCTCCACAGACTCCGGCTACGATCGCCGTTGCTCCTTCGGCTCCGAGGGCTTTGAGGGCTCGCCGCGCTCCCGCACCGGCAGCTTCCTCAGCAACTACAAGCATGGCGGCGACTACGATGGCCAGCCACGATCGCGCACGGGCAGCTTCCTGGACGGCTCGCCACGATCGCGTTCCGGTTCCTTTGCCCAGCGGGCCGCCGAGAGTCTGGTGCGCACGCCCATTGGTCCCGATGGCAGCAAGGGCTTCGGTCAGCGAGCCCGTAAGTTCGGACAGACCGTGTCGCCAGTCAACTAGACTCCGTGTTCAATTTGTTAACTAATTTTAGTGGGTAATCTATTGTTTCTATTTTGTTACAACAATTTTTTGTGAAATTATTTAATGGCTGTACACTGTGATTGCTGTCCAACTGTCCAACTGTCCAACCAGAACCACGACCAAGCCACGACCACGCCCCCTAGCCCACATACTTATATAATAACAACAATAATCTAACGAATTTTGTAGTTCATAAGTTCAATTTGAATTGAAAGTAGAAAATGTGGCATTTCTCTTGGTGCTCTCTTGCCCCACTGTGCAGCCAGCATATTAAGAAATATACTTAATTGTATATGACCACTGCCAGTAATTAGTTATTAGCTTAAACTTTGCTTAGTTAGAGTTAAACAACATTTTGAAACTCACAAAAAATGTTGCAAAATTTTGAAGAAAAAAATTATTTTTAAATGAAAATTTTCTATAAATTTGAATTAGTTTTTTTGACAAAGATTTTTAAAGTCAAATTTCTATATACTAATAATGTTAAAAACTTATAAAGAAATTTTAAAAAATAATAGATTTAGTTAATTTTAGTTGTTTTTTAATTTAAATGTTTTGAAGCATAAGAAAGTTTGGAAAGTTCGAATTCGAACTAGAATTTGTTTGAATTAAATAGAAAAAATCTTTTTTTTCTTTTGTTAGTTATGGTAAAGATCTTAACTAAAGTGGCCATAGCTAAAATTTATATAGGTTTATATAAAAGAAAACCAAGTCTTTCAAGGCTTTATGCAGCAAAAAAAGAAATGTTAATTATTATTATTATTATATTAGAATCTCAGGTTTTTTAGCTTAGAATTTGTTTATGCAGAGAGCAGCAACAGCAATGCCACAATTTCTAATTGTTCACTCATTTTTATATAATTTTTTATTTGACCATTTTTTATTTGAGTTTTCAATTATTTTTTGCTTGATTTTTACACAATATTTTAATTAGCATATAAACATTTAGGCATAAGAAACTTGGTTGTCCTTGCAAAGGGAAACAGCAAAACGGTTTAATACAGGAGAGAATAAAAATATTTTTCATTTTTAGCTTTTAATTTTCTTTTGTGCAGACATAAATCACAAATTTATGCATTCGATTAGGTGCCAATTAAATAAACTATTATATAATATATAAATATATAAATATGTGTATGTATCAAAACTCTATTGTAAATCTTTGCAAATATATTATTATTAAACAAAGTATATTTGTATTTATTTATTTTATTTATATATTTGGTTTTCGTGCAAGCTGAACTTGAAAGCGTCTTCCACAAGGCCTGGCCCTAGCTACAAAAATCTGTCGACTCATTGCCTATGTGAAAGATTGCGCAATTGGCAAATTGAAAGCAAATAATTCACAGTTCCAGCATCGCCACTCGAGAACCGTTCGAGGCGAAGGTAACTAGGTCACAGATACACAGATACATAGATACATAGATACATAGATACAGATACAGCTACCGCTACAGCTTCCATTTGCAGATATGTGAAAGCGAAATTAAATATATTTCATGATCGAAGCTTTGAATGCGAATTTGATTATCGATACACAAATGCGCATTTATGAGTCTCTCACAAACACACAACATTGTGACACACGATCCATGCGAAGTCTGTGAGCGCGTGACGCATGCAACGCCAAGTCCAAGTACCTATTGCCTCCTACACCCCGTCTGCAGTCTCTACACTCTCCATACTCTGTACGGCGCCTTCTCCTCGCCCCAAACCTTTCGGATTGCCCGCCTGCGGTTCAGACGCTCGTAATTGTTCATAAAGCGGCCGTTAGCATTGTTGCCCAGCTATTGGTATTTGCTTGCGGTTTGCTTTTGTTGCTGTCTGTATACAATATTTGCTCAAATCAAGCGGGTATATTGGTTTTTCTCAACTCTTGAATTGATGTCCATTTGGGTAACTTTTGGCAATAAAGTCAGTCAGTATCATCATAAAGCTACCATCGTGAGCTTCTCTAGGAATTGTTTCAGCTTCTTTCTTCTCTACAACTTCAATCTGAAACATCCACAAAGTTCTAGCTCTGCCTGATCTGCTCTTCATCTGAAAACAGGGCATCGTGCAGTCGGGTTTACCTGCTCCCGCACAGCATGTACTTGTTTTAAGCTGCAGCTGAAGTACTCATACTTCGCCAATCGGTATCTTAATCGTTGGCCGTGCGTGTGCGATTTTTTTGTGGTTCCAAGGTATTCGCATGTTTTTTATATATATTTTTTTTATTTTTTATTTTATTATTAAAATATTTCAATATTTTTTGTATTTTGTTTTTGATATTTTTTTGTTGCTTGAGTTGCGCACGCATTGCGCCGCCCACTCGAACAATGTGAAGCCGAAGCCGAAGCCAAAGCCAAACTGCAAAACCCGTTTTTTTTAGCGCTGAACTAATTGTCGCACATTTCTCAAAGCGTGGGCAAAGGAGCTGTGCTCCAGCTTCATGGCTACAAATTTGCAATGAATGTAGAGCTATCTATGTGTGTGTGTGTGTGTGTGTGTGTGTGTGTATCTATGGGAAGCTGTGCGTGCAGCTTGCATAACATTAATGTGGTTTAATCTCCAGTTGTCGACCGACCCCCCAAACACATGCAATTTGTGTGGCTGTGCAACAGCTTGGGGCAGGCACGAACTGAAGCAGCGATTAAGGCAGCTAATTGAAGATCAGCATCGTTTGATATATATATAATCGTATGGGCATATAACTTCCGGCTAAAGTACATTTAAGTGTGGTCCCTAAATTTAGCAGCTCGCATGCAATTTAATGTTAATTGTGCGGGCAAAAACAGGAACTTTCGAAAATGAAAGCTGAATGAGCAACCGGTTCAGGTAGAAATTCTGATTTGATCAGAACAGAACTGCCAATTAATTAAATGTAATGCAGGGTTCATGCCCAAACGCATTGTACGAGGCGCATTCCATGCCTTATTTATAAGCATTGTAAATTAAAACAATATGCGAGCTGAGGCCAACAAACAGAGCGGCTGATAACTCGATGACATAACCCGAACCAATTCAATTCCCGACTGGGAATTGCTGTGCATTGAACTGTGTGCCCCTGTGCTGCGAGCTGTGCTGTCATCATAGTCAACTCAAATTGAGCTGTAGCTGTTGAGCTGCTAGTTGCGGCGAATCTTGACGCTGGCCTTGACATGCGTCTCGCTTTTTGGCACACAGCGTTATCCTTGAGCCGGCTAAAAATGTCTCAAAGCGATGCGTTTCAATGAAACGCTGCGGGCTGCTCGCTCGTAGAACGTGCCGTGTGGCAAGTGCTTTTGGCAAACGCCAACCTTGACCGTCATTCAACAAGTCTACGAAAAGGCCTTTCGGCTGCTCAGCAAGTGCGACGCCGACGACAGGCACTGAGAAATTGGACTGCGATTGTTCACATGACGTATGCACAATATACACGAATTTTACTTCCGGCACTCGAACAAAGGTTGCCGCGCGAGGGTTTTTCATTTATCTTCAAGTACAATAGTTAAGAATAACAATTAAATTCAACTTTAACATAAACAATATTGAAAACAAAGAGGTGCGTAGAAATTTCCGCAGAATCAACATATTAAAATAGCCAGCTCTATTAGCAGCCAGAGTGCGTTATTTGTATTTATTTCAATCTCAATTGCATAAACAATTCTCGTCGCGCGGCTGACCTCAACACGTTCTCTCTAACCGAAATAAAAATAAATTCACAAATATCGTACACTCATCAAATAAATAAATTGCGATTTTGTTTTTCACATTGATGTCCAAATGTATTAACATAATTCACACATTTTCCAATTACTCAAAGACATTCAAACTGTGAGTGCAAAGATTTTTAATTGAATCTGTCTGCTGATAGTGCAATGATATACAAAAATTTACTGGCTGGACTAAAAGCAGGGTGGTTATATAAACGTGCAGCCCAAGAGTATGCAATGGACTTTTATATACTCTTGTTTGTGCTATGAGTGAACGAGAGAGAAGTAAAAATGCATTATTAAAAAACTTTTTAAATAAAAGAATGCAAAAATAAACTAAATTTTGAAAATATAAATTATTTGTATTTGAATTTTATATTAGTTAATTTTAATTAACTTGTGCGCTGAATTTTAGCAAGCAAAAGGCAGGCAATTAATCGGTCAGCACAAAAGTATGCAATGAATATTTTAATTTAAGGCAGAAGGCAGCAGTACATGACAAGAGGTTAAAAATGTTATGTTTAATTGAAGAATGAATATTTTATAGATGAATTAATAAATTTAATTCTAAGTTAAGAATAAAAAAGAGGAAATCTCGAAACATGAATGTTTTTAAACATTTCAGTTTAATACACAGAATATTATTAACTATGACAAGCAGCCAATTATTTGTTCAGCACAAAAGTATGCAACAATAATTTTAATAAATATAAGTTCATTAATTGAATAATAAAATTGGGAATTATGAATTATAACTTTTGATAAAATTATGAATATCTGCTCGTAATATGCAATAACAAATTTGTAAATATTAATGAATAAGCTTGCTATCACTGAACTAGAAAATAAGGCAAAAGTCTGTCGTGTATATAGATGCATTGCTGTAGATTCGGCTAACATGATATAAATATATAATAAAAAATATTTAAATATATATTTTTATGTATTTTTATAACATCCACATATAATATCTAAATTTTTATAAATTGATATCATTTCACATTTTTAAAATAATTTATTAAATAATCCTCTACTTAACTAACACTCATTAATAACTTATTAAGTACTCCGAGTCTGTGGTTTCCTTTTCCAGCCTTTGACAGGACTACATGCCTCTTGGCTAGGCAGTTGAGTAAATGGCAGGATGCGACAGTCGCGACACTCTGACGACAATTTGGAATGCCCCCCAACCGCAAACAGTGCCACGGCTAATGCTCAGACACTTTCACCTACACAAGCCAGAGTAGACATTTTTATTTACTAGCTGGCGCCTGAAGGCGTTCGCTAATTGCGCCTAAACGCCACCAATAGGCGCCAACAGCAACAGCAGCAGCAGCAGCAATAGCAATTTAAGGGCACAGGAAATAGTTGAGCGAGAGAGAATGAGGAAACTTGTTATTTGGAGTACGAGTGGGGACTGGGAACGCTTTGTATTTCATAGCATTTGCATTTAGTTGCCACATCGTAGCTAATAATAAAAGCTAATTAAGCATTACTGTGACAACACCTGTATAAGTTATGAATGTGTGTGTGTGTGTGTGAGTGTCTGTCTATGAATACAACACTTTCCACAATAAATTGCCACTAAATGTCACTAATAAGTGTCTGAGCGAGACAGGGCGAAGGAGAGTGGCAGAGTTTTTCCAGCCAACAACAACAACAACTTGATTTTCTAATTAATTTATGATTTTCCTCACCGCATTAATCTCACTCGAATGCCGTAGGATGTGGGGCGCACGTTCCTCAAATGAGTTGCTGTTGTTGCCACACCAAAAATAAGAAAAAATGTCATGCAGATGTGCTCTGGGTTCTTGTTGTTGTTGTTGTTGTTGCGGTCTTAGGGGCAGCTCATGTTTGCTTAGACATTAATCATAATTTCAAAAGAGCAACATCTAAATTATGTCTCGTTTGGCTTTTGGGTTGAGCTGCTACGTGGATTATGCGATTTGTTGCTGTGGCGTCTACATTTTGAGCTGGTCGGTGGTGCGTGCAACAAGTGCAGCAGCTAGTCGACAGCGCTGTCTGTCTTAAGTGGCATTTGCCAAAACACTTTCTTGGAAATTAATTAAAACATATGCTCATCACTCAGTACCATAAATCAGGGCTATGCAGCGACAATAATCAGTTTCAATTTGTGCGTAAAACTGTTTGATATCACAGCAGCAACAGCAGCAATAGCAGCGCCCCAGGCCAATTAGCAGGCAAACAGCTAGACCCCAGACAACAGCACCAACAGCAACACCAACAGCAGCAGCAACTACAACTCTTTAACCCTTGTTTGGGGCTGCAATTTGCCGCCACTTGAAGAGGAGGGAACAACATTTGGTTGCAGCTCATTAAAATGCCGTCGCAATTGCAGTCAAACTCAAAGAAATTAAGTAAAATGCAGCTCGACAAAATCTCATCGATGCGTTGAGGTGGCAACAGCAACAGCAGCAACAACAACAACTGCAACAGCAACAACTTAGCCCAACTCCCAATCGAGTGCCTGCTGCTCTAGTTGCCACTTGTCAACTGTCGTCCACTGAGTAATTACACTAAATTAATTGCCCCGGGGCCTGTCACTTGTGCATTGTCTGCTAATTTTTTCCAATTGCAACCGTGCGGCATGCAGCATGCAACGTGCAACGTGCTTTAATTGCAGCCATCAGCACGTGATTAAACAAAATTGATTGTTGCAAGTTTTTTGATTTAATTTCCTTCTTTTTTTTTGACTATAAAAAAACATAAACAAAAATCTCGTAAATAGCAAACGTTATGCCACGCCCCCTACTCGCCACAGCTACTGCACCCACTCATTAAGAAGAAGAAGACGTTGATTTAAAGTGCATGTTTTGTAAATATCTAATTTGATAATTGGTTGTAATTTATGAGTTTTGTCTTCTGCTTGTACAAAACATGCATAAATGACGCCTTTTATGCTTCTCAGAACTCCACACACACACATCCATACACAAAATGAACTCACATTAAATTAATATGCAGCTCTGCTTCTTATTTTTCTCGTTTTGTGGTTTATTTTTCTTAATTATTATTTATATCTCTGTCAGCTCTTGAGGGAGTTTTTTTTTCATGAATGAAATGAAATGCAGCCGTTGCTTAATGTGGAAGCGAATGAGGTAAGTTTTTTGTTCTCTTTTTATATGCATCCTTAAGGATGCAGAAATTGGAGACTGAAAATAGTGGAAATTAAATCAGCTGAAACTTAAGTAAGGTAAAAAACAACATCTGTAAAAAATGATTAAAAATAGTTTATGTGTAAGGTAGATCCATAAAAAAAAGCATATTAAAAGCTAAATTTATGTTTCCTATTTAATGATGTTTAGTTATAAATTGATATTATATATGGTTGTTTCTAATTAAAAACTTAAGCTCTTTAAATATCTATAAAGCTGTTAGACATTGTACATGGAATTGACAAAATAGATAATAAAAAAATGATAATGAAATAATAAAAATATTGCATAAATGTAGAACAATAAATAAAGTTTAAAATATATATAATAAAGCTTGAAATTGATGAAAAATGTATGAAAAATTGGAATAAATGGGAATAACTTTATGCGTAATACATAATTTTAAAGTATAACACACAAATAGAATAAATTCATAGCGCATTCATTAAAAAATTAAAAATATTAATAATTAATTATTTATTAAAAATAAATATATCCACACTAGAGTATATCCAACCATATTTGATAATTGCAAATATTGGCTAGAATAATAAAATTAAATACAAGAATCTAGCGCATCTTGTATAGAAAAATATTTACAGCAGCAATACTTTCAGTACCAAGCGCAATGATATTTTAAAATGTTTTCAAAATATTATAAATATTATTTATAAATATTATAAATATATATAATTTGAAACTTGCGAAAATATACAACAAAAGAAAAAGAAAAAAATATTTTAAAAAAATATTTTGTTCTATTTTAAGCAAAAGAAATATATTAAAAAAGTTATAAATATGAAAAAAAATTAAATCATATTAAACTTTAATTAAATAAAATTCACATTATTTAATTTAATCTTTTTACAACTAAAAGTGCAAAGCAAAGCATTCGCCTTTATTTTCCTTTGTGGTTTAATAACATAGAAAAATACTTGAAAATGAAATGAACCGATTCAGTAGAGCTCAGATTCAGAGTCCCTTAGACATGCTGTCTCGTGTTGCAAGGCTATTTGTTTCTGACACAAATTAGCGTCGAGGCAAACAAACAGCCCAAGGAATTAATCATGCTAAAATGTCGAGCAGAAGAGTTCAACGCACGACACAGCCACAGAATGTGACCAAAGGGACAGATCAGATACAGATTCAGCTTTCACCTTTGACGTAATCGGAAACCCAAATGGCGTGGGAGTATCTCGGACAGATGTTTAGGCCGGCAGCCCCGTTCACTAGAGACTGACACCCGCTAACTTGAATGCATCATTAGTCGACAAAACACACCAAAAAAAAAATGAAGACGAGCAGAGGGATGCGCACAAAAAACAGACGAGTGATGCACGCGACGGAGAATGGAGGATGGCGATGGTAAAGAAGCCGTAGTCGAAGACGAAGTCGGACGGAGTCGTGATTTATGTTGCGTGCGCCTGACAAACACTTGAGAAGTGATGATTTATAATGAAGATGCATGCATTCGTATTAATTAAATGTTTTTTCTCTCTCTTTTTCTGCTGGGTGACACGGTTGCGCTCCATTTAACGTTAAATGCCAGTGGAGGACAACTGCGACTGCGACTGCGACTGCGACTCCTACTCGAGCTGCGGCACCAAAAGTTGAGAATCGAATTACGTTATTTGGATATGAAATGCAGTTATTGTTTAGCTTATAAAGTCTCTAAATATCACTCGGCCGGCTGCAAATTGGTAATTGATTTGGAATGCCAGTGCCAAGTGCTTCATGTGCTTCATTTGGGTCTCTGTGGCAGGCGGAATTTAAAATATGGCAAGCAATAGTCGAATATTCATTAAGCGCAATTATGAAAATTAAGTTGTCATTTTGATTTGAATGTGGCGGCATGCGCGGCATACGGCATGCGGCATGTGGCATGCGGCTCATAAGCAATATGCTCATTAAATTAAATCAAACTGACAGCCAGCCTGGCTAAATAGATGGGCCCACGATTCACGATCCAACATCCAACATCCACCATCCACGAGATCATGCCGATCTCACCGATCTCCCCATTTAGGCAGCTGCTCTGGGCAGCCCCTGTTGCTTTTGGCACTCCTCTCCATAGTTTAGCCGACTAATTAACGTGCTTTCACATAGTTTGCTCAAATTGTGCATGAATAATGAAGACATTATCGCAATGCGTTCGTATTGCCCCCAGACACCCTGTATAATTGGCGTACAGCCAATTGAAAACTATCCTCAGCCAAAGGCAATTTCTCATCACTCTGTCTCTCTCTCTAACCGCGTCGCTCGCACTATTGCCATCTCTTTCAGCTGAATTATGTGTTAATAATTTGGAATTAATGAACGTTTTACATGTTCCTCAGAAATCCAACCAGACATAGTGTAACAGCAAAATGTTTATTACACGAAAAGTGTGGCTGCCAGCAATGTGGATTGGTAATAAAACTGAAATGGAGACGAGAAGAGTTGCAAAAGAAAATGGATTGGAAAATAGAAAATTACAATGGCGGAAGAAGTTTTTGTTACTCTGAAAAGAGTTTACTTTACTTTACTACTTACTTTGACTTTGGTCTCCAGAGCAAGTTCTATTCCCTAAAAAAGTAAAGTTTGAAAATATTTATATAATTTGTTATATATTTTGTATATGTAGAATAGATTTGACAGAGCTATTGAAAATAAACAAAATTAAAATAAAATAATTCATTTATACAGAAATTGGAGCAGCAGCAAAGTAGAAAAGCGAAGGAGGTGAAGGCGTGATACCATTAAACACAATTCAAAGTTTTACATTGGTGTTAAAAATTTTATTTGCCTCTAACTCTACATTTAGACTTTATGCCAAAAAAAAACTTGCATTTCACCTAGTGTGCAATTGATCAAAAAGTATTTTAATATTGAAATGGATTCTATTTAATTTTTAAAATATTATTTTTAACTTAAATATATATATATATTTTTTTTTTGTTTAGACCAAAGATTTATTATAAAGTGTTCATTCATAATTAAAAATAAAAACATATATTGTATTATACAAAATAATCTATGTTATATGAATTTTAGAATAAAGTTTTTAGCAGAACTTGAGATATAACTATGAAAAGTTTAAAGTTTAGAAATCTGCCAAGAAACTAAAGCTTTAATTTTTAAAAAGTTTAAAGAATCTTTCTTAGTTTTAATTAAAAATAATTATAATACTATATTGCCTATTAAAAGAGGTATAAACACTACAAAAAGTTAACTTAGCTAGAGATAAAAGTCAATGAACTAAAACTTTTTTAAATTTCATCAAAATTTCATAGAAAATTGCATTGAAAAAGTGAGAGAAAATCAAAATTGCATGGAAAAAGCGAGAGAAAATTAATGAGCCATTTTCTTTATAATACTCCAAGTTATCAAAATTAATTTTTATTAAAAAAACAAATTTAATAATAAATAAATATTATATATGATTATAATTTAAAAAATTATAAAAGAGATGTCTCAGAAAAATTCAATTATTCTGAAGAATTTTAAGAATTTTAACCTGCCATAAACTAGACTTTTAGACTTAACTTTTGAACATCATCAACATGATTATATAAATTACTTTAAATATTTTTAAAACACATATAAAGTACATTTAATGAAGATTTCTTCACTGGATTAAAAACTTCCACTTTGAATCTTTAACTAAAAAAGAATTTGAATATATGAAATAAGCAAACATTTATGAGTACATTCATCTTTAGACTACAAACAACAACTCGACACACGCACACGCCTACACACACACACACACACACACACACACACACACACACACACACACACACCGTACACAGACTCACTCATACATCCACACAGTAATACGCACTTGCCTATGAATTATGATGGCAACCTTATTAAATATATTTAGCAAAGCTATCGAAATATTAAATAGCTCGACTTGTTAACAATTAGCCAAAAATTATGACTTTTAATCATCGGCGATCGGACTAAGAACCCAGTAAATAATATTTAAGCGAAACACACATATATCAGCCAGAGATGGACACGCCCATGGCGCAGCGAGAGGCTGCGACAATTTCACACATGTTTTATAAATAAACAGATGTGTGTGTGTGTGTGTGTGTGTGATGTCTTCGTCGTCATCTTCGCGCAGCAGCCCAAACATTTCTCTTTCTCTCCCATGGAATACAGATCACAGATCGGGCGAATGAAAAGAGCGCGCTATATAGCCACAAGCCACGCCCCCCTCTTTTCAATGCTGTGTTCTTTAATACGCAGGATATGTTGCATATTCGAAATTCAAATTAGTTTTTCGTAGCAAGTCGTCGCGCACTGTTGTCTCTGCTTCCGATCTAAGCCGTGACAAGAACGTGAAGATCCGTATCGCGCCGATCTGAATCCAAGTGTCTATGATGAATGCTCAATCTGTGGTGCGTCGCCATCCGCACAGTTTTTCAATCGAACAAATTCTGGCCAAGCCCGAATCGCATTTGCCCAGAAGCTATGAGGATGAGGCGGCCAGTTACCAAGTGATCCACGATAGTCAAGCACATGCAAGTGGGCGTGGCAGTTGTGATGATTCGCGTGTTTCGAGTCCAGCCACTTCGAGCTGCCTGGAGGATGGCCCAGACGATGGCAAAAGTGATATAGAACTAGCGTCGGATGATGGCAGTGGTGCGTCTTATATATACAATATATTTATATATTCAAATATTTATGTTTGGAAATAGGGCAAGATATTGGCGAGGTTAATTTTTTATAAGGTATATAGAATTATAGCTGGAAAGTACATACTTCAAGCATTAAAGCAGTGGCTGTCTTTTCAAATAAAAACCAGAAAATTTTATATGTATCTACTAGCTCGTATCTATGACATATCTAATAGATATTCTGAATAATGAATATTGACAGCTTAGAATAGAAAAGTAGTCACAGGACAATTCTTTATAGAAAACACAGTTTTTCTAATTCCAATCAAATAAAAACTCTTTTAAATGTTTGCATTCTTAGTTTTTTAAGTTATGTAATGAAATTTTTTAAGCAGAATATTTAACAAAACATATAATTATCAGAAGATTTACAATTATAATATGTTGTTTTATATATTCTACTGAAAATTGCAAAAATATTATACTTAACCAGCAAAACTCAGACTTTGCTAATAGGAAAGAGTTTTTATTTAATAAGCAAATAATTTTGTTATAAAATGAGGTCAAGTCCCTTCAAAAAATGTTTAAGTCCATTCCAAACCTGTTATACTTATTATCCACAAACAAATGTTCATAAATATATTTAAGATTACTTCTTCTTCTGTTTTCTAAGCAACTACTTTTTAGGAAAATTAAGGCCTTGAGCGTTAGAAGAGCGTTCGATACACATTTCTGAACACATTTTGGAGAACTATGCAGCTTAATGAAGTTTGAGATTTGCTTAGTGAATCTTGAGCCTAGACGCAGTCGAGTTCTTTGAATTTAGAATAATTTTATAAATTTCTGCATATGAAAAGAAAGGACAAAGCGCTTTAAAATTCATCAGCTTTTAGTCTAAAGAAAGAGTAGGCCTCTAGTGGGATCTATTAGGATCTACTAGACCTCTTTAGGCTGGGAATAAACTGCATAGTTTATTCGCAGAAAAGAGAAGATGAAGCTGAAAAGTTTAAAGCCAGAATACCTATAAGATAAAGGAGAAATTATTGCTTGCTATCTGTAGCAAATATATAACAAAACATTATAGAAAATATTATGAATAATTTTTCAAAATTACTGCATATAAAACTTGAATGCCAAATAGTTTTTAAAAAAATCCAAACTTATTATTTATATATTATATTAATTGTGTAGTCACCAAACACCTCTCTTCCTCTCACCCTCTCTCTATAGTTATGAATGATTAATTATTGTAATATTTATAATATGACAGCATTCACCAATATGTGTTAGTTGACTGATCTCGTCTGTCATGTGCGCCATCCACAAACAAATAATCCAAGAATTATCTTTTCCGAGGGGCGTCACATAATGCGCCGCTCGCTAATGATGCCAAAAGTTGGGCGGAAAAGCCGCGCCATTAGCAACATTTTAGCTTATCTCATTTTCCGAGTGAATGTCACAGAGAATTTATATGACAATTTGTTAGCGATCAGGTGAGGGGCGAAATGTGGCTGCCAAATGACCAATTAGATGCATTGACCACAATCAAAATGAAATGTTGCCAATTAAAAGTGTTTTGCATACAGGGTGCTGCGCCAATTGGCATCTAATTGGATTGGATGGGCAATCGGCTAATTCGAATTAGTCGCAAATAGTTTGGCAGGCGATAGCAATTCAAATTCCAATTGACATTCCTTTCTCGATTGCAGCGCACGATGATCGCAAGAAGCGTCCACGCACTGCCTTCTCCGCCGCGCAGATCAAGGCGCTGGAAACGGAATTTGAGCGTGGCAAATATTTGTCCGTGGCGAAGCGAACGGCGCTGGCCAAGCAGCTGCAGCTGACCGAGACGCAGGTGCACTTAACTAAACTGAGGTCTCCAGCTTAATCTTTATATTAATTTAGTGTTTTTTTTTTTTTGTAGATTAAAATTTGGTTTCAGAATCGACGCACCAAATGGAAGCGCAAGTACACCTCGGACGTGGAGACACTTGCTTCGCACTACTATTCACAGTTGGGCATGGGCGGCATGGCGCGTCCTATGGTTGTGGGCGATCGCCTCTGGCTGTTTAGCCAGACACCTGCCGGGCCCACGCCCATACAGTCGATCATGCTGAATGGCAGTGGAGCAGCGCCGCCCATGCGTCCCTATGGACCGCCGGCAAGTGCGCCGGGTCTGCCGCCGCTGCACGCCTCAAGCGTTATGGAGAGTGCCAGGAATGCCATATTGTCGCGCGGACAGCCGCTTAACTTTGCGCTGCCTTTCGGGCTGGCCAAGCCACAGCCGACGAGCGGAGCAGCCGCCACACCAGCTGGCTATGTGCCACGCTGCAAGCCCTATCCAAGCAGCTTTGTGGACTATCAGCCACATGGCCACAGCGAATCCTATCTGCAGCTGAAATATGCCACGCTGCCACCGGAAACGGAACCGAGCGCCAGCAATGGCCTAGCCGAACTGGAACGTGTCTTTGGCGATGCCAATGCCAATTTGCTGCTGCACAAAGGTCTGCCAGCTGCCAACAGCAGCAGCAGCAGCAACAATAGCAACAGCAACAGCAACAGCACCTCCTGCAGCTATGGACACGAGGCACTGGCGCAGGCGCAACGCAGTCGACGTGCCACACAATCCGAGTCCGAGTGCAGCGACATTGACTGCGAGCAGCTGGACGAAGACGAAGATGCTGTGGAATAGCCAAATCAACTTATACAGAAATATATATATAATAAAACTAGTTGGTAGTTATTATTACAGTTTTATGTTTTATATGCATCACACGCAAAAAAATATGCTCATATAAATACCTATAGTCATATAGATGTTGTGTTGTCATGTGTTGTCTGTAGGTTGGGGTCGCTATCACTATATGACAGTGGCACACAAGGGGGGCGGTTGATGGCAATCGAGTCTGTGTTGTTTCACTGGGGTGTATGTGTGCCAGTCATCAGAAATGCTTAAGAGTTAACATTAACTATGGCTATGCTATGTTACAAGTGGGTTGGTTGTTGGCTGCTCTCTCTATCTCTCTCTCGCTTTCTCTTTGATTTAAATTACAATTAGATAAAACAAAATCACATAAAACTTATGCTTAATGTCGAGCTTGATCTGGAGTTGGAGTTGGAGTTGGAGTTGAGTTTAGTGAACTTAACAACTAAACGTCTATTTGTACAGTAAATTAGCGCGAATTAACAGAATTAACATTGCAACAAAGTCTGCGTCAGCTGTGACTATTTACATATATAATATCTAATACTTTCCAACATGTTTGTGGTCGTTGTTTGCTATTGCTTCGGTTACATATCTTGAGGAGTGGGGGTTGCGATCTCTGGCTCAAACACAATTGGAGCTGCCTCGTTGCACAGGTATTACAAATTAATATAAATATAAATATATATATATATGTATATATAGAAACTGTTGATTCTGTTCTTACATTGTTTTAGGACTGGTTGCGAAAGATTCATACAATTTTACACTTACAGCTAAACTATGTCATGAGAAATTTATAAATTTAATAATATATATACTATATATATATATATATATAAACGTTTAGTACTATTTTTTGGTATTGCAAACATTGTTTTTCAACCAAACATTTTGATTCGTTACGTGTTGCATTGAGCTGTTGCTTAAATTCTATTGTAATTACTATATAATTTAGTGATGTTAGCTCCATGATAAGTCGTAGCCTTTCCAATTAGCACTTGGCGCCAAATGTACACGTCGCTTATTATAGTAGAACGTCACGATGCCATGGTATGCTGTGCGTGGCACACCACTCTGTCAGTCAATTAAGATAAGATAAATGTTTAGAAATATCGATATCAAAGATATTAGCAATATGCTCACTTTGAAGTCGTCCATGAGCCCCAGCATTCGAGTGATGCGTTTGTATTGATCACGATTGTTGTACTGTATGCGCACAGGGCCCTCCAAGGCAATGAGATTCCGACGCAGTTCGTCAAACGTAACTAACGGCAACACATAAACTTGCTTCAAGAACGTATTATCATAATTATCCTAAATCAAAAAATATATGATAAGCAGTAAGAAAACACTAAAATGTTGCGAATAACACGCACCTTAAGTAAATAACTCATGTTCATTTTGCTGAAGTGCACAAAGTGCTCGCTGAGCTTTATGTGCTTCAAATACTTGTCAAAGAACAAACCGCTGTAAGAAGATATGGATCAAATGAGCACAGATATTACATTAGTAGCCACAATCCGACGCTTACTTGGACACGCCAATTTTGCCAAAAGTGCGCGTGCGTGAGATTTCTGGTCGAATGCAAACACGATCCTTGCGCTGCTCTGGATGCCGTATCCAATCATCCCAGAAACTATCAAGTGTAAAAGGGAGACATGATCAATTATTATATAAATATTGTATTATGGTGTGCTGCACATACGACTTGGGCCACTTGACTGAGAGTTCGCTCCACAGGTCTTTGGTTAGCATCCAGCCCAGGCCGGGAAAGAAGTCGGTTCGGTAGAGCAGCTCAGGGCTGCTGGTATCCACCACATTCGCCTTGCCATTGTCATTCCACGCGGAGACACACCAAAGACTCTTGTCCTGCTTGAGCAGTTTGTGTGTGGCCAAAAAGTATTCAAAGAAATCGGGCGCCACATTCAAATCATCCTCCACAATCACTACGTAACCGAACCCTATTTGAAAGGTGGTGTTTAGCGCCCAGCCATAGTGGCGTGCTATCTTGTAGTAGCCCTTGAATTTCTTCTCCTTGGGCAGCACCATAATATCGCTTTGATCGGGCTGCTCGATGAGCGTTAGTTGATTGCCAAAGGATTGAATGGCTTGTTTGGTCAACTCATCGCCGCAGTCCTGAAATGGAAACACGGATTAGATTCAAGATTGTGCGTGGCTCTAGAATATCAGAGACTCACCTGCGACACTATAATGGGAAATTGCTCGACACTGGGTCGATATTGCACGAGATTCTCCAGACACTTGACCACCGAGATGCGATTGCAGGCAAACACCAGAATGGGTATGACAGGCTCTCCATTTGCCAGATATGTTTTAGTTGGTATTTGCGCTGATGTTGCTTGTGAGGGCACAGCCGTTGGCTTCGGCTGCTGCTCCTGCAGCTCATTTGAGATCGCAGCGGCAACAATTGTGATTTTCGGCGTGGTGCTCGACTCCAGATTCGTGTATTTCAATTTCAGAAAACTCACAAGTGCATCAGATATTTTCAAACTTTTCGATTGCTCCACTAATGCTTTGGGAAGCAGCTGTTTCATCTGCTGCTCCTGCTTATGCCGCGCATCCGATTGCACATTGTTGTTGCGAAGAAATATGTAGTATGTGATGAATGTCCATACGATGAGGGCGCCAATCAGCATAATCTGTGCCTTACGTGTACGCATTTTGCCACGTTTCTCTTTATGTGTGGGTGTGTGGGATTAGAGGGTCATCAAGTGTAGTTTTTGCTGCTGCTGTTGTTGCTGCTGCTGCTGTTACTACTTCTCTCTCGTTTCTCTTTCCAGCTAGTCAGTCGCGTAGCATCTGTTCGATGTGACTGACTCTGGTCGTCTGTTACGTGAAAATAGAGAAATTGTTTATTTGACGCGCCAGGTGCGCTCATCTATTGCGTGCTGAGTTTATCGGTGGGTGTGGAAGCTTTGTTGTTGCGCGTTTCGCTGTCGTCGATGCGTTGGGCAACAGCAGCCCTTGCAGCGGCAAAATTTTGCACGGTTGATGCTGCATCGACGGCTGCTGGGGGGGCAGGTAGTGGTGGCTAGCGATGTTTCTACATTTATCAATTGGATCGCGCGTTACGCACCAGCGCCCCGTTTAACTGCTAATTGCGTTGTTGTCCCGCACTGTGCGCCAGCTTAACAAAAACGTTAAAATAGCGAAAACCAAATGAAAACGCACACGTTGCTTGTTCCACCTAATTATAAAAACTGTTTTGTTGTCAGATCTGCATGTGGTATTCTAAGTGCGCACATGAACGGTCACACTTTGACTGTCAGCTGTTTTGCTTTTTAATGTTGAGCAACACTGTAGCTGTTAGTCGAACTCAAAATGGTGCTGTCAAATAACATCTCTATGTTAAGTTATTGAGCGCGTAATTTAAAAGTGAATGTTATTCGTTATATACAAAACGACACTTAAATTGGATTGTTTAATTTTATTAATTCATTTAGTTTTAGTCATTAATTAAATTAGCTTAACAGTTACACTTAGAAGACTAGTAGGTGCTTATTCATAAGACCAATTTAATATTTTTAATCGAAATGTTTATAAGAATCACTGTGTTTGTTGTAGCTGTTGTTTATGTTGTTGTAGTTGTTGTCTTCTTTAGGTTCTGCTCGCATTAAAATTAATTGTAATTACGTTTTATAAATGGCAGTTACATAAGTATCTATTAGTAATATTTAGTACATATATATTGTTTGTGTTCCTCTTTTGTTTTTTTTTTTAAATTATTATTATTATTATTGCCATACACACACGCAGCTTGAACCTGATTAACAACCAGAACGCCCTCCATTTTGAGATATACAATTTGCCATACATATTCTCGCGACTATTTACATGAGGCGCCAACACAGCGCAACGACCAGCGCCCAAAGGCTAAACATGACAGGCTGTACAGCAGCCGAGCTAAGCTGTCCCAGCTCTCGCTCATCCACAACAAAGGCGGGCACTGCGCTGCTGGCGGGCGTCTGCTCCATGCTGCGGTTCAGCTGCTCAAAGTTGCCTCGACTATTGCGCGCCAAGCGCTGATTGGCCAACTTCAATTCGCGCAGCTTCTCCTCCAGCTGCAGCACTTCATCTGCCAAACAGAAATGCAACAATTAGCAAAGGGTAAAAGCTACAAATTTTAACAACTGCCTTAAATACGTACTCTTGTTAAAGCCCTCGATGTCACTGACTTGCAGGAACATGGCCAACGAGATCTCATAGACCTTATTCGCAGCGATAATCTCACGCTTGCGCCGGCCATAGCCCACCTGATTGTTGGAGCACTGGGTGCCCAGGCACTTACCCAGGCAAACATTGACCGTGGCACGGAACTGCACATACGACGAATCGGGAAACTTGAACGCCTTGAACTTGGCGCTCAATATATCGCCATCGATGGTGTTGAAGTTCTCAAACAGATACGGATCCACAGTGCAGCTGCAACAGAGAGATTAACCAAAAGATTAGCGAACAAACTAGTTGGCAATAATTGATGTTGTTGCTGTTGTTATTCGTACGCACCCCTTGAAGACCAACGTCTCGGAGGAGGTGTGCGTGTCTGTAACATCCAAATAATTGACGCCCAGGCCATAAACCGGCGCCGAGTCCTCATCCAAGTTGATTTCCATGGTCAGTGGTGTGCCCTGCGAGCATATTAGTAAGCATAAATAGATGAGAGTGTCAGGGTGTACATGTGTGTGTGTGTGTGTGTGTGTGTGTGTATGTCTACCTACCGACTTAACAGTCAAGTCTCGAGTAAACTTCTGTCCATCCTGGCTAACGCCAATGGAGAGACGCGGCTCCGGTGCGCGTTTTGTCAACGAGGTGGTTATCTCCAGATCTCTGCAGAGCAGTTGAATAAATAATAATAAAAAGAGAAGCGTCATAAAAAGAGCTGTCGTAATTGAGGGTCTGGGCGTGGCGACGCCCATTAAATATATGCCGCAGCGCTGCAAAAAAAAAAGTAATTGAAGGACACCAAAGGCACGTAAATCAACAAAGCAAACATTGTAATGTCTGCTGCTTCTCTCTCTGTTTCTCTCTCTCTCTCTCTCACTCTGTATCATTAAGTCCGTTTGTCCAACTGCCACGCCCAGCAATTAAATTGACTAACAGAGAGAGGAGAGGCGAGTTGGTTGGCAGCATTAGCGGGGGCATTGATTTGATGGCTAATTACCGGCTGGTAATAGCTCGAACAGCAAGTCGCTTGATTTATGACCACACAGCCTTGGCATAGGGTTGACTCTCCTCTTAATATGCCATAACGTTTGCATAGATGGCGCATAAAGCAGCAAAACGCAGCAGCTTTATGCATAGTTGCAATTTGAGGACGTTGCATTTTGATGGGGCAATTAAAAGATGCGCCTGGCTTGGCCAAAAACTTACTCTGGTTCCTGAAAGCCCGCCGGCAGCACATCACGTCTGACCAGACCATGATGCGAAGATGGCTGTTGCTGCTGCTGCGACTGCTGCTGCTCCTGGAGCACAACTTGCGTCTGTTCCCGTGCGGCGTTGGTGCCATTCATCATGACATTGTAAACCGGCCCGCTTGTGGTAATGCACTTGACGCTAACAATCTCCTTGCTGCTGGCCGACTCAATGATGATTTTATGGTAATACACCTTCTTGCCCTGTGGTGACAAAGCAACAGGTAAAACGGTCTGCAATAGTTAGATTCTCTTTTCTATTTGCTACTGTGCTCTAGTCTGCTCTGGCATGTTTCTCTTTTATCTTTTCTTTTCAAAACTTTTCTCTTGGCTTATCTTCTTCTCTCTCTTCTTCTCTGTTGTCTGCTCTTCTAATCTTTTCTACTCTCTTCTTATCCTCTCTCTTTTTCACTTCCATTTCCACTTGTTTTCTTTTCTTGTTTTCTTCTCTTTCTCTTTTATATCTTTCTCTGTCTTTTCTCTGATTCTTCTCAAACTCTTCTCCTTCTCTTTTCTGTCACTTCTCCCTCTCATTTCTGTCACTTCTCTGTCTGTCCTCTATCTCCTCTCTATCTCTTCTCTGTCTCTTCTCTGTCTCTTCTCTGTCTCTTCTCTACTTCTTCTCTGTCTCTTCTCTATCTTTTCTGTCTCCTCTCTATCTTTGCTCTATCTCTGCTCTATCTCTTCTTCTTCTCTATTTCTTCTCCATCTCTTCTCTGTCTCCTCTCAGTTTATTCTGTGTCTCTTCTCTATCTCCTTTCAGTCTCTTCTTTGTCTCCTCTCTCTCTCTCACATTCTCATTCTCTCTCACTCTCCCACTTCTTATCTCTTCTTAGCTTTCACATACCGTTAACTGATTGACCATTCGCGTCACGCCGCACTCGTAAAAGTCGCTGAGCGAGAGGCGAAAGACGGCCAAAGCGCCATCGATGGCGGGCTGACAGCGCACATCCGGATAGCCCTTGAGACCCTCCAAGTAGATCTGCGTACGATCCGCTGCCGAGCTGGCATTTGTCTCCGCTGGCAAGCCAATCTCGACGCGCATCTGATCCTCGGAGCAGTGTACCTTGTGTGCGCCTGCAAAACAATCGGGAAAAAGAATGCAAAATGGAAATTAAATTGCTGTCTGCATAGACTACCGAGGAAAGTGGGCTAGCATGTCGTTGCCATGGCCATTGCCATCGCCATGGCCATAGCTGAGCCAAATGCGACGCCTGGCTGGCATGTCCAGGCAGCACTAAACAATTGACGCATAATTACTATGGAAGTGGAGCGCGTTCGTTGCCTAAGTCTTTCGTTTTTATTGCCGCGTTTCATAAAGCTGCAGGGCTGCTTTCGATGCCCAGCACAAGCGAGCCCAATGCGAGCATATAGACATGCAGCTATGCAGTTGCCATGTCAGTTAGCCAGGGTATCTCTCAGTCTATATACACAGATATCTTGGTTGCAGCCGGTCAGCTCGTCAGAGGCTGTCAGGCTCGTCTAGATTCCAGACACACTCACACACTGCTTTGGTTTAGTTTGTGGCTGGAGTGTTAGGCTTTTGGCATAATTCTGATGCTGCTGCTGCTGCCATAGTAATCAAAATCTGATTATACTTTGTACATGTGTGTGGGGAGAGACTTAAATGTTGTTGCTGCCCCTCAATCCGATGCGTTAAAGCCTTCATTTGCAGACTGATCAGCAGCGCATTTGCCGCGTAATTTGAATAATTTCGCCAAAGTGCTTCAAACTCGTTCTAATGGCAGAACGAACACAAGGCCAGGCATTACCAAAACATTTCAACAGAAATGCCCACCAATTAAACGTGAATTGTACAACAAAAGGCAACAGCAAAAGCAGAACAAACAACAGACAAAGCGAACAATGGAAACAATAAAACCAACAAAAATTAGCCGAAAAACCAGCCACAGAATTCTGTGTAAAAGTCAAGAGTCACAACTAAAGAGCTGTGTGATGGGCACACAAATTATATGAATAAATAAATATATATATATATATATATATATTTATTATATATATAATTAAATTTTATTTTTAATTATTTTGCTTATTTGAAATATAATTGAAGCTAAAAAATTTTTATAACATTACAAAAAAGTGTTTTAAAAAGTTGTATTTATTAAATAACAAAATTTAGCTGCATTTGATTTGGTGAGCTAAAGTTCAACTTAAGTCAGATTTAGATGCTTTTATGGTCTACATATCTAAAGCGTAAAGCGTAAAGCGACAATTAAATATTTCTGTCAACTACTGTTGCGAGCTGAAGCGAAACAAACAGTCCAAAAATAATATATATTTATACATCTACAAATGCTAGTTGAGCCAAACTGTGACAAATTGCTGTAGCAACCCGTGCTTGCAATTGGCACGCTGCCACAGCTCGATAATGAGAGAAAACAAACGCTTAAGTTTGGCATTAATTAGCTGGCGAGAGCGAGAGAGACAGAGAGAGAGAGAGTGAAACCCGACAATGAGAACAGACAGACAATAAAAACTAGGAAATAGAAATTGCAAGGCAATTAAAAAGCGGCAGCTGCTGCAATTGCTATTGCCATTGCCATTGCCATTGCCCACTTGGTAATTCAAGAGGCGGCATCAAGGTGGGCGTAATGCAAGCGGCGCCTAAAACAATTACAAGCGATACACAAGAAGAGGCAGTGGGCACAGCATGTGGAGCTCAGCCAGCTCAGGCTCTTAAGTACTTCCGCGGCTAAACAAATAAAAGCCAAGGCAGACAGAGGCCTAAGTGCCCGATGACACGACAACGACCCATTGATTTATAAAAAGAAACTGGAACTAGAACTGGAACTGCAAATGGACACGCCCACATGTTGAGCAGTTAATTGAGCCATGGTGAGTCTCCCTACCTACCTCTTCCTCTGCCTCTCCCTCTCCCTCTCCCTCTCTCTCTTTATCTCTCTTTCTCCATCTGCAGTCAGCAGGAAATGTTGTCTGCAGCTCGTGACAATAATTGAAAGCTGGCTGGCTGCTCAGCCCTTGCTCAATCGAGCGCGTTCTCAATGTGCGCTAGCCACGCAAGTTTGTCGCCTAAGTCTTTTGATTTGAAGAGACACCCAAGGCTGGCTTTAATTGCAAGCCCAGGCATTTTTATTGAATTTTTACAACTTTAGTCGTAAGAATCGCATTATTGACTGCGACTATATCAATGCCGACTGATTACGATTTATCTGACACAATTTTTATGGCACGGCTTGGCTTGCCTTCGCTTGGCATGGCTTGGCTTGGCTCGTGGGAATCTCGTTGTACCTTAAACTATTTCTGCACACACACACACAAACACACATCTATATATATATACAATCTATATGTACTTATATCTGTAAAAGACTTAACCCACATCTCGCACATGACCAGAGCCGAATGGATTTCTTGGCCTTTTTTTGGCGCTTGTTAGATATGTGTTTGCAACAAGAGGCAATTTGTGTGTGTGGTGCAACGAAACGAAGCAGATCATCAAATGCCGCTTGACTGGGGCAGCTTCAAGCTTCTTGGAATCGAAATCAAAAAACGAAAAAACCGAAAGAAAAAAACAACAACAAAATGGGAGAAAAAAGTTGCCATTAGCATTTAACCTGCAACATGACAAATCAAGAAAACGTGCAGCATGCATGCAACATGCTTCAGCTCAGACATTTTGGCCTCGGCCGCAGCCGCAGCCGCTGCCTCAACTTTGGTTAAAGCATAAATTTCCATTAACAATAAATTTAAAAGAAATTACATTAAAATGAAAATGACCCGGAGCGAAATTCTCAAGAAAAGCTGCACAGAGAAAGGTAACAGAAGAGTTGGAGCGCGCGGTGGCTGGGCGTTTGGGCAGCTGGACTGCTGGGCTGCTGCAAGAGCAACATCATCAGCACCATCAGGAACATCAACACGGCCCATGGCCAGACCCATCCCCGACAATGTCACTGGCACTGTCTACCAAATACCGACTCCCTACTGCCGACTGTGTCTCCCGAACTACCGAACTCCTGTCGTCTGCTGACTTCCTATCCGGCATCAACAGCCACGACATTTGGATGCACAGTTTTTCAACAATTTGGCAAGCAAATGCGCGCGCACAATCAAATGAATGCACAAATCAATAAGACTGCAAACTGTGAGAGTCTGCTCGACCAGCAGATACGCTGGAATATTGTATGTCTTATATAGATGAAGGTAGAACAAAGATGTAGAGAGACAACGAGAATCTGCTGTTATGTTAGGGTATTAGGTATTAAAACTATATTAAAATATATATAGATATATAACAAATACTTCAATCAACAATCTACAAAGCACTCAGACCTAGATCTGATAACTAACAAATTCAGATAAATTTGAATTTGCAGAGCTTAGCTTAAAGTGCTGCAACCCTTTGCCCAAGCTGGCATAGTTCAAGCAGCTGAATTCTATAGACATTCAATTGATATCCTCTAATACTCTTCATAAAAACTTTGCCCAAGCTGCATTGCCTCCATTATTTTCCCTGACTATCAACCAAATTACCAAAATTTTAATCAAAAAAAACTTTCCCACTATAAAAAGTTCTTAGCAATCAACATAGTTTGAGTGACAGTTCAGTTTGTCAATCACAATTACAGGGTATATTGAGAGGAAGAGCATAAGTGGCAAATGCTTTACAAGCCACGCCAATAGTCAAAGCCAACAAATTCAAAATGATTGCCATGCAAATGGCATCGTTTTGCAGCTAAGAAGCCAACCAGTCAGCCCGACAGGGAGACAGAGAGACAGACACAGACAGACAGATAGGCAGTCGTGAAAGGTGGCAAGACATCATCCAGCATCTCTCAGCACCTAAGCGTTAGTCAGCCACCCGCACCACACCGCAGCACACCACACTGCACGTTGTCAGGCAATTTTTGTGGCCCAAACACCCCCCGCATCGCAATTGTTTCAATGGCCAAGCCCAAGCAACAGGCGCGCTGTGTGGCGACGCTCAACGACATGGACATTGGCGTCGTTGCCGTTGCCATTGCCGTTGCTGTTGCTGTTGCCGTCTGCATTGCAAGTGCAATTGCAATTGGCAATCGGCAATTGGCAATTGGCTGGCAAAGATTATGCAATTGTCTGAGTCAGCGAACGGAGTCACGTTTGCATTGGCTGCCAAGCAGAAGGAGCTGCAGGTCTTCTTGCGTGTTTCTCATATATATATAGTTTTTTTGTTGGTCAAAGTGTTATAGCTGGCGGCTGTGGAAAAACTTAAATTGAATGCACAACGAACGGTAAACATGCATGTAAAGAGCTGCCCCCACACACACAAGCACACAGAGACAAAGCCAGTCAAAAGTTGTGCATTAGCAGCAATCCTTGAGTGACTCGCACAGTTATGATGCAGCTGCTGCTGCTGCTGCAGCTGATAGCGTTTTGTTATCGCATTTTGCAAAACAAATTGCAGCAGCAACAAAAGCAACAATCTTGACACACACGACGCACGATTATCATCAATCTTGGCCAAAGCACAGGAAATACTGGTAATTTACTCGACAGAGACAGAGAGAGAGAAAGAGGGGGGAGAGAGAGAAAGGGGCAGTTCCCCCAGTCAACTATGTTGCAGTCACATGTTGCAGTTGCAAAAAAAAAAAAAAAATGAAGCTGAACGCTGCCTGCTGTCTGGTTAGCAGCGGGGCCTGAACCTCCGTCTCATTGACGCACCAAATGACCAATTACACTTAACGGCCGGGCATCAAAAATAAATTAGAAAACGTCGCTCTGGGCAGCAGGTCAGCGCCGGCAAGCCTCAGCTCGCCCCTCAGGCCAAGTGGGTGTTGTCCGCACACACACACACACAGTTGGCCTCTTCTCCTTCTTCTTGGTTTTCTCATATGCTAAGCAGTGTCAATGTGTCAATGTTGCCGCGTAAATTCATCAAAGTGGGCGAGTCAATAAACAAACTTGTTTAGCGGCCACGACCACAGCAAAAACTGATGGGAGCGACGGTCACTCGTTGTCAGTCGGACAGACGAACATCCAGCGTCAAATTGCAGATGTTGGTTGTGTTTTTTTTTTTATGGCCCGGCTCGCAATGTGGCCACAAATGTGATAATTGTTAAGTGCTTAGCTGGCAGCAGTTCGACTCGGTTGCCTCTGGGCCCAGTCAACTGAAAAACTTGACTGCCTACTGTGCTATTATCTAGTTGCAGTCACAGTTAGAGTACACGGCGAAACAGTCAGTCAGCTAAAGGGGATAACACTTGAAATTGAAGTCAGGCGCTGCACTTAACAGCAAGGGGCAACAATCACAGCTGCAGCAGCAGCGGCAGGTATAACAGCAATAACAGCTGGAATGTTATAATAACAGCTATATGTTAAGAGATGCAGATATAGTAATAGAAACAGTAACATTAACAGTCAGAGTAATAGCAACAGCAGCAGCAATAGAAACAGCTTAAGGCACAGCAACAGCAACTGCAGCAGCAAACAGCAACAGTTACAACAGCAGCCGCAGCAAGAGCTATTGTAGCAGCAACAGCAGCAGAAACAACAGCAATAGCAACTATAGTTTCCGAAGTTACAGAATGCGCAACAACAACGTCAACGGCAACAGCTACACCAGCAGCTAGAAGTATCGACACAGCAACAATAACATAAACAGCAGAAACTATAGCAACTGTTACAGCAACAGCAAGAGCAGCAGAATAAGTTATAGCAACTGTAACAGCAACAGCAATAGTTGTTACATGAGCAACAAAATAAATTATAGCCACGGCAACATCAAGAGCAACAGCAACAGCAGGAGCACTAGTATTTGTTGAAGCAGTAGTAAATGAAGCAGCAACAGAATGAGCAACAGCAACATCAACAGCCACAGCAACAGCAATAGCTAGAAGTATCGTAACAGCAAGCAACAATAACTAAACTACAGAAACTATAGCAACTGTAACAGCAACAGCAGCAGAATAAGTTATAGCAACTGCAACATCAACGGCCACAGCAACAGCAAGAGCGATTGTAACAACAGTAGCAACAGTAGCAGCCACAGCAATTGCAAGTGTAACAGCAATAGTAACAGTTACAGCAACAGCAATAGCAAGATCAATAGTAATTGCAGGAGCAACTGAACGAGCAAAAGGAACAGCAACATCAAGGGCAATAGTAACGACAGTAGTAGTAACAACAATTGCAATAGTAGCAGCAACATCAGTAACAGCAACAATAGTAGCAGTAACAGCAATTGCAATAGTAGCAGCAACATCAATGACAGCAACAGCAACAGCAAGAGCACTAGTAAGAACAATAGCAACAAATACAGAAACAACAGCAGCTGTAATAGTAACAACAGTAACTGCAAGAGCAAGAGAAACTTTAAAAGTTGGAATTAATTTACAGAAATGACAGCTTTAACAGACACGCCTAACAGTGACAGTTGTAGTAACAGAGGCAAAGGATCAAAGAGTCTGATTAACAGCCTCAGCATTTCTCTTGATAACAGCATAATAATAGTACAGATTTATGGTTAATGGACAATCATAAAAGAGTCGAAGATAGAATGTGAATATAACATATAGTATATGTACAATAAATATAAATATATCTAAAATCTAAACTAACAAATATCTATTTATATATTCATTAATTAATAACTCAATTGATCGAACAAAAAAAAAACGAATAAACAAACATCATTTGAAAAGCAATTTTTCACAATTTAATGTTTAGTTTAATCACACACACAGCATGTAGTACATTGGCACAGCATCTCATATTTAACAATGTGATGTGATGCGATGTGATGTCACCAAGTGAAGTATCGATGCAGCTGCTATCCTTGAGCTGCTTGGCCAGTTGAGCGCAGCACAAGCCTTGGCATTCGCGCACACAGCGGCGATCGTGTGTGTTGCATACAGAGTTTGAGCCAAGTAAATACAAAATTGCTGTCAGTTTATCATTTTTTCCAGCCACATTAAAACTTGTTGCCAATTCTTTCTTCTTTCGTTGACTTTTTTTTATTTTATTATTATCAGCGTCTGGTTTTTTCATTTATTTGCTAATTGTTTTGAAATGACGCAATTTGCCACGGCTCTTTATAGATTTTAGCCAGATCCAGCAGATTTTACAGCCAAGCCGGAAGTAACAAGCCAAAGCGCATTAAGGCCAAATGAATTGAATTTCAGTTGCTACACATAGGCCCGAAGCGAACTAAGCCAAAGCTGCCAAACTCTTTTGGTCGACTTGTTCACTCACACAGTAGACGCATGATTAATTGCCCAGAGGAAACAGAGTGAGAGAGGGAGAGATAGAGAGCCAGGCTGGCGCAGCTTAGCCACGTCTTGAACATGAGATGCAAAAAAGAAGAGAGAAAAAACAACATTGCCTTACGGTAAATTTGCGCTTCCACTTGGCGTGAACATTATGCGCAGCTGGCTAATTAAATTACACAACAGTTTAGACATGAGAGCGCGCGTAAAACAAAAAGGCGACCAAAAAGAACTGTAAGCTATATGACTTGGACATAAACTTGAACTTGGTGGCAGCAACAGCAGCGTCAACAGCTGTAAATGTTGCAGCTAGCGCTCATGTGGCAAATGTGGCATGACTTGCCACAGAGCTGGGGCTGGGACTGGGGCTTGGGGGGGGCCGACAGGCAGTTAGTCAGCTATTTGCATGGCTAATGTGTTCAAACAACAAATGCCGCATACACCCACAATGCGCCTCAACTGCAGCCAAGTCTCTCACTCTCTACACACCTCCCTACCTCCCTACCTCCCTCTCTCTCTCTCTCGCTCTGGCATTCTTGAGCTTGGCGCTACGCGGTGGCATTTGCTAAATTGTTCGTTTCCGCTGGGTAAACCAAGGTAAAAATAAATAATACAAAAAATAATAATAATACAAAAAACAGCTGCTGCTGCTGCTGTTGCTGCTGGTGCTTTCCACATGCCACTCACACATCAACAGCAGCCGGGCAGGCTGTGGTGCAGTGGCAACACAATTTACCGCTAAGTGCCTCAACGAAAGCGAGTTGCAGCCAATTGTTGCATTGTTATGTTGTGTGTGTTTGTACTTTGTTGTTCTTTTCTTTTTTTTTTGCTTTATTAAGTAATTTGCGAAAAATGCGTTTACAGTTTTTAGGCTGCCCCGCCTAACTGTAACTGAGGCAAGTTAATCACTAAATCCCCAGCATGGCCATGATCATAAAAATTAATTCAATTTGCAACTAAATGCGGCAAGAGGCAGTTAACAGAAATTATTAGCCATGGCCAACAAGCTTCGCTCAACTGCCAAGCCATTCTAATTGCAGTTGCAGTCGCTGTTACCGCCATACCCTAACTGTGGGTGCTACAGCTCTATTTGCCCAGCTATTTAAAACAGGTTTACAATCATTTAATACTAATATGGCAGTTTTCATATAGACCTTTTTATATACCCTTTAAATAGAGAAGAAGTGTATACTAGGGTTGTAATGGCAGGCAATAGCAGGCTGTAGCTGAAATATATGCGCTGAATGATATGAAATTTGGAATTCTTATTGATTTCTTCCAATTGGGTGAAGCATTTATTATAGGATTAGTTATGCTGCTATATAAGGATTCGATATATAGCCTATATAAGTTCTATATATATAATAATCAAGAATCAGACTAAACTTCTTCAGTCTTTTCGCATGCTGAATACAAATCTAAATCTAGCAAGCGCCAGGTTGAGATATTTTAATACAAATGTGAAAAATATAAATATATATTCTATATTAATTTACAGATAATATAATATTAGGCTTTAAAACTTCATACTAGGCTGAGCAGCAGCTAGTAGTTCCATTTCTCATCTAACACTTTCTAAAAGCTAAGTTTTCAGCTCTAACTAATAGGTAGTACCTATAAACCCTGGTATACCCCTCATACAAATATATTTTATATCTATAGCTATTCATAAAAGTCACAAATTCTATGCCCATACTTAATCACCTAAGCTACAGGGTAACTGCTAGTCGCAATCCACTATAAATCTCATATTACTGTCCAACTGCCAGTCTTACCATTTTGGTGTGAAAGTGTTGTGTCTGTAGCGCGTTGCTCTTACCATATTTGCAATTAAATACATTAACCAACTATCAGCAACAAGAGAAACGACAACAACAACAACAGCAACGTCGTCGTCTTTGCAATTTAAACACGCCGTATAATTGCATTTCTCCTAATGTAATGGCAGACGAAGCTGCCTTTTTATGCTTAATTGGCAATAAAGTTGTTGCCTGCAGCTAAAGCATCAAAAGAGCAAACAGTGAGAGAAGCACACAGAGAGGCCAATGGATTATTAATAAAAGATAAGAGAGAGTGGGAAAGAGAGTGAGATGGAGATGGAGATAGTCTTTCGGCACTTGTCGCTAATCATTTATCAAAAAATTGTTATTTTCATGGCAAACATTCGGGCTGACACATATCCAACTGGCTGCCCGGGGCGATGACACACAAAATACCAAATTCCGATGCTTTGGGCCAGTGTCTGTTGGCCATGTAATGCGATACGCTGTCAGAGCTCCAACCGATGCGAACATTAATCAAACGCCGCTTGTGGCCAGCTGTTAGGGCACTATGAAAGTGAACTTTGAACTGCGACCCAATTGCTAATTACGAGCACGCAAGGTGGGGGGCACGCAAGGGGCAGCAGAGGTGGGGAGGGACTTAGAGATGAATCTATTGATGTACTTTTGTGGTATTTGCGGCTTTTTTTTGCTGACTAAACTGAAGCGCCGCAGTTGAGAGGTGTGTGCAGCCAAACACTTTTGTGGTTCACTGTGTATGTGTGTGCGTGTGAGTGTGCGTGTGTGTGTGTGCGCACAATATGGGACAGGAAAAAAAGTGTACACAAGCCACCGCATGACCAAGTGACCGATGCCGAAGGCATAAAATTTATTGCATACGTGTATGCAACTCCTTTTGTTGCAACTCTCCGTGCAGCGCTTGCAGCTCTGTTGCGCGCGGCTGCAATATTTTATTTTGGTCATTTGCGATTTGCGTTGAATTAGCAGCAAGCAACACACACTTACACACAGAGAGAGAGAGAGAAAGAGAGAGACGCAAACGATGACCAAATCGGGCTGTGGGCGTTCGTCTGCTGCAGCTAATGCCCAAATGTGGCGAGCGTCTAGCGTCTGGCCTAGCCTTTTAGCCTGTGGGCCACAGCCAAGACTGGACCATGGCTAAGACTACGCTGGCTGGCCCACACCTGCAATTGACATTATTATTTGGCCAGTCGTCGTCGTCGTCGGGTTAGTGGTGTTTTTTTTTGCGTGCGCGTTGAGTGTGCGACAAGAGAGTGCATCATGATTTATAATTGTCCAACTGGGTCTCTGGGTAGACATTCCATGGCACGCATCTTGATATCCGCGTAGTTTATGGCCCGGGTCAGGCCGGATGGCCATCTACCGAGCTTGTACAACAAACTTGTTGAAACAGCATTTGTCTCGCGTTTAGCCAACCACGGCTATACGTTTATCTGTTTGGCCTGAACGCTTGGCTGGCCATCTGTTGGCCACGTTAATAACCGTTTTGGCCATGCCACGCCATACCATACCATGGCGCGGCGCTGCATTGTTAACAGCATTTCTTTTTGGTGCGCTGCGCTTTTAATTGCCAACTGGGCGACATTTTAATTGAAATTCTACAGAAATTGCATTCGAAACCTAATAACACTTAGCCATAGCCATAGCCACTGCCACAGCAACAGCAACAAGATATGTGATATGAGTCAGAAATAGGAATGTTTTAAGTATCGTTTGATAGCTGCTTTTATGTGAATTGAATGGTCTTATAAATTTATATTCCAACATATTTGAGAATCGCATTACTTCGTTTCTATATCATTTTGTGCAATAAACTTATGCTGCAGTTGATTAAATGAATAATACAGACACATACAGCTGTGGTCATAAAAATAGTAGTGCAACTGAAATGTTGGACATTAAAATAGTAGTGCAACTAAAATGTTGGACATTAAAATAGTAGTGCAACTGAAATGTTGGACATAAAAATAGTAGTGCGACTGAAATATTGGACAGCAAAATGATGTAAAAAGACATAATATTGTATTTTGAAAACAAAATGAAACGACTATTAAGATTAACATATATGTACATATGAGAATCGAGTAGAAGAGCTTTTATATTTAAGTTGCTCGCAGCAGTAGGATTCATTAAAGGAGTAAGCAAGAGTGTTCTCATCAAAAGTGCTCGACCAAAAGATACCCTGAACACAACTGGAACTGCTTAATCAAGTCAACTTGTCGTCACACTTAAGAATAGTTATAAATAAACTAAAGGATCCAATACATCCTCTTCTAAATGTTAAACACATTTAAACAGAGTTTATTTCCTTTTCAACAACATTGCACAGAGATTTCTTATTAAAAGCAATCAGTTCATATGCCTTAAGTTCAGCTGCAAATTGCAGTAAAAACCTTCATCATATTCCCACATAATCAAATCTATTATGTGTTAATCTAAAACTTTCTAAATTCAATTATTTTATGAGCCATATTAGGCTGAAATGTTTTGTGGTTTAGTGTAAGCGAAACAATAGATAAACCGCAGGGCGCATTAGGCACACACATTCCCACACACACACACACGTATCACAAAGCGAACCACCCAGGTAATCCAATTCAATCTAATCTTAATGCCAGCAATGCAAATCCAAATCAAAATCTAAGCGAAGCAATTCTCTGGCGGCCATTGAGCATTGCCCTTGACTCGAGGGAGACTTGAGAGAAAAGCGAAACCAAAAATGATTTGCTTCCTGGTTTTAGGGATCTCTGGCGCAGAGCAAATTGCAATTGGCTTGATTTTGACCGGCAGGCAAGTGACCAGCGCAGCAGCAGTTGCAGTTGCAGTTGCTGTTGCACTCGCTGCTCCTTGCTCTTGTTTAATTTAGTCTGGCAGTCCGTTTCGATATGCATCTTGGGCATTTCTTTTCAATTACGGGCGGGCGCTACTCTTTTTTTTTGCATTTTGCTTTCCTTTTACCTGCTTTGCGGTTTGGCCATGTAATTTGGCCATCAAACGCATGCATGTTTTGATAAGCAGCCAGCGGCGAGGCAAGCCGTTGCGCGCCTCTCAAAAGACTTAAGACACGAACTGGACTGGAGAGTTCTTCCTGCTGGCCCGCTTAGCCATCATATTTCATACAGTTTTATGGGGCCGAGCAGCAGTTGGGTGTTTCACTTTACAGTTGGCATTCAATAAATTAATTAGTGAACATTTTTGTCACTGATTTTATCGTTCGAGTTTTCATCAAGCAGCCAAGCAGCCAAGTGGCCAACTGAGCGATAAGATCCAGCACATAGCCACTAAAGTATGTATATAATTATCTGTGTCTAGCCAGCTGTTGTCGAGCTGCTCGCAATTTCTTACACCTGTCTGTGTGTGTTTGTGTGTGTGTTAATTAAAGAGGCCTCAGGCCGACAAAAACCCAAATAATAGACATGAAATACAAAAAACATATGACATTAAGTGTTTATGTGCTGTGGCTGCTGCTGCTGCTGCTGTTGCCCTTCCTCTTTCTGTTATTATTGTCATTAAAAGCTCTTACAATAATAATGAGCACATTTTTATGGCCAACATCCCCAGATAGAGCAGTTGTTCGCTTTGCTTTCTGTGCTCCTTCGCCCAGCTCTATTGTCTGTGGCTCTTCTAGCAGCTAAAGAATATGTGTATATGCTTGACTTGAGCTTGGCTTAAGTCTAACTTCAGCTGGAGTGCTCTCAGCTTAAATGCTACTCGAGCCAAGACAAAGTCTTTTGGTCTATCAAAACCTCTTTTGCTATTTGCTTAGTTGCACTTATAGGGTATATCATAGTCGTTGTTCATTTCTGAGTAGTCATGCGTTTATTCTGTCTGTCTGTCTTTTTTTTTGCAGTGTCATTGACTTTGGGCCGCCAACGCCTGTGCGTGTGTAAATTGCGGCAGGCAAAGCGCCACAGCTCGCATGCGAAAACGACAAACCGACAAAAGCACAAACAACAACAACACGCAGACGTGGCATTGTCAACACTCAAACATGGTCAGTATAATTCCTCTCTTTTTGGCTGTGTTCAACATCATTCGAATGAATTTTAATATTATGCCAAACTCAGTTTGTTGCCCAAGTCTTTTTTGCAAGTTCGTTGCCTAAGTCTTTTGTTTGTGCTGCCCGTGCTGAATGGCTGGCAATCAAAGTAATGCGCTCCACAGAATGTCAGCCAAGCCATCATCAATCTCAACAGCAAAACTGCATGTGTAACGAAAGAACAAGATGCAGCAGAACAAGCAGACAGCAACAACAAACAAACAAACAAACAAACAAACGCTGCACCGACAACAAATAAATATGATTAATTTGCCACATGCAGTTAGACATGCAATTTATCATGATGCGGCCGGCAAAATGCAAACGTCTGTAAATGTTTTACCCAACTTCCTCCCTCTCTCTCTCTCTCTCTCTCTCTCTCTCTCTCTCTGTCTTATGCGTATATCTGCATCTCCCGTTGCGGGTCAGTGCGTCTAATAGATTAAATAAATTTCGCATAAATTATGCAATTGTGGCGAGCAATATTTTTTAAGCCAGCTGCCGCTGCGGGCGCTTCAAACTTACGCACCCTCCCCTATCTCTGTCTCTCTCTCTCTCTCACACACTCTGTTGTGGCTTATTAATTTGCATGGGGCGCTGATCCTGTTCTAGCACCGCAGCGCCGTTAGTTTCTCTACCTCAGCGTCGGCGCTGCGCTTCAAAGTCTCAACGCGATGCGGCTCTACGCACTGTTTGGTAATTAAAAACCCAACGAGCCACTTGGCCAGTTCGACACCTGGACAACTGGACGACTGGACACCTGGACTACGTATTGGACTACGTGGAGTTGTGTCTAACGGTAAGCGGCAGCAGTTGCTTGGCTAGCTGCCTGCCTGGCGGCCTGCCAAGCCAACTCAAGCAAACGCGTAGGTTGCATTCAGGATTAGATTCAGGTTTGCTTCTTCTTCTTCTTTTTTTTTTTTTTGCTGCTCATGAAATTTACATAATATTTGCTCTACATTCCACACTCACACACACACACACATCTGCATATACACACTCAACTGTATCACCTGTCGTTTGCTTTCACACGCATCAGCGAAAAAAAAAAGAATTACTTAGCTCAGCCAAGTTTATGGCCAGCGGCAACGCTTATCAGGCCACAGACCTCATAAATATGCGTGCTGAGCCCTTGCAATGGCAACGGTTGACAATTTGCTGCCACATTCACAACTATAAACAGTATGAAAAGTGTTACAAAGAGTATGCTTGACCAGCTGTGATACCCTGTAGTTCAAGTAGCTAAGCAAGTGGCTCAGCTGAAATATGTATAAGCTGGATAATGGAATGAAGTCAAATTTAAGGCAAAAAAAGTATAATATTAATTGAATAAATGAATTCATTCAGAGCAGTATACTTGACTAAGAGATACCCTGTTATTGTACAATAATTAGTACACTCTATAGGTTAGCAATAGGCCAGCAATAGGATAATAGGAAGAAAAATAATACAAGTATTTAATGAAAGAACAATTAGAAGAGTGTGTAGTTGAAGCAGTAAAAATCAGACAGCAATTAGGCTGATGCAAGCAAGGGCGAGAGTTGCATTACATAAATGAATTAAGATTAGAATTAGACTAATTTGACTATTTAGTTGGCAGTCCTTAGCAGACGAGGGCGACCTTAAGGTAATATCGATCCAAGTTCGAATACCTTTGGTTAGTATTCATACACTAACTAAAGGAATTCTAACTTGGTTCGACTTTAAAAGTTGTCTTAGCCAGAGACCTTGAATTAATTGTTAATCATTTTCAACAATTTACTATGCTCTAATAATATTAAATGTAATTATTCGATTCAAACCAGAAACTTAAATTTTATTTTGTACTAGAAAACTAGGCTCAAAGGCCAGCTAGATCAGAACAAAATAAACTATTGCAAATATTATTATATATTTAATATTATTATATAAAAAAAATATATTTAAATTTGATATAAAACACTACAATCAACAAACGATATACAATATACCATATGCTACGTTAAATATGTTATAAAATATTAGATTTTATTTACAATTTTATATATACGATATACGACATTCTTATATACATATATTATATTTTATATTATATATGATTTCTTATTACAAAACTTTTTAGAGAAACCCCAGCTAGCAACTCTGAATAACTAGGGTCTCAGCTACTACATTAAGT